>OZ025294.1:267466799-268136559 GCA_964019185.1 Maratus speculifer | reverse complement strand
CTTCTGCAAGTTCGAATACAATTTCTTAGAATAATTTTTTACTTTTCTTGAGTTCAAAGGTGTTTTCTAATTTTTTAAAAAGGCATATCTTTACTTGTATATAAAATAAAGGATTGGTTTGATGTAACTTACGTGTTCATATTCCTGCTTTATCATTATTACCTATTTTTATTACCCCATTAAAGATATAATCAAAATAAATAAAGTTTATAACATTTGTTCCGATTCACCAATCTGCGGGGTGAATCGGAACACCATTAAAATGATAAAATATATAAACATAAACAGTAAAAATGTTACGTTTTTGCTTAAAAAGTAAATAACAAAACTAGACCGAAGTTTCTAATAATAAATAAATAAATAAAAAGAATTAAAAAGTTAGTCACTGCTTTTTTTGACGTTAAAGTTGAAAAGTGTTTCGATTCACCCCATTTTATGTAACTAAAAAAAATTCTAAAACTGTTAGATTTCCGCAGTAACAAGAGTAAAAACTTGACTCGACTCTGCGTAGTAATATATGCAGGTTCTCTTTCTCAATTGTGTCTAATATTTAATTTCTAAATCGTTAGGCATAGACAAGTTATTTCAAATACAAAAATGTTTTAACAAAGAAGCATTTAACATGTGGTTTAGGTAAATAAAAACATTCCTTAAAAATAACGAAGTTAAAATTTTTATACCGTTTCCCGATCATATAAAATTATGCTTAATAAAATTAACATTCTATTACACTAAGAAGTAGACAACAACAAAAAAATCCCATTCTTGTGCGGTTAATGTTGAGGTGAAAAATATTTCTTACTACGAAACAGTGATCCTTCACAATTTTGCGAGAAATAAATATAAATTACTGATATTCAATAATTTGAAACACAAATTATAAAAGAAAAAAGAGAAAATGCATTAAACTTCTTCTGAGGGAAAAAAAGCAATGGTTTAAGCCGTGCCAACCCTGCTTATTGTTAATATAATATGAAATTGTTAATAAATATCAGTGATAAGACTGGACAGACCGTGTAGAAAATTTAAGTTTCGTAACTTTTTAAGATCTGTTTTATTTTATCAAAAATCTCTTAAAATATTTTTTTACCTCATTTAAAACATTTTTGTAATTGGAACTAGATGTCGTTAATTAATAGTTTAGAAATTGCCATTGTTCAATACAGAGGACATCCTGTATTATGAGTTAAAATTTAATTTTTAGTAATAAATTCAGCTCCTAGTAACTACAATATTTAAATAAAAAACAATCTCCTCATATAATAACCGAAGTCTGCTATTAAAAAAGGGGGACATTTTCTCTTTAAATTCCTGTTATCCTCAATATGTGTATTAAAAAAAATTCATGAAAGAAAAATTCGTGAAGCGTAAGGTTAAAGAAAATATAAATCAACATTTCGTTTACGGCCCAGTCCGATATTAGATTCAATTAACTTGGTGTCAAAATGTCGTCGTCTTCTCAACCGTCCAATCTCAACAACAACCATAAAGAAATAAATACCCGCTGGTGAGAAACAAGGGAAATGTTTTACCTCCTAACAAATGAAGCGCGCTTAAAGAAAAAAACTGTTTAATGATCTACAACAAAAGGAGATAAATGAAATGGCAGGAAGAAAGAAAAATATTTTGGGAACAAGAGAGTCTATTTACAAATTTAAGGAGATATTTTGCTTTGTTTGAATCAAAAGGTGCTCCAAAGCGAAGAGAAAGATTGCATATAACTTCAAAGAATTCGGATTTTTTGAAGAATAAAATATGCAGTATTGCCAATCTTTGTGAATACTGATATGTAGGAAACAACATTGACAAAAAACCTGCAATTAAATAATAAAACTGATTAAAATCAGCATAAAAATATACACACGCAGGAGACGTTTTGAACTGGAAATTTAACACCACGTCATCAGTCGAAGAAACACGTGTCCGTCAAAGGTCATAAATGAACTGAAAGTAGAGAGTAGAGCTTACAAAGATTACGACAGGCGACATTAGCTGAAAGGCAAACACCAATCCACAGAGGAGCACATGCGGTAGAGGAAAGTGTTACCAAAAGGATAGGGGAGGGGGGGAGTAAATAAGAGAAATTAAAAAAAAAAGCAGTAAATAAAAAACAAAAGAAAGTTAAATTTTGTAACTTTTAAGAACGTATTTTATTTGATCAAAAACTACTTTTGAAATATTATTCCAATTGCAATTATACATCGTATACTATATTAATAAAATAAAATTTAATCTTTAATGAATAATTTCAGCTCCGAGTAGCTACTATATTTAAATAAAAATATTATCCTTATATAATCAACGAAGTCTGCTAGTAAAAAAAAAAAAAGGAAGAATCTCTCTTAATTATTTGGTATCCTCAATATGCGTACTAAAAAAAAATTCATAAAAGAAAAATTCGTGCGGCGTAAGGTTAAAGAAAATATAAAGCGACATTTCGTTTACGGCACAATCGATATTAGATTCAATTCCATTAAACTTGGTGTCAAAATGTCGTCGTCTTCTCAACCGTCCAATCTCAAACAACAACAACCATAAAGAAAATAAATAACGCTAGTTGAGAAAATGGGAATGTTTTACCTCCTAACAAATGAAGCGCGCTTAAAGAAAAAAACTGCTTAGTGATCTACAACAAAGGAGATAAATGATGTGGCAGGAAAAAAAATATTTCGGGAACAACAGAGTCTATTTACAGATTAAGGAGATATTTTGCTTAGTTTGATAAACAACCGTAGTATCAAAAGGTGCTCAAAGCGAAGAGAAAGATTTTATCAGCCTTCAAAGAATTTGAATTTTAGATCTTTGTTAATATTAATGGCGTATGAACAGCACTGACGATAAACCACAGTTAAATAATAAAAATTCGTATAAATCATCATAAAAATATAAATACACACAAAAGGCGTTTCGCATTGGAAATTTTAATACCACATCATCAGTCGAAGTAAACGCGTGTCCATAAGAGGTCAAAGTCATAAATGAACTGAAAAGTAGAGAGTAAAGCTTAAAAAGAATACGATAGGTTGCGTTAGGTGAAAGATAAACACCAATCACAGAAGAGCACATGTAGAAGAGGAAAGTGTTGACACAATAATTGGAAAAAAAAAATTAAAAAAAAGAAAAAACAAAAAGAACATTTTTATTTTTCACCAAAATAAAACTAAGAGATTTGTTTATTTTTTCGATCATTTTGAGAACACTTTCCGATTCTGCATGTGCTATTTTGCTAACCTTTCAGTTGGGGCCACATATAGCATTCTTTGTATGGTGGTGGTGGTGGTGTATTTTTGTCGGCCGATTATCTACGCTATGGGATATAGGCCCCATGGGGTGGGTTGCCCTCCGTGGGGGTCTTTCTAAGGGAACCTAACCCGTATTTACGCAAGGTTCGAAGAAAACCACGGAAAACTTCGAACGGTTAGGCCGACGGTCGCGATTGGGTTCGAACCCAGCACCTACCGTCTACCAGTTTGGAGGTCAGAACCTCGCGGCCACTGGTGGGGCAGCATTCTTTGTAAGCTCTACTCTATCTTTCTATTTATTTGTGACCTTGTCCCTTTACAGACATGTATTTACTTCGGCTGATGACGGGCTGTTAAAATTTATAGTTCGAGACGCGTTTTGTGTGCTTTAATATTTTTATGGTATTTCGTACAAAGTTTTATTATTTAATTAATGTGCAGTTCAGAGAAAATATATAATTTTCAGGTATTAAGTCGTACACTGTAAAAACTAAAGACCCAAACTAGGTTGTAAGATTTCTGTGTATAGTAGTGTTTCTAAGGGGTGGGTTCATGAAAAAAATATCAAATTTTAGCGAGAAAACATTTCTGTAAAGGAACAAAGGAGGAAAGAGAACATAATTTATTACAGGGAGATCAAATTACATAATATATAAATTTTAATTATATTTAACTATCATATTACATTGATATGGTTATCTTATTTTATGAATTGAACAAACAGAAAAACTGGAATTTTGGAAAAGTAAATTTAAACTAGTTGGATGAGCCAATCCCAAAACTTTCTTCTATCTCATACGTACATTTTAATATTTAAAAAAAATAGTTACTCATTTTAATGCTTTAATAAATTTTAATTCAATACCATACCAACTTCGATTTTCATCTTAAATTTCTGCTTCAATCAATTAATCGGAGTAAAAACGAATTTCCGTCTCTGCACGAGCTGACGGACAATCAGAATGATAGATTTTTTTTTTTTTTTTTTAATTCAGGGAGGACCTACTTGCCTTACCAAAAATAATACAACAAATTTAGTTCAGTTCCAGAACTAACTTCATACATTTTTATGTGATGCAATATTGAAAATGGCATAAAATTCGCTATTGTCGCGCGGATTTTTTTCAGATTCAGGGCGATCCAACTAGCCATAGCCATATATTTACTCAAAAAATTTCCTTCAATTCGATGCATAACTTCAAGTACTTTTGGTCGGTACAATATTGAAAATGGCACAAAATTTGCGATTGCAGCGCCCCCTTCAGACGGATTTTTTTCAAATTCAGGGAGGACCAACTAACCATAGGCATACACATACACAAAAAATTTGGTTCAATTCAATGCATAACTTCATATACTTTTGTTCGGTACAATATTGAAAATGGCACAAAAATCGCGATTGCAGCGCCCCCTTGCGGCGGAATATTTCAAAACTGAAGGAGGACCTGCTTGCTACCACCAGAAACAAAAAAATTGGTTCATTTCTATGCATAACTCCATACACTTTTTGATGGTAGAATGGCGACATACACACAGACAGACATTTTGTAAAAACATGTTTTTTGAAATCTCTGACCCCTAAAACGTAAATCCGTCGAAAACCGGAAATCGAAAAAAAATTTCTATTACAATACTTTCTTCTATTGAAGATTGAAGAAAGTAAAAATACTTGAATTCAGGCATATAACCTGAATACAATCACCTCTGTAAAATGGTACAATAGTGTTCGCAAAATGTTACAGCAGCGTTCCCAAAGTAGTTAACCCAAAATGATTCAAAACAGAGCAGATTTTTAATAACATTAAAACAATCAAAATTTTTTAGTTATAATGCATGTATTATCTAAAATGTTCTGATTGTTTTAATGTTATTAAGGATTTGCCGTTTTCTAAAACCATTTTCGGATATAAAGTAAACTTTCCAATTTGGAACACTGCTGTACCCAAAAATCGTACAACTCAATTTGGGTCTTTTGTTTTTACAATGTAGTCATTAAAAATTATAAACACGCACAAGAAAAAATATATAAGATAATATTTAAGTGAACTTTTATTTATGAAATTCATTAAAGTAATAATGATTAAAATCTTAAGCAATACAAAGAAACATTTCCCTAATAAAGATGCAAAAATTTTATACAAATATGTGCAGCATCATTAAAAAAATTTTCGAATTTAAAATATTCTTGCAAGTTGAATGAAGTGATCCTTTTTATTTAACATCGCAAAATAAAAATTGTAAACAAAACAGCAATTTTATATTTTTACTAAAATTATTTCACGTAATTGTACAAAAATTTTGCACAATACACATTTTAAATCCTGGTATAATTTATAATAAATTTATACATGCGGAAAACGGAAAAAGAAATCATATAATCGCATCACAAATTGAAATCATATAATCAATTACAAATTATCACAAGACAATGACACTTCTGCTTAAAAAAGCAAATTGAAAAAAAAAAAAAAAGAAGTTTTCAGTAAGCATGTTTAGGATATAGTAGAAGCAAACCAATGTGTAGTTTTTATGCCTAATGAGTAATAGTTGGGGTGCCTTGAATACGAAAAAAATTAATTTTTTCATCAACTGTATGAAAATTAGATAAGGGAAAAAATATCTTTATTTGTATAATTCCTGTACGTGTCAGAGTGATAGATATATTTTTTTTTATCTCACTAAATAATTTTCATATTAAACATCTCATACTTAAGATATTATATAAATATCTGCCTTTATTTACATGCTAGAATACATATCACACATACATTCTAAATTTGAGAATGGCGATTTTTAAAATTCACATATGAATAATGACAGCTATCGAAGCAATATTCTCAGAAGACAGACAGACAGATAGATAGATATAAACTTTTTTACTGGTGATAGTTTTGGAGTCTAGGGGCCATGATCTGTGTAGATATGCAAAACTTTTTCAGAAATTCCAACATTGATGCGATTGCAATAGGTAGTATTTCATACGAAATCTACTTTTAAAAAAATCACTGCATAAAAAAATATACATCACTCTCCTAGGAAAGAGTGACTATTCACTCCTACGAGAATTGGAAAACGTACTTCCTTTAGAAAGAGTGAATATTCACTCCCTGTTTAGAGTAAATATTCACTTCGCAGGACAGATTATTCACTTATTCAAAGAGTCAGCAATTCCACTTTAGCTCAGAGTGAATAGTCACTCTAAAGAAGTTGGGCATACTTTGAATCTACAATTGCAATAGAGTGGCTAATCAATAGGAGTGAATAGTCACTCTTTTTCATTTAGAGTATGAATTTTTCTTGAACCACGATTTATGCCATATTCAGAGACAAAAACTCAGATATTTTGTATTAAAAAAAAATAATAATCTCTGACTCCAAAAACGTGTAAATATGTTAAAAAGCTGAATTCGAAAATTTTCACTAATCCAATACTTTCTTCTTGTAAAGATAGAAGAAAATAAAAAAGTCAGACCATTTCAGATCACTCTCTATATACAGAGATGTTTAAGATGTGCGTACAGGGCAGAGAGAAACAGGAAGATAGATAACTCTTAACGTTAGCTGAGGCACTGAAACTACAAGCTAACTGGGCCATTGGTTGTTTTATAAAAAACAGTTGATGTCTTAAATTTTAGCTTTTGTGAACAATGCCCCTAATCTCTACTTCTGTAAGCAACATGTCAAATCAATCATAATCGATCTTTGCTGTAATAGACTGTCGAAATTTCGATTTCTTTTTTTAAAAACAACGTCAATTTAGTTGAACTTCGTCAGTTTTTTAATACGGTAAGTACCTTTATTAACCCTTTCAGGGTTCGCCGTTTACTGTTTGCAAGTGAGTAATTTCAGTACCTAAACTTCCAAACGGCACCAGTAAATTTTTAATATAATCTCGATTTCATAATATACGAGAAAAAGAGCTTTTGACTTTTTTCAAATAAATCTGTTCATAAATTACGGTGTGAACTGATTATATGAATACTTTTGGAGCAGACATACCTTGTTCCTAAAAGGGTTAAGGGAACAGTGGACAGTAAAAACCAAATCCCTCTATTTTCAATGGATTCATTTGAAAATTAGCAGAAGTGTTAATGGCAAACTAAAATAAATGTTTAAAATTTGGTGAAAATTAATTTAAAAAAAATTTAAATTATTCAGTTTTTAAATTTTTAAAATAACGAATAATGGTTATATTTTAAAATGTCCCATGCGCATTTCTTTTGCATAAAATACGACAATATTTACTCATAAAATTCATAGTTCGCTGAATATATAATTTTTAAAAAATGATAATTATGCTTCTTTTTTCCAAAAATAAAAAAGCTGTATTTTCAAAATAATTTAAATTTCAAGATTAAAATATTCTTGAAATGCAACTTTTTATGTTAGCTTTTATTTATTATTGTTTAGAGAATATAAAGCATAAAATTTAAAAGAATCTAACAATTAGGAATGCGCATAAATGTTAGGAATGTGCAAAATTTTTTAATTTTAAGTAAAACAAACTGCATAATTATATTCAGTATTTACAAATTTAAAATTCTTATACCTCTATGAAAAAGCGTCAGAATTGAAAAATTCTTTTTCGCATCAATTAAATTTGAGCATCTAGTTTGATATATCTCGAGATAAACGAAAATATTTATTTGTTAAATTTCGCGATTTTGAATATCCATTGTCGCTTTAAGCAATCACTTCTTTTAAACATTGGATATAAAGATGGATGCATTAATTAGTGCATTAATATTACTAGGTATTTACACTTTACATATTTATTTCATATTTCAAATGTAATGGCGGTGTCCTAGTTACCCCATCAATTTTTCAAGAATGGAGTAACTGGGACATGTATCAGAGTAACTGTACCATATTAGGTCCAGTTACTTAAATAGTTATAAAGAGCTTTTTGATATCTTACTTAGTTTTTTAAGCATATTATGGGTTCAAGCAGAATTTCTTAAATGAGATGGCCAAACTTTGAAATTTTACGATACAAATGAAGAGATGTACATAAGACAAAGTAACATTATAGAAAATTATCGAAACCAATAAAAAATAGTTCTGTTTCGATCTATCTCTCTATATATACACACACACACATATATATATATATATATATATATATATATATATATATATATATATATATATTGTGTGCTGGTAGCCCCAATTACGTATTATTTTGCTATTTCATGGCTAATACGTGGATGAAACCGCACACTTCATTTGTAGTTTCAGAGCAATTGGGGCCTGACGATTCTGCTCTGTGGACTACAAATTTCCTTTGCATTCATTTTATTTTATTTATTTATTTATTCAAATATACTCGTTTCAATTTTTTTTTTTTTTTTTTTTTTTTTTTTTTTTTTAAATAATAATTCAATTCTATTCAAATTCTTCGTTTTGGTTTATTGTTTTATTGATAAAATTTATTGGTGAATTTTGTCTACTTTTAATGGTATTATATATATATATATATATATAATCGTTACATTCTCCACAGGTTTATTGGACATATCACACTTCAAATGAGGCAAATAAAAAGCAGAATGGGGTGCTTATGTAGCTGTTTGTACGTAGATATTTCTTATTTTTTTCCTAAAATATCCATGTAACATTAGTACTTATTACCGAAATTAAATACACGAGTACTCACTTAATTCCTATGCTTTTGGTATAAATAAATCAAATAATTTCACATTTAGTGCCTTTGACACACTGACAGCAAAGCTTACCCTTACAACGCTTTTTAGTTGATGTGTAATTTACATGATCTGCAATACACTGCAATATTTACACTTTTTTCAAACAGGACCTGATACACCATGTTAAAAAACAGAAACGTGTGTAAACCACAAACCCTCCTGGTCCAGTTGTCTCATTTTTATGGGGCAACAGGGCCCAAGAAAAAAAAAAAAAAAAAAAAAGAGTTGCTTATATACAGTGACGGTCAAAAGTTTCCGGCCAGTTTCTTCGATTTATTTACCAAAAGGTTTCAGCAAAGAAGAAACACAATTGCTTCAAAAGTTAGGAATATGTGAGTAACCTCTGACTACGTGATCATTTTGATTGGATACTGAAGATGCTTCATGCAAAGGGATAAAATTCGAAGTTCGCGCGTGCAAAAGTTTCCGGCCACTTAAGATTCTTTAGTTTTTTCCAGCGGTAAACTGTTTTTTGGCTGTGTTTATGAATGAATAAACGTGTACAGCATAGTCTGAATTCAAAATTGAAAAGTTCAACAATTATTGTTCATAAATGAGTGATTAGTCAGTCGCTAAAAGGCCGATCTTCTCGAGTATTGCGGCAAAGTTATCGATCAGTTAAACCGACCGTAAACGATATTCAAAAATTATATAAAGATTGCCGTAGCCTTCAGGACTTTCAGAGGTCCGGGAGATACCGGAAAATTACTATTCCTGTGGACAGAATTATCAGGAGAAAAATAATATGTAATTCGCATAAAAATTCCGCTGCAATATACTGCGATTTACGGAATGAAAATATTGCTGAAATAAGTCCGTATACCGTATCAACATGCTGACGTGATGCATAACTTTATGGAAGAGTCGGTGTTAAAAAAATTTCAGAGTTAAAAAAAGTACAAACGACCCGACTGGCGTTTTCCAAAAAACACAAAGTCTGGTCAAGTGAAATCTGGAAAAAAGTTCTATTTTTCCATCAATCGAATTCGAAACAGTTTTGGAAATGGTGGAAGACACAACGTCCGATGACGTAACAACAAAAGATATGATTCGACCTATGTTATTCCTACAATGAAGCATGGCGGTGGACACGTTATGCCGTGGGGTGTATTTTTTTTCAAAAAGTGTCGGTCCGTTATTTGAAATCAACAGCCAGGTGAATGCTACAATGTATAAGAATATCTTGCAAGACTATTTTCTGCCTTATTAGAGAAAAAAATTTGGTCGCAACTACTTTTCTTAACATGATAACGACATAAATAATGTATGCAAACCTCGATAAGAAATGGTTTTCGCACAAAAAATTTCTTTTTTGAAATGATCAGCCCAAGCGCCCAACATGAATCCAATAGAAAATCTTTGAAAAGAAGTTGACAAAAGTCTGCGGAACTATAAATATTCCAACTCAGCCGAAATGTCGCCAAAATTGTAAGAAATGTGGGAAAATAAATAATACCATAAACGATCTTTAACCGTTGATTGTATGAATGTCACGTTGCTGCGCCGCAGTACTTATTACTAAAGCTAATAAAATAGTAAAACGATAAAATACTAATTGTAAATGTTGTTGATCACTGTAATTTTGTATTACGATACCACTTTTTTACAAACTTGTGAAGGTGGCCGGATACTTTTGAGAACATGCGTTTTCTTTTATACTTAATTTTGTCAGTTAAATTTATTGATATTTACATGTTCTTCTATAAGTAAGTTCATAACTATTATGTCAATAAAACGTATAAATATCACTTTGAGATTCTTCTTCATATGAGTATATTTACAAATTAACTGAAAAATTTTTGCTGGCTGGAAACTTTTGACTGCCACTGTATATATTAGTCATTAAAATTTAATTTTTAAAATTTCTGTCCGATAGAGTGAACCTAACTGAACACATTTAAAACAATGCAAACTTTAATTCAACTGAACATTAACTTTTGGAAGCTGAAGTACCAGAATCTCCATAGCCGAATTCTAAATTCACGGCCCAATTGCCCCACGTAACCCTATAAGATATCATCGATTTCATCATACACAAAAGAAATAAATTTAAGAATGAACATAAAATATATACTCATACATAACCAACCTGCGGGATTAAAAAAACATACAATGAGTCAAATTTATTCAACGAATGGAATTATGCGGAGTTCAAACGATCACATATTTTATGAAAGACAATTTTTTTTAAAAATCTGGTTCAATCTTTGTTATTTTTTTTCTTCTTAAATCTGGAGAAAGTAAAAGTATGCAATACCATAAATGCACATGACTTTCAACACAATAGAATAGACATATACATACACGTATCGATAAATATGATACACATAAATTCGAACATTTTAAAGTTGTGCAGTCAAGATAAAATGCATCTTGACACTCTTCTAATAAAAGTCAAAAATCTGTTAATCCAAAATTATTCCAATAAAAGACAAATATTAAACTTTAGCAATAAACTGTTCAATAAATTCTGCATAAACGTTTGGTGCGGATGGCACTCCAGATATCGAAAATGAAAATTTTAATATTTCTTAAGAGAGCGTATTTCGTGAGACGTTATTTAAAAAAGGTAAAGTGAAAGGAAAGCAGAGGTGTAATGAACTCGAGTGAAAGATAATAGAAGATATTAAATTTGTGGAATTTTTAAATAAGGAAGGGCTGCGTTTCATACAAAGCCAGCTTTACATAATGCATTTTGCAGAAATATGGACACTAATATAAGATTTTCGAATAAAAGTTTGTCTTAAAAAATACTCAGGAGCAGTATTAAAATATTTATTCACAACTGATAAGTCTGAGTGGCACTTATTCACGAGTTTATGGCAGATTTTCAATCTTCTTGCATTTTAGGGATATTATCAACAGAAGAAAATGCGAAACTAGAGACGCATCATCAATAATTAAGGCTTTAAAGAAAAAAAAACTAAAACTAAAAAGATATTTTCAATACAATGTTTTTTTTTTTTTTTTTTTTTTTTTTTTTTTTTTTTATGTACGTTTACCGATTACTCTGAAACTATGCGACTGATTCAGGTAGTTTTTAAAGGATACTCTCGAACTAGCTCCATGCAAATTTCGTCAAAATTGTTTCAGAATTTTTTTAGAAATATAATAGTAAAACCAATATATTTTTTAAATTCTGTTGCACGCTGCTCGCGAATAGATAGGTTACCAGGATACGCTAAATCCGTCGCTGCATGAGCAATCGATGTACAACAAAACTACGAAAATTTGTCCTTTATTTTTAGAAAATGAAAGCATTTTTTATTTTATTTATTTTTTCTCGGTACTATTTACTAGCTGTTAAAGGTTCTACTCTTTATAGCTCCAAAATTGCCGTTTCATTTTTGCTAATGATTTCCAACTTCTAAAATAGGGTTTTCGTATGTATAAAAAAGAAGAAAAAAAGTTAATCGAAGTTTTGAATCGGTCAAAAGAACCCCTTCAGTTGCATAAAGGTAAAAGTATAACTACCGACTGGGATTTTAATGAAAATATCTGAGCATATCAATTACATTTTTCAAAAACAAGTTGAAGTTTAAAGTTCATCATCACAAAATTAATCGAAGATGATAGATATACAAATTCTAAAATTTCTGTTGCCCAAATATCATAACGATAAGAGGGTGATAAACATATCATTTTAAAAGAGTAAAAATTTATATAAAAAAAGTGCCAATTATTTTATACTTCGCCAATTATTATCAGCAATTAAAACTATTTTCTTGTTCAATCTTCTGCACGAAAATATGAATTTCCAGTCGAGTAAGCATTCATGAATAAATTGTTTCAATCGCAATTTTGATTCCAATTAATTAGGATACCGAGAAACAATGTTTTAAATTGATTTTGCCCTTATGTACGAAAATATACAGATAATTATAAGAATTGACGATTGAACTTAAGAATAATTATTAAATTAAAAAATGCTTTAGCTGATGCAAATGATATTTTGTTTAAAAAAAGCGTGTATTCTTAAAACTAAAATATATTTTGTAGAAATGTGTCTTTTTGACCCCAACTGCTTTGAAATACCTCACACTCGAAAATAATGTAATCGAAATCGCACACTGATAAAACGCAATGTTTTACAAAAAGTTGAGCGTTTTTATAAAAGAGATACATTACATACAGTGTCCATGGTGTGATCGGATGTCTTTGTCCAAAAAATAGCGATTTTTGTTGCAGAACCTTATGATTCTCGACTAGATGAATTTACTTCGTTGAGTTAGACAAGCAAATAAAGAACATCTTGGCAATAATTAAAGTTCAATACAATAAACATCGACATTTTACCTTATGTGACGTCACATGAATATTGTCTATCGTATTTGTCGCATGCAAATTATTTCAGAAAATTTCAGTTACACTTAAAAGAATATAAACAGCTTAGTACCCATTTCCAGCTAATAGCTATCAAGACTTCAGTTTTGAAATAAATAATTTCAAAATAATCAAAATAAAATATATTTTTTAAAAAAAAAGGTAAATATGGATGCGAGAGGTGCACATAATGTAAATTTTGAGACGGTGAAAATGATGAAGGATTTAGGTTTAAGGGGGAAATTCTATGATTGAGTCAAAATGGAATAAATTTTGCTGCTTTCATTTTGAAATATCAAACATAAGAGCCTTAATTAATAACTTTATCATAATAATAGATCTTTATTAATTTTACTGTTTACAAATACGATTAAGGTTTAATTTTAATAATTTCAGCAACTGAGTTTTACAGAAATAGTATTAGGTTAAATATCTTTTGTTTAAGAGCTAAGACTTACCAATATAAAATGCATTTTGTACTGTAACTAAGTCTGTAGATTTATTATAAATCAATAAAACAGCTCCTTTTTAAACATTTTCTTTCAAATTTCGATGGATTCTACCCTGTAATTATTTATTGCGATTTTAATGTACAAAGCTGACAATCTATCTAAAGCGATTTGAATGAAAATCAATATTTATGAGCACAAGGATTATATTTCCCAATTTTAAAAAAGGTTCAAATTAAAAAAATGTGCACTCTAAATTTATCACGATAGTATAAATTTGAGAAAGGAGATAAAAGCTCTGAAATTTATTGTCATTTCCACCCTATCTAACATTAAAAGCAAACACGGAAAATCATTAAGGTTAACTTTATTGGTTTTGAGGCTGGGAAGTTCTCCAAATGGGATAGTTTAAGAGGATGATAAACAACCAAATTATTTTAAAAATGTACAAAATTTACCGAAGAAAAAAAAATCTTCATTCTTTTATTTTACGCAAATTATTATCAGCAATCGAAACTATTTTCTCGTTCAATCTTCTGTATAAAAACAAACTTTTAGTCGAGTAAGAATTGATTTTTGCCTCATCATAATAAAAGAATTAAAAAGGTTATTTTAAAATAAACGAAAATCGTTATGACATCGTGAAAAATCCATTAACTTTACGGTACTTGAAATTTCCAAGAATTCGTTTTAATCTCAATTTTGATTAAAAATTAATTATAACTGCTGAGAAACATGAATGGTTTTAAACTTAGTAGCAGCAACATTATCTGAGTTTTAATTTAGCGGTGAATCTTTCGAGGAATTAAAAGTAACAGGTAATGAAATACGGTTAAATTGAAACATCTGAAAATCTTGCCAGAAAAAAAGATTTTAATACTTGGGCCATTAACTCCAAAGTATATATAACATTTTCAGCTTATTAAAGTCTGTGCAAAGATTAATTCGTACATGTACTGAATTCATGGTAATTTGGGTTTCATAATTTTGTCATGGTTCCACAATTTCTTTTTCTTTAATGGATGTTTGCCATAGTTGGATTGAGTTTCATCTTTCAATTATATATATATCTAAGTCACGTACCACAATCTCCAATTTTTATTTGTAATTGTTCCACTTTTGTTCATCACATTTGTTTGTCTTATGTTTAAGTTTGTTATATTGGGTTATTCTATATTCGTTGTAGATGTTGATTTGTAGTGTTATATAATGCTTATATTATATATATACACACACACACACATTATATATTTTAACAGTTTCTTTTCTCTAGATTTATTAGCAAAAATTCGACAAATACTATAGCATCTCGTTAGTACCATATTATTGTAAAATTTGGCAATCGCCACTATTACATTTAGCACAGGATCGAAAAATTGAAGGATTTCCTCGGAAAACGAATAGGAAACATTTATCCGTCATGGAAGCTTATATTAGATCACTGGAAAAATTATATATTTAGAGCGTCCTCAATTATTACAAATTTATCTTATTGAATAAGTATGTCATTCCACCGCTTCAACTTTTAGTTAATTCTCCTACTTTATATAATTAAATGATGTTAATTAAGCTCTTAATTGTTCTTACGCTTATCTTTCTTACTGCTATGACGGATGTAGAATTTTAAGCATCTCATATCGCAAAAATCTTTGCTCCAAACATCATGTCTGTCAAAAAAATGTTAGCCGGTTGAGAGATTTTTACGGCAATGCAGATAGACTGACAAACCAATGGGATTACGTAAAAGTGAGGGACTTGATTTCCTAATCATGGAAGAAATAGTTAACAGTCTTTCATTAGTAATCATTCATCAGTTCAGTAGTAAAGAGTCTTCATTATTACCCCTGAAAGTTTGTTTCCCGTTTTACCTGGAAACATTCAACTTACGAAAAATCAAGAAACTGATTGATCAGACACTATTCATGTACTCCCATTTGTAAATCGTTAATTCCTATTAAGGTAATTAATCGTTAATTTTCTGAACTGACACTTTTCAAACAGCAAACAAATAATGTAAACGCATTCTCTTTTATTTAAAAGTGGTTCTGTTTAATGTACTGAATCGAATATCAAATCGATTCATATGATATTTTTATTGTACTGAATCGAGTTTTTCTAAATATTTTTATTAATCGACAGTTAAAAGTAGAAATAGTGTGGGGTTTTCAAAATATTTCTTCTAATTTTTAACTATTCGGTTTGGCCGAATATTTCGATATTCAACAATCCAAATAGCTTGATATTCGATAGTATGGACAGATACAAAAATTCGGTGCATATTTGCTTTTTAATCCTGTAATAATATGAATTTTGCAAAATCTTCAAAAATTCTTCCATGTATTATTTATCCATAGCTGCCACAGGCGGCTATTTTTTAATTCTATCTTACACCATTTGCTGAAAACAACTATCTTTCATATATTGTTTTGACAACATTTGCAAGATATGGCAACGTTTTCTTTTTTAAAATAGAAATGCGAAGAGAATAGAAAAATAATCATCTGAGACAACCCTGATTATTGCCACATTCACAGCTCTCAAAATTACAATATTCGTCAGATTTCAGTCACTACATATGTCAGGTTCTGATGCGAATGGGCGGATTATAGTTATTAAGGATTACTTTCATTTAATATTATTTTTTTACTTATATATTGTATTCATATCACCTTTTGTGTACTTGGAGTTCTAAGGTAACTTTTTTTCTTATCTTGAAGTTACTCACAAGGAAGGTCTCCATTGGGGGCATACTCAGAATTTTTTGAAAAAAATACGAATTAAACTACTCATGTAGGTAATAAAGGATCAGTGAAAATTAGCGGCGGAATTACATTATTAGATATGTAAAAAAATAAAATAGTTTGGAATAATTGGCGTGAAAAGCTGAAAGCGGCTCGGGATTTGGCGAGCAGTGCATTTCCTCGCCAAAAGCAGACGATTTTAACGAATCTGAAAATTGATTTTTATTGACTTCACTGTTAAAAATCTGCAGCATTTACTGCAACGTCACTCCACTACTTTTATAGAATGTCTCTCTTCTGACCAATGAGAATGCTCCATAGCACGGTGAATTGACCGCGTCATACACTGTTAAAAATCTACTGCATTTTGTTGCAACGCACTCCACTGCTTGTATATAATATCTCTATTCCAACCAATGAGAAAGCTCCATTTCACGGCCAAGTAACCGTTTTCTATACAAGCAAGGGAGTGCATTACAACAAAATGCAGCAGATATTTAACAGTGTAATTTTCAATTTGGAACAATTTTAATCAATTTAAATTGTGTTTTAAATGATAAAATATATTAATTTCATTTTGTTATAAGTACATATAAACGTATATGAGAAAATTACACTTAAAGTAAAGTAAAAATACAAAACTAAAATTACTTGAACTAAACTTATTTAAGTAAATTGAACATAGAAAGTTTTTTCTTTAAAAAGTATTCGAAGAGTAAAAGCGTATTTTTCAAAATTTCGTTTTTTCGCCAACCGGAGATAAATCGCCAAATAAACGAAATTTTTATTATTTTTTTACGGATGTTATAAGGAGGTTCCGCCGAAATTTTTTTTATAAACATATATAACTATATGAGAAGAACATTCTGTATTTTTTTCAGATTTTTCTGAGTATGCCCGTATGGAGACCTTCCTTGTCAGTGGTATCGCAATTAGATTGCTTTACGTGAATCCATTGTGTAATATCAATGAATGACAACCTCTTGCTATTCAAAAACCTATACCTCAATTAAGGCAAGCAATGAAATACTGACTATAGCTGAGGGAGAAAATTAGATAATAGCCTCTTCGGTTAGAAATCTGTCCTTTTTTTTATTAAGAGGGGGGGGGGGATGTTCTGGCGAGATGATGGCAGAGAGATAATCAGTTTGGTGTGTGAATGCCAGCTTGTATAATTGATATTTCATGTTCCCTTCGGATAATAGAGAAAGAGCGAAAGCTTTTGACGTACATGACCAGCGTATCGGGAAGATCTAAAAGGATCTCAACGAACATAGTGTGAGAGGGATATAGATACTTTAATAAGTGAACCCAGTACGCAAGGCATGTTACAAATCACGTGTGAAGCAACCTAAAGGCGCCTTGCGGTCGCCGATGAAAAGCCACCTGTGACGCAATGTTTTGTTAAAAAGGGAGAAGTTGTTACGAATTCACGATGCGAGGAAGAATATTTTACTTCCCCGTAAAAATATATATCTTTTTATGTAAATATTTAGTGTTAGTGTCTGTTCAGCTATGTCATGTGTGTGTGGTGAAAATAAAAAGAAAAAATGCCAAGTGGAATATTTTTTAAAGAAAACAAACACGAACTTATATAGCTCGAATATAGCTTCCAGGATTAAAATGTTCTCTAGAAAATCTCAGTATCAACAAGGCATTTACTTTATTTAACTTTATGTCCTACCGGATCATCCATATCAGAGTTCTTAATTCTAAATATTGTTTTATATGTAAATAATGTGTAAATAAATTGTTAGTTAATTTTAATTAGATGAGTTAGTTTTATTTTTTATAAGCCTTCTCACAACGTGCCCAATATCACGTAGTTATACCAGTGGTGGCAGCATTAGCATTACAAAATAAAAACATTCTTCGAAAATTTGTATACTAAGAAAGAGTGCGAAAACATATTCATTAAACTTCAATAAAACTTAAAAGTAGATATCCAAATGATAAAAAATATTATCCCACACCCCTTTACGAAAGAAGAAAAAAAAAAAAAAAAAAGAGCTGACTCGAAAAAATTAACAAGTTTTAATTCTTTACACAATTCAGTTCAGTAACAGCTTACGCAATATCAACAAAATTTAAGCACATTTAATTAAATTAAACCCATGTTTTAAAATTAAAACTAAGAAATATATGTACTTAGCGCAACGTTCTAACGTGATATTATTTTAAAATTCACCAAACAGTATGTGAGATTAATAAAATTCAAAAAGGGGAAAAAAATCCACCAAGTTTTAAGCTGAAAGAAAAAATGGCACGCATCTGGAATATTAAAGCTTTTGAAAAAAACTGTAATAGGATGTCTAACTTAACATGGGAGATTATATTCCAAAGAGACATTCTCTTTTCAGAAGAAAACTTTTTGGATAGTATTATTTAAACCTGCTTAAAAATTCCAACATGATCGCTTTGAGCCTTTAGTTTTTGCGCGTTGTTTTTAAATAATAAAAGTGTCTCTTTTACTACATTTTGTTTTCTGGCATGCTTAACATATCAATCGCGTGAATTACTTACTTATCTTATACTATAATGCGAGCAAAAATTGTGTGTGTGTGTGGGGGGGTAAATTTTATCTCAAAAACGGCTTTAACGATTTTTGCAAAAATTTGGATTTTACCATTTTCGGGCACGAGAAGACCATTGGGCTAGGTCACATGTTCGAGAAAATTCGATTATTGGGTCATTTTGGGTCATAATGGGTCAAGATCAAGCTATTTATATCTAGAGAACGGCAGGATCGATTTAAAAAAAAATTTCTATCCAATCGTTTTTTGGCACAACAAAACTATTGGGCTGGGTCACATGTTCGAAAAATTTCGATTAGTGGGTCATTTTTGGGTCATTATGGGTCAAGCCATTTTTATCTAAAAAACGGCTCTAACGATTTTGACCAAATTTTATATTGTATCATTTTAGATTACAAGAAGACCATTGGGTTAGGTAACATGTTCGAGAAAATTCGGTTAGTGGGTCATTTTTGGGGTCATTGTGGGTCATGCTATTTTTATCTAGAGATTTTCTCACGCAATTTTAACTAAAAATTGCATTCTAAGGTTTTCGGGCACGAGAAAAACATTGGGCTAGGTTACATATTCGACAAAAAATTTTAATGGGTCATATTGGGTCATTAAGACTCTGGGTCAAGCTATTTATATTTAAAGAACGGCGTGATGGATTATAACGAAATTTTGTATGTAACAGTTTTTTGACATGAGAAAACTAATGGTCTAAATCACGTGTTTGAGAGATTTCGACTATGAGGGTCATTTGTGAGTCATTATGGGTCATAATGGGTCATGGTCAAGCTATATCTAAATAACAGGTGGATCGATTTTAATGAAATTTTCTAAGCAACATTTTTTTGACACGATAAAATCATTGGACTAGGTTCCATATTCGAAAAATTTTGATTAATGGGTCATTTTGGGTCATTAAGAGTCTGGGTCAAGCTATTTATATTTAAAGAACGGCGTAATGGATTATAACGAAATTTTGTATGTAACAGTTTTTTGACATGAGAAAACTAATGGGCTGAATCACATGTTTGAGAAATTTCGACTATGAGGGTCATTTGTGGGTCATGATGGGTCATAATGGATCATGCTCAAGCTGTATCTAAAGAACAGGTGGATCGATTTTAATGAAATTTTGTATGCAACATCTTTTTGGCACGATAAAATCATTGGACTAGGTTACATGTTCGAAAAATTTCGATTAATGGGTCATTTTGGATCATAAAGGGTCTGGGTCAAGCTATATATAATTAAAGAACGGCAGGATCAATTTTAACGAAATTCTGTATGTAAAAATTTTTAGAAACGAGAAAACTAATGGACTAAGTCACATATTCGAGAGCTTTCGACTATAAGGGTCATTTGTGGGTCTTAATGGGTCAAGGTCAAGCTATATCTAAAGAATGGGTGGGTCGATTTTAACGAAGTTTTGTATACAACATATTTTTGGCATGAGAAAATCATTCGGGTAGGTCACATGTTCGAGAAATTTCGATTAGTGGGCCACTTTTATAGTCATTCTAATTTTATCTGGACAACGTTGCGCGCAATTTTGACTAAATTTTGTATTTTGTCGTTTTCGGGCACAAGAAAATCATTGGGTTATGACAGATTTTTGAGAAAATTCGATCAATGGGTCATTTTGGATCATAAGAGGTCAGGGTCAAATTAATTATATCTAAAAAACGGCTCAATCGATTTTATCTAAATTTTGTATCTAATGTTTTTCGGCATGCTAAAACTAATGAGCTAGGCCACACGTTCGAGAGATTTCGATTATAAGGGTCATTTGTTGGTCATGATGGGTCATGCTAATTTTATATAGAAAATGGTACTCACCATTTTGACTATACTTTGTATTATATCGTTTTTGAGCAAGAGAAAACCATTTGGATGGACACATGCTCGCGAAAATTAGATTAGTGGGTCATTTTGGGTCTTAATGAGCTAGGGTCATTCTAATTATATATAACGACTCAATCAATTTTACCTAAATTTTGAAACAAAACGTTTTTTGTCACGAGAAGACTATTGGGCTGAGTCGCATGTTAAACAAAATTATATTAGTGGGTCATTTCGCTTCATTGCTGAATGCTGCCAAGCTAATTTTACCTAAAAAATGGTTTAAACGATTTTGATTCAATTTTATATTCTACTGTTTTTGATTTCCTGAAGACGATTGAGCTATGTCACATGTTTGATCAAATTTGATTAGTGGCTCATTTTGGGTAATACGGGTCAGGGTCACGAGAATATGGCAAAAGCCAATAACTTGGTGATATTTGACAAAATATCGGCGACATTTGGCTAAAAAATCGACTATAAAAATTACGAAAACCAAAACACGTATTTGGAGCCAAATGAAAGAATGCCTCCAAATTTGGCTATATCTAGCAGAAAATATTGTCTTTCAGAATGTAAAGAATATTTTTATACATTCTTACGAGGATTTGAGATGCATGGTTAAACCAATCAGAGTCGAGCTAAAAAAGTGATTTAGATCGATGTCCTTTCGTTGTAAATTTTAAAATAAAGTAAAATTTATAAACATGCGCATAAAAACATAGTTTTCTTATTGATTGTTTTCTAAATAAACAACATGTTTTACAGTAATAATACCGAGTGAATGACACAGTGAAAATACTATATAGAGTTGAACACAAAGTTAATTTTGACCGAGCTAAACTCGGTCTCCCCTGCTAGTTTTATTTACTTATTGTATTTCCAAATTTTTTTTTAAATATTAAAACCTAACAATAACATCTTACGAAAAAAATAGAAGAATAGGACAATTTTATAGGTTTTTTTCATATGTTTATAAATATGTATGCACATAACATAATGCATTAAATATTATAAATAGTGCATATAATATGGACACACTAATATACAATGGCCATTGATGACCGTCCACTTGCGATTTTAGATATTTTGTTAAATATCTAGAAAAATACATGAAGAATTATCCCGAAATTCTTATATATATATATATATATATATATATAATAATAAATATAATATATGTATAATATATAAATATAATAGTATAAGTCATATTTCCGTGAAGATTTTTTCCCGAAACTCCATAGGGGACCGTCAAGAAATTAAAAAAGAATGAATCTTTTAGATAACCCTGTCAAAACTAATATAGCAAAAGTGCTCAAACTATAGATTATGATTAAGTGGCTTATTGTAATAAACTGTGTTCATTTTTATGCGAATAGCATGTATACTCGTTGAGAAATTAAGGTTTTTATAAAAATGGTCCCAAATTTTGCCAAGTTTTTTGCTTATAATTTGCAGAATTCTTAATATAAAGTAACATTATTTTCTGAAAATATGACAAATATTGCACACAATACCCTGTAATCAGAATTAAAAAATAATCAAAACTGTATAATAAGTGAGTAGGTTTACTAAATAATTTTTCACTGTGCATGCATCCACGATACCAAAATTTCATTTGCATAATGTGTTAGTTAAATATATAGAGCAACTTTTGTGAAAGTCTCAAAATCATAGCTTGAAAATTCTGAAAGTAATCGTCTACAGAATAAACACAATATCTGTTGTTCCCAAAATGAAAGAAAAAAAATGTGGGTTTTATCCTAGTGTAGTAGTACGTCCCATATTGTGTATTCTGTATTCACACTAATCAATGAATATATATGGATACAACCCCTCTTGCTTTTGCTTCATTTTGGGAATAACGGATTTTCAACTTATTCTATTGACGATTATTTTAAGAATTTTCAAGCACTATTTTGCGACTTTCACAATACTTGCTCTATACATTAAGCTAACATAATACGCAAATGAAATTTTGATATCGTTGACGCATGGGCAGTAAAAAATTTAGTAAACCTACTCATTTTTCATACAATTTTTATTATTTTTAAATTCTGATTACAGGGTATTATGTGCAATATTTTCAGAAAAGAATATTTTTTTATATTAAGAATTCTCAAATTATAAGCAAAAGTCTTGGAAAAATTTGGGACTGTTTTTATAAAAACCTTAATTTGTCTACGAGTATACATGCTATCGGCATAAAAATGAACACAGTTTATTACAATAAGCCACTTAATCACAATCTACAGTTTGAACGCTTTTTCTACATTAGTTTTGACAGGGTTATCCAAAAGATATTCATTCTTTTTTAATTTGTTGACGATCCCCTATAAAGTTTCGGGGGAAAAATCTTCACAGAAATATATGACCTGTACTATTATGTTTATACACGTAGAGTTTCAGGATAATTCCTCATGTATTTTTCTAGATATTTAACAAAATGTCTAAAATCGCAAGTGGACGGTCATCAATGGCCATGTAGTGTATAATAAATATGCAGAATGGGCCAATTGCTTACAGATTTTCGGGATAATTGCATACATATTTTTTAGATAAGTTAACCAACGATTAACGCAAAACATGCGTAATTCATGTTTAAAATAAATAATGGATTTTTTTCATATTTTTGTCATTAGCACCTTTCCTCCTGTCAGTAGCATCCGGAATTCTTCCTAAGTCATCGGCCAATTTATCGTGAGCGCACTATATGCAATTGCCATTGTATCGCATTCATGATGCAAATAAACACTGTTAACGTCGTTTATAAAAAAAAAAAGTGGCAAATTATTTGCCGGTAAAAACCAGATTAACGTACGTGATTTTTAAAACTGTTATAACATGAAGAATATCGAATGAACTGAAAATGGGTCAAAAAGCATGTAGTCAGCATGAAATTAGGCTGTAAAACATTTTCCCGATTATCATTCCTGCAATAAAATCTATGGTCGTTTCTAATCCAATTTACCCAATTTTAACCTTTTCAAGTATGAATTTTAAAATAACTTTTAAGATAATAATGTTAATAGTAACTATCCAAATTGATTTACCGTTTTTTAAAGAATATATCATTGTCTAAAATATAACGAAAGTAGTTTTCCGTACTATTCGATTTATATGGCAATAGGCTAAGATGAAGTTTTTTGGAAATGTTTGGAAAATATATGGTAATAAGATCTGTCTTAAAAGTTTAAGCACAAACATAAAACGTTGATTTTCAAAGAGTTAAAGTTTAAATTAATAACATTTTTTTTATTTGCAGATTTCGCAAAATTATTTAAATAAATGATATCAAAAGTAGAAAAAGAACTCAAAAGTTTATGCACAATGTCAAAAAAAAAAAGATTTTTTACAGAACTTTTATTTACAAATTATTTTTCGGTGATTTCGGATTATTTCAAATAAACGTACGTCCATTAGTTTTTTGTAGGGTTTCTGGTAGCAAAGAGTACCATGCTTTCTCAATGGTCTTTTGGAGTTCTTCAATAGAGTCATGTTGCTTTCCATTGCCGCAAACCTGGTTAAAAGACCCCAGACAGACCAAACATTCTCAATCTGGTTTAAGTCTGGACTTAAAGCAGGTCAGTCAAGAACTTTAACATTTTTCTGCGAAAACCAAAGTTTTGTAGAATGAAATACGTGAATTGAGATACGTCTTTGGAAAAGTTTGTTCAGGACCCTCAAAATGTCACTGAATGGAAGCAAATGTTGGTTTAATGTCTCTTGATGCTTACTTGAAACTTGTCTTCCTTTAAGAAAAACCAGAGAGATATGACCATTGAATCCGAATGCCCCCCCCCCCTTTTAAACCATAACAGATTTAACGCTTTGTTGTTTGCTGAAAAATATCCTTGGTTCCTTTCGTAAAATATGCCCAATACGTGTTCCAACCATTAGGGCCATCTAAGCTCCATTTTTTCTCATCGCTGAATAAAACAGTAAGCCATTTGTCCTGGTAGCACATGTGTTTTTTAGCCCAGTTCATTCTTCACTTTGATGCAACTTGAAAGACTGTTTGCGAGCCATTTTCTTTAGTGTGATGTAATCACACTCTTTAATGACTATGTATACATAATACACACCTGTACACCGAGATTGTTTTTAATTTGCCGTATGGACAAATTTTGTCTAGATACCAATCTCCGCATTCTCCGATCAATCTGAAAAGTCGTCATACGTGGTCGTCCACATCTTTGTTTCCACTTAAAATTATCATTTCTAGAGAGTACTTGATGTATACCTCGTTTTGATCAATTTAAAACTTTGCAATTTCAAAAACAGTCTTATATTTTGCGATTTCAATTTAAAAACTTTCAAAAACACATTTTTTTTTTTAATTCTTTACCCTTTGGCATTTTTAAAACAAGAGGGAATAATTTCTACATTTTTTCTACATTTATAAAAGTGCAATATGATGTCATATAACGTCGTTATACATGGCCGATCCCGTGTTTCTAAAAAAAAAATTGCATAAAGTGCTTAAACTTAGAGACAGCGTTTCTTCAAAAAATGAAAAAATGTATTTTATATTTTAACCTCCCAAAGTGGCTTTGATTAAATGTCGGGTATTTATAGTAAATTAGCATAAAATATTTTCTTCTTCAATTATTTTAAACCAGATTTGTACAGTGCTAAAACTTTTGAGACATACTATAACAAGAGTTAATCGATAACTCTCTGATATTTCATTTTTTACGTTTTATCACACATGATTCACTCAGAAAAGTAACCAATATTTTAAATTTAGAGAGTAAAATATATGTTTCAAATAAAAATATCACCTATGGTAAAAAGAGAATTAAGCAGCCTATTATTATTACTACTACTAAATACCAAAATATAAATGAAGTCATAATTAGAAATGCATGCACATATACTACCATTGTTACATGTAGATAGTAACAAAAGTGATTGCTAAAACAAAATAATATTCAATTAAAAGACTAATCCTTTCGATTACGGCGTATTTTACAATTTTATTCGGTTAGCAGTTTACATCACTTAAAAAAAAGTTTACGCTATATTAAAGATGCTTTAAAAAATATGCCAAATTTTATTTTCCCTCGTTAATGGTGCAAAAACAAATTTTGCAAAGAAAGATGATACAGCGTCAGACGTGAGAAAGGAGTGCAAAAAGTTAATAGTGTGCTAGACACGAATCGGTTGCACATAAAATTTGTAATTTCACTTCTCTAGTTATGTTTCTAAGAAAGCAACTAAGCCGTGGATCTCGTGTTATTTACCACCCCAGCCACTTGTTGTAACGGCTACTGATTTGTTGGCAAAAAGATTGTCAAAAGCAAATAAAACTTTTCGCAAATCATTGAAAAGTCTACTCACCTTTTAAAACACTTGTCAACCAATGTCTGAAGAAACTGTAGACCACATAATTACGAAAGGAAATGGTATAACACAGTAGTAATTTTCCAAGATGGCACACACACAGATGTATTATCCAAAGCTTCGAGAATTTTTAGAGATTAACGACCTTTTAACTAGATAATCTAATGACAAGCTAAAATAGTATACAGACAACCATACAGATAAAAGTTTGTGAAATAGAATACGACTTAAATTTTTTATACTTCTTCATAGTTGAACAACAACAAATCTGTACTATTTTGAAATCTGAATTACATAAATTACATTATCTAATAGGTACAACAAATGGTTTAAAATTTGTATTCATTATTTAAACGTGCAATATTGCTGACAGATTTCATAAGTAAAATCGTATATAACATGAAACACTAACGAAGTCGTGTCAAATTTCTGTGAAAACGTTCTCGTTTTATGAAAGTTGAACGTGTATATCCAACAGCATTAAATTTACGTAAATTTAATATTTTTCACACCTGACTAGTGAATGAAATAAGTCAGAAATGCATAAATGTAGATATATATATTTTTAAATATACCATAAGTGATACATTCAATCAATTCATATAAAAATATTGTGTTGCTTGTACTCAAAGACAAAATCTTTCGATGACTAATCTTTTGTAAACAGCAATTCACTTTATTATTATTATTATTACTATTTATTTATTTATTATTATTATTATTATTATTATTATTATTATTACTTCGTTCAATCCGAAATACTATTAAGTTAGAGCTTCTTGAAAACATTTCATGAAAAATATTCCTCTCTGGACAATTAAGTTGCATAAAATTTTACTCATTTTTTAACAACATTAACTGAAATATTTTTAACAGGTGTTTATTTAGCCATTTATTGCTAGATGAAACATTGAGCGACAAACGAATGTATTTAATATTCCAATGCCACGATATTTAACATGATATAAACAAACATATCAAAATCTTAACACATTCAAACTTTTTATATATAACGAAGTAACAGCAACAAATATCATAAATGCAGCTGCAGAAGTATATGTGAATATATATATTCCGAACTTTCCAGGCTAAAAAAAAGAAAACTAATTTCCAATCTCAATGTAACTGCAAATTGCAGGCAATCACGTGCACGCGAGACACATTCTTACGTGCGATTAATAAATTGAGGCCCTTGCCGGCCCGACTGCAGGTGAATAGACTGCCGCGAAAACCGATATCCCTGCGCCCCATGCTCCCAGAGTTTCATGGGGGTGGCAGCAGAGATGGGGGCGGTTAGAGCAGAACGAATGCAGCGCCCCAAAAGCAGACAAGACCTGTAAAAATGATTGGAGAAGTGAACGTGCTAATATATTCGTTCGCAGAAGCGAGGCAATTACAATTCTGAATTTTCCAAAAGAACAAAACTACGTTCCACTGCCGATTTTGTGAATGAAATGAAGGGAAATTATTCAAAGAATGTAATCTGGAAAATTTCATTCGAAATTAATTTTAAATTCTGAAGAAGTATTACTTTTTAATGATAAAAATATTAAATAATAAAAAATTTCATGAACCTACAAGAAGGAAGGCAAACAAGTCCTTAATCTCCATTCTTTAATGTATGATGTTTTTTCCTATCTTTACAGAACTATTTGATAGTTCGTGTGATGCAAGGAAATATTCCTAATTTTCAGTCAAAATATTGACTTATGACATGGCGTGTGATCCAATCACTACTTAACTGTACTATTTATTTCAAGGTTTATTATTGTTATTTGACGGTGTTAACTGTTGATTTTACAGCATTATACTGGCAGCCCAGCTGCCATTACTAATGTTGTACAAATACTGCTAATAAATACTATAAAATCAACAATTTATTTTCAACAGTGCAGGCAAACTCTTTTCTATAGTATGCATCTTGTAGTGTAATTTGGTAATATATATAAGTTCCAATAGTTCAATAACAGTTCAATATCATAGTTCAATATCATTGAAATACACAGTAAACGACTTTCTCCCTACGGTTCATAATGTAACGAAATAATTTTGAGTTCCTCCGTAAACGAATTTTAGATGTTTTATTATTGTTAAGCAGCAAAATTGAATATTTTATAAGTGGCCAAGATGCAGTAGTAGTAGCGTTTTACTTTAAAATACCACTTTTTTATTTAAATTAGCTAAACTATACACTTTAGTTAATATTAGTATTAATCTAAAACGAAAATGCCCAAAATAAATACGTTAAGGCAGGCGAAGACACTTGCGAGCTAGTTAAACCTATGGAGAGGTTATTTTCTAGTATCTCGTTTCGCATGTTCTTTATTATGTGTGTGATAAATGAACATATAGTAAGTATATGAAGATGTGTCAGATTTCACCGTTTTTTACAATACATATCAGTAAAAATATTATATTAAATGCAATATCAGATGTAACTAAAATTGCATACGAAGTCTTGAGTAATACACATTTGAGAATCTTTTTAAAAAAAGGGAAGGGGAGTACAAATACATCAATATTTAGAAAAAAAGCAGCGATTTTAAAAAATGCAATTTTTTAAAACTTTAATTAAATGTGCAGTTAAAGAAAAATAATAATAATCCAAAATTTACTGCTTTTTGAAATGCAGCGTTTTCACAATTATCACAACATTATCATCCGTATTAAAAAAAAAAAATAAAATAAAAAAAATAAAAAAAAATTAACGAAAAAATAAATTGCCCCTTTAATTTTTGTTTTTTTTTTTAAATATTTATGAACTTAGAAAAACGTGCCTTAATTTAAGACTGATAACTGACATCCTCCTTTTACTATCAACTTTAAAATACTTTCTTCAGTAAAGAAATGTTTTTTAATTAAAAAATTGCCATATATAATGCAAAAGAAACATTCTGTTTTGTTTTATTAGACTATCAGTCAATCATCCTAAGGCTTTGTCATGAATTTTTAAAATTAAAAAATAAATTACGTTGGATATTTCTTTTTTCCGTTGCTTTCCAAATAACAGTTATTTTATATTAAAAGGCAGCTGTAACAAGGATATTTGTTAGAGAGATTCTTTAAATTCTCATTTTTTTAAACATTTGAAAACTAAAATAATGGACTGAAGAAGCAGATTTCTTTATATATGCATAAAAAAGTTTTAATAATAGGTGCATGCGTGAAATATAAAAACCAACACAGAAAAACGCAGACAGACTGAATAAATTTAATTTACAGGCATATCATTGTTTCATGATAAGAAATTCACAGTAAGTTCAGTAAAAAATCAGAAAAGCACTTTTATTAATACTGTCATTTCACATTTCTTTATTATTTAGATTTATTTCGTATTTTAGAAAAATCTCATTTCAATAAAGCTTTGAAAATAGATGGATAGTTAAGGGGGCAACAACAATCGCGAAATCGTAAGCAAAATAGTTGACATTGATGCACTTTTTTTTTTCTTTCCCCCCAATTGAGTAGCATTTCAACAATTGAGTACCGAACTTCAATTTGGATTAAGTGCCTAAAATATGCAAATTTTAAAATAATTTCTCTGAAATTAATTGTACGAATTTCATGAAAAATTGTATTTAGGCTAATTGAAGGGTGTAGAATTTATTTAGGATGTTAAAACAGGGTATTGGTAAAATAAAAGAAAACTGCTTAAATTAAAAGAGTTTAAAAGTAAAAAGTTTGGGTTTGTTTTGGTATGTAGATTTCATGCATTTCTCTAAAAAAAATTTTCACGCTTATATATGTATCACTTAAAAGTATACTTTATTTAAAATCGTTTGGTACTAGTAATTTTCTTCAACAATACTAATGCAGAGTTAATGGGGGGTTTTTCCCCCTTCCTTTTTCTTTGCACGACCATGTATAAATATATTTAAACAAAATTGTGAATTGCCTTTATATTTTTCATTTTTTAATGCAATTCGATTGCAATAGTCACATTATATTTCGATTTATAAAAATCTTAATGTTATTTATGTGATGAGCTTTAAAATTTGAGTTTCTTAAAATCCAATTAGCCTCAAGTAATGCAAAACTGAAACTTACTTGATAATAAGATTACAAAGACGGTATTCATATCAAGATTTTTTTTAAAAAAACAAGGCTTAAAAGAATTTATTTATTTTCGAGATGTTAAACTTATAAAAAAAGAAAGTAAAGAAAAAAGGCACATTTGTTGTTTGTGTTCCCTCTATTGGATCTGCTACAGCGAGTTATAGATTTTATTAAAACGGATAATTGACAACGAATAATTTTATACTTTTTAACAAAAAGTTTAAAGGTAATGTCATCAAAAGATAAGACACTTTAATGAAATCCTGCATACTTTACAAGAAAATCAATGAAGGCAATGTTAAAGAAGCGCAAATAATTAATTTAAAAAAAACTAAACTAACGTTTTACAACAAATTAATTTCTAATTGATTCAATTATTTTAAGAATAAGCTCATTTTTTAGATTCTTTTGAGAGAATTATTTTTCAGGTTCTTCGTAGAAAGTTTTTGAAAAGGATACATAAAATAAAGATTTTATTAAATTATAAGAATTTTCAAAATTATTTTCACAAAACAATTTTTAATTTTTTATGAATTATATAATGTGATTTTTAATGCAAAATACAATAAATAAAATGTTTAAATAGAATAAGAAAGGCCATAATTTCTAGCTGAGTACTTTATGACAGCTTAATTTTAAACTAATTTTCCCTATATTTTACGTTTAAGTTTAGGTTTTATTCAAAACGGCTACATTTATCTGCTTGGGGGATATACGCACTAGGGAGGAATGCTCTTTTTTTTTGGGGGGGGGGGAGTTTTAAGGGAATCTTTTTGTATTTACGCAAGGTTTCCCAAGATTCGAAGAAAACCACGAAAATCACGAAAACTCCGAATGGTTAGGCCGACGAGCATGATTGGATTCGAACCCAGCACCTCCTGTTTGTTAGCTTCGAGAGAAAAACCAGTCAGCCACTGGTGGGGCTAACTTTAATTTTAGACAAAGTATTTTATTTAGATATATATTTTATTATCTAAGTTTAGTATCTAAATTAATTACATTACCCGCTTTATTTTCTTATTTTTAAAAATATTTCTAGTGCCAATTTCAAAAAACTACAGAAGATGTGTGTATGAAAGGGGGAGGTGTAATAAAAATGTATTTAAAACTTTTTTGCATTCAAATAAATGCGTTTATTATGTATTCATTGTACTTACTCTAAAAAACACAAGGAATTAATAAAATTGTGATCAACTTTGAAAAGCTCGCAGTAATTAAAAAAAAATAATGAAATCTCCTTTAGCTAGTAGTGCAATGCTATATAAGTTAAATAATGCATTTTTTTTTTTTTTTTTTTTTTTTTTTTTTTTTTTAAATAAACCATTTTTATGTTATTTTTTGGTGAGGGGGGTGGTACATCTTCCGTTACTCATAAAAATTCACACATGTAAAGTAAAGTTAAATAAACAAAAATACATAATCTTTCCACAACTCAAACTACGAAATGCATATTTCTTAATACAGTAGGAAGCACATGTAACGAAGTGTGACAGGATGGAGGGGGAGGGGGGGGGGTTCCTTATAACCGATTTCGAAACATTAATAATTTTAATATGAAATTTAGACATCTTTGTTAAGAGGTTATTTCAGTCACGCGAAAAGACCCGTTCGCTAACGCTAATTCTATGGAAGGAATTCATATAAGGTATTTCAGTAGCATTTTAATATATTTATATATGTATATATATATATATATATATCCCGATTGGATAATTTTAATCGATCTGTACAAAGTTTATTTTTTACTTTTTCAATTTTGATTGCAATTTTTTTTCCGACGATGCTTTCTTTCAAAACCGATTTCGAAAATTAAAGTGTCTTCTTTAAATGCAAACAAAATAGGGAAAAAAAAAAGGCGGCCTTTATACAGATCAATTTCAGTTATCCAATGCAAACATTTAATAAAATATTGAAATGCTACCGAGACAGGTTTATAAATTTCTTCCATAGGATTAAAATTAGCGAACGGATCTTTTTGCTTGACTGAAGTAGTCTCTTAATGCAGTGCTAGTCATACAAACTATGCTTAAAATTGAGCATAACAAAGAACTGTTTAATATCTGTTATGATTGTTATAATTTGACATTTATTTTTTAATCATATTTATTATTTAAATCTGTATAAATAATACATTGTAATCACAGCCAGTATTTTTTTTTCTCGTGAAAAAAAGAAGCACCAAATTTTATTTTATCACAGATAAGCAAGCAGTCACGCATATTTTGCAAAGATTATTACTTTTTTTTTTCTTTTGAAAACTAAATTTTATTACTGCAAAACTTATAAGTTTCAAGTAGTTTTAAAGCAAGAGCAGATTTAAATTTGTTTTATAGGATTTCTTACATGAGAATTTAAACGAAGTGTTCAGTATCAGTCACGGCTGATAAGTCGATACATTTAAAGTTTGTTAAAAGTTGTTAAAAAAAAAATTCCCCCTCTTTCTGCAATATATTTTTCGTCGTAACCAGAATCAATTGCGTTTTAAGTTTTTGCTGGATCGATTATCTGTATATCGCATACGACTCAGGTTAAAAGTGATTTAAGAATGCTAAAACAGAATACTAAAGACTTTTGTTTTTGTGGTATATTTTACAAAACTTTTTTTTTTAATCCGATATTCAGTTTAGAGGGAATCTCCCCTTGCTAAATATTAGGGAGGACAAAATGTTCTTATATAGAAAATTATAGCTTAAAAAAGAAAAAAAAACAGTGGTCACTATATAATATATATATATATAAAAGAAATTCTGGATTTCGTATTAATCACAGCACAAAAAAATCTGCCGGACCTAAAATCTTGAAAATTGGGGTAAAAATACTTCTGGTAGTATCGAGTGCCGCTAAGAAGGGATTTTCGAAAACTCCACCCCTAAGGGGGTTATAAAAAGGAACGAACTTTAAGAAAATTCCTAAAAAATCGGCTTTTATAGTTATTTTTCAACTGATAACATATTTTAGTGTATTTTTTCATGCAGAATCGAATGGTACCAAGCAAATTCTTTTAAGTTCAGTAGTTCGCGAGATACTTTCCATTTTCCTGATTTGGCGGTGTCTTCGGCGTAAAAACTTGAAATTTTCAATCCTAATCATATATATTATAAAGCAGAAGTTCTGAAACTTCCAAAAGAGTGTTTTCAAAAACTACCCGATGGATCTTTTTGCAGATTATAGCATTCGATAGGAAAAATTTTTGCGGAGGTTTATGATACAAATATACAGGGATAACTCTGATTTTTCGTACTAAATTTCGTATTTTTCGGTTATTTTTGACGGAAGGGTTGCAACAACTAATTTTTTGGCGATAATTATATTTCAAAAAAGAAATGAAATGCTTTCTCTAATGTAAAATAATATAAACATTTCGAAAAAAAAAAAAACTCTGTTAATTCATTGATTTAAAATAAATAATGACAAAAAGAAAAAAATCCGTTTAATGCAAAATAATATTATGGAAGGAAAATATTTATCTTTAACGAAAAAAAAGGAGAATATTTATAATAACTAAGCGTAAGTAACTCAATGTGAAAGAAAGTTTTGAAGTGACACAATATTTGGCTATTTATTTATTTCGAGCCAGATTAAAAGAAAACAACACATCAAAAATTTCATTAGGTAAAACATAAGTATTTTTTTTCTTTCTTTTTTTTTAAAAAAATTTTTAAATCTAATTTTCCTGTTATGTGTTTTAGAGAAGAAACTCGCAGAATTAATTTTTTAAAAAAAAGGCTCTAATTGTTATTTGTATATTGTTTGTTCCAATCTACTTTTGTCGCCAATCAATGCGATTTCAAACAAAACAAAAGCACGAGACGGAGAAAAAACTATTATCTCTCTTTCTTTTAATGAGTGAGAGCATTTTTAGGAAAACATTTTACATCTAACTTAAATACATATATAGCAGTTAATACCACAAAAATAAATAGTATTTAAATTTTAGGGTAAATGTTTTTCTACATACATAGATATCGTAAAATAATTTAACTGCAACTTTAAATTTTTTCTAATAATAACACATTGCTCAGTGGTGCACAAAACAGGAATTTTAATATACATTTGTATATATTAAAATAAAAATAAAACTTTCAACGTTTCGCGCCGTCTTCAGGAAAATATGATAAAGGAAGGACTACGTTTACATCTTGATCGAGACTCGAGAGATAATATTTCTTCTAAATTAAAATGTAAATGAATTAAAATTTTAAAAAATGTTGCCATTTACACATGAGTAAAAATTAAAATATTGCAAGGAAATAAAAAATTTTAAGATTTTATGATGTTATGCCCTATTTTTGGTATATTGTAATTTAATACACATTTGTATATATTAAAATAAAACTTTCAACGTTTCGCGCCGTCTTCTGCGGGCGTCTTCAGGAAAATATGATAATGGAAAATTTTATGGTGCAACTGTCCTATATATATTTTTTAATTTTTTTTTTTGGCACAGATATCTCATACGCACTACGTTGGTGCGATTTCTCTCTTACGCCAATACCATATATACATCTGGGTAATTAACTGACGCCAAAGTGTCATTATTTTGCTTGATATGGCAACCCGGATGTTATTGTCTATTTATTAATAAATTGTCTATTTACATTTTTTTTCCAATTATATAAACTATTTTAATCTAGGCACATTTGTCATACATGCACCACATTTGCGCGACTGCAATAAAATGGCGATTTTATGCCTCACTTGGTAACCTGGCTGTTGTTTATTTATTAATAAATTTTTATTTTATTTTATTTTATATTTTAAAGGATATAAATAGTTTTGTTTTATAATTATAAACTAAACTTTTTAAAATTTATTGTTATTTTCTATTTAAAATAACAAAATAATTGCAAACTCTATATGTAACTGGTATTTGAAAAAAAAAAAATTTCTCCGAATCGGCATCAGAAGAAGAAGAGGAGAGAGAGAGAGAAAAAAAAAAAAAAAAAAAAACTCGCCAATGTGGTGCGTATATGTCATGTCTACATTTTTTTTCACTATACTACAGTATTTAAACATGCTGTATAAATAACGATTATTGTTTTTTCCAAACATGTTTGGCACAGATATTTTATACACATTGAGGTATCTGACTATCGCCAAAACGGTGTTATTTTGCCTGATTTGGTAAACCAGCAATAGTTCTTTCTGTATTAATAAATTGTTTATTTACTTTCAATATCTTTTTAGAAATTCTATAAATTGTTTTGTGCTATAGTAACTGTATTAATATTTTCGTTTTAAAATAACGAAAATAATTTTTAAAAATGCATATTTCTTTGCGATTCTAAAACGAGGATTTTGCCGCATTGGTATTGGAAAGAAATCTTGCAAATCCGGGTTTGTGCCGGAGTTTTTTATGAAATATGATATTTTCAAATGTAAATTGAGTGGTACTTGATTAACACGTCGGCCAGTTTCGCCAAACTATTCAAATATACATAAATTCATTTTAAATAACGAAAAAACAATAAACATAAATAAAAAATACAAATTAAAAGTCGAATTAAAAAGCACTTATGACGTAAAAAAAATACGTGTATCACGTGTAATATCAATTGCTATCATACTTACGATCATCGATTATTGACATTTATTCCTATATTCTGCTATTAATTTTTTTCTCGATAGAATAATCAAGTAGTACCGTACATTGTACAAACTCCAGTTAATATTACAAAAATAGAGCTAAATAACTAAATTTAGGTGCAAATGCACACACCTATGTTGTAAGAAAGAGGCACAAATGTCATATATGCACCACGTTGGGGTGATACATTTCTGGCGCCCCTTTAACGGAAACTTCGTTTTCAAATGACAGATACATTTCTATTTTCTATTTTACTTTTCTATGTATAGAGCATAACATTTTGTATCATTTTAAAATGCAAATGAAAGTAAATAAATAGTTCATTAATAAATTAAAAACAAAGTTGGATTACCATAAAAGGCATAAAATGTTCATTTTGTTTCAATCACGCCAACGTAATGCGTATATGACATCTGTATCAAAAAATGAATTTCACACATTCGAAAAACATTCACCTCATTTTTCTAAGGAAAACTTTATTTAAATTTATTTATTCTGCTGCATTCTAAAAGCGGAACACTGTAATAGATTTGTCAAGAGCAGATGTACGTTGCGAAATATAATATAATATTGATAGAGGATGTATTAAGGTTTCCACAGATACCCATATTTTCAAGTTGAGAGGTTTAGAGTTCAAAAACTATCAAATGAAAATGAATCATTTGAAAATTGTTTAAATTCAATGGTCAGTCTCTGCGATCATAATGCTCGCTATTTTAGAAGTATGGTGAATAGACAATATTTAAATTGCTCTTTTCATAATTGCCTCATTTATCTATCAAACTCTACAATAAATGGTCAACTGAAATATTTTTTTCTTAAAAGCCCGAATTTTATCGAATGCATAAGCTGATACAACATAATATTTTATTATTATTTTAATATATTTTGGCGTCAACGGGTTGTTGTTGTTTTTATTTTTGGCTCAGTTTTGTTTTTTCTAGCTCGCTGAGTTTTGAACTGATGAAGAATCTCGACAGTAGATTCGAAACAGCTGTTTGCTAACTTTTAATGCATTTTTGGTGCATTTATAATCGTTGATTTTCTATCTTTAAATACAATGGCGTTTTGTATGATTTTCAAAAATGTGAAAGAGCATTCGAGGTGAAGTTGCTTTAAAAAACACAATCATATTCAATATTTTGTTTGATTCATGTTTTGTTTTGAAAAATAGACCAGCGCAGCGGGCTTAGCCTGCTAGTATATATATAATACCATTAAAAGTAGACAAGATTCACCAATTTTTTTTTTTGGGGGGGGGGGAGGAGGGGGGTTGCACGTTGATCACATCCGCAAAAGATCTTTTATCACAACCACAGAAAAGAATCTTTCATTATTTTTGAACATTTTGCTTCAAAAACCTTTCTAGATCAATTAAAAAGATCTAACCAGAGTTTAGAAAGAAGAAACCCCAAAAGAAATAACTTATGATTCTCGCAGAATTTGACCTACACACAATTAGGCTAGCAATATTTTGAACTGCCCAAGGCGCTCAAAACCCAGTCTACAGAGTTTTTTAAAAAAATCATAAGGAAATATTTTGCGATTTGTAAATATTATAAGAAAGTTCTATTTTTCCTTTACTTTCTTTTAGCCAGACTCCTGTTTTTCGAGTTTCTATATGTAATTTGAACTATATGTAATTTCTTATATGTAATAAGATTGCTCAGCATATGAATTAGTAAAGTTATAATTATGCGGTTGCGTAACTTATGATCACAGGAACTGTGTTTTTACAACACAGGGAAAAAAAATTTCTTTTCCCAATTTCAAAAGAAAAAAGTTATTTTAGAAATAATATACAGTAAAACCTCTAAATAACGGACACCTCGGGAGCGCGGAAACTGTCCGCTATTCGGAGGTGTCCGTTATTGGGAAATCCTCAGAGCTTCAAAAACTACTAAGGGATGCTCAAAGTTTCATTAATTGACTTTATATGTCCTAAAATATCTATTATATGATTAATCAAATTAAAATTATTTTTTAAGCAACAAAATTCAATTAAAATTTTGTACATCTTTATCCACTGCTTATTACATTCTTACGAAAAGAAAATCGAAGTTACATTATGCGAATTCGAAACGAAAGAGAAAGTGGTGTATGTATTATGGAATTCTGCAGATGAAAAAATTTGTACTTCTAGAGATTAATGAGCAAAAAATCCTAAATTTTTCTCGGATGTGTGCAATGTTGGGGATGAGAGTGAGAAAAAAACAAAAAAGAGGAAATTACGCGTGAGGTAAAAATTGAGCAAAAACGTTGAAATAACGCGTGAGGTAAAAATTGAGAAAAAAAGTTGATATAACGCGCAAAGTAAAAATAGAACAAAATAATTTAAACCGATGCGTGTTAAAAAAGTTAAACAAAGTGAAAAAAGTACATTAAATATAGATTGCCATTATTTGAATTGAAGCACCCACACACATATAATACAAAAATACATTAAAATAAAATAAGAACACAAATATAAGAATCTGTAATGAAATTTTATTCAATAATTTTGATATATAAAATATATCAATATGAATAATTTTCAAAAATGCACAATTATTCTTTAAAACTTTTATAAGCAAATTCATTTAAAAATCTACCTTCAAAATAACTTATGGCACAGTCATAAAACTCCAAATTTGGCTTAAATCTGTTTGCATCCAGTAGGGAAAAGAATTAATTAGTGTATAATTAGAATTTAAGCAAAGCAGAAGTGCATATTTCCCTGAAAAAAGCTGCATTTCATTTGGCGATTGGTAACAGAATTTATAATCCCCATTAGGCGAATGGCGATCGATCACGTTTTTTTAATCGCCATGTGGCGACTGTCAATTTTCACCTATATTTGATCATGGGTACAAGTTTGAAATTTTGCCAAGACTGAAAATATTTTGAATCACCCCCCCCCCCCCCCCCCCCACGAGTGAACAATAAGCACATGCATGATTCACGTTTTTTCCACGACCGTTTTACGAAATTTGCATTTTTCCAAGATTTTTTGACAGGAATCACGTCTCTATCGCGATCCTTAGACCAAAAATCACGTTTTTTGCGATCATTTGACAAAAATTCGCGCCTTTTTCGCGATCCTTTGACAAAAATTCACGACTTTTTCGCGATCCTTGAACAAAAATTTGCGACTTTTTCACGATCAACTGACAAAAATTCGCGACTTTTCGTGATTTAAAAAAAAAAATTCGCGACTTCTTCGCGATCCTTTGACAAGATTGCGTCTTTTCCACGATCTTTTGACAAGAGCCGCGTCTTTTCCTCGCTCCTTTGACAAAAAGCCGCGTTTTCTCGGCAATTCTGACAAAAAATTGCGTTTTTTCCGCTATCACTTGACGAAAATCTCATCTTTTTTGCGATACTTTGTAAGAGACCGTTATTTTTGTGATCTTTCGACAGGAATCGCTTTTATTTTGCTATTTTTTAAACAAAAAACGCGTCTCTTTTTACGATCTTTTGTCAGAAATAATGCTTTTTTAAGCCATCTTTTGACAAAAATCACGTATTATCAGCAATCTTTTGAAAAAAAAATCGTGTCTTTTTTCACGATCTTTTGACAAAAATCGCATTTTCTTTGCAATTCTGACAAAAAAAAAAAAAAAAACATTTTTTCCACGGTCATTTAAGGAAAATCGCGTCTTTTCCGCGATTCCTTGACAGAGGCTGCGTCATTTTCGCGATTCTTCGACGGAAATAACGTTTTTCTTGAGATCCGTCGACAGGAATCACGTTTATTCCGCAATTTTTTGACGAAAAACACGTCTTTTTACGATGTTTTGAATGAAATAGCGCTTTTTCCTGCGATCTTTTGGCAGAAATAACGTCTTTTTTCGCAATCATTTGACACAAATCACATTTTATTCATATTCTTTTGACGAAAAGTCGTGTCTTTTTTCGGGATCTTTTGGCAGAAAACGCGCCATTTTCGCGATCCTTTTTCGCCGTCTGAGATTTTTCCGCCATTTTTGACCAATTTCGTCGTGGTAAAAAATGGCGGCGCGGCCGAAAAAATAAGAAAAATTGTGGAAATCCGCGGGTTTTGAAAATAAATAAAAAAAGCGGAAATCCGCGGATTTTGATAATAAGCAAAACGCGGAAATCCGCGTTTCCGCGGAAAATTGACATGCCTATGAATTAAGATATTTTTCTGCAGGAGAAATTTCGGTGGCTCCGGGTGGAGGGGACATGTTAGAGTTCCAGGAAGAAATTGCACTTTTTGACCATTAGAAGCATAAAATCTCAAATCTTCAGGGGGAGAATTTTCAAAGCTCTTCAGAAATGTCCCTCCCGAGCTACCTCCTGAATTCTGGAGTTAGGGGGGATTTTCCCCCAGTTTATCCCCTACATTTATCTATGATCACAAAATCTGCGACATATTGCTCTGAAGAATTTAGAAGTTTTTTACTTTTTTCCCTTCGGTTTTTTTTTTTTTTTTTTTTTTTTTTTTTTTTTTTTACTTAAAAATTTATTTTTTATCATTTATCGCTAAAATTACTGTCCGCTATTTGGAATGTCCGTTATTCAGAGATTAAACATACAAAAACTTAGATTTTGGGAATGGGGATTGGAAAACTGTCCGTTAAATAGAGGTGTCCGCTATTCGGGAGTGTCCGTTATGGAGATTTTACTGTATAAATAATTATTCTAACTATAAAAACAACTTATTTAAAAAAAAATCATAATACATTCCGTTTTCCATTTCTCTGAAAGACAACATTTATTTTAAAATGAATAAGTTTTAAAAATATTTATCTTTAAATAAATAATGTTACGAGCAAGTTTTAAGCCCTATCAAGAATAGCGAACCTTTTTGCGTGCTAAAAATATGGATTATTATTTATCAAGTATTTAATGTACCATGAGAATTCTAACTAAGGAAATTTATTAATAAACAGTTAATTTTCAAACAATTTTTACTGAAATATTTTTTCACTAATTTTAAATTCGACTTCTATCTCTTATTATACTGTAGTAACTCAAAAACAATAGTCAAGTCGCACAGTGTGACATTTCGTTGAAAAAGCTGGCCAAAAGTCAGAATTTTAAATTTCGTATTTAGTAGATAATTTTCTGGTTGGTATAAGAGGACTATCTTGTCCATATGATAATAGATTCATTTCTTTCTATAGATTCTCCAGTTGTCTGGCATTTTACTTGGAATTCATGATTTTTGCATTTCTCATTTTATGTTTCTGATCTATGCATCATTTTATCGAACGTCTAAAAAACTATCTTTAGTCGAAGATATGCCGCTGGACTTGAAAAATCCTGGGTCCCGGGGACCCAAGACTTCTAAAATTGTGGGTCCCTTTTTTACAAAAGCGGGTCCCCACTAATAAGAAGTCATATTTTTAGATGCAAAAATTGAACTTGTTCATTTGCAAAAGAAAAATTAAATGCAATAATTATTGTTTTAATAATAATGTATAAATAATTAAAGCCAATATAATTTTTTAAAACTATTAAGAGAAATTTCCTTTACTTAAACAAAAATAAATGTGCAAGATATAAATTAAATTATAAAATAACGCTTATTTGAGTGCAGAAGATGACAAGTATTACTATTGTTCGCATTTCTTTTAAAAAGGGGTAAAACAGATTTATTGAAAAAGACATTTTTCCTGAAAAAAGAATACTTTTGTTGAGTAAAGGGGTACTTTTTGTTTAATGAATGGGCGTTTTCAGAAGTTACATTCACTCAAAAAGATTTGGAACAATCAAAAACAGATTGTGAAGCAGGAAAATCTGTTTTTGGAGCACCAAAAAAAAAATAATAATAATAATAATAGGAGCAGGAGAGTTAGTTCTTTTTACAGAAAAATTCTATCCTGTCATTAACTTTTTTTTAGTGCCCCTTTGACGAAGTTTGAGTTTAAAGCGATTTTTCGACGAAATTTGCCGGTTTTTCGCGATCTTTTGGCGAAATATGCCGATTTTTTGCGATCTTTAGGCGTAAGTTACCGCTTTATTACGATTTTTTGATGAAAATTGCCGTTTTATAGCGATTTTTGGGCAAAATTTGCCGTTTTATAGCGATTTTTGGACGTAAATTGTTGTTTTATTCGCGATTTTTGGGGGGAACTTGCCTTTTTTTTTCGGGATATTGTAACAAAATTAGCCATTTTTTCCGCGAATCTCTTGACGAAATTTACAGGAAATTACTTGTTATTTCGCGATTTTTTAACGAAATTTGCCTTTTTTGCGATTCTTTGACAATAATGTGCCTTTTTTTGCGATCTTTTGACGAAATGTGCCGTTTTTTCGCAATCTTTTGACGAAAGTTACTGTTTTATCACAATTTTTTGATGAAAATTGCCGTTTTTCGCGAATCTTTCGACAAAATTTGACGTTTTATCACGATTTTTGGACGAAATTTGTCGTTTTTTCGCGATTTTTAACAAAATTAGCCCTTTTTTCGCGAATTTTTTGACGATATTTGCCGGAAATTATTCGTCATTTCGCGATTTTTTAACGAAATGTCTTTTTTTGTGATTTGACGACGAAAATTACGCGTCCCGCGGGACGCGTAAGCTCCATTTTTTAGCGTCCCGTCGCCGATTTTTTGCGTATTTTACGCGCTATAGCGCGTCCGCGGCATCCCTGACTTCAGAAACATTTTACCGTTTTTAAAGACGAAGGTATATACTCTCTTTTACATAAATATATTTTTAAATACAGTATATCTTTATTATTATATTCAAGTTTGAAACCATAGATTTTTTTGTGGTTAAATATTTTAGGTAAAATTATAATTTTAATAGGGAGTTAAAGTTCAGTAGAAACTCTTGTGTTTTCATAATGTATAGGCCTTCTAATTAAAAGATATGAAATAAAATTTAACCCGATTTGCCCCTTATTTTTTTAATAAGTAAAACAAAATTTCAAAAAAAAGTTTCTGAAAAGCAGTTTTTTTACTTTATTAAAATTTTAAATTTAGTAACTGTTTACATTTAATATATGCTGTAGGTTTTTACTCCCAACTGGATATCCTTTGGTGTGCAGAGACAAATCTGCAAATCGAAGGGCAAAAATCCTTTTTTTAAGTAATTGGAATTTTAAATAAGGCTTTTTTTTTTTTTATCGTACACCCATAACGTAGATCAACTGATTCATTATAAATAATGTAACAATTTGGTTTTGTACCAAGTTTTTGTAATATGTGAATTATCTGTTATGTTTTTGAATAATATATTTTTAATCGACCATAAGGAATTGTGTTCTTTACTCAGTAACGACGTAAGAGAGTTTTATATTATTAAGAAAAAAATTACTAGACATAAATATATATTTTTTATTGTATTGAATGAAAAAATCAGTAGAAATATGAAAAAAATATATGAGTGATGTAATAAAAGTATTGTGACATGTTAAAGTTTCTAAAAAAGAAACTTATCGAAATTGCGAAATGTTTATAAAATTACATACATTTGCTACGTCAGAAAATAAAATCTATCAAACATAGTTGAAACAAAAATCAAAGAGCTTCTTTGTGATTCACTGAACAATGTTTTCGTGAAAACAATGAGGAATGACTGAAAGGAACGCTTTCTTTTTCTTTAAGGATAGTAGAGAAACTCGGACACCCAGCAAAATAGTTTAAAAATTGTATTGGAAGAAGTAAAAGATATAAAATAGAACAATTAAAATCTGAAATTAGCCAAGAACAATTGCAGTTCAACTGAGCAAAAAAGCTGCAGGACATTCAGATGTTTCATAAATTATTAAAGACATTGCAGCCAGGCCAACAAGGGCAGCAAAATATCGAGAAGAAAAAAATAATTCTTTGTCTTTGACCTCAAATATAAGTACATAGAATTTATCACCGACTGAGTTTTTGGCCATACTTGTTGCCGCAGATTTTACATACAATCTATATAATATCACATGAACATCTAATAAATATGTATGTCCTCGCTATATACTTCTTCAAAGAGCTACAGAACAATGTTCTCAAAAAGATAACTACATTACTGAAAACATGGCGGAAGTGAAACTTCAAAATATTTTAGATCACTTTACTCAAAGACTGTGTAAATACATAGAAAATGTTTTCATAACAGCAAGTAAAGCAGAGTTGATAAGTTCAGAATCTCTGTGCAAATGGGGTCGTGACAGCTCTCCACAACAAATATTCAAACTAAAGTTTGAACATTCCTTTGACTCAAACGTTTTCTTAAACTCTTTAGATTCTTTTAGATTAATAAGGAAATAAATGATTTCAAAAATATGGTTTCAAAACCCTGTACCTTCATATCCACGCTTTTGCTTTCTCATACTAATAAGATTTATTCATGAAAATTATGACATAATCCAAAAGGAAGTAAAATACACTGAAGAGCAAACACGAAATTTAATAAACACAGAGATATTCACAGCTTACGGGTTATTATAACTTCAATTCAGTTTAGTGCTGACTAGTGTCGATGCTGAAGTTTGCTATGCTATTACTAGGAATCAATTCATCAATGCGATACTATATTTGCAAACCAGGGTTGGCAAGTTTTTGACATGCGACAGATTTTGACGGTTTTAACCATGGTTTAAACCGTCATGTCAAAAACCTCCTTGTCAAAAATGTCTAAAACTGTCAAAAACCTATATTTATATGTAAATAAAAATATTTATTTACATATATATATATCTACCTCTATTTATATTTAATAAGTAAAATTTATTTTCTTTTAATAAGGAAAATGTTTCAAAATATGTTGTAGGAAAAATAAATTTAAATTTTTGAAAAACATATTTTGAATAGTAAACAAAATCTCAGACTTTGGAAAACTTATCTTTTGTAATATTATTTATTAAACTTTAATGTGTTATTCAAAATATGCAGGGATATTATATTATGAAGAAATTTATTTATAACCAAACTTATATAGTTTATTTAGGTGTATAGTTTAAAATAATATAAAAGATTAGACAAGTTCCGTAATTGATTAGGAACAGAAAATTGTTCAAAACTGGTTATGTGCTACCGTATGCTACATGATGTAAATGAATTGCATTATTGAACTAAATTTCTACTTTGATAATTTCATTTGGATTGATTTAGATTATGTAATCAAATTAATTGTAAATATTTAATGAATGTTTTATTTTTTAAATTTATGTATTTTATAAGATAATAAAAAAAAAAACTACAGAATATTTTGTGTTTTAGAAGTATTTTGTAGATTTTTTCTGTTTTGACTTTTACAATTGTTAGTTAGTTTTTCTGAAAAATCAGTAATTCTGAATTCTAAATCATCAGTCATTTTTTGAATTTATTTAATTAACATAAAGATAATAAAAAACATCTGAGTATCTATTTACAATATTCAGCCTATTTATTTACTATGCTGAAAAATTAGCTTATAGAAATACTTATGAGTTTTTTATTTTTACTGAATGCTATAAAATTTTGTTAAATATACTAAGTATTCAGTTGTTGAATAATTACTTCTCGTCTTACCTTGCTTTCAAAATAAGCATTATTTATATTCTTAATACTATTAGTGTGTTGTGGGGTGGGATGAGTAGAGATAAAAATGGTTTATAATGTGTTAATAATCATACATATAATAAATTATGTGCATTATATTTAAATTCAAATTAACCTACTAGATATTATGTATATAATCAGCTCTGTGAGAAGGGGGGGGGGCAGTTGCCCCGTGCACGGAAATTTAGGGGACACTATCCAAATTTATACTACAAACGTTATTTTTTGGCCTGTCACAAGAAAAAGTTGGGTAGAGAGGCACCAAATTCTAACTTTGCCCCTGTCACAATTTTTTCTTTACACGCTTCTGTATATAATGTGTATAGCAAAAAAAAAAAAAAAAATTAAACTCATGTATCAAGTTTTACACTTTTGAAAATCCTGCATTTATAACACTTAACTTGTTAACACTTATAAATACTAACTATGACAAAATGCATACTACATAACTTTAGATTTTTTTAAATATTAAAATAATAATAAATGAACGAGATATTTAAACATAATTTCTGTGCAACTATTTCTGCATACCCATTTCAAGATAAATTTCTGAGATTTGAAATCTATCATTTTTACCTTAATTTTTATTAATTAGAAATATTTAAAGACCTGCTAATTACCCACAATATAATTAAATTTCAGCATAATGTATGGCAACTGTTGCTAATTAAAAAATTTAACAACAAACTCTAGTGCATCACAGCAGATTGTAACTCTATGGGTTTTCGACAGGTTTTTGACGGTTTAATCCGGTTTAAACCGTCGTCATGTCAAAAACCCCTTTTTGACGTCAAAAACCCAACCCTGTTGCAAACAATTTTCAAAAATATTTTAATAAGTTAAAAATAATTAAAGACATTGATCCTGATTCTTTGAAATCTGGTCTTTCAATATTCCATGTTAGAATAAGATTTTTCGAGACAATTTTACATCTTGATTCTAATAATAAAAAATGGTAAGCAAGATGTAATAATGAGAAAGATTGTCAATAAAAGAAAAAAACTCATGCAAGGCATGTTTTAAACTGAGATGCGATACTGGTACATGTTACAAAAGCTAGTTTCGAAAACACTTCAAGAAAGTTTTCTCAGATTGAGAAACATCTTAAATTACAGAAATTGAGATAAAATTAATGCATTATCTAAAAGCTATTATAGAAGATCTAGTGGCTATAAAATAGATACTAAAAAATTTCAAGAAATTGCAAATGATACTTCTAACCTTTATGTAAATCTTTATGGTTGTCACCCAGTGTCAGATACATTACACAAAATTTTGAATCACGGAGCTATTATTAAAGAACATGCATACCACCCAATTGGGCAGCTATCAGAGGTGGCGGCTGAAGCCCGCAACATGCATTTTCGTTCATACAGACAAAATTTTTCAAGAAAAGACTTGCTCATAGACTGAAATAAAAATGTACTTAATGGCTTAGTATTTTGTTTCGATCTTTAAGTTGTAGTATGAGAAAATACTCCACAAAATATAAAAAAAACTTCTGCGGAGACATTACAATTGTTATTGCCAGAATCTAGTTTTCGAGTGATTCTGAAGAGGACGATATGGAAGAATATGCTCGAAAGAGTGATAGACAGTAGGACACTAATTTGCGTAAATTGTTCGAAAAGTGATATTTTACGTTTTCGTAAAGCATTTTATCTGTTATAGAACGCACAAAATATTTTAAATAATTTTGGCCAGGTTTTTCAGCAAAATACCACACTGAGTCGCAACAAAATCCGTATTAAAAATTAATAAATTAGGTTTTTCCGCCGCGTGACTCATATTTTAGGTGCACGATCTTGCATTATGCATTCAAAAAGTATTCTTTCAAAAGTAACAGTTTTTAATAGCCTATGTTTATTAAACAAAATTGTAATTCTTACAGCAAACATAACATTTAATTTACCCCATAAATTACCCCACACCATTATTATCTACATATTTTTCGCGTCTCAGAGGAACTTTCCTACTATTCACCCTAAGAGAACGCATGCAAAAGGTTCGTTATCCATAATCTGTGACACGTTTTTCTTGCAGTTACATCCATATAGGTTCGAAAATTACATTTTTTGTATCAGAAAATAGTCAGTTTCAATCTTTAGCTCTTCAATTCCTACATAGGAACAAGAGCAGTAATTTTCTTTTTCTACTACCACTAATCGTGAATCATGAAAAAATGTCAGTGCGCACTTCTTACAAACCACGGTGAACTCAAAAGTTGGACAACATAGAGGCGCCGGATCAAAAGGGCACGCTAAAATTTGGGAAGTTATAAAAAGCAACAGGTGATAACAGCAAAGTGTTGATTAGATAATGTCAACACTTTCATCAGTTCCCTTATAAAGCCAATAGATGAACTAACCTGTGGAGATTTTTTCAATAATTAAGAAGGAAAAAAAAAAGTAAATACTAAAGGATTTATTTTGAATCAAATGTGGTAGATAATGAAGTAAAAAATACGAAATCTGTCTGATAAGTATCAGACTTTCATTTTTCGTCTGCAATTGTGATTCTGAAGTGCACACTTTCACTGTGCACATTGGACAGAAGCTTAATGCACATGATGTAATTTTTCCCAGGAATTCCAATGAGCCAGTTGTTGCCTACTGGCAGTGGCGCTGCCAGAATTCGGTTCTAGGGGGGGGGGGGTTGAGTTTCTGATACAGGTGTTTGCCGGTTATTTGAATCGCCTGTTAACAGAATCAGTACTAATTAGAATACTCACTGTATAATACTTCAACAGAAAGAGTATATCTGTGTGCAGGAAATCATCATTCTTTCAGCATAATACGTCTTTAGAAAAGTGATTTAGTTCAAATAACCAATTTTCACTCAACTAATCCATGTAATAAGCGCTTTCACAGTTTTAAGTAGAAATTTTGCCATTTGATGGAATCCCTTTATTAAATGAAATCTGATTCAATAAAGTGGCGGAATCCAAAGTACGCCATAACGTTTAAATATTAAAAAATACGAAATCCTCTTTTAACTTGAAATACAAACAAAATAGAGCAGCTGAATCTGAAACATATGTCATAAATTATACACGAGTCAAAAAGTAAAAACTTTAGAAATCATGACATCTAACAAATATTCCAGACAATCTACAGTATCTAGGAACATTTATATTCCATTTAACTTTGAAATATATTAAAACTGAGACTTAACAAGTTGTTTTAGAAAATGATGTATCGCGTTCTGAAAGATTTCAAATCCGAAGGACTTAAGAGCTTAAAATATAATTTAATACATTTTAAAAATACATAAATATGCCAAAATGGTTATAATGCAACAGCTTTCAAGCCAGATTACGATTACGGATATAATTAACTTTCTGGGGTGAAAATATAACTACATAAAAATGAAACTGATCTTTGCTGGTAGGCTGAAACATCATGTATCACCAGGAAAAAAAACAATAATAATTGGCTGCAATTGCGTCTTCTTTAAATTTACATTTAAGAACTATACTTACAGAGCTGTCTTCGAAATATGAACAAATTTTAAAATTTCTAATATTAATACCTGAATTTAAGAATTTAAGATAGCCCAAAAAAAAAAAAAAATCATTTTCATAAGGCCTGGAAGTTTGATAGTCATATAAATTTTACACTTTTTAATCGAAAATATTAGCATGCTAAAAATGTTGAATAAATCGTTTAAATATCCCATCATTACAGCTTAGTTCAATGTTACACTTGTTCCTTCAGGCCAGAGACGATCCGAACGAAAGTTGTCTTGGTCCGGACACGTATAAAAACTGAAATAAGGTAAGATACCGAGTGGGCGAGTATAATCTGTCACAACTCATTTTCAACGAAAAAATGCCGATACTTCCCTAGAAACTAAAAAACACTTCATATATATTTATACGAAAAATATACAGTATATTTTAGACATCATGCTCGCAAACTAGGGAATACGGAATAGCATCAATAATGATTTCATAAACTCTTAAATTCAAATAAAGACTCGTTAAAAAAAAATTAATAAATGTAGCTTATAATAAATAAAAGGGATGGTTTAAAAAAATTAAGTTCTGAAATGAAAAAAAAAAAATGTTTGGAGCTATTTCTCTGTAATTTATCAAAACAAAGTAAATTTTCAATGATTGTCCTAACAACTAGTTTAACACTATTGCTTTTAGAAAATAATTAAATTAATAAAATTAATAAATCCAAGGCCATCACTGTTCGGAAAAAATTTAAACCCAGTCTGTTAAAATAAAATAAAATAAAATAAAAAATAAGTACCGAACCAGGACCGATGCAGAACTTAATATGTAGTCTTAAAACTGTACCGATAATGCTTTTATTAAGCTTAATTAATAGTTCAAAAACATATATCTAAAAAATTGGCTTCCGTTAAAATATTTATCAATTACCATTCATAATTTTCTAATAATTTCACAATTCATATTGTACGCATATAAATGGATGAAAGTACAATAATTATGTTTGGAATATTTAACACTAACAAAACAGAAAAAGAAAAGATTAATAAAAAAAAATTATTACAGGAAATAAGAACGGATGCATTAAAAATTATATGTAGAGATTAATATTAGATTAAATTTTTACATTTATACCAGTCCTAAATTTCTCCACTACATAAATTCGAATTTAACATGTATCTGAATCTAAAAATGCAACCTTCAATCGAAAAATGAAGTTAAATTAGTGTATTGATATAAAAGATTTTAAAATCTGTTCGCAATTTTATATGGAGACTACTGTCTATTTTATTCTTAAATAATTACAGAAGACAAATGAGTCTCAGTGACAAGTACGTTTTTTTTTTCTTCTTCTTCTTCTTCAACACACACACACACACACACTAAAATTCAATTCGCTTAATTTCACCATTTCTAAAATCTGAGAACACAGAAAGAAAAAAAATCGCGAGTTAACTTTCAATAAATTTTCATTTATTGGCCTATAAAAATAAAAGTAAAAATAACAGATACCAGGTTGCTACGATACTAGAAAATTTATCTATGCCTAGATCTCTTTTTCTCTTAAGTTATCGTTGAATTGTGAAGTAAAGTGGGGTAAAAGAAAAAAGAGCTGGCTCTAAACTGTTTTATTCGTTTCGTACTCTTGGGGGGGGGAGTGGATTTTTAGCCCAAGTATTTTTTTTTTTTCCCTTTACTTGAAGTTGTAAGAAAACTTATCTTGTTAAGACGCTAAATTAAAACAAATGAACACATACCTAAAAAAAAATCAACATTATACATTTAAACTTTTGGTTATTACATAAATACTCAATGTAAAACTAGCGTAAGTAAATAACTTTAAATTGCTTTTAACAGCAATTTTAAATTAAAAAAAAAAGGTCGTAAACTTAATTTTTTTTTTTTTTTTTTTTTCGCATTAATAATATACATAGCATTGTTAAATGAAATATTTTTTTGTACAACACTATGCATTATAAAATTCTTATTACAACAAATTATTTATGGACAGACAAAATGTTATAGAAGGGGATTTTCTAATCCCAGAAGAATTATTAATCGCAAAAAGATATTCACAAGACAAGATATCATACAACTATAAATTGTGTTATTTCACTATTAGATGTATCACATTCCTTAACTTTTTGACTAAGGGCCTTGACTGACATTTATTTACACACTCAACTGTACTGCAATTTACAAAAAAAAAAAAAAAAAAAAAATTCCTTGTGACAGATAGCTTTTGAAAACATAGTGTAAAAGTATCACAGAGCTCATTTTTCTAAAAATGGTACTTTTTTGCTGTTGTTGTTAATAATGTTACTGGGAACATACGATGTGCGCCAATATCGTAATCAAAAGGATAAAAACTGCAAGTTTATTTTTTCATTTATTTTTTTCTTTTTTTAATTTAAATTTTTCTTTTTTTTTCTTTTTTTTTTTTTTTGGGGGGGGGGGGAGTTTATTTTTAAGATTCATTACATCCGTAGTTTAAAATTTGCTGCTAAGAAATGAAATTGCGTTTTAAAGTAAAAATCATTGAAGAGGCATTTATTTGATCTTTATTTTCATAATAAAAATTCATCAGTCAAGAAGTTAGTAGTATCTGTTAGACAGTATCTTTAAATAGTTAAATTTGTGAAAAGTTCAGTTTTGAAATAGAAATTTTTTAAAAAAGACCCAGTTTTTTTTTTTTTTTTTTTTTTTTTTTTTTTTTTAATAGATCCCTGAATTGTACACATTAATTTTACAATTCTGGGAAGTAAGAGGTCCTGCAAATTTCGCTATCCGTTAAATTTACCAAAAACAAAACTAGTTTCTAATGGCAACACAACATATTAAAATTATTAAAGATGCTTTCATATACGTACATCTAATATTTATATACCGGAAAATGTACAGTGGTTTGTTAGCTAATTCGAAACATAAAGGTATTGTATTGTTACTTAAATCACCCGCTGCTCTTTATGTAAAAACAAATAAAGCAGATCAGAAAATAAATAAAAGAAAATACTAAGATTCGACTGAAATATAAAACAAAATAATGAAAAAAAATGAAAAAGAGAGTTACATTGAAAAGAAAAGGACAAATAATGAAAAACAATTCTCATTAAATAACTACAGACGTTGTAATTGGGCGAATAAAAGAAATTTTTGAAAATATTAAATTTCCTATAAAACCAACACTTTTTCAGTAAACATTTCACAAAATCAAACTCTCATTATAACTCTATTGAATAATATTTTAATAAGGAACAGAAAGAGAACTCCCATGTGTTTCCTTACGAAATCAACTGGTAAAGGTAATTAGAATTTTTGATAGTTTAAAGACGCTAGAAAAAAGATCAAGATTTTTAAAGAGCTCTTCAAGGACAAAAACTTTTAACAAGAGGAGTATTAATAAATACTTTGTAACAATGAAGCACTTATGTTCAAGTCTACTCTTTTTATACTGGAGTAATTATCCGATCTTAAAGAAAATACTTTGCAAACTGAATTGGAATGAAAACAGATAGGTGGAATTGCGAACAAAAGACGATATATGAGTGCGTATATATTTGTTTATTAGAAAATTTTTTAATTGAAAATATTGATTTCAAATAAATTATATTAGAGCTATTGTTTAAATGGCAATTAAATAATTAAAAAATATTTAAAAGCGCATAAAATATTATTAAACCGCGATTTTTTCTTCTCATTTTTTACTTATTATTTTTAGTTTATTCAGCCAATCGTAATATTATGATATGAACACATGATCCTTCCGTATGTAATTTGTTCAAAAATGCAAGTAAAAATAAAAAGTAACAAAAAAGAGGAAATATCCAATCACACACTTAATAAACTTCCATCCGTCACAAGCGGGGTGTAGAGATAGATACAATCCATATTAAATTTGCATTCAAATTATTTATTGATATTTTTTTTTTTTTTTTCAATATAAATATGAGATTCTTACAGAGTTCCCAGCAAAACATGACAATCTCTAACTTTCTCTGAGCAAACTACTTATTTTCACAATCCTTTGTCAAATTTGACGATTTTTTTTTTCTGAAATCATTTAGAAAATTTCTTGAAACTTATTATTGTTTGACGAATTTTGTGGGTTTTTTTCCCGAGACTATTATAGAAATTTCGTGTCATTTTTTCCTCAAAATATTTCCATGACCTTTGAGAAAATATCTGCAACTTCCCTGACTTTTCCTGTATGTTTTGAAATTTCTCTGAATTTTTATGACTACTTTGAAATTCCCTGACTTTCCATGATGCTGGGAACCCTGAAATACTACATAGTATTCGGGCTATTCGGCTTTTCGTCCGAATGTCGAATTTAGTATTCATCCAAAAGCGAATAGTATTATGATATATATATATATATATATATATATATATATATATATATATATATATATATATATATATATATATATATATCTTTATATATAAAAATCTTCTGTGCGTGTGTATGTAACTGAACTCCTCCTAAACAACTGGACCGATTTTAATGAAATTTTGTGTGTGCGTTCCAGTGGATTCGAGAATGGTTTAGACTCACATTTCATCGAAATTGATTCAGAACTTTTTTAGTAATTAGGCAGAAACTAATAGTTAGTGATTTTTCGCTAATTAAAAGTGCTATAAATATAAAAGAAAGTCTGGATTTCGTATAAATCACAGCACAAAAAAATCTACCGAACCAAAAATCTTGAAAATTGTGGTAAAAATACTTCTTATAACATCGAGTGCCGCTAAAAAGGGATTTTCGAAAATTCCACCCCTAAGGAGGGTAAAAAAAAGAACGAACTTAAAAAAAATTCCTTTAAAATCGGCTTTTGTAGATATTTTTCAGCTGATAACATATTTTAGTGCATTTTTTTCATTCTGAATCGAATGGTACTAAGCAAATTCGTTTAAATCCAGTAGTTCGTGAGATAATTCACATTTTCCAAATTTGGCGATGTCTTCGGCGCAAAAACCTGAAATTTTCAATGCTTATCTTTATATATAAAAATCTTCTGTGCGTATGTATGTAACTGAACTCCTCCTAAACGACTGGACCGATTTTAATGAAATTTTGTGTGTGCGTTCCAGTGGATTCGAGAATGGTTTAGACTCACATTTCATCGAAATTGATTCAGAACTTTTTTAGTAATTAGGCAGAAACTAATAGTTAGTGATTTTTCGCTAATTAAAAGTGCTATAAATATAAAAGAAAGTCTGGATTTCGTATTAATCACAGCACAAAAAAATCTACCGAACCAAAAATCTTGAAAATTGGGGTAAAAATACTCCTTATAACATCGAGTGCCGCTAAAAAGGGATTTTCGAAAATTCCACCCCCAAGGAGGGTAAAAAAAAAAGAACGACCTTAAAAAAAATTCCTTTAAAATCGGCTTTTGTAGATATTTTTCAACTGATAACATATTTTAGTGCATTTTTTCATTCTGAATCGAATGGTACTAAGAAAAATTCATTTAAATCCAGTAATTCGTGGGATAATTCACATTTTCCAAATTTGGCGATATCTTCGGCGCAAAAACCAGAAATTTTCAATGCTTATCTTTATATATAAAAATCTTCTGTGCGTGTGTATGTAACTGAACTCCTCCTAAACAACTGGACCGATTTTAATGAAATTTTGTGTTTGCGTTCCAGTGGATTCGAGAAAGGTTTAGATTCACATTTCATCGAAATTGATTCAGTACTTTTTTAGTAACTAGCCAAAAACTAATAGTTAGTGATTTTTCGCTAATTAAAAGTGTTGAATAAATTCGATGAATAGAGTGCGGACGGAATGCTCGAGCGGTCTAAGGCGCCAGATATAAGCTCTGCTTCTCGAAGAAAGAGATCTCGTGTTCGAACCCGCTCCGGTCAAACGTGTATGCTTTACAGTAATATAGCCTGTATTAAAATTTTGATTAACTGACTTAAGAAAATCATTAACTTTTAACAAAAAAGAGAAAAATAAACTTTTCTATCAAAAATTGAACAGACTTAAAAAAATACTGAAGAGTGAAAAATAATTTCCTTACATAATTGTAATAAGAAATTAAATTAAGAGCGTAGTGTTTATCGGCCGTATTACTATATATTGATTTTCTGGTGTCGGTGCCAGGAAAGACAACGTCTGTCGGTGATAGGACAACGTCTGTCGGTGATAGGACAACGTCTGTCGGTGACAGGACAACGTCTGTAAGTGACAGGACAACGTCTGTCGGGTCCGCTAGTATATATATATATATACACTGTCAGAAAAATTCGTCAATATACACTAAGTTATCGTTATTTTTTCACAAATAATTTATGTTCTCCCAGAAAACGTACTTGTTCTGTGAGTTCATTCCGAGCGTCGAAAAATGAGGAAAAGTTTCTGTTTTTATCTAGCACGCATGCGCATTGGGTCTGTTAGTAATAAGTTCGAATTTATTTTTAAAAGGAAAAAAAATATTCTATTGATTAAAATGTCTAATTTAGTTTTAAAAGACAAAAATGTTTTCGAATTTAAAAATAAATAACAATTACTTTCTTTATTCGTTCAAAAATTCTCACAAATAGAACATCCATGTTTTTTCTCTAACATTCTACGTAATATATTTAAAATTCATATTTTTATACTATATTAATACTAAACGTAAAAAAAAACCCAGCCACAGTTTCATTAAAGATGAAATCTTTCCGAGATTGACAGCATAATTAAAAGCTTTTTAACGAAATACACCAACCCACACCCACATGAAATGAATGGTACAATTTTAAAGCACAATCACGATGAGCATCCGTAGCGCCGTGGATGAGCGTTGGTCTGGTAATGCTGGGGTCGTCAGTTCGATACCCACCTCTTCCACATTGAATTTTTCCAAACTTTTTTCAAGTGACGGATATTTTTCCTCTTTTGACGGAGAAAAAAATAAACGGAAAATCGTCAATATACAGACAATTTCTGGCAGCAGTGCTGCCAGTGCATTTTCTGTGAAAAGACGGAAGTTTTTTTGAGAGTGTGTATGTATATATATATATATATGTGTGTGTGTGTGTGTGTGTGTGTGTTACAGGCCAAACCCGATTTTAGGCCAAACTAGATTGGCCTAGGCCAAACTAGTCTATCCTAACGCCCATCGGATAAACTAATTTTTCCTAGGCCAAACCGGTCTATCCTAACGCCTATCGGATAAACTAGTTTTTCCTAGGCCAAACCGGTTTATCCTAACGCCCATCGGATAAACTAGTTTTTCCTAGGCCAAACTAGTCTATCCTGAGGCCCATAGGACAAACTAGTTCTTCCTAGGCCAAACTAGTTTGGCCTAACTCTTATAGGATAAACTAGTTTAGCCTGCTGTTTATTGGTCTGAACTAGTTTATCCTAGGCCGATCTAATTTATCCTAGGCCAATTCAATTTGGCGTGATTTTGTTTGATTCAATGACCGCCTCAGCGCCAAAATTCTAGTTTGTCCTAGACTGATCTAGTTTATCCTAGGCCAGTGTAATTTTACGTGTTTTTAGCTCATGGGCGTCAAAGCCAAAGAAAAAATGGGCTCACAGGTTCTGTATGTATGTACGCATGTATGTACGTACGTATGTACGTACGTATGTACGTAACGCGATAACTCTTGATAAAAATAATGTAATTTGACATGTTTTTATCTCGTCAGCTACTCAAGACTGAGAACTAATGTGCCCGTGGGTTCTGTATCTATGTATGTACGCAAGTACGTAACGCAATAATTTTTGATAGAAATACTCGATTTGCATCAAACTTTCAATATAGGTTTATTCTTATGAGGAGCTTTTCTGATTAATTTTGGAAGGTCATTGGAGAAGAATAAGGGGGGAGGGGACGAGAGGCTGATTTGCCCCTTCCCTTAATTCAAATAAATTGTTTCTATGGATTATTAGCATATTTTATTCAAATTTTAGATATAGGAGTATTCTGTTGAAGCGCCTTCATTAGTTGTGGGTGTCAATTGTTTAATATAAAGGGAGGGGAGAATAGGGGTAACGCCCCATAATTTATGTAAATGCTTTTTTCACGCAGAATTTACTGATTTACTTCAAATTTTAGAAATAGATTCATTCTGGTAAGGCGTTTCCCTAATTGGTTTTGGGGATTAATTGAATAAGAACAAAGGGAAGAACGGGGAAATCGTGCCTAATTTTGTTAAATGGGTTTTTCATGCAGAATTAACCGATTTCTTGCAAATCTTAGATTTGTTCATTCTGATAAATCGTTTCACTGATTAATTTTGGTGGTTCTTTAGCTTTTGGTCTGAACCAGCAATTTATTTCCTTCCTTAAAATATATAAATTTGTTATAATACAGAATTATCCAATTTGCTTAAAATTTTGGACATGAATTTATTTGATCAGGTGCTTCTTTAATTAATTTGGGTCTTTTCTTATGGTTATGTATAATGGGTTAGTGGACGATTTATCGCCTTCCTTAAATTAGATAAATGGGTTTTTATGCAGTATTATCCGATTTGCCGTAAATTTTGAATACAGCTTAGTTTTTTTTTTTTTAAAGGCGAATCCCTGAATTGTTTTGAGGGTTTAATGATTAAGTATAAAGGGAGGAATGTGGGATTACCCTCTCTAAATCAGATGAATGGTTTTTTGAGCAGAATTATCTGATTTGTTTCATATTTTGGATAATTGTTTAATTTTATAAAGCGTATCTGTGATTAGTTTTGGGGGTTCAATGGTTAAATATAAGTGGGGGAAATGGGAAAAAGTAATCCAACTTACTTTATTTTTCGAGGATTCTATAAAAAAATAAGACTGAAATACACAATGACTGTAAACAGCCTGTGAATGCAAAGCCATCAGTTTAATTGGGCAATATTCTTTTTAATATTGATCCCGACTACTGCTCCATTGCTAACCTTGTACAAAGTGGTTTTGTCATCACCATTATAATGTATTTTATTGGATGCGTTGTAGAATACTGTTAGAGGTTTGCACGGGCCATAATTTCAAGTTCCGGGCCCCGCCTTTCCCGAAGGAAAGTTATTTTGCCGTGACTCTGTGTAAAAATTTAAAGTTCAGCCCGAGCCCTGCCTCTACAAAAATATGTGAAAAAAGACTCAGTCCCACTCAATCTGGCCCTACTCAATTTCTGCCAAAAATTCAGATTTTACTTAACATACAATTAGGATTCCTTTAAAAAATACTGCATACATACATATTGGATAAATTTACAATGTATTTTTAAATTACGAGGTGTTCACAGAATGAAAAATACACAATATATTATTGATTATTTAATTTCATAGACCTTTCAATATTGAAATGGGGATTCATTAAATAATTAATGTAGTTTAGAACAAAAAAAAAAAGGGGGGGAGAGTTATAAACATCATAACTAAACCTTTCAGTAAAAAGTAAATTTGTGAATATGTTTCTCTGTCATTCCTTAAGACTTTTCTCAAATCCAAAAGAGCTACATCCTAACACATTTAAGAATTAATTCATTTTCAGAAAGGCATAAGATTAACAGGCATTCTCACTCAGAAAATACGTAATCGAATGGCGTTAACCATTTTTTCCATAAAAACGATGTACCTTTGAGAAAATACTATTAAAGCTACGTTTTGAATCGAATTTTCGGTTACGACTTCAAGGAAAAGAAAAACTTGACGCCGTGACAAGAATAGCTTATATGTCGACAAGAAATTAATTTCTAAAAAATGGAAAACGCTGTTCGATTCCAAATTATGTTCACCTCCAATCTGACTCGAATATTCAATAATAATAATAATAATAATAAATGCAAGCCTGATCTCAGTTGGCACGACTCTGCAGGAAAAAAAAACCCATGTAAAATGCATTATGTCTTTAGGGTGGACATGTGAAATTCCTGTACTGATATTATAAGCAATTACTTTTGACACACATTTATACTTATTCTAGTGAAACACATTTTTTTTACCGGCCAAACCCGATTTCGAGCCAAATTAGATTAGCCTAGGCCAAACTATTTTATCTTAAGGCCAATTATATAAACTAGATTTCCTACGCCAAACTTGTTTATCTATATGCCCGTAGGAAAAACTAGTTTTTACTAGGTAAGAGGGAAATCCGTCATTTTCCTTTCATATTTTACCATTAAACACTCAAAATTACTCAGGGAATTGCCTTATCAGAAAGAACTTATAAGCAAAATTTGAAGCAAATCTGTAATTTCTGCGTTAAAAACCATTTATCTAAATTGTGGGGGGTACCTACATTACCTTTTCTTTAACACTTAAACAATAAACATCCACAACTAATCCCGGAGGCGCCTTGTCAGAATAATTCTATATCTAACATTTTAAATGAAAACTGATAATTCTGCATGATAAATGCATTTCTCTAAATTAACGGTGGGGGATTAGACTTCCGTTCGCTCCCTTTATTCTTATTCAGGGATTTTCCAAAACTAATCAGAAAAGTATCTTATCAGAAGGAACCTACATCCAAAATTTGAAGCTAATCGGATATTTATATCAAGAGTTATAGCGTTACGTACATTCGTACGTACATACGTACATACATATATACAGAACCTGTGAGCCCTTTATTTCGCTGGCTTTGACGCCCGTGAGCTAAAAATACGAATAATCACATTGGCCTAGGACAAACTAGATCAGCCTAGAAGAAACTAGAATGTTGGCGCTGAGGCAGTCATTGAATTCAATAAAATCACGCCAAATTGAATTGGCCTAGGATAAACTAGTTCAGACCAATAAACAGCAGGCTGAATTAGTTTATCCTATAAGAGTTAGGCCAAACTAGTTTGGCCTAGGAAAAACTAGTTTGTCCTATGTGACTTAGGATAGACTAGTTTGGCCTAGGAAAAACTAGTCTATCCGATGAGCATTAGGATAAACCGGTTTGGCCTAGGAAAAACTAGTTTATCCGATGGGCGTTAGGATAGACCGGTTTGGCCTAGGAAAAACTAGTTTATCCGATGGGCGTTAGGATAGACTAGTTTGGCCTAGGCCAATCTAGTTTGGCCTAAAATCGGGTTTGGCCTGTAACATATATATTCTTTACTGCTTTGAAAAATCTGTTTTTTTCCACCAATACCTTAGAAAATAGTATTTTCTGTATAAGAGCGGTTTACTCAAAATTAAAGTTGTTTTTAGGGTTTTGTTCATCAGAAACGAAATCCTAATTAGGATTTTTGTATTTTAAGTTACTTTTTTGGATTGCAAAAACATTGAAAAACAAATACAATTTTTTATTACTAATGGACTCTATAAATGTTATCTTAACACACATTAAAATTATTTAAGTTTTCATTTTTGTACATTATGTACATTTCTGCTGAAAGCCATTTTTATATAAAATGTAGTTCGCAAAAAAAAAAAAAAAAAAAAAAAAAAAAGCGCTATACGAAACAAATTACTTTTTTGTTTAGTTCTGTTATCTGTTAAGCTATGTTCACACCAATTTCTCTTTTTTTAACATTTATATATGTGAAAAAAAATTTAAATATACATCTCTATAGGATACATCTGGTTTGAAAAGGATATAATTTGAAATATACTGTAGAATTTCCAGATAAATATGGAAAAAATATATTTAAATAATCTTAAATGTATGATCAGAAAAATCTGAAATCTTTGTAGAAATTGACTCGGTGCGTACCTAATTTCATTGAATTTTGCACGGGCCGGACTGGGCGTGAACTCGAAAATATAAATGGGTAGGACCCTGGCATGGAAATTTCGTTACACAGAACAATAATATATAAGTATTTCATTAGGAAATCAAATGGCGAACAAGTTGATTGCTAGAAAATTAGCTGAGCGTAAGAGACATCAATTTTGAAAATGCTGTTCTTAAAAAAAATATATGCGTATAAATCTCGTTATTTTTTATTCGCGTCAGCAGGCTATTTGGTAGCAAGAAAATTGGGCATCTCTCATTTTCCATATCGATTTCTAACTTATAAAATAAAATTCCCGTTTGTATACAAAAAGAAAAATAACAATTTTGTGCCGTTCAAAGAGATGTTACTCTTAATAATTTGCATATAGTTTGCGGAAGTTTATAGAAAGTATATAATATATTTTAAGCTTGAAAATTATAAGAACGAGGTGGAATCCGTCAAATTTCGACAAAAGAAAAAGTTCGTAAAGAACTGTTCCATCGATTTTTTTTTTTTTTTTTTTTTTTTTTTTTTTTTTTTTTTTTAACTTATAAAATAAGTTGCAATGCATCTTACATTGCTTAGTTTAATTCTCAAACAAATATTTTAACCTTAGATTGGCAAACTACTATTTCTATAAAAACCAGTAATCCAAATTATCAAAAATTAAACTTTATTACATTTAATAGATTAGATATAGATTATAATAGATTACATATAGGATTAAATATCAGTTATTTAGATGAAGTTTGAATTGAGGCACTTGGTATTCCGGAATGGGGAAAAAAGTAAAATTTATTCCATTTTGACACGATCTCGATCATAGGATTTCCCCCTCCCCGTAATGAAATCTGAACCTGAAATCATTTTCGCCTTCTCAAATTTTACAAACGCACCTCTCATATCCATATTCATCAGACATTTTAAAAAATGACATTTTAAGTTGACCATTTTAAAATCAACTTTACTCCAAACTTGAAGTCACGCTTTTCAATTGCATCTTTTCACGTGAAGAGTCGCACTGTTGACTGTTGAGCTGCGATTCTAATCTCAGTACCATAAAGTAAAAATTGCCGTAATGTGTGTCTTTTAGAAGCATTTGTGTTTAGAGATGTAAATTTTCCGGAAAAATATAAGTGGCGGAAAAAAACTGTTTTTTTACCGGTTTTTTTTTTTTTTTTTTTTTTTCGGAAAAAAAAACTGAAAAGTTGGAAAAATTGATTTTTCATGACTGTTTCTCCCAAATAAATTATATTTTCTTAGAGAATATTAAATAAACATTTTTTCCATTTATTTGTAGTAAATAAAAATTATTTTCACTTTATATTACAAAATATTAAGAAAGTAGCAAAGCCTGCTTTTAATAGCTTTTTTCTTCCACAGCCTAAGAATTTTTATTAAACGCTATTGTTTGTTGTATCATATCTCTGTTAAAATAATTTTTCAGTTGCATGTTTAACTACCAATTGACCTAATGTAAAAACTGAGCCAATATGCCTGAAGTTTGGAATGAAATAAATTATGCATTCCATTTACATAAGTATAGTTTTTAAATAAATGACACCAGTTTAAAGAAGTTATTGCAGTTTTGTCATTATTATGAATATCAGTATTCAAAAATTCCATTGTTAAAAAAAAATGTATATTTTTACATTACATATTTTTCTTACAGTTATAATTTTATTTCCTTTAAAAAATATGTTTAGTTTTGGTATAGCTTCCAAATCTCAAATCAAAAAAGTTTTGATTTAGTTTTATAATCTAAATTCAAACAAAACTAAGTTTTAGTTTGGCTTACTCAGGTCTACAACTAAAAAATAGCATAGGATTTATTGACTGTTAGATTTTTACTCACTGAAATCAGAAAAATATTTTTTTTTTTTTTTTTTAAGTTTAATTAAAAGTAATTTTTTTTTTCTTTTTATCCTGAAATCTGGTATTCTATTCTTGAGTAAGAAACCATATTCAATAATGTTTCCATATGGTAATTTTATATTTCTAAGAGTGCAACTCAAAAATTATGAAAACAGAACACTACAAATAGAAAATGCTCGCTATTTGAGGAATTGACAAAAGCAGCTACATACAGAGGTAAAATTCTACTGTGCTTTAGAAAACTACAAAAATTCAAAGTTTAATCAAGAGGGAAAGCATAATTTGGAACATAGTTACTTGTAATAAAATATGGGTGGTTTTTTTTTTTTTTTTTTTTTTTTTTTTTTTTTTTTTTTTTTTTTTTTAATCGCAGTTGTATTTTTCTAATGCAAACTGCCCATGTTTTTGCAACATTACTGTACATTATGGAGGTAAAATGGAGGTCAATTATAGATCAACACCTTAAAAAAACATCCAATTAATCAGCTATAATGAAATCTTGAAAAATGCCGCATAGTAGTGCCACCTATAGGGCAATTTACATCAAAAACTAAACAGCATTAATATATATCAGGAACTGTCTGAGACTGTAGTTTGATTTAATAAAAAAAAAAAAATCGTCCTTTAGTCCTTGAGATAGAGCTATTGCGATAATCATGAATAATGCAGTATAGCAGCGTCATTTGTTGAGCGATTTACACGAAAAAGTAATGAGCACAAAGTTATAACAAAGATTAACTTAATCTGAAGTTTTATCAAAATACATACATTAGTTCTTGAGATAGAACTATTGTGGAAATTATGAATAATGCAGCATAGCAGCGCTATCGGTTGGGCGATATACACTAATAACTAAATATCTCGAGTTTATATCAATGTGTAACTGAATCTAAAGTTTTGTGAAATTATGTGCATCAGTTCTTGAGATAGAGTGCCCATAAAATTTTTGTCACATACAGACTCACGGAGTGACAGATATTTTCCAAAAACCATCAAATCGTGTTCAGGACCTTCTAAAACGTTTAAACACACCAAAACCTGGAAATCAAATTTTTCACAAATTCAACACTTACTTCTTGAAAAGATAGAAAAAAGTAATAAATGCATGCTTGAAATTTTATGTTAAATTTTTAATTTTACCATTCCCATTAATCGGCATATTATTGAAATATTTTTGTACATGAATTAATTTTTAAAAAGAGAAGTTGCATTTAATTATATATCTAGATTTTTTTTTTTTTTTTTTCATGTAATCCTGTTTTTGTGAAATTGTGAACTTCTTGTATATACTTGTACAAAATATATTCAGAATTTGTAAATAAGAAATTATTACCATATTTAGATTCCTATTTAGACATTTTTAATAAGGTTATTTATACATATATACAACTTGATAAGATTCAGCTGCTATATGGCATGAGATTTTTTTTCTTCAATTACTGCATTTGCGAAAGATTCAATCTTTAGATTAAACATTTTTTCTGAAATGTCTATTTGCAAGAGAAATTTTGTGAAGGGTTTTGTGTTTCAAACAAGAAAAAGAAAGTGAAGGATCCTTTCAAGTTTTCTCAAACAGATTTCTGCTCAGAGATCAGATTACCTACGTTAAAGTTTTCGTGTGGGACACTTCAACATAAAAATAAATAAATAAAAAGTAAGAGAATGTAGCTATTACAAAATTTTTACTATATCATTTCATAAATGAAGTTTCAATTTTTCCAGTTCGGAAAAATTGAAAAATAAGCCTTCAGAAAAAAACTGAAAAAAAGGGTTTTTTCCGAGCATTCCCATCTCTGTGTTAAAACATTTAATTTTATCTAAGTAATTTATCGTTTTCTTTTAAATATTACATCATGTTTATTTACTTAAGCATTTCGCCTAGTGTCTCAAAACTCAGTATCAGCAGAATGAAATTTGTAACTATTTGGAATTGTAACTATTTTAAGAGGAATAATATGTGTTTTCAAAAGCAGTACGTTAATTTTCGTTCAAAATATTTTGGCCTTAATGAGATTTTGCGTCACTAAACTCTATACAAAAAACTTAACGTTGGCTGCGAACGTTAATGCGTTTGGATTCGAAAAACTGGCCGGATCAAATACTTTTTTAATTTAACATGAAGTTAAAGTGATCACTTAATAACAATTTCAAATAATAACCTCAAACCAAAAATTTGGGATATTTCTATCCAATAGAATCTAAGATATAACCGTAGTTTCTATCGCAAAAAAGCACGACACAGCTGCGTCTTCCATTGAAAGATCAAAACCAAAATTGAATCAACATACCTGTACATTTTGTATAATAAGCGTGCAACTGCATATGCATCATGCAATTCTATCTCATAGACGCCGAGACACAGGTATCACGCAAATCGTGAACCACACATAGCATTGCCCCTCAAAATAAAATCGACATTAATTTACGTAAAGGTTTGACTAAACATTAATAGAATTCCGTACATTAATATTATCCCAAGAACACTGAATCTGTGACACGCGTGCTACATTTTCGGCACGGTATCGAATGAGATTAAAAATCAAAGCTGGTCAAATAGACGAATACAGACAACTTGAGATCGTCAAAATTCAATTTTCTGGAAATTGAAAAAATTGAAATGTTAATTTAATGATCTCCAATGTAGTTTATTATCGTCTCAACTTTTTTCCCCCAAATTAAAAGAGGATTTAGACACTATAGAAAAGGAAAAGTAATCAACCTATGATAAAATTATGACAATAGAAACCTGTTGTCAGATGACTCCAGTTCAGCTTGCATACTCTTAAAAATAACTAAGCATTAACTTTACACCAATTATTTGGCATCGAATATACAAAATCAGATACAATATCTTTAAACCATTTACTAAAAAATAACACCCGATATTAGACATATACTTAAACACTCATATACAAATAAATAACTCCTGCATTGCTAATAAAAGGTATATAATATACAGTCTACAGACATACAAATACTACAGACACAAATACAATAAATACAACAAACCAAACTTGGGTGAAAAATTAGTTGGAGCCAGGAATCGAACTTGGGACCACAACATTTTGGGCTGTTACTCAGTTATACTCAGGTATAAGCCAGAGTGGCTCATTAGCTACAGCAACAGCCTAGTACACTGTGGTCTTAGGTTCGATTGCAGCCTCTGGCTAATTTTCCAGTCCAATTGGGTTCATTGTATTTTTTGCTTTTTTGTCTGTAGAATATTTGAATATACATTTAATAACTGAAAGCAGCCGTTATTTATATATGTATGTGTGTTTTAATAAGTATTGTTGATCGATGGAATAGTAAAATCTATTCATAGTTGTCCTATTATCTAAAGCTGTTTAATAGGTGGCTGATGACTTTATCGAATATGAATTATTAGTGAAAATTTGTAGATCCATTTATCGGGTGGAGCAGTGGTGTAGTTGTAAAAAGTATAGAGGGTATTCGCTCTAAGCAGAGGGTAAACGCTCAAGGCAGAGAGTATACCCTAGATGGTATATCCTAGATTGATATACTATAGGTTTCTTGAGAAACAGGGGGTATACGGTGTTCTTTTAAAAATTCATAAGGTATACGGCGTATACCTTCCACTACATCCCTGGGGTGGAGTGACTCTCAGTGTTTAGAGCAACAGCTTAGTACGCTGTGTTCCCAGGTTCGATTTTTGGATGGGGCTAATTTTTCACTCCAGTTGTGTTTATTGTATTTATTGTACGATTGTCTATAGAATATTTGTATATACGATTTTAGCCATATATATATTTTTAATCCTAAAGACAAATTTTCAATAATTTTTATACAATATTATTTTATATACTAATTTGTGTTCCCAATGCACGTGTGGCCACGTGAAATATTTTTTTAAGAATTGACATTTATGAGGATGGGAAAAGGGTAGTTTTCCGTCATTTAGAGCTACATATTCCACAAAATTCCAATAACGCACAGATTACAGTCAAATCATATTCAGAACACCATAAAATGTGCAAAACTATCATAAATGAAACGAAAGTCAATAATTGCCACAAAATAAATACTTTCTTCTCGTAAATATAAAAAAAACAACAAATAAAGATTAAAAATTGTATAACGTACATTTTTTTTACTCTATTACTTTGCTCATTTTTTGAACGTTTAAATATTTGTTTCTCCGCTCATCAAAAAAATTGTCTTACATATGTCTTACTTTTCTTCGACCTTTACTTTTCCAAAGCCTTTTTATCTCGCATGTCTCCCATGAATTCTTGATAGAACTTTGTTAAATAAATGTTTAATATCTTTCCCAGGTTCATTCGCGACTTAAACTCATTTGCGCCCTAGAGACAGTTCAGTACATACATTTTTTCATCATTAGTATGCCTCCCGCCTCCATTTGTTGGCTCTTTCTCAGAGTGATTGCCTCCTTTCGAGAATAACGCCCCATCCTCCGTTTGGCTTCTTAACATTTAGTCGGGTGAATCAGATACCGTCGAGACTAGCAAATTCATATTTTAGGAAATGTAAGTTGTGGTTCACCAGGATTAGTTTCGTTATTGTGTTTCAGCCGAGTTATTAGCTCATTACATCAAAATGGTAACATCCACTGTTATTTCTTGCGACCGTTCGAGCAAATTTTCATAAATACTTCTTATAATTTTACTACAAAAAATAATTAAGATAAAAACTGACATAACAACTATTGTAGTCCAATCACATAAAAAATATCTAATTTGTAACAAAAAGTATTTTACTTGTCTGTTTATTAAATCAAAATTATGTTACTCTTGTGACCAGAATGTCGCAAGAGTAACGAGATTTTGATTTAATATCTAGACAAGTAAAATGCTTTTATTTACAAATTAGGGATATATGATAAGGGTTGGTAAGTTTTTGCCATAGAAGGAAAAAACCGTGAAAGAAATCTGGTTAAAACCGTGCTGGCAAAAAAAAGGTTTTCGCCAAAGTTGGACAAACTGACTATTCATTTAATATTTTTTCTCAGATAAAGAAAAGTATTTCATGATAGGAAAAAGAAACTTTATATTTAATTAAATGGTCAATATTATAAATTTATTTTTGAAATCTTAAGTTAAATAAGTGTAACCATGCATTTTATGAAAGAATACTAACTTAAATAACAAAATTATACAACAAATTTCCTGACAAGACACAGAGTTTTTTCCATACGTAATTTAATTATTATTATTATTTTTTTATTTTTTTTTTTTTTTTTTTTTTTTTATCTATAACAGACTAAGCTTCATCAGATAAAAAATTATAAATTAGCACCAAAATTTTAAATATTTACATATTTTTAATCCTCCAATGAGCATGGCCGCCTTAAGGCGGACTTTAGTAAAAACCATGTTCACAGCTGAAGAAAAATTTCAAACCTTACGAATGCAACACTTGCAAATTTTGGCTTCCTAGCAACGGTCAATTAAAGGAAGAAATTCTGTTGGAATTTGCGAAAAATTGATGCATCACAGGGTTAAGACCCATTGCATAAAAAAAAGCAAGCTTATATAATTTTTTATAATTTAAAAAATATTAATGGCTGACAAAATACTTAACGGGATAAAAAGAAAAAAAAAGATATCTGATTTTTAGTTTGCTTCTTTAATTCCGACATATTAGACTGAATCCCACCTATTTTATAAAAATTTAAAACATGTAAAAATATTTATTAATTAGCAAATTAAAGAAATATATTAAATGATATATTATAAAAATTATTTATACCAGTGGTTCCCAACCTATGAGTGGCGACCCACCAGAGAACCGCGGAACAATCTAGGTTTGGCACAAAATATCTTATTTCATCTGTTTAAAAAAATATAACAGATTTAATATCAAATAATTATTCAAAGGAAAATCTTTAATTTCCTTCTGGATGAATATATCAGCAGAATATCCAGAAATATCTAAATCAGCTTTCAATTTATTGATGGAGTTAAATATGACATACTTGTGTTGTGAACGTGATTTTTGTACTTTGTTTCTGTACTTGTTTTTCAAAAACAGCAACCTCAGTGTAGAAAGTGACTCAAGGTTAAAATTAACCAATTTTAATCCTGATATAGATGCCCTCATTGGTAAACATCAGTGCCAGATGTCTCACCTATTATAAAACTATGTTTTGATTTTTAATTATCGTTGTAGTTTTTATATTTTATTTATCATTCCACTTACACACAAAGGGATTAACAATTCTTATTTTTGTTGACAATGTATCCTTCGCACAAAAATTTGCCTTTTTCGTCAGTTTGGGTAGCTAAAAGTTTATGGAGTTGATACAAATTCCCTATTGATATAACCCCTTATATATTAGGTGGGTCGCGAAAAATTTGTACTTAAAGATGGGTCATGGGTCACGTACCAATAAAGGTTGGGAACCGCTGATTTATACCATTATGATCCTTATTAGCTTATAGATTTTATTATACGTTAAAGAGAGAAGATTTTGTCATTTTTGCCTTTTTTATATTTTTGGCCAGGTTTTTGCCATTGTTCTGGTAAAAATACCAACCCTGTATATAATACGTGAGTGGAACACAATGGTACTTCACTGGTTATATCAAATTTTATGACACTTATATGTAATAAGATAATTAGAAATATTTATGAAAAATTGCTCAAAATTGCCACAAAAGTAACGATTGGACATTTCCATGTGTGGAATGCCCGCAAGATGTGATGAATTTAGAATGTGCTATGCTTTAAATATACGTCCTGGTTGCGTGTTATGTCAAAATTATGAAACCGCAATAGAAATTAGGCGTGGTGTTACTTGGTAAAAATATTACAAGTGTACTTCAACAACAAAAACTGGTATTCTGTGTCGATCAAAAACCTTTCTTCTACGTTATTGCATATTACTTTTAAAGGCGCAGTTACACACAAACAATTATAAATATGAAGTATTAAGATTTTTCCTGAATTTAACTGACTTGCCAAGTTCTGAAATAAAAAAAAAAAAAAAAACCAGGAGACTTCGTTTCAGAAATTAGGATACTTTTTTTTTTCAATGAAAAATATAAACATGTTTAGACCAAGTTCAATTCTAAACAGAGATTCATTATTACTGAAGATTAAAAAGAAATGACACTTTTACTCAAAAATGGAAAATATGCACTCCTTAGAAGTAGCATTTAAGCTTATGATGTTCTAACATGCATTTAAATTGACTACATAAGTACATATTACAAGAGAGGCGGGGATTCTTCTCCTTAAACATATACTATATAAAACTATGTGAAGATCTTAAATAAGTATATTAATCGAGACAGATCATTAATAATCCAGGACATGTCGATAGTAAGAGCAAAAAAATCTTAAAGATTATTCAATGACAATAAATCAATGCAGTTTATTACGTAAAATATTACTAATCAACTATACTAAAGAACAACTGCATTTGCAGTAGAATTACTAGCAGTCGAAAATTGTCGCGAATTCAGCTCATTCTTGTGAATATAGAAGAAAATAAAAACTAAAAATGTAAGTGTATTTTACTTTTGCTTATAGCTAATTTTATTAATTCTTTTAATGGTTCAATAATTTGTTCTACACAAAATAAATGACATAGCTAAAGTTACTATTTTTTCTACCTCCTATCTTGTACCAAAAACGTATCTCCTTGCTTCCCATAAATTCTATGTAGACATTTGCTAAATAAATGTTTAATATATTTCCCATGTTCATTAATGGCTGAAACTCATTTTCCCCCCTAGAGATATGCATGTTCAGTATTATTTTTTTTTATCATTAGTATTCATTCCATTTCCGTTTGTTGATTCTTTTTTGGAAGTGACTACCTCCTCTTGCGAATAATACCAAATCTTCCGTTTGCTTGATAAGACTATGGTTGAATCAAATAGTTACAGACATAAGATTTGCGAAAGCGAATTCATATTTTAGGAAATATATATTGAGAATCATTGGTCATTAGGAATAGTTTGAATATTGTGTTTGAGTCGAATTATATGAGCTTACTTCATCATATGTATCGACTGCCTTAGGTGTGATGAATTTAGGGCGTGCGGTGCATTCAATAATTACCTTGGTTGCGTGTTAACGTCAAAGTTAGGATATCATAACAGGCGTGGTATTCTTAGCCATTCTGAGTATTTAAGGAAAATATTTCAAGTGTTACTTAAAAAGTAAATAAATAAATAAAAACTAGAATGATGTGGCTATTACTAAATTTTCTTCTATATAAATGTAATATACTGATTTAAACAGCGCTGTTACATACGAAAATTATGAGCACGGAGTTATAGCGATCGGTGAATTAAAACAACAACCCTTATCCCTTTTGGTTATTCAAAACCATAATATAATTGGACCATACCTATATTTGATTAATAACCTCAGATATAAAATTTGGTTTACTTCTACTTAATAGAAACTGAGATGCAGCTATAATTTTCATTGAGAAATTTGTAGTTTAATAGCATTTCCTGCTCAACGATCAAAATTGAAATTATATCAACATTGGTTTTCATAAAAAGTATCTTTTATATTAAATTTGATGCAATTCCACAAAAAATCTCTAGCTTCTTTTTTTTTCTGTTAGTTTTAAAATATGGTAAATCATCTTATTTAAATGTCATTCATCTTTATTTATATGTGTATATTTTGGGAAATATTTGCTGAGATTCAGTTATCATTAGGAATATTTTGAATATTTTCCTTAAGTCGAATTCTACAATCATCATAACATACGTAACAAATTGTCCTACAAGTATAAATTTAGAGGACGCGGTGCACGCAATAATTGTCGTGGCTGCTTAATATGTCAAAATTGTGATATCCTAGTAGAAATTAGATATGGTGAGAATTGTTATTCAGTTAACATGTCAAATTAGCGTGAGAGTAGTTCAGCAAAATAACGAAAAATAACATTTTTGCTTTAAAATATTTTATATAGTGAGTTTGTAAATGTTTTCGCAGATGCTGGTAAAAGAAGAGAAATAGATACGGATGGACACGCAAATGGGAGGAGAGACTCAAGGGGGTGGTAATTACCTTTAACTAGACTTTCAAAATTAACTAAAATTTCCTTCTTAAAAAAAAAAATATATATATATATATATATATATATATGTAATAATAAAATAATTTTCGCCATTTTCTCGTTTCGATTTCGCTCCAAATTCTTATAAAAATATACTTTTATTTATATTTCAGTCATATGCTAACATTTAATTATCAGCTAAATTCCCCTTTTTCCTGAATTTGGCGTAATATATACTATAATTTTCCTAAAAAAAACTCAATTGTATTACTAAAATGTCAATCTCTTATTTCGAAATATTAATCTATTCTATTATTTCATTTCTCCTCTTCAGAATAAAAAACATTTTGTCGGAAGCTTTATTTTTAATATTTTACTAAAAAAACCGTTTGCATAACCCATAATGCATTGCTGATCTGCCTTTTTGAACTGTTTAATTCTATGAGTTTCCGCCGATGATGAAAGAATTCTGTTGTGACGCTCCACTTACTAGCACATAACGTAATTGGAAACGATTTCTCTCCGCCCTCTGATTCCGTTCATTGGGTGTTCCATGCTTAGGTTCAAACTTAACTCGAACAGGATTGTATTATGCCGCGATTAAAACTCACGAACGCGAGGTTAAAAATCAGAAATTGGGCTGCCCTTTCAACTGTCAAAGGTGCGCCAAGTGCGAAATTTATTCGAAGGTTTGTTAGTCGTCATGTTACTCCAAACTGCGGAGTTTCGAAGTTCCTTTTTTCCCTTTAAATTATGACACGGATTTAGAATCAAGAAGTCTAACTGTGATAATGAATTAACGACGGAAATAGTAGGATAAAGAACATTTTTGTAATTTACTCTCAGGAGGTGATTTGATTTGTTCCATTTCGTGAGTGGCGTATTGCTAGAGATTGGAATATTATGTGGAGTAACCGAGTAAAATTAGAAAACAAAGATTTATGGCACTTATTTCTTGATTCTTTGGTAGAAATCACTTAGCATTCAAATTCCATTCTGCCAGATTTCATCGGTCACGACGTATATTGAAGTTCACTTTTTTCAGCTGTGATATGTTTACAGATTAATCATGGACAGCATCCGTATCATCATTTTTATTTCGTTATATCATCGTCGTTGTATAATCACTTCCTTCTCTTATTACATATATATTGTCCGGTAACTCGAAACAACTAAAGACCAAGACAAAACAATTTTTTTCATGTGTTTTATGGATCCTCTCCCCCCCCCCTCTAATTATATTATATATAATCTAAAAATTATAAATACCGATATTTTTAATCAATTTTAAGGATAAAATACTTCTAAATTTCACATTATTATTATTTAAAAATTCAAGCATATCTTCAGATATTAAAGACAATATTGATATGAAGCCTTTTTTTTAATAAATAATTCGGTAGATAAAGGGTTAGATAAATTCTTTTGCGTAACTTTCAAGGGCTTTTAAGAGTACCCATGACTGGTTAGATAAATTCTTTTGCGTAACTTTCAAGGGCTTTTAAGAGTACCCATGACTAGGGATATAAATTTTCCGGGAAAATGTAAGTGGTGGAAAAAAAACTGGTTTTTTACCGTGTTTTTTCGGGAAAAAACGGAAAAGTTGGAAAAATTGATTTTTTATGATTCTTTCTCCCAAATAAATTAAATTTTCTTAGAAAATATTAAATAATACACATTCTTTTCCATTTATTTCTATTAAAAGAAAATTATTTTCACTTTATATTAAAAATAAAAAGAAAGAAGCAAAGCCTGCTTATAAAAATTTAGCTTTTTTTTCACAGCCTAAGAATTTTTATTAAACACTATTGTTTGTTATATCATATCTCTGTTGAAATGATTTTTCAGTTACATGTTTAACTACAAATTGACCTAATGTAAAAACCTGTGACAATATGCCCCATTTACATAAGCATAGTTTTTAAGTAAATGATACTAGTTTAATGAAATAAATTATTGCAGTTTTGTCATTATTATGAATATCAATAATCAAAACTTCTATTTGTTTAAAAAATGTATATTTTTACAATATTACTTTTTTTTCTTACAATTATAATTTTATTTCCTTTTAAAAATGTTTAGTTTTGGTATGGCTTTCAATCTCAAATCAAAAAAGTTTTGATTTAGTTTTATAATCTAAATTCAAACAAAACTAAGTTTTAGTTTGGCTTACTCAGGTCTGCAACTAAAAAACAGCATAGGATTTATTGACTGTTAGATTTTTACTTACCGACACCAGGAAAATATTTTTTTAAAGTTAAATTAAACATATTTTTTTTTCTTTTTATCCTGAAATCTGGTATTCCATTCTTGAGTAAGAAACGATATTCAATAATATTTTGATATGGTAATTTCACATTTCTAAGAGTGGAACTCAAAAGTTATGAAAACAGAACACTACAAATAGAAAATGCTCGCGAGGAATTAACAAAAGCAGTTACACACAAATATAAACTTTACTGTAATTTAGAAAACTACTAAAATTTACAGTTTAATCTAGAAGGAAAGTATAATTTGGAACGTATTTACTTGTAATAAAATCTGGATTTTTTTTTTTTTTTTTTTCATCGCAGTTGTACTTTTCTAATGCTAACTGCCCTTGTTTTGCAACATTACTGTATATTATGGAGGTAAATTGGAGGTTAATTTTAGAATCAACACCTTGAAAAAACATTCAATTAATCAGCTATAACGAAATCTTGAAAAATGCAGCATAGTAAGGCAATTTACACCAAAAACTAAACAACATTAATACATATCAGCAACTGGCTGAATCTGTAGTTAGATGAAAAATAGTCTTCTAGTTCTTGAGATAGAACTATTGTGGAAATCATGAATAATGAAGCATATTTGCACCATCGGTTGGGCGATATACACTAATAACTAAACATCTCGAGTTTATATCAAGGTGTAACTGAATCTAGAGTTTTGTAAAATTATATGCATCAGTTCTTGAGATAGAGTGCCCATAAAATTTTTGTCACATTCAGACTCAGTATGACAGATATTTTCCAAAAACCACAAATTAATGTTCAGGACCTTCTAAAACACATAAATACACCAAAAACTAAAAGTCAAATTTTTCATGAATTCAATACTTACTTCTTGTAAAGGTAAAAGGAAGTAATAAATGCATGCTTCAAATTGTATGTTAAATTTTTAATTTTACCATTCCCTTAATCGGCATATTATTGAAACATTTTTGTGCATGATTTAATTTTTAAAAAGAGAAGTTGCATTTAATTATATATCTAGATTTTTTTCATGTAATCCTGTTTTTGTGAAATCGTGAACTTCTTGTATATACTTATACAAAATATAATCAGAATTTATGATTTAGAAATTATTACTGTATTTAGGTTCGTATTTAGACATTTTTAATAAGCCTATTCATACATATATACAATTTGATAAGATTCAGCTGCTATATGGCATGAGATTTTTTTTCTTTAATCATTGCATTTGTAAAAGATTCAAGTTGGAAATTAAATGTTTTACTGGAATGTCTATTTTTCAAGAAAAATTTTGTGAAGGGTCTTGTGTTTCAAACTAAGAAAAAATGTGAAGGATCTTTACAAGTCTTCTCAAACAGATTTCTGCTGAGAGATCAGATTACCCACATTAAAGTTTTCATGTGGGACATTCAACATAAAAATAAATTAAATTAAAAGTATGAGGATGTAACTATTACAAAATTTTTAATATATTACTTTACAAATGAAATTTCAATTTTTCCAGTTCGGAAAATTTGAAAAATAAGCCTTCGGAAAAAAACTGAAAAAAACCGTTTTTTTCCCAATTTTTCAGGGTTTTTTTTTTTCCGAGCATCCCCATCTCTACCCATGACTTCATGGTCCTTTTGCATAGAAGTTCAAAAACGAACTCCAAAGATTTGAGTAGACAAAATGTCCGATTATTGAAATCTTCAGACCACCACTCTCCACCCTTTCCCATATACTCCCAAGAATTTCTTCGAATTTTTGCACGAAATCAGTGAAAAATCAAAATTGCTTTTAAAAAAAGGTGGAATTCCTCTTTTAACGGAAAAAGTAAGAAATTCTGTTCATAAAAAGGAGAAATTGTCGACAGACACCGAAATTGACACACGACTTTTTTAGAAATTAAGAACTTCCTTATTTAAGTTTTCATTGTAAAAGCAAAATTTTATTAAAATATTATTGGTGCTTTTTACAAGTTCGGAATTACAATTAGGTGTGCCCGGAGCTGGCACAATGTACCAGAAAGGATCAAAATGAACTATTTCATGTCTGCGCAATTAGTTCCCAGTTCAAGAAACGATCAGCAAGCGAAATTAAAAGATTGCAAATGTATGTTGTGATCTACAGACAAATAAAAATAATCGAAACCCTCAGTAAGATAATAAATTCACATAGAACAAAATTATGCAAATTCTTAATTGAATATAAAAAAGTGGGGAGGAAATATAAAATTTTACTGAGAATTTAAAGCTTTACAGAAAATTTTCATTACAAAAGGATTTAAATATTCGAGAACAACAAAGTACTGCTATTTATTATACAACCACTTGCAATTTAAAAATTGTTTTTACAATTCTATAACTTTAACTGTAGAATTGCAAAACAATTGCCTTAATTTTAGAGCAACCACTATTTCTCCAGTATCTTTAAACAAACATAATGAATCCGAATACAAAACAAAAGCGCTAAAAGATAACTATAAAAAGGAAAGTTGAGAATATTTATCTTTGAAAATCTAAACAATTGTTGAAAGCTGAACGAAAATCTAAAGCATTCTTCTAGTCCTTAACTTCTCCTCCTGACTCCTCCAAGGAAAATAGCAAGACTCTTTAAATCCAAATACTCAACTTTCTGACATATTAACAAAATTATTTTAAATCCGCAAACGCATAATATATTTTGGGTATTCTCACTTACACTCCCAAAAATCGAATAGGATTATGCTCTTTAAAATATAGATGTTATGAAATAGTTAAGAGGGTAATAATAGCAAGAAAAGGTAATAACAGCAAGCTGTTCTTAAATCAAAAAAGGCAACTTTATGACATAAGCTTTAATTTATTTTCGATCAGAAATGCATAAAACTAGCAGGTGTTGTTCAGAAACCATCAAACCGCAACTTTTTTTTTTTTTTTTTTTGGGGGGGGGGGCAAACACAATATATTTTTCGGAAAATAGTGTCGAAATTCTTTTGAACCGAATTCTCGGGTGGAAAAAGAATAACCACACAAACGTGTTAGTCACGTGATCGAATTAGCTAACTAACTCAAATTATAAACTCAGACTCCGATTCCAAATAGCTTCCATACTCATGTTTTCCAATTTTATATCTTTCCCGTAAAAAAATTATTTATAAGTGTGTCAAAACAGTTTGAGTTTGTTGAGGAGAGCCGTTAATAACAGCCTTAAGGGGGAATGCTTACTCCAAAATTGATCAAAATGTCTATTTTTTTCCCCTTAATATTAAAAGAATGTTTGTTTAATTGCGATTATTTTGACACTTGCGGCAATTATACGCGAGATATTGTAAATTTTGTTAATAATCCATACATTTTGTTAAACCACACATCTTTAAATGACTTTTTCCATGTCCATGTTTTCGTTACTTTTCTGTTTTAAAAATGGTAAGGCTATTTTTTTTTATTTTTTTTTTATTTATTTTTTTTTTTTTTTTTTTTGGTATTTGAGATAGAGATTTAAACTTTGTGTGTGTGTGTGTGTGTGTATGATCTTTATTATTATTTATATATATGTGTGTGATATATGTATGTATGGAATTAGTTTTCAGAGCTTTTTTTTTATTTTTTAATAAAAGTATATGGAGTAATGTGTTATATTTCACCGAGTTTTTTTATTTATTTACTTATTTATTTTTTAATTATCTGTTAGTCAGGCATTGAAATGCCGTGAGTTAACCGCTTAAGTCATATTTTCAAAAAATAAATAAAATTGTTAAAAAGTCCCCTTAACCCCCTGACTGCCCGGCAAAAGGGTAAAATTGTAATGTTTTCTCTGTAATTTATTAAAAATATTAAAAAAAAGAGACTTTTTCCAACCTGATACAAAATATGTTATGTATAGGTGTATAATCTTTGAGAGTATTAATCCTAGCTTAATTTTTTAAAACTGGGTTTTATTTGTAGAATTATATTAATTTAAATATTGCTTATACTGCAGTGAAACCTGCAGGTTAGTGCGCAGAAAGCGAAAAAATCAGCCAGTGGCAGTCAGGAGGTTAACAGAAATATTCTATAATATAATCATAAAATGTATATCACTTAATTTCATAAAATATTTTTCAATAAAAATAATATATGATAAATCATGTCAATGCACCTCTGCCCCACCAGTGGCCGAGAGGTTCTGGCGCCAAAACTGGCAGACGGTTGGTACTGGGTTCGAGCCCAATCGCGACTATGGGTGCAAGAAGTCCACCCAAATAAAGACTGAAATCTTTTCTGAGCATTAGAAATATAATTAGATGGAAAAGGATTAGAAGATTTCTAAGTCTTGCATTATGGCTAAAAATTGATCTCTTTCAATAAAAGAAAGTGATCAAATGTTCTTGATAATAAAACTGCTATTATTTAAGTATATAAAGTAGAATTTTGAGTTAAAAATATCTTCAAGACTGAAATCAGTCCTGAGACTGAAGGTCTTGCACCCATGACCGCGACCGTCCGCCTAACCGTTCGGCGTTTTCTGTGTTTTTCTTCGAACATCGGATTCCCTTGAGTAAATACCGGTTAGGTTCCCTCAGAAAGACCCCCATGGAAGGCACCCTCTCCCTCCCGACGGCCTATATCCCTCGTGATCAAAATTGGCCAAAATAAACACAAACAAACAATGCATACCGCTAGTTTTTACAAGTTATTGAATCTATACATTGAAGATTCATTATAAATATTTTTTTTAATTCGTTGCATTTTAAAACTACTCTCAGTTTTGTTTATCCCCCTCTCTCCCACCACAATTAAAGGATACTAATATTGGGTGTTTATAGATAAATTTGATAGATAACGGAATCATGTCCATGGACAAAAAGTTAATAGCTGCTACATATCTCAACAAAGCAAGAAGTTACCTGTCTTATCTGGGTAAAAGTTTCTAGCTTATTTATTACAAATATACATAATTATACATAAGATAGTTATTTCTAAGTCGAGAGCGTAAAGATCACGTCATCAGTTCAGCAGTCAAGTCGTCACCTGAGAATAATAAAGTTCTGTGTTTTTGAAAAAAAAAAAATGACTTATCGATATAGAAAGGTTCTATTTGTATCTATGGAGGCATTTTTTCATCAAAATGATGTTATATATAATTTACATATGACCTTACAATCATAATGACATTATTTTAATCCAGAAATACCTTCATAGATTCAAACAAAACCTTTCTAAATCGGTAAGTCAATTTTTTCAAAAACACAGATAGGGCCTTATTATTCTCAGGTGACGAAGTTATAAACAGATAATGATTATTAAATAATTAAATTCAACAAAATATCAAATAATATTAAATGCACATAGCTTATTTCATCACCATCATTTTCTTTGGCATTACTTGATTTTAGCGTGTTGCAAATAATTGAAGAAATAAACATGTCATGCGTTTCTGAACCCGAAAATTCTTCTTTAGATCAACCGGCAAACCGATCTTAAGGAAACTAATTAAAATGCTTAAATTCTTTTTTTTTTTTTTTTTTTTTTTTTTTTTTTTTTTTTTTTTTAAGTTCAAAGGGCACCGAGTCCCCTTAATCCAACATAAAAAAATTTCGGATGTCATGATCATGGAAATGACATCTATGCAATGGAGTAATACAGTTTTATTTAATATTTTTTCGTTACCTAGGTAAATATTGACATGATGTTAGTCAAAATTTAAAAAAAATCTCTTAATTTGATTTTTTTTTTTTTTCTAAATTGGTAAATTTAAAATGTATGTTTCAAGAAGAATAACCCAACAACGGTGTCAAAAAAGAAAAAAATAGGTTGGGGGGGGGGGGCATAGCAGTAAATAGCATTATATTAAAATAATAATAATAATGGTAAAATACGAAAATTAAATACAATCCAAAATTATAAGACTGATTTTTAAAATTTTCAGTTTTATGTTGCGGAATTTGAACCAACATTACAATAAAGAATTAAATTTAGGAAAATCAGTGAAAATCATTATCCGATATGTTTTTTGATTATTTGAAACATTAGTACACATTTCGCATCCTTCTTTTCGAGAGAAAATTAAATTTAGTGCTCCAAAGCAATTTACAGACGGAAACAATTTCCCAGTGGAAACACATCAAAGAATTAAAGAAGGAATACAGAAAAATTGAAGGCGGGAAAAAAGGGTAATTTAAACAATAGTTATTCTGTTTGCTTTTTATGCGGGTATTTGAAAAGACAAGAGTATACTTAAATGAAATCAGAATAAGGAAGATACCAATCATGCATTAATATGAAATCAGTAACGCCAAAAATCTAAGAAAATATCCCCGAGTATTATTTGAGATTTAAGATACTCGGCTAAAATACAAGACTCCAGTCTTTCCTTTGCACATTCGATTTTCACATTTCGATGCAAAATAATAAAACTTTAAACACAAGAGAATAAAATCTTTTGGCAATGCCCACAGTAAGCTAAATTAATGTTAATCCTAGAGATATATAATTTTTTTAATACTTGTTTCTACCTCAGTTAAACAGATGACCCATTAACGTCTTCAAAATGCAGCATATTTTACGGTATGTGAAATACGTGGTAGAACAAATATGCTACTTAGACTAGGGATGCACCGAATATTCGGTGCCTATTCGACATTCGGCTGTACTACCGAATATTTGTATGTATTCGACATTCGGTCGTACTACAGAGTATCCGACCAAGCTAAGTATCAAACTATTCGGTAAGCCGAATTTTCGGTTTGACTTCATATGAAAATATTGGAGTCTGCCAACCAATGAACAAACCAATTAGCTTAAAACTGGTGTACGAAAATTAAATCGCAAACATATTCAAAACGGACATATCAGCTGAAAGCAAATACTTTTGATATTTCAAATTGCAATTAGATTTAATTATTGTAATTTTTCTGAAATCTACTATGTAGTCGATATCTATTGCATAGTTAACAAATTTTAAACGTAAATAGTCGTGAAAACAAATTTAAAAGCATTATTTATGTTTCTGCAAATGACCGTTGCGTGAACGACCAGATTCGACAACATACAGAATGCTGCCGTATTTAACAGACAGATTCAGAGCGGGTGATGTTAGGCATCATGAGGATGAAAAATTGCTGTAGAACATGGGGTTGCAAGCCACCTATTTAATCAGAAATATACGGTGTTCTACCCCAATTTACTTTGCTTTGACGATAACTTTTTTAAAAAATGAAGTATATCACAATAAAATTTTTTGGAACATTCTCACCTTTGTAAATGTGATAAAAATATTTTTTAAAAAATGGTAGAAGTTCCCAATTAACACACCAGCAGTATGCTTTTGATGCTTCTTATTTTGGGTTGCGATGATCAGTTCATACGGTATCATCGATTTCTGGAGTACCTTGTTTTCCAGAACTTTTCGTGATGTTATCACATTTCACACAAAACAAGGCACTTATCGTTACATTTCCAATGTAATGCTTTGATTTTTCTCATAATTATTACCGCCAACTCCACTTCAGTTAGAATGCAACACGCTGTATTTGTGACTGATTAACCCTTTCCGGCGCACTACTCTTTAAAGTTGGAATTTAAAGAAAAAAAAATTAGGCAATATATTTAGGCCTAGAGGAGTACACGGGTATAATTTCGTAAAGATTACACAAACCATTTTAATTATACAGCTGTTGCCGAAGTGGTAACACCGTGCAAGTGCAGGATTGATAAGAGCAGTGAGAAGAGCATTGCTATGAAGCGCGCATTAGAGTAAAATATTTTACCTATTATTTAAAAACATTAGAATTTGATCTCTATGGTGCTGCCATCTAGAACTCAAAAGAAAGATTTAAAGTAGCCATTAAAGTAGTTTTTGAAATATTCACGGAGTTTTTGTGTCTCTAAACAGGGGAAATTTTAGGTGTTGCCGACCCGGCAACATTGCGCCGGAAAGGGTTAAGTGGTTTGTGACCCAGTATTCTATGTTAATGTTCCATCCTCTTGATGTCGGTTATCACCCCTCTGAATTTGTTGGCCGAATTCGGCAAAACCGCGCAAGAGACATGGTAAACCGCTTCCTTCCCTTGTTGCATAAAAGAGAAGATGGGGATATTAAAAGTTGAAAAGTGTTAATAGTTAGACAGCGCTAATAAGTACATATCTCATCGACTTATGTTGTCTTATCAATTACTTTTGTTACCATCGACATGTAGTAACGGTAGTATGTGTCTATGCATTTCGTACCAAGACTTCATTTATACTTCGGCACTTTTATTATTATAAGTTTGCTTAATTTTCTTTGCACTTTGCGCCATTGGTGATTAACACATTTCACTTTTAAAATATAGGTTACTTTTTTAAACTTATCATATGTTAAGAAAATGGAATTGTAATGAGCTGCAATACCTGTCAAATCCTGTTATAATTTGTAACACGAGATTTTCCAAACGTCTCCAAAATTTCTTTCTTAATTTATGTGCCATGAATATGAATTGAATAGTGCCAAATTAACTACATTCCTTATATTTCAAACAATGATATAATCTTTAAACATAAGTAAATTCTATTTTGATAGCTACTATTAACATTATTACTATATAATTTTTTTTTTCTTCTTCTTAAAATTGAAAAGAAAAATCGAACCCAAAAGGTTTAACTTTAGAAGAATGTCCATCTCTCAAAAGTTTTTTTGCAAAGAAAATAAATGAAAATTTAGTCTAAAATAAACAATTAGAAAAAAAAAAGTATATTTAAATCTTAAACATACATTGACATATTACAGAATAATTAACGCAGGTTAAAGTTAAATAACAAAATGAGAAAGGCAGAAGAAAAAAATCATGAGAGAACAAAACCAGGTTTTTCCATGAAAAGAAAGGTACTTTATTGAAATAAGAAATTGCAAATGTTTCTAATCTAATGTTTGAATAATTTCTAAAAGTTGAATGAAAAGCGAAAACAACCAATTTGTTCCTTCGCCTTTTATTAACTCTTTTTATTCTTTGGAGCAGAAATAATACAATGGAAAACAAAATAGGAGGAGAGAGTGAGCAAATACAAAATCACAACTACAAACAGTGTATTTTAAAAACGTAGAAATCAATTTTAAAGTTTCTCATCTTTTACAATGCTGGCACGTATGCGCAGACCCGTATTTTTCAAAGGAAAGTTAAATTTATTATTCTCAAGCAGTTTGCAGATGGTAGCAATTTACCTGTGGAACACACATCAAATAATTAAATAAAAAGGAGGAGGGTATGAAATCAAGAAGCCTAAGTAATAATAATAGTTATATCGGTTCGTTTTTAATGTGCACATAAAATAAAGCATGCAAGAGAATATTTAAATGAATTCAGCAACCATTATCAATCACACCAAATCACACAAAAAGTGATAAGTTTAATGTTGGGCGGCGATTACTTTATGTAGAGGCGGACATGTGTGTAACTGTAAAACTCCTTTCCGAGATTCAATTGTATCAATGCAGAAAAAACTTTCACAAAACATTACTTTGAAAATGGCGTAGACAGTGTTACCAGGGGGCTACTTTTTATAAATTCAGATATCTTGATTGGCATCACTTTTCTGAAATGGTAAATTTTCCCTTGTTTATACCTTAGTTTGGGTGGGACTTGTTGTGCTAAAACAAACTGGTAGGCCTTCCCACCCGGCTGAACCTGTTTATACCTTAGTTAATATGTCATTGATTAAGGAGAATTTTACTATTTCAAAAAACTGGTACCAATCAAGAGATCTGAATTTTTAAAAAGTAGCAAATTGGAAACACTAGACGTACGTGTTCATACTTAAAGACTAAGAATTTTTATCCCTGGCCAGATTACATTAATATGGATTCCTAAAAAAGTACCCAGTACATACTTATGCAACTGCCAGCCATTTTTAGGTGCGTTCATAATTATGTAAATGTGTAGCACCTATAGTGGTCGTTCAGTCCGTCTGTCTGTCCGCATATAACAACGCAAAAACTACCCAACCGAATCGTTTAAAATTTAAAATACATAATTATTACATAATTTTGTCGAGTCATTTCAAATTTTATGAAAATCGGAAAATATTCCATTACATTACGGTCAATGGGGAAAAAAGTTTCAAATGCATTTTAATCGTTTGAAATTGAAAATACATAATTATTACATAATTTTATCGAGTTATTTCAATTTTTTTGATAATCGGATGCATATATCAATTACAGGGACAATCAAAAGTATTCCGTTACATTACGGTCAATGGGGGAAAATGTTTCAAATGCATTTTAATGGTATTACACTCATTCGAACTTAATAAAATTTATATTCAACTATAAAGTATGTATTATAATATACATTTTACATAATTTGTGGTGCAAAGAACATTTGATTTGTTATTGATTTACAAGGCCACACAAAAGTATTCCATTACATAATGGTATAGGAAGAACATTGTTTGATGAGCGTTTTAATTGTAATTCACTATTTACAATTTTATGAGATTGGTATATGAGTAATATTTTTAAAAATTCGTTATCGTACGAATGCAACTCATTTGCTACGCTTCACGTGCAATTTCCAACTTGTTCTTTTTAAAGGTGCTTTCTTTGTGTTTGTGTGTGTTTTCAAGAAAATACGTTTCCCATTGATAAGAATTTGCTTGAATCGTTTAACAATTTAATCATGCCCCAAATCTTTAAAAATTCACCCACTATTTCTGAATTGCCACAATTTTTTTTTGTATTTATTTTTATTTTATTATTATTTATTTATTTATTTATTTATTGAGAAATCAGTTTTATGCTTTAAAACAAGATATTCAAGTTCTTTTTTCTTGTAAAGACTATTTAGCTAGAATAAAAAGAATAAAGATAAGCTAAAAAGAAACTACTTTTAAAACTATGTTGTTTTAAATGCATTTCCGTATTTTGAAAAAAAGAGTGCAAAGCTCACGTAACTATGTTTTTGAACGGAAAAGAAATAAAATAAAAATCATTAAACATCAATATATGTCGCACATTGATCTGCTTCTGAAGATGAAAAAAGTTGTCAATTTGCAGGAAAATGTGACCTAATCAATGTGATACCATGGCAGCATTTTTGTTGCTAGGAAAACATAATTCAAAAAAGATCTAAGTTTAATTTCTATCCGATATTCCACAAAAGTAAGACGAATAAAAATGGCCTTCCGCTTTCCGCATACTTTCTAAATAATCGTAAAATGCAAAAAAAATCGATATTATCGAAATGTTCGATTGAAAAGGAGCTTTTCGTTACAGATTTTATTTAATTTTTAATCATAAAAATGGCTGTAAAGACGAATAAAAATGGTTTTCTTTCCATATATTTCCTAAATATGATCCAAAAGTGTAAAAAGAATCGATATTATAGAAATGTTCGATTGAAAAGATGCTTTTCGTAATAAATTTCATTTTTTTTCTGAATTATAAAAATAGATTTTAAGACTAATAAAAAATGGTTTTCGCTTTCCGCATATTTTCTAAATAATCGAAAAGTAAAAAGAATAGATATTAAGAAATGTTCGATTGAAAAAGGTGCATTTCGTTAGATTTTTTTTTTTTTCTTCTAAACTATAAAAATGGTTGCTCCTCCTTGATCCTTCCTTACCTGTAAAAGTGCATCCATTATATAATACACCTGTGTATCAGAAATCGGTGAACATTTTTAAACGACAAAATATCTTGTTTACAATCATTTTACAGTTACTTTATATTAGAAGTACAATGATCCTGATCATAAAAAGAAACAATTGTTCTGTTGTGAAAAAGGATCTATTAATGTTTACTTCATATAAATTTTACAAGTTTCCGAATTTATCCAAACTATTTTCATTTATTTAAAAAGAGGTGTGTTATATCTATCGTATCGACTAAAAATTATACAATGAATGTAGATCGGTGGTTCCCAACGAGAGGCACACTCCTCACTATGAGGGGCAGGGAGGCAAGATTTGACTCTTTGGTGGGCAATTTCAAATTTATAACTCGCCCCTTTCGCTGTCTACCCCCCCCCCCCCAGAAAAGTAATGTTGTAGACTAAAAGTAATACAGAATGCAAAATTAAAAAACATTTTGTTGTTGTTTTGTTGAATTTTAAAAAAGTTTCAAAACAAAATGTCTAAAATGAATCTACATCAGAATAATTGTATGAAGAATTTTTAAATTTTTTTGTACCAAACCATCTTTTTTTTTCTCCATGTTTAAAAAATTCTATAATTTTTCTGATTACTAATGTGTTTTATAAATTTTCTTAGTCATTTATCGGATGATCAGTTTTTATCTATTGGCTATGCTGTATATATAAACATAAAGAATACTGAATCTTATTGTCTTTAACATATTTAATCTAAAAACATTTGAAATAATTGAACATAACTTTACCAACTTTATATAATTTGTAAATCTTTAATAGCATTAAAAAAAGAAATGGAAAAATAGTGAATATGTATGCTTATATTGCAGGCCTCCTACACATTCATTGAATATGTCATAGTGCTCGCGAATAAACGTTTATATATGACTAGGCATATACGTAATTAAGCCTTTTTAGGTGCGTTCGTAATTATGTAAATACGTAGCACCTATTGTTGTCGCTCAGTCCGTCCGTCTGTCCGTCCGCATATGACAACGCAAAAACTACCCAACCGAATCGTTTGAAATTTAAAATACATAATTATTACTTAATTTTGTCGAGTCATTTCAAATTTTATGAAAATCGGATGCATAGATCAATTACAGGGACAATCAAAAGGATTCCGTTACATTGCGGTCAATGGGGAAAAAGTTTCAAATGCATTTTAATCGTTTGAAATTTAAAACATAAAATTATTGCGTAATTTTGTCGAGTCATTTCAAATGTTATGAAAATCGGATGCATAGATCATTTACAGGGACAATCAAGGTATTCCATTACATTACGGTCAATGGGAAAAAAGTTTCAAATGCATTTTTATGATGTTACACTCATTCGAACATAATAGAATTGCATGAATCTATGAAGTATATACTAAAATATGCATTCTGTACAATCTGTGATGCAAAGAATTTTTATTATTAAATTACAGGGTTACACAAAAGTATTCCACTACATAATGCTATACGGGGAAACATTGTTTGGGGCGTGTTTTAATTATATTCAACTATTTCACATTTTATGAATAAGATATACGTTTCTGAGGAGTAATAAAAATTACTTTCTGTATATTTACAGGAACACAAAAAAGTTTTCTACTACTATACTGTATCCGATGTACGCTCTACTATATCAGCAAGATTTAAATATTTTTAAAACTTCGTTATCGTTCGAACGCACCTCATTTGCTACGTTCACGTGCAATTTCCAACTTGTTTACATATTACACCTATCCAAAATCGTTACTGGTTACAATACGTTCTAAATGCATATTCGCGAGCGCCGATATGTAACATACACAATTTAAATTTGAAAATGTGATAACAGATAACACTTAATTGACGATAATCGGAGGAAGGGGAGAAAATGCTTTTCGATAAAGGTTTGAGATAATGTTTTCGATAGTGCTTAATGACTACTTGATAAAGGCCGCAATTTTGAAATTCATCTTGTGTATTTTATTATCCATAGAAAGAAAATTTGGTGTCCAAAGTTTTTCCAACGACTTTTAGTAAGTTACTAAAATGTAATGTGTGTAAATGTTATGAATGAATGTGTACTGTAAATGAATAAATATTGCCAAAATGTGTCAATATTTTCAATTATAATGCTAAGTGTAAAAGTATCTTTGAATATATTGTGAAAATAAAAATCCAGACCATATAACACTTTTGTTAAATATTGAGGAAAAATGAGAAGACAAAAATTATATTTCAGCATCAAAATGGAGATTTATTGCCTTATTGCATCTATTGTAAGGTTTTAATAATTAACAAAGAGACATTAAAAGGAAATCATCTGCGCAATTTGCGATCATACTTACCTATTTATTTTCTGTGTGCCCGTGTAAATGAAAAAAAAAAAATAAGGTGGAAGATGATGTCTAAGTAAACAAAAAACAGGAAAACTTTAAAATTTACTCATATTCTATTCTATAGTAAGCATCTTGCAGTACATCATAGTGATGTGTATCAATTACAATAAGTTTAAAATAGTGTAACATCATTAAAATACTTTAAATGATTTTTCCTCTATAGATCGTAATATAACAATTATTTTGGCATCTTGTAAATGAACTAAAAATGCTACTCACTTCATTTTCGATATCGAACATTCTATGGCAAGTCTGAATATATATATATATATATATATATATATATCAATTACATGGTAATTTGGCAATCTATACATGAGTTAAAGCTCAAACAGAATTCATCAACATTTTTTAACAATGTTGGAAAATTGTCAATTAACAGAGTATTCATTGAGCTTAACTATCCTAACGCATAAAATACAATCAAGCCAGTTTTTATTTTATGGAAGTTGAATGTCTCCAACTCATTTAAGAGAAAAAAAAATAAAAAATAAAAAAGATATACAAAAGGTGTTTTTTCTTGTAAACATCTTTTAGCTAGCATAATAACAAATTTAAAATAAAAACAAAAAACTGTTTTCAAAAAGATCCTCTTAAAAATGCATTTCTTAAAAACATCTTTTCTAAAAAAGTAGATAATTCACATAATTGTTTTGATCGAAAAAAAAAAAAAAAATCATTAAATATCAAATTATGTCGCACAATGATCCGCTTCCAGAGTTGAAAGAAAAGTTGTCAATTTGCAAGAAAATGTGGCCCAATCAATGTGGTATCATCGAGTTTTTGTTGTTGCTAGGAAAACATAATTCAAAAGAGAACTTGTAAATTTGATTTCTATTGGATATTCCCAGAAGCGGAAGGCGCATAAAAAGAGAGTTCTGCTTCCCAAATATTTTCTAAATTTTTTTTTTTTTTTAAGGATAGTTATTTTCTATGTTTAAAAAAAAAGGAAAGAAACATTTTCAGTAAGTATTTACTCAATTTATCTACAGAAGGGGGGGGGGGTCCAAATATAGATATAAATGCGTAACAATAATGGATATGACCTTTTTGTAAACGAAATACAGTAAAACGCCAAATACCGGCACTCCAATTAATCGAACTTCCAACTATCGACAGCCTATTTATCTCAAAAAAAAGTTTTAAACCGAACTTCCAATTATCCGATCAACCTGTTTGTCTCATCCCCCCCCCCTTCTGAAATCGAATCCCCCACTGGTATATCGTTGAGGGTATAACAACGAAAAATAAATTGAAGAAAATGAAAACTAATGCTCTGAAAATAATCCAGGTCCATCACATAACGAAGTCTTGGAATGTTTGAAAACAGATACGAAATGGCTCAAACGGTAGAAGAACGCTGATCTTATTCAACTAACGTATTTATATTCCCTCAAAAGATAATAAAAAGGAAAAAAATAAATAATAAAAAATATGAAAAAAAACTAAAAAGCAAAAATAATAATAATAAAAAGAGAAAAATTCAATATGCCAGCATTAACTGGTGTTGGCAGTCCTAGACCTGAATAAAACGTGAAGGATTTAGTATAGTCAGGAACATCCTTCAAATTGTCTATCCATTTATTCAAACTTTTGCTTATCCGAACTAATGTCGGATTATTTAACTTTTTTTTTTCTTTTCTAAAATTCAAATAGATGCTTACATACATTTAGTGAATAAAAAAAGGTACTTACAGTTATTACTCTATTCATTTTAACAGATTTTTTAAAACTTTATACTTTCGTCCATGTACGAAAGTATAATAGCCTCATCATACACACACAGTCTCTACTAATTGCCTGAAAGTTTTTTTTTTTGGGGGGGAGGGGGGGGCAGGCGGCAGAGAAGCCCACCAAGAGGCCAAACTTTAAAAAAGAAAAAAAATACAAAACATTGCAAGACATACTTCGATAGGAATTGCATAATTTTCCAAAATCGCACCCTACTTGTAAAAATGTACCACTTACTCGCAAATGATTACCACATAAAAATAACCTCCCCCCCCCCCTACTGAAAGAAATTCTAAGTATTGTTGCAGCGTATGTAGGGTTCTTTTGATCTTACGGTTAGACAACTTCAAACTCTTGCTTATAGAAAAGTAGAAAACAATTTATTTACAGAACTTCAGAACAACAGAGTCTTCGAAACTCACAAATATTTCTAGATATTCAAAAATAATTGTTCAAATCTATCGTATAAGTGCAGATATAGATTCCAGAGACTCTTTATACAACGTCTCAACACTAAATCACATTCAAAATAACGTAAATAAGACTCAAGCAAACTCGCTTAACAAACGCCTTGTTCACTCAATGACTGACTGGTAAATAATAACCACAGCTCGCATCGCTTCTCTTCTTATATAGGCTCGTAGCAGGTGCTGGAAATTTCTAGAACCAACTCGAAAAATCCACGGAACAACAAACAAGGTATCAGTATATCTAAAAGGGGGGTTACCATTGAGAGGGAAAGGTTACCATCGCCAACAATCGCCAAGTTTGTCGCCAACTTGGCGATATATCGCCAAATTTGGCGACCAAAATTAGTCGCCAAAAGTGACGCCAACTTGGCGATATCGCTAATATTTCGCAAAGCTGCCATAGACATTCACTGAAAATAATAGACAAGTTTGCTTGATAACAGAGACAATGTAACAAAAACTAATATTAGTAAAGAAATGGAGCTTAATAAGATTATTTACATTATTTTACAGAACAAACACTAACTATTTACAAAATTCGTAACAGTATAAAGCATATATGAACTTTAAAATGCTTATTTTACTTTAAAGACAATTAAAATAATCAGATGTTACTAGTTAAAAATATACATTTTGGTTAATATTTCTTAAGTACCTTGTTAGCTTTATCCAAGTTCTTCTTTAGATAATATTTTAATAATTGTTTGCCCGAAAGCAGAATCGGCGCAACGTTGAGACGCACGTAGCAGACTCTTGGAAAGTCTGCAGACTATTTTTTCAACTATTAAAAATTTAGCAAAAATTAAAAAAATTTAATCCTAAATCTAAAATTTCTGTTGAGACCTATATACCATTTGCCTTTCATTAAAGTTATTTTTTTCCAAATTAGTATTCCCTCTCTATGTTTTCTAAATTAAATTATATGCTCCCACACTATTTTTTTCTCTTATCTTTTGCTTGTGTTTGCCCATCTCCTAAAACATTCCCCGAAGTATTCCCACACTTTAAGTAGAAAAGAGGACGAACCCCTGTCACAATAAATAAATAAATGAATGCATGATGCTTGCATGTGACATTGTAAAAATGCAACTAATATCCGCCTCATGAAAGACCACACACTTTGGAGTTACAATCCTGCCTTGTTAAATTTATTAGGGCAATTTTACTGCCCGAGAAAAATGTTAACAATACTGTTTTTAAGAAAATTGTGCAGCAATTGTTGAAATACCCCTGAATATATGTTTTACTTAAGGACCACCAGCGGTAGTGAAAGTTTTATTACCGTCAATAAAAATACGAAGGCGAAAATATTTCTCTCCCCCGTGTTTCCGTGGGAACCATAAAATGAACAATTTTAACACCTGCTCCCATCAGGGAGGGGATTTACGTCACGTGGATAGTTTGGTCCTGTCATGCCCTTATTTGGTAATAGAAAAGTGTGAAGTAACTAGTAGCCAATGGTAGCCCACCCCAGTATGCACGAGGCGAAGCAGGAAGCCTTGCTGCTAGTTAGGAGACCCCGAGTTTGGTTTTTATTCCAGTGAAGTGGGATGAATTTGGTAGTATCAGGAGTGACCGGCCAACAGTGAAGATGTAAAATTCTGGGGCTGCTGAATGCCCCCCCCCTTTTTCTCCTGGGGAGAGGGGGAGAATTTTGAATCGAGGCCTGAGATAAATTTTTCTTTTGGAGATCATTCGTCTCTTAGTCTTGGAGTTGTGAAGAGAGCCTACACCTCACCGGTTGCCTTTTTCAGAAACTGCTGTGTTCCAGCAAAACTTAGCAAGGCAGTTACTTAAACATGTAAAACTGCTCATCGGGCTGATGTTCTGGTCGATATAGCGGCAATACTTGTTCGGTGTTTATTGGAATCATTGTGCTTAGAATTTCCCTAATCAAAAGAAAAAGAGAAAAGGGTATGGTTGCCCTTAGAAACTTGTATTTGCTATGAAGTGACGGAGACCTTGGGAAACCACCCCCGGTGAATAGATAGGACGGTCATGTCCTCCCTTCCGACAAGTGTGATTCGTGAATAGTGTCGAAAAAATTAGTCTTCACTGATTCCCTCCCGACAAGTGTGATTCGTAGATAATGTCGAGTAAATAGTCTTCGCTGATTTTGCTAAAAAGATCTAAAAAGCGAGGACTGAAGTGACGGAGATCTTGGGAAGCCACCCCCGGCGAACAGATAGGACGGTCATATCCTCCCTTCCGACAAGTGTGTGCGCCTTTCCTGCATGTGTGGATTTGGAGGAGTAGCATGTAAATATCAATGTAAGTAGAAGCTTTGGTGAACTTTAACACCATAGTTTACAAAAGTTCAAGTTGTTGTAAAGCAACGATACTCTATGTCAGCCAGTGGTAAGCTTGCTTTATATTATAGACTGATTTATTTCCTATTTGAATATTGATGTTAGCATATAAAAGTATAATTCCTGTTTATAAGTGTAAACAGTTTATTACAAATCAAGGGATGTTATAGATCAGTTTATTTCTCATTTGAATATTAATGGAGGAAGTGTCATTTATTGTTTTTATTGTATATATAATAAATTAAGTGTGCAAATAAATGTATATGTATTTACTGAAATTTTACTCTAATTTTTCTTCATCCAAATAATTAAGGAAGTTTAATTAACTTCAGCTCAGAGGAAGAAATTTTTCTTATTTTGGTTAGTGAATAGAATTTGTCCAAATATAACTCTAACTTATTCTGAGATGAAAAGTGAAGTAACTTTATTCCAATAATGTAATAGTAATTTAATACTTAAGTTATATAAATTCTTAACCTTCTTAGAAATTCTTAATGAGCTTGGATAAGCTTATTTAATGTTCACTTTACAAAATTCTTCTCTTAATTCTAATTAAAAATGAGGATATTTAATTGATTTTCCTCAGAAGTTAGTAATTATTATATCAAAACCCAAGAGTTTTGTATTTAATTCTCATACTATTGCATTTTAAGAATAAAAGAGGAAATAAGATGAGTTAATAGTTCACAACGCTATGACAGGAATAATAAAAAAAAGAAGTAGAAATGTACTATCACTATCGTATCAAGGTCATATACCATTACTTGTGTTGCAGGATGAATGTTATAATATTGAGATTTTAATCTATTTTAAGAAAATTATGTCTTTCTTGGCTCTCTGAATATCTGAGAGATTTCAGCTTTTCTTTCTCTATTTCTTAAAGTTAATTGATCTGTAATTGTGATTCTTTCTTAAGCGTTGATATGTATTTTTCATCCTACAAAACAGTAATGGTAAAGTTGGGATAATTGCTACTAACTTACAGTGAGTTGGGGATCTGAATAAGTTGAGAATTTTGTTGCATTTTGTTAAGTGGTCTCTTTGATATTTTTATTCGTGTAATAAGTTGGAATGTTTTCATTAGTTAATAAATTTGCTATTTTGGTCGTGTAACTTTAAGTTACTTTTCTAATTCCCTTTTTCCCTTTTCAAAATAATTATGATGTTTAACTTAAATTAAATTATCTTGTAGCAACAAGATTCAGAGAGGTGGAAACTTGATTCAGATCTCAATTGATTTAGTATTCTAATTGAAGAAATAATTTATCTATTGAACCCATAATACTTGTAAATGATTATTATTTAATAGAGGCTCATGCTAAATATTCAGAGGTGAATTTATGAATGAAGTTTCAAAGTTTATTTACTAAAAAGTTGTAGCAAAAGTCCCAACATTTCCGACATAAAATGTATCGTGAATTTCGACAAATAGTCTTCGAAAAAAACTCAGTTTCATTACAAATCGCGAAAAACACGCGAATTTCGTCCAAAAATCGCGAAAAATCGTCTAATTCTGTCAAAAAATCACAAAAAAAACGACAAATTTCTTCAAAAGATCGCGAAACAAATTCAAGTTTCTTCAATACATCGAAAAAATGGCAAATTTCTTCAAAAGATCACTAAAATAACGGCAGTTTTCGTCAAAAGATCGCGAAAAAAACAGCAATTTTCGTCAAAAGATTGGTAAAAGCGTCAAATCTTGTCCAAAACGCGCGAAAAGAAATGCAAATTTCGTCAAAAGATCGCGAAAAATGACATCTCGTCAAAAGAGCGAGAAAAACCCGCGAATTTTCTCAAAGGGGTGCCCCTCTCTTTTGGACAATGTATGAGGTATTAAAAATTCTGAGAACAAAGGCAACTTCTTTTTAAAAGTATGCTTTTCCTTTATGTCTATTACAAATACGTGGGAGGCTTGAGTGCACATAATGTAATTCGAGGGATTGATCTGCAGACTGTTTTTTAAGTTTTTACTTGCGTTGCAGACTGCAGAAAAAAATTCTGCTGCCGGGATTGTTTGTTTATATACAAACACGTGATTTCATTTTATAAATGAGCGAGTCAATAATTACAGGAGTAGCAGTTTCTGGATTAACGCCTTATCTACCGAATTATTTATCAAGAAATGGCTTCACATCAATAATTGTCTTCTTTAATATCTGAAGATATATTGGAATTTTTAAATGTGAAATTTAGAAGACTTTTTTCATTAAAATTGATTATATATATATAGTAAAATATTAACAAAAATAATCCGATTAACCAAAAATACTCTTAATATTACAATTCTTATAGAAGCAATGTATTTAAATGAATTATGATCCTCTCTGTAAATGGAAAGGCTTTTACCGTCGAAAATATTTCATGTAACTTTTTTTCAAAGAAAAAAAAGATATGCAAATGATTAAAAAAATTATCTTTACTTTTTAATATTAAACTTTGACTGTTTTCCTATTCTATCTAAATTAGATCGAGTAAAGTATATTGTGTGGTAAGAAGAAGAACTTTTATTAATAGACTGATTGAATACGTTTTTCATTAAATTTTACACAATGGTACTTATAAGTACCGCCGGTAGATAAAGGGTTAAACTCAATATGAGATTATATATATATATTAATTGCAGCTCCATTTATTTTATTCTTCCATTCTGTTCTCATTCGTCGCTTTTCATTTTAAATGCGTAGCTTGAAGGTCGAAGTAGCAGAGATTACGATTGTGCAGAAAATATTTAACTGTCATACCATAAATTTTAATATGCCATTTTGCTCAACTTTGCAACTGCTACTTCTACTTTCACTGCATAAATTACTGGCTCGCTCATTTTCAAAACGATATCACGCATTAACAACACGTATAAACAACAATTAGTTATTAAAATATTCTCTGATGAAAAGCTTGCATAACACTGTTTAAATAAAACTGACATTTTACAGAAATTGACTGGTAATAGGGACGCCAGTACAATTTACTGTTTAACAGAAAATTTACTATAAATTTCAGAAAAAAAAAGAAAAGAAAAAAAGAAAATTTTCTGGAATTTACGGAAATTTTTCCGTTAAAAAACAGTAAATCGTCCGATTACCAGCACAATTTCCGTAAAATGTCAGTTTTATTTAAACAGTGAAAACTTAAGGGTGTATTTCGATTCAAACTGCTGTTTTTCCGATTTATTTTTGAATTCATTTTTGCTCTCAAATATACCAAATTTTCAAAATCTCTTATTTGGAAAGTACACAAGGTGCCGTGATTGTCGATTCTTTGATAAATGCAGAAAATATCGCAAAAAAAAGAAATCAAAAACGGCATTTCGAACCGGTTTTTCCCAAGCGGGTGTTCTGGGAACGAAAAAAAGGATCATACCGATAAGGTAATTGTTTATAACTCAAATTATACGCTCATACGTCCCTTCAAGAATCCCCTCAGCAAGTTTCATGTTTCTACTTTTAAAAATGTGTCTGAAATTGTATCGGAAAATTTCGAGCTGTTGAAAGTGGAAAAGCGTTTTATCGAATACACCCTTAAAAGTAAATTAAAAGAAATTATAAATAAAATGTATTTTTTTAACGAATGATATCTCTAATTATTTTAACCCTTTAAGCGTCCTAACCGCGTTTCTTTCCATCACGTAACTTTTGGAATCAAAGATTTATTTAACACAAAATCGCAATTAAAGATAATTTTTTGAGCTGACTAAGATAAATATGCAAGATACTCTAGTAAAAATTTTGATATCAATATATTTCATACATACTATTTTATGCATCGTTAAATATGAATGGAAAATTCTGAAGGATCCTCAAAGTGTTAATGGCCTAAAACTATGAACGTTTTAAATTTTATATTATATATTTTATGTTTAAATCAAGATGAAAAATGCGTTTCGTAGTATGATTTTATTTGAGATGCGAAGTCTCTAAAAAAAATAAGTTATCAAAGACTTTCCCCGCAAACGTATTTGAGCTAGAATAAAACAAAATAATTTCAAAAAGATGTTCAAAGCCTTTCTTGATATTTTGGAAAAGCGAAAAAATACACGCATAACGTAAACAACAAAAAAGCCATTAAATATAAAATTATGGAGCATAATGAATCTGCTTCTGGAGTTGAAAGTTGTCAATTTGTGGGAAAATGTGACCTAATCAATGAAGTATCAGGCAATATTTTTGTTGCAAAGGAAAAACCATAATTCTGAAAAAAAAAAAAAACTACATTTATTTTTTATGCAATATCCCACAAAAGAAAGATTTATAAAAAGTGTTTTTGATTTCTCCATAATTTCTAAATAATCATAAAAATGTCAAAAAGAAAGTTTTTTACAGAAAAGTATTTTAATTTTCCCATCATCTTAACGTAGGAAAAAATAAACAAAATTCTCTACAAAAAAAGAAAAAAACTTTTTTTGTAAATATTTGCGCAATTTATTCGCAGAAAAAAAAAATCGAAAAATGGATGTGATATTTTTATTAACAAAATAAAACTAATAGATGTTTTCAGAAGAAAATGCATTTGCAGAATGAAGAAGCAATTCATAATCATTTATCTATTTTTAAAGAATTTAACATTGGATTTCTTTACTTTTAATAAAAACAAAAGGGGCAACAAAATTATTCATAGAAGAAAATTATAGTCAAGATAATTAGAAAATGTGTATAAGTTGATTTAAAGATTGACTCAATTTCGTATTGTTTCATAGTCTTGTTTTATGTGAATGACATTACTGATTATTTAAAAGAGGGTGTTCTACAATTTAAACTGTCAGACTGCATGCGCATTGAAATACTCTTCCCGTCAACTGCATTCTTGGAAGAGCCTTTAGTATAAGACCCAATTGCGATTTCTTCACAATAGAATGAAGTGAAAAAAAAAATATATATATCATGTCTTCAAATCAAGGTTTCTCATTCGAAAATATCAAAGTCGAGTAAATCATGTTTCGAATATGTAATCATAAATAATCTATAAAAACATTTTAAATTCAAAGGAATAATCTATGGTATTGATCCCCAATATATATCATAAGTGAAATCGAAACTGAAGAAATCTTCTTCGAACGTTTCTTTAACTAATTATTTAATGAGATAAAAATAGGTATTTACAGTTCTTTGTACATATTTACACAACTTTAAATCATCTTGGAGACACAATGCTCCGATTCATATCTTTTCTCAAATTAATTGTCACATCTTTTATCTAAATCAAAACATTCGAATCAAAAACGGTAATCGTCTACACTCTGTTTACAAACTTCAGAGTGTTCTAAAAGTGGAAGTGGAAGTTAAAGAAATTGCATAGCGCGTAGCGCCATCTAACTGCAATTCTTTTTCTTCACACTCCCCACCTGAACTCTTACAGAGTTCATCAATAAATTCTATTATGAAAATAAAACATTTTCTTATCAGTATTTTCAATAATCTAATAAAATTTTCATATCAGTGGTTCAGTAATCTGATACAATTTCAAAATTCAAATGCAAATATCAGTTTCAAATACAAATATCAATTTCAAATTCAAAATATCAATTAATTCTAAGCAAATCTAACAAAATCAATTAATTATAAACAAAAAAGTATAAAATTCAAACAATATAATAAATCAAAAATATTACCTGCAATTAACACAATAAAAATGACAATCTTTTTCAAACAGTTAATATACTTACTTATGCTAAGCTTCAAATAATACTGCATAACTAAAAAGAAAGAAAACTTTTAGAGTTCTAAAAGAGATAAAAAAAGAAAGAAAGTCTATTAATGTTCATCAGTCCATAATTTCTAATGCTTGGTATCTTTTTCTTTTGAGAAGTGCCGATCTTTTTGAACCATTTTCAATTACATCGAAAAAGTTAATAGGAAGTGAAAGTTCTTTACCAAAATTCAAAAAATCCATTGGAGTGAGAGGATGAGGTTCATCATATTCGTTATACACATATGTCAAAGGACGCAAGTTGAGGATAGCTTCTACTTCAACCAGTAGTGTCGACATTTCTTCATAGCTCAATAGAGCTTTTCCAGTAATCTTTCGTAGACACTCCTTGACTGATTTCACAAGCCTCTCGTAGAAGCCTCCCCACCATGCAGCTCTTTCAATGATGTTTTTCCAAGCGATTCTTTCTCTTGCAAGAAATTTCAAAAAGAGATTGTTGGAAATGACGTTGTATAAATTATCGACTTCTTGTTTAGCTTTTTTAAATGTCTTCGTGTTATCTGAATAAATGACTTTACAATTTCCTCTTCGAGCTAAGAATCGTCTAAAAGCAAGGAGGAAAGAATCTGTAGTCATGTCGGTAACAAGTTCTAGATGCAAAGCTCTGGTAACGCCGCAGGTGAATAAAACAATGTAAGGTTTTTTTTATTTCACCGAAGTTTTTCACGTAAATAGGTCCCGCAAAATCTAATCCACAAATTGAAAATGGGGGAGCTTCATTCACTCTATCTTTAGGTAGGGGGGCTGTGATTTGGTCTGCAGGTTTACAAAGATATTTTTGACAAATGAGGCACTTTTTAATGAGGCTTTTCACTAATTATCTTCCTTTTGGAATCCAATATCGAGATCTAATTTTCGTCAAAGTGTGGGCAATTCCTGCATGCATCATCTTTTCATGATCTTGACGTACAATCAGCGTCGTTAACCAGGAATGTCTAGGCAAAATGATTGGATGTTTTTCTTCTGTTGGAAGATCACAAAATTCTAGTCTTCCTCCTAAACGTATGATTTCTGATTCATCAATAAATGGAACAAAGTTGAATAGGGGTGAATTCTTTTCTACTGAATTATTATTTCTAAGAGACTCAAATTCTTCTTTAAAAAATTGTTTCTGTTCACTTCGTATTAAGTATTTTTCAGCTTCTAGTAATTCTTCAGTTGTTAGTGGACCGCTAACTTCAGTAGATTTTTTCAGCTTTATTACAAATCTTTTTACCCAAGCAGTTGTTCTTATTACTTTTTCCAAATTGCTAAATTTTTCTATACAGATAGGATTTTTAATTTCTTCAGTTATACACTCGCACTGCAATATGTCATTGGGTTTTTTCTTGTATTCTAATTCATCTTCATCAATTATTTCTTTATCTTCAGATTTTGGCCAAAATTCAGGGGGTAAACTAAGCCATTTTGGCCCAAGTAACCAAGTAGGATTATTGATGAATTTGGAGACTTTTGCTCCTCTTGAGACAAGGTCTGCGGGATTGTCTGCCCCTGGGCAATGATGCCAATCAGAAGGGGATGTCAATTTACGAATTTCTTCAACACGATTCCGCACAAATGGTTTGAATTTTTCAGGTAATCCTTTAATCCAAAAGTATGTAATTTTTGAGTCCGTCCAATAAATGCATGGAATTTTTAGATGTAGCGCCTTCAAAATGCTGCAGCTTAATTTTGCTGAACATAATGCAGCCATCAATTCCAGTCTTGGTAAAGTGAGAGTTTTTAAAGGAGCCACTCTGTTTTTAGAAGCTACGAAAACTGTTCGAATGTCTTTTTCAGAGATCGATACACGTAAATAGGCAATTGTGCCAAAGGCTATTGTACTTGCATCGGAAAATAAATGCAACTGCAAATTGGCAATTTTCTCGTTTGGAATTTCGAAAAAATAATGTCGAGGAATAGACAATTCAGATATTTGAGGAATTTCACTACACCAGTCTTTCCAAAGAGAGATTAAATCTTTTGGGATGGTCTCATCCCAATCTACGCCTAATGACCAAATTTTTTGCAGCAAACATTTTATTCTTAATGTGAAGGGTCCTAAAAATCCAATAGGATCAAACACTCGACCCAAAACTTGCAAAATATACCTCTTTGTGTCAATTCTTTTAGAAGCAAACGCCGCCAATTCACGAGTGTCAAAATACAAAAAATCATTTAGACTGTTCCATGCTATTCCTAAAACTTTGTAAGGAACATTTTCTGTTTCAGATGCTTCCAAATTATCACTGGAAATTACATCATTATTTTTCCATAATTCTTTTAAGGACTTTGAATTAGTGTGCCACTTATGTAATGTCATACTAGCTTCTTTAAAAATAGCTATAGACTCTAATGTAGTGGATAAAGCTTGCTCGACAGAAGATTGACTTCCAATTACATCATCTACATAAATATTTTCATTTAAAAACTCGACAGTTTCTGGATATTTTTTGATATATTTCTTTAAGTGGTGTTTTATTGTGGCTGCTAACAAAAATGGACTACAATTTACCCCAAATAAAACTCTAGTAAATCTATATATTTGAGGAAGGTTAGATTCATCAAAAGGGTCTTCTGAAAACAAAAATCGAGATACATCTCTGTCTTCTTCATCTACCAATATCTGCAAAAACGCTTGTTTTATATCGGTTGTAAAGGCAATTGGATTTAATCGAAATCGTAACAAAATATCAAAAATTTCAGGGTACAAATTCGGACCTGGGTGAAGACAGTTATTGAGAGATTGTGAATTTAAATCATGAGCTCATGCATCAAACACAATCCTTAATTTACTTGTTACGCGGTCTCTTCTTATCACTTCTCTGTGAGGTAAATAAAATTCAACATGCCCCTTATCTTCTGAATTAGGAACTAATTCTACGATTCCCTGTTTTAAATAATCATTTAATACATCTTTATATTCAAAAAACAACTGGGGATTTCTAACAAATCTTCTATTTAATTTAACTAATCGAGATTCTGCAATTTTTCTGTTATCATCCAGACCCCCTTTCTCCAGTTTCCAGGGCAATTTAACTTTATATCTTTTGTTTTCATATTTAATATCGCGTTCAAAATTTTTCATTATTTCATTTTCAAAAGGGTCAGAATCTTGTTTAATATTAATAATCCCTGAAGTTTCAAGATCCCAAAATTTTTTTATTTGATCAGAAATTAAGTGTTCTTCAATAATTACGTTTAAAATCAATGAAGATTGGTTTTCGCTTTTTCTACCTTGGAGGCACCAGCCAAAGATGGTTTCAACAGCAACAAGATTTTTGTTTAAATGTTTTATGTTACCTGTTACTATATCATAATAGTAATCGACTCCTATTAGAAGGGAAATAGGGTCTTGACATTGTGGTGAGTCAGCAAGGGTTAAATTCTGTAAAATACTCATTTCACCAAATTCTTTTACTTCTGGGGGAGGGATATCAGATCCAGATATTTCGTCTGTTACCAATGCTTCTATTTCTAAATTAGACTTCGAAAAATGTTTATTTTCTAATTTAAGTTTAACAACATCATAATTTTTCTCAATTGGGATTTTACTTCCGAATGTGAATACCGATAATTTTTCCTTTCTCAATATTTTAAGTTGTAATTTATCAGCAATTTCTCGAGTTAAAAAGGTTCGCATTGCAGCAGTATCCAATAATAATCGAACAGAAACTTCTTTATTTTTATTTTTTACTTTCGCACAGCAAGTTTGTAAGAAAATTCGGTTTTTTCCAATACACGAAATAGCCGAAATAATTTCATTAGTTGTTTCATTTTGTGCATTCGCTGTTTCAAAATTTTTATCTATACAACTTGTTTTATTTGGTGAATTAGATTGTTTACAAATAGCTCTGTTATGTCTACCCTGACATGTCGTACATCGTATCTTAGAAGCACAGTCCTTGATCCGGTGTTTTGGCAAAAGGCAGAGGTAACATCTACCTTGCGATTTCAAAATATTTTTCTTTTTATCAAGATCAAAAACATTGCATATTTCTGACAAATGATTACTTTTACAAAAGATGCAACTTTGTTTCTCTGTGTTCTTTTTGTCTGAAACTGTAGTCATTAATTCATGCGCGGATGAAAAGTTTAATTCTCTTTTAGGAGATTTCGTAAATTTTTGTTTGTTTACTTCTAATCTATTTGATTTTGAAAATGAAAAAGCCAATTCGCGACTTTTAATTTCGGTTTGCAAGAAATTTAGTAATTTGTTTATATCAGGGTTGCATGAAGATTTAATGTTTTGCTTGTTAAATTCCAAATTTAAATCTGATGGTAGCAATTTCAAAACTACGGCTAAAAGCATAGAGCTGTAAGCCTGTGGTTCGAGTCCCAAAGTGGTCAATGATCTTACATTAATTTCAATATCATCATGAAGTTTCTGTAATTTTGAAGTATCACTAGATTTATAAACCGGAGATAAGTTTAACAATTTATTTAAATGGTGATTGATTATCATCTCTTTATTCCCAAACCTACTTTCAAGAATTTTAAGTGCTACATCATAATTTGATTCCGAAACTTCTAAGCCTTCTATGGCGTTTAAAGCAGATGAACCTAAGTAACTTCGCAAATAATTGTATTTTTCAATTTTAGTCAGTGAATTATTATCATTTATCGATACTTTAAAAGTATTCCAAAAGTTGGTGAATTGCGTGCAATCGCCATAAAATTTCTGTATATTCAATTTTGGAAGTTTCACAAATTTATTTTCATTATTGGGGGTAGAATCATTAACCGAAATATTGTTCAAAGGAATAATGTTTTTATTTTCTTTAAGTTTCTTTTCAGCGCGAAAATTTGTTAAGGATATTTTGTCTGCATAGTCATATACTGTATTCATTTCATTCTCATATTCGTCTAAATTCAAAAGTGGTTCTATTTTTTCATTTATTTCATCTAAATTACTTGATTTAATCTTTAATTGGTTAAAAGATTCTTCAAGAGAATCAATATTAACGGTATCATTTTTTAATATAGTCTCTATATTATTTATCAATTTCGTGACAGAACTTCTTAAAATTGTTCTGTTTTTCTTTAGCTTTTCTAGGTCAGCCATAATTAACACATCAAAATAAAATTATAAAACTCTTACCTTTAAAAATCTTCGCAATCAATAATAATCTTCTGTATTTATCATATTTCAATTTCGTTCCCGGCCTCTATATGCACCATTGTAAAAAAATATATATATCATGTCTTCAAATCAAGGTTTCTCATTCGAAAATATCAAAGTCGAGTAAATCATGTTTCGAATATGTAATCATAAATAATCTATAAAAACATTTTAAATTCAAAGGAATAATCTATGGTATTGATCCCCAATATATATCATAAGTGAAATCGAAACTGAAGAAATCTTCTTCGAACGTTTCTTTAACTAATTATTTAATGAGATAAAAATAGGTATTTACAGTTCTTTGTACATATTTACACAACTTTAAATCATCTTGGAGACACAATGCTCCGATTCATATCTTTTCTCAAATTAATTGTCACATCTTTTATCTAAATCAAAACATTCGAATCAAAAACGGTAATCGTCTACACTCTGTTTACAAACTTCAGAGTGTTCTAAAAGTGGAAGTGGAAGTTAAAGAAATTGCATAGCGCGTAGCGCCATCTAACTGCAATTCTTTTTCTTCAGAAGGGGAACGAACAAATATTTACGAGAAGTTCAAAATCGTACAAGAGACAATTTTATATTATCTTAAAAGTTAAAATTAAATTTGAATATAAGAATTGCAAATTTGCCACATCAAATCATTTTCCTTTGTAAAATCACCTACCAATGTCAAAGTTTTATAAAATACTCAGATATAAAATAGTTTAAAGTATGAAGGAGTTCTCTTAACGCGAATATAATTAAATATATAATTTACATCCGTTACAATGTAAAAGTTCATTAAACACAACCATTAAAAATTAGAGTCGATTTTATCCAGTGTAAAGTGAATGAATTCAATATACACAGACGTTATACTTTTTCTTTCAGGTTGTCATAGGAAATTAAGATTTCTATAGCGTAATAGTTAACAATTGTGAAACAAATCAATACCTCAAAAACTTTAGTTTAAACCGCATTAAGGAAAACGCAAATTAGTAATACCATATTTAGAGAAATCGGTCAGGTTTGTGCAGTGGTGCGAGGCAGGTGGCGTCCTGAAGCTAGAGCTATTCTGGAGCTTCCTGACGGGGTGGTGGCATCCACATGGGATGACATCCAGGCAGCCCTTGCGAGACACCATTTCAGGCAGATCGATGAGGTAGTGCAGACAGCGATAGAGAGGCCCGATGACCCGGACTTGTTTGACATCGGGGAGCTAGAGTTGGCTATCGACTCGATGGCGCTCGATAAGGCGCCAGGCCACGATGGATTCAGTCTAGGGGTCATCCGTGAGGTCTTTCGCCGGCACCCTCAGTGGTTGCTCGGCTTGTTCAATTACTGCCTTAGAGAGTCCGTGTTTCCGAGAAGTTGGAAGCGGGCAATCGCCATCTACTTTCCTAAGGAAGGTAGAAGTAAGAGCGATCCGGCTTCCTACCGTCCTATCTGTTTACTTCCCGTCGTCGGGAAGATCTTGGACAAGCTGTGCGCAACTCGACTGATGACCTTCCTCGAGTCTAACGGCGTACTCGATGGTAGACAATATGGTTTCAGACGAAATCGGTCGACCATTGATGCGCTCCATGAGGTGGTCAAGTACATTTCGCAGAGTAAGAGAACAGGCCATTTCACCTGTCTCGTCAGCCTCGACATCAAGAATGCCTTCAACAGCGCTCGGCGGGATGACTTGCTTCGCTTTCTGGTGGAGTACGGAGTCCCTCAAGAGCTCCTGGGCTTGATCGATTCTTTTCTTTGGAATAGATCGGTCATTTCGAACGCAGAAGAGCATTACTTCAATGTTGGGGTGCCGCAGGGTTCGTGTCTCGGGCCGGTCCTGTGGCTGGTGTTAATCAATAGCTTGTTGAAACGGCTTGGGATTGAGGAGGCTTGGACCGTACTTGTCTTCGCCGACGATATACTCATCCTTGCACGTTTCGTGGCTGTCTACAGGTTCGCTGACATAGTCCAGCGGGTTCTCGCAGAGATTCTCGCGTGGGCTGTAGGATGCAGCCTGGAGTTCAGTTACGACAAGTGCTTGTACACTATCATACCACCTAAGGGAAAGATGGATTACGAACCCTCATTGCGCATCCGGATGGGTGGACACAGGGTGAAGTTTTCTAAACAAATCAAGTACCTAGGCGTGGTCATAGATAGGGACTACAGCTGGATGCCTTACTTGGACCTTGTCCGAGAGAAGGCGACCAGAGTCCAGTACAAGCTCACCAGATTGGCAACAGCTACGTGGGGGCTCAAGCCCGATGTTCGAAAGGCAGTGTACTCGGTGGTGGCCGAGCGCATAGTCTTGTATGCGGCCCCTATCTGGTACTCCAGCAAAGTGGCTCTTCGTCAGAGACTGCTGAGTATTCAGCGAGGTCTCTTGCTGTGCGTCACCAAGTGTTACAGTACGGTGTCAACCGCTGCGTTGAACGTCTTGTCTGGGGTGATTCCCCTGGACCTCCGTGCTCGTATCGAACGCGACTTCGAGGCCCTCACGAGATGGGGTGAAAGCGTTGATAGACCAAACCTCTCACCAGAAATGGTAGAGGTTTGGAAGTACCGACCCCAACGACGCTATCCGGCACAAATACCTTGGACGCCGGAGCTCAGCCGGAAGTCTCCGTATACTTACTATACGGACGGTTCCAAGCTGGTGGATGAGAGGGTGGGTTGTGCCTACCACCTCGCCACTAGGGATGGTGTTGTTGCGGAGGGAAGGTTCCGTCTCTCTGATGGGTCGACTGTTTTCGCGGCCGAGGTCCATGCGATCAAGGAAGCGATTGCGGACGCCCTTCGGGGGGGTCTCAGTGAACTCGATATCTACTCTGATTCGAGATCGGCGCTTCAAGCTCTTTACGCTTTGGTGCCCCGGCACAAAGCTGTAGCTGAGATCAGGAACTTGGTTGAAAATACAGGAGTCAGGGTCCATATGCACTGGATTAAGGCTCATGTCGGGTACGCCTTTAACGAGCTGGCCGATTCCCTTGCGAAGGAGGCTGCGTGCCGACCGTCGGTCGACATACTTGTTCCTCTTTCAGGACGTCAAGTCAAGAGGAAGCTCCTTGGTGAGGATCTTTTGGATTGGCAGCAATGGTGGGACCGATCTGAGGACGGCCGGTTGACGTATGCGATCTTCCCGAAGGTCTCCACTCGGAGAATACAGGGCGATTTCTTCCTCAACCAAGTCCTAACGGGACATGGTGCCTTCGGCGACCATCAAGCCCGCTTCTTTAAGGCAACCCTGCGTGCTTTTGCGGGAACGGGGTGAGTACGATTAGACATTGTGTCTATGAGTGCCCCCTATGGAAGTCCATCAGGGAAAAGTGCTTCCCATCCAACTTCCACACTCGAACGCTGACCGATCTCGTCCTTGACAATTACAGCAGGAAAGGTATTGTCGACATCGTTGGCGACATTTTGACAAGGACATTGGATCGGGTTGGTCGTCGGGCCAATTGAGCTTTCGACCGTCTCGACCAAAGTCTTTGAACGCTTGATGATTTTCCAGATCATTCGAACGCAACACTCGATTAAGAGGAGTCCGAGGCCTCTAGTAGGCGCGTTTCGGACGAAGCGACTATACAAGGTTTTCCGGGTTTTCCTTGTACGTAACGAGAATTCGAGTCGCTTTCCTGTAAGTCCTCCCGGAAGGCTGGGTCTCTGGATCGGCGGTTGTTCAGGCAGCTTGCGGTACGGGGCCTGCTTGGTTGCTCCAATCGGCGTGTTGGGCGCGGGCGGTGCCGTGTCGGTGGCTGCGGTTGGTGAGCGGCCGAGGCCGCGACGCTGAGTCCATGTCCGTGGACCGGGTGTCCTCGCTTGTCTTCCTGGCCGGCAGCGGGCGCTGTCGTGAGGCCGGACGTCACTTGGTTCCTCCTCATTGGAGGTCTCGTGACCTCCCTGCGTGGACCGCATGGAGCCACTCGGCTCTGGATCGGGAAACTCACTGTTTATACCATATTTAGAAAACAAAATTGAGTTAATGATTTTATTAGATCCTTCGTCGATTGCTACACATCATTATGTTCAATCTTTCTCATTTTTAAATACACAATTTCTACAGATTTTTGAAAAAATTCAGAATTAGAATAATTTTATTAACAAATCACGTATTTTTTTTAAGGTACAAATTTTAGATTTTTATATTTAAAACAATATTCTTTTATTAAATAAAATTTTAAAACTTTTTTTACAAGTTATAAATTAAGTGGTATGTACCAAACTTAAGTATCTTTACGTAAAAAAGTAATATTCCCATAAATAAAGCTTTCGTTAAATTTTTTTAAGAGTAATATGAATCAATCGATATTTAATTGAGGTTTCATTAGATGAAGATTAGTGTTCCATCATTTTTAAAGAACTTCGGCAAAAGCATTAAAGGAAAATAATTTCGAAGACGCTTTCCCGAGCGTTTTCAAAGAACTTTGAAAATAGATTAAAAATTCGCTGATACTTCAAAGCCTTCTGATGAGTATTGAACTTTGATAGAAATAAAAATTGAAAAGATTTTCTTTAAATAAATCTTTTCAAATAGACGAAGTTACATGATCATTCTGTCGTTAGTATGCTTCACCGCTGATATTTCATTTCATAATATTTAAAATACAAATGTACGGGAACAAAATTAAAATCTGAAAATTTCAGGCAAACAAGTGCGAAAATACTTAATGTGTCGATAAGACCCCAGCTGGGAACACTTATAAATTGAAAAACTGAAAGTTAACCTTTCAGTTCTCACGTAGGATCTGCCGGAGCAATTTTAATATTTCAACCTTTCCACTTTTTCAGTTATTTAAGGCTGTTCTCAAATCCAAAAAGGCAACTTTAAGTCATAAATTTAATTCCTTTTTGTTCGGAAACGCATGAAACCGACAAGGTTGTTATTCAGAAATTATGTAATCGAAAGACGTTTTCCGTTCTTTTCTAAACGCAATAGATCTTTCAGAAAATACTGTCATAGTTAACGTTCTGAAACGGAATTTCCAAACTAAAGGCGAAAAACCAGTCAGCGAAAAGATAAAAACGTCTTGTCTCATCTGATCAAAATAGTTTGCAATTCGATAGTAATTTATTTATCAAAAAATGGAAAGCTCATTTCGGTTCCTAATCACTTTCAGTGGGATCTACCCATTTTATACCTTTACGTTTAATCCTTCACTGCACTATTTATGAAAAAATATATTTAAAATCTATATATATATATATCGGTTTAATAATGGGGGATAATACTAAATTACTAATAATAATTTAAAATTTTCAGCTAAAATTTTATGGTTTCATGGCGTGAACCCAACGTACACAATTCAGGTTTCTAAATATGGCATTGCTATATTTTGCAGCTAAATGAGCTTAAATTAATTTTATCCAAAACATCCTGCAACTTTTTTTATGTTACACTTTTAGTATAAAGTAAAAATAATGAAAGTAAATTTTGGCTTGATATTAGCTTGATCGATTTTTTCTTCCCCCACGAAGAAGAAATTTTAATTTTGTGTCAAACGCAGCCTTCTGACATGGATGAAATAGATTTTATTTCATTCTTTGGACTGTTCTTGATCTGGAATATAGATTATATTGGGCAAGCTCATGGTACATAATAAGAATTATAGTATTTTTAGGTATGTGCCAGATGTGGCACAGTGCAGTGAAGAGTTAGAAAATCTGTCATTGGGTCAGGCAGTTTCGCGCTTGTTGAACAATGAACTTTAGAGCAAGCAGCTTTAACTTCTACAAACGTAAATATGTTTTTTTTATCTTAATTTTTAAAGCAAAAAACTTCTAAATAACACTATAAAATTAAGAAATGAGCCAGGCATTTCGAAAAAATTTCTACTTCAAGACGTGATACCACTTAGAAGGCAGGCGCAAGAGAAAGTAAATGAAAGGGAAGGGAGACGAATAAAAGAAAACAGCCAATAAATGGGAAAACAGAACGCATTACCCAATCGGAATAATACCGAACAGAAGGATAATTGAGAAGTAAATCAGGTATAAAAATAATGTCAAAAAAGTTAAGGGATGTTACCCGCATACATAAAAATGTAAAACAAAATGAGAAATTAATTAGATTTAATAATATAAAAAAGCAAACAAAATATATTAAAATTAATAATTTATAAAAATATTAAAATTAAATACTAAAATGTTAATAGTAATTTTAAAAAAAGTTTAAAAATTAATACTATATAAGAATTTATGTATAATCTCTTTATTTACATTTCCTTATTAAATCAGTTTCTTTATTTATTCTAATTTACATAGCTATTTTTTAACTACATTATATATACATGCATATTAATTGCATGTAATTTAACTTTGCTCACTTTGTTTTTTATTCAGTATTAATCATCCTTCTCATCAGTATTCTTCTAATTGGGCAATTTCTCTAGTGTGATTGGCTGACATTTTTGCTTTTGAGTGGTCTCAACAAAATAATTTATTAGACCGCAATATAGCAACATATTAAATTCATCCTAACTTTTAGTGCTTTTCATTTGTATTTATCTCTACATAATTAAAAATCTTACATGCATTAAACTTTTTATGATCCTAATGGCTTAAAATCCCTCCAATAACAGGATGCAGCCAACAGTAAAACATTAGATAAATTAAAAGCATCATAGAATTTATGTACAAACTGTGGCTGCTTGAATCTATGTGAATCTCCGATTTCAGCCTAAAAGTCGTATCGCAAAAACAGATAATGAAGATTTACGTACGTTCGTAATACTGAGAATAAGTCTATATATTGAGAAAAATAATCAAAATTAATCTTCAGAATTCTCATCTCAAAGTGAAAATTTTTCCGAGAAAGAAGCCACAAAATCAATCAAAATCTCAGAGACCGGAATGTTAATTCGACGATAATCCCTGTTAAGAGGAGGCCTGTCATTAACACAGCGTTTTTCTTTCACAAAATATTGCCTAAATATGAAAATGAACTATCGCAATCAAAGCATAGCTTCGTAATTAGAGTTACTTCCAAAAAGAAAACAAGATTACAGAGTTTAAATAAAATTCTTCAAAATCTTTATTTTATTTTGTTTTGCTTTGTTTTATTTATTTATTTATTTTTTTTTTTTGGGGGGGGAGGGGTGTTATTGTGTGTTTGCATTTTAACTTCATAAATTTGCATCTGATAAGCTAATGAAATGCATTACCATAATGCATGACGAAAAACATTTTTCCATAAGAAATGACTCTGAAAAGGAACTAAGAAAAAAGATACACAGACAGCGATAAAAATATAAACAACTACACTACGACTGTTTTAAAAGGATGAGTTAACATAGCTAACATATCAAAATTCCAAACAAAATCATTCATTCGTAAAAAATACGAAAATGAACGAACAGTAATGTTCTCATGTTCTCAACGATAATCACAACCCGTTCAATTATAAAACTTATCTCGTTATGCGTAAGAAATTTTGTCAGCTAAATAAAATGGAACAAAGTTTTTGTATAATTCTATGCTAAATAATAATTGCTCTTTAACTATAATCGTGTATTACTATTCACCATCTGAAGCAAAGAAAATTCAGCTATACATTTTTCCTTTTATAATAACTTTATCATAACACTGCAAGTTTTAGTTGTCTCAAGAACGCTTGGACAAAAACGTTAAAAACTGTAGATTTTGATGCTTTTTTTTTTTTTTTTTTTTTTTTTTTTTTTTTTTTTTCCCCCCAACTGTATGTATCAAATAATTTATGAATTGATTCTTGAAAAATAACAGATACAAAAATAACTTACTATTAACTTTTCCGGACATAAGAAAAAAACAAGGTCTTACCTGAAAGAAAAGAAATTATATATAGATAAAAATTCTCAACATCAAAATATATTCTAGATATAAAGCATACGATAATAAACAAATAGTTACAATAATGAAATTAATCCAATAATTCTACAAATGGAGTTTCAATTTGCATGAATATAAAGATCATCAGCGATTCGATTTCCACACTGAAATTGGGAGGAATAAAATATTTCATTTCGCTTTTTTTTTTTTTTGGGGGGGGGGGGGGTGCGAAAATCGCTGGTCGATTAAAAAAAAGTAAGAAAGAAAAGAAAAGAAACCCCAGGAAAAACGGAAAACCACCAAAAAGCGGAAAGGTGGCATCCCTGAATGCATCGTGAAGAAGGTTAAAGGCGAATGTATGGAAATACGTTTTAACTTTGCAAATTGCAGTATGTATTTTTACGTTTTTCCTATGCTACCTTTTTGTTAACTGTAGCAATATTTCAAAATCAGGACAGTTGATTTACACACCCTGTAGTTTGCAATAAAGAAAATTACCAAAAGATACTACAAGAAAAATAATTCCCCTAGTAAAAAATGCATTGAGCATGAAGCACAATTTTTTCCCCCTTAACGATAGAAAGAAATTTAATCGCAAAATTTGAAAAAGATGTGTTTAAAACTATTATTTTAAAAAAGTATTTCAAACCACCTACTTTAACAAATATTATATTTAATTAACTTTCGATTAAAGAAAAATTCAGTCTGAAAAGACATAAGTGATGTTAAAGAGTAAATTAAAAGTTAGTTTAAACTTGTAAACCTCAAGAGAAATACGGAACGATAAAATGCTTGGTAAAAAAAATAATTACATTTCCATGAAATTTCTTATTTTCACTTCTTAATCTTCTTAAAGTCACTTCAAACATTATTAAAAATGTAGAGAAAAGAAGAGTTGCAGAAGAAGTAAGGTGTGCATAAATTACGCCATATTGTCTTCTAAGGAATAAATTGTATTTGAGGCCATCTTATCAGTATTTATTTGTTAAAAATACATAATTAAACAAAGACTTCACATATAACAACCGTATGCTTTACAATAACAATTTATTATGTCTGCGTTAATGAAAACATTTCAATTCATGTGTATTGCGTGGGATGGATAACTAATAAACTGAACAGATAAAGAGGGTGATCAAACAATAAGTAGTAGTTTCAAAATATTTTTGTTCATACTAAGCAAGTAGTTATTCTACAATGAAAGATTTTAGCAGTTTCGGTCTTTTTAATGAAAAACAGTACGAAACAGTAAAAGTATGAAAGTACAGAAACAATGTTAAGATCAGCTATTTTAATTTTTTTTTTTTTTTTAAGTAACAAATAAATATTAAATAAGTTTTTCAAAAATGTTAACTATTTTGATTATTAACTACAATAAATTGTTTTAATATCTGATCATGATAATACGCTTCGTTCATGGCACGCTTGGTTAAATAAAAATGTTTTCTTCTTAATATTTACCGTATAAATTAAATAGATGTTGAAGTTTAATAAAAGTGCAAGTGTGTGCCGAAATAGAGTTGCCTCAAAATATAATGCTCTATACGTCTATACAATATCTGCTGGTTAATAAGTCTCTAAAACTACAGAAATCAATTTACTTAAATGAACTGCTCTGATGATATGGTCAATCGGATACAGCTATTGAACATTTACATTTCGTAACGGGTGCAAACATTCGAATTCTCAAGATACAGCCAATTTTTTAACATATAAAACAAGAATAGTAATGCAAATGTATACCTAAAGATTGTGCATTACGAGAATAACTGCAGCATCTCTTAATGGCGATATCCAAAGCTAACAATTTATCTGTCGAAAATTACGAAAAGATAGCGAAAAAAAATAAATTTCAAGTGTACGGCATTCTCGATTCAGCATAAAATTATATCTTTCTTATAAAAATTATTAAAAACCCCGAAAATTCAAATTTTTTACATTCAATCAACGACTTTAGCCTATGATATTATTCAAAATTCTAAGACGCACGCTGTTATGATAGAATTACACAGAACTTGGATAAACTAATGTTAATTGAATATTAGGTGATCTCCACAGACTTATCTTATTTTCAAAATTATGACAAGCACGCCATTATGCTAGAATTACACAGAATTCGAATAAATTAACGTTAAATCTTTAAAGAAATTATAGTTTCCAATACCTTAAAATATTTTTGTCTTATTAAGGTTCCATTGTAGAATATTGGCTTTATAGCCAATTGTTTCAAACCAACATCGTTACTTCGAATCCCTTTTTTGTTGATATTTTATGTTTTAGAAATATATTTAAAATATGTGATCTTATACAGGGGGATTTACATTTCAGAGCTAGTAATTCATTTATTTAATGTAGTACATCTTTTCATACAAAAACGAAAGCAATGGACACATTTATAACGGAATTTTTTCGCCTTGTTCCGAAGTTGTAGAAATAACTTCAGAGTTTCACCAAGAGGGATTCTGCAGTCATTTTCAAGTGATAGCACATAATCATTTTACTATAGGTAGACAAGACACTTGTTAAGCAACCATAGTTTTATTAATTCAAAAGTTATGAGTGCATCCAGACGATAGCATCCAGTTCTAGGAGATATAGTTTGACAACCGGCTATTCTAAAAAGACCTATAAAAATTGAAGCCGAATCAATGTCGAACAATGCTGAACAAACAAACAAAATGATAGCAACGAAATCTAGTAGCTGAAACGTAAACATATTGCCACACTATGTCTTCTAGATTCTATATCCAGATTTCAATTTATATCTGAATCAACGGAACACAAAATTAGACGTTAACTAATTTCAAAACAGTTTAAATAACTTTTCATGCGAACTTAAGAGAAAAATATAAGCATAATCTTTGCATAATTATTTTTCTCTAACATTGACGCAATTTAAAAAGCGTTATTTAGAAATAAAAGTTGGAATTCTGGGCGACACTATTAACTAATACAAACTGTCCAACAATAAACAGAAAGATTTATCTCAAGTATATAGTAAAATTACAGGACAATACATAAGCAGAATATCAGTAAATGATAACAAGAAAATAATCCGTTTTTCCGTACACTTTTCCGAAGAAACACTGGAAGTGCATTAAAACTTCGCTGCGTCCCAGTGGAAGCACACAGGAAGATATCAAGATTAAATTAGAAATCTGACCTTCCTATTATTTGTAACCTTTTACCGTAAGTTTATATACTTAAGATAAAAGTAGCAGAGGCGGTTATAACACTAGAATAAACAGCTTCAATCTTACTGTTTCATTAAATGGAAAAACTCAGCGAATATTTTTAAACAAATGAGAAAATCTCATTAATTTTCTAATGAAATTTCTAGAATTAACCATGAACTGAATTTTTATTTTGTCCTTTCTATTTAATTTGTATTCTTTAGTTAATGTTCACTGCCAACTGACATTTTTATAGTTGTTATTTTCACTTTTTACAAGAAATGCTTTCCATTAGTTTACTCTGAAACCAGTATGCCTTAAACCTAAAACCAAAATGAATTCAAATTAATACATAATCAAATATAATTGTTAGAGTCTATAATAATTAAAATAGCAAATAAAGGCTTTGTGCAAAAATGTATAAGGATAGGAAACAAATGATAAGAAATGCACAAATAATGCATGAAAAGGTAGCAAACAGCCGTTTCGAATCCACTATCGAGATTCTTCATCAGTGCAAGAATCATCCGGAAAAAAAAGCATTAAATTAACCCTTTCTGGCACACTACGCCCGGTCTGGGATAACTAATTTTAATTCTAAACTTGCAAACGGCACCAATAATATTTTAGTAATTTTTTTCTTTTACATTAAAAACTTAAATTAAGGAATTCAAAATATCTAAAAAATTCGTTTGTGAATTCCGGTGTCAGTCGATAATTTCTCCTTTTACTAACATATTTTGCCCGTTCTTCAAAATATTTGGAAGTCTTTAGTCTCGGTAGATGCCTCTATTTGTTTACCCAGTTCATGCTACTTTCTTCTCATTGGTTGCTTTTCTTTAGGCGGGATCGCTCCCGTAACAGGTATACAATACATGCCGGCGTTTCTTTGTCTCCTTGCTTTTCTAGCTTGCTGAATCTTGCACTGATGAAGAATCTCGACAGTGGATTCGAAATGGCGTTTTGCTACCTTTTCATGCATTATTTGTGCATTCCTAGTCGTTGTTTCCTATCCTTATAGACTATAATAATATCTGTATATAAATTTTATTTCTTGTAGTGTGAATGGAAAAAAATCAAACAGCTATTTTCAATTCTGAACTTACTTGTAAAAAACATGTTATATACCCAAACTTTAACCTCAAATACATAAAATTAGCCGACTCAATGCGCAGCAAAGATAAAACAGTAAACCTGTTAAATGAGTCGGATGTAGTTAATGTAAAAGAGCGTTGCTCAGTCAAATGCCGGTACATTCTGGTAGGAGGTTGACGTTGTGTAATGATACTTACATACAACTTGCCGCATGTTTTGTAGATGTCCGATTCATAGAGCTCTGATTATGCATTTCGATATCAAAGAAATAGTTACCATAACAACTATCTTTTCTATATTGCTGTCCACAGAACACGATATCGAAATCGTATCAACAGCACTCAAAATTAGTCCTTTAGAATCAGAAAAATTCTATGTCTACATCATTAGACAAATATCTATTATCTAAGCCGTACGCTTATGCAGTCACGCATTTAAGTCCAAGAAAAATTAATTTTGGTTACTTAGCTCTCAGGAGAAGTCGCAAATGAGTTCAGCATATAAACAGAAAGAAGCCACAGTAAGAGAATAAATAACATTCTACGTTTATTCAACATCAAGTCGTCAACGCGGGACCCAAGGTATTTTCAGGGAAGCACATGCTCTCTGTACTCAAGATGGCAATGAATGAAAACACGGCTTACTATAATACTTACTTATTGTAGTTGCCGTGGTGAAGACTCATTATAATCCCTTTAAAACAAGGAAAATCCGTTAATTTAGTAGAAATGTGCAAGTGGGTTTGTTAGCATAATAATATTGGGCGGACATAGAGTAGCAGTATAATGGGAATGAAATTATGACATTATAAATGAGTCCCTTGAACCAGAGATGAAGCATTTTCTTGCGAGTTTATAAGCATAATTTCAGTTTTAATAACAAAAAAGCTATACATATACAATACATATGAAGATACTTATTAATTTACCGACAATTTCCTGTAGAAAGAACATGCGAATCGCAAGGTGGCACAGTCAGTGAAATCAACGGGTGTATATGCAAGGCAGAATGATTGGAATATTCTAAGAATAGTTGCTGTATAAGAGGGATTACCAATTGCACTCTTTAGTCAACCGGTCCTTCTTATTACACCCACGAATCATCTACGAATTTATATGTTAAATGCATATTCTGATTTTGAGAGTTGAACAGAAAATCTCTCATTGCGTTTATACAATTCTCATTTTAGTAAAATCCGGGAATTTTTTTTTTCCATTAGCAATAAAAAGGCGGCAATTTCGGGGCATTAGCTTTATTTTTTGTATTCCTGATTGTTGTACAGACGCTCTGTTACATATCCTTTATACATGAAAATTTTCGGAAATATTAATCCACATCCTTATAGCATCTACAATCTTCCAGAGGTTAGATATAATCATGCAATGTGTATTACCAGGGCCGTGCTTAGGACTTTAACGGCCCTGGGCGAAATATATTTTGGCGGCCTTTTTTGCGAAATTTTTTAAACGGATATAAAATGTCATAAGCTGTACAAAATGTACCACAAGAGTGAAATTAGTATGAACTTTTTAACACAAAAAATTGAAGAAAAAAAAAAGGCATCATAAGAATTATTACCAAAAGAATCAAATTTCACTTGCACATCAGTATGTATAATAATCCTTTTAGCTTACCATTTTTTGGCTTTTCATGATAAATTACAGTTCATTTTAATTTGTAGGTTTTAGCATCATAAATAGCACGTAATCTATACCTATATTATAAAGAGGTAAAGTTTGTTTATATATAGGGACTAATCTCTGGAACTACGAACCGATTTCAAAAGTAATGGTGCCAAAATGATGGTGTTCTTCCCTGTTCAAACACAGGCTATATCTTATGTCGATGCCACTAACCCAGGGAATACAGGCGCAAAATAGCGATTTTTAAACAATCTTGAGAAATAACGAACCGATTAGAAAATAATGATTTAAGATGATTGTGACAGTCCTTGGTTCAACATTGACTATTTTTTATGTTGGCGTCATTACCCCATAGGAAGCAAAAAACTTTCTAAAGATGCAACTGATGTATTACTGAAGGACATAGAAACATAACGTTTGGCTTGTTTGTTATTTATAAGATATAAATGATCTCAAAGAGCGTTTTCCAAAAATAGTTCTAAAAAATGTCACTTTTGCGTTACTGACGGACCTAGAAACATATATTTTGGGACGTTAATTACTTATAAAATATAAATGATTTTCAAGAACTGTTTCTAAAAAATATAAAATTTAAAAAGGGTAAAAAATGCGCGAGATGCGATATAATAAAGAATACTGCCCAGTTAAACTGATGGCATTGAGCTCACAGGCTACAAATACTAATTGTACATTAAAGCCTTATATTTTCAAGGGTTAATTCCGTTAAAAAATTAAGAAAGGGAAACAGCTCTCTTCTTTCCTCTTTTTTTATACTTAATCATTGAACCTCCTATACTATCAAAGACATGCTTTATCATATAAAAAATCTATATCCAAAATTCAGAGCAAATTAGATAATTCTTAATAAAAACCCATTTAGCATTTATATAATTTAAAAGGAGTTATCCCCCTCTTTTATACTTAACCATTAAACTTCCAAAACTATTCAGAGATTTGAACGAAATCTGAAAATTCTGCTTGAAAAACCCATTTATATAAATTAAGGGGGGGGGGGCATTAGAACCCCTGTTCCCCCTATTTATACTTATACAATGAACACCTAATAACAGTCACTGAATCGCCTCATCTGAATGATCCTAATCTAAATTTTGAACGAAAACTTAATTCTGCATGAAAATCCCATTTATATCAACTAACGGGGGGGGGGGGGATTAGAGCCCCTGTTCCCCCTATTTATACTTATTCAATGAACACCTAATAACAGTCACGGAATCGCCTTATCAGAATGATCCTCATCTAAATTTTGAACGAAAACTTAATTCTGCATGAAAATCCCATTTATATCAACTAACGGGGGGGGGCATTAGAACCCCTGTTCCCCCTATTTATACTTATTCAATGAACACCTAATAACGGTCACGGAATCGCCTCATCAGAATGATCCTAATCTAAATTTTGAACGAAAACTTAATTCTGCATGAAAATCCCATTTCTATAAATTAAGGGGGGCGGGGCATTAGAACCCCTGTCCCCCTATTTATACTTATTCAATGAACACCTAATAACAGTCGCGGAATCGCCTCATCAGAATGATCCTAATCTAAATTTTGAACGAAAACTTAATTCTGCATGAAAATCCCATTTATATCAACTAACGGGGGGCATGAGCCCCCCGTTCCCCCTCTTATACATATCGAATGAACTCCAAAAACTAATCAGGGAAGCGCCTTGTCAGGATATACCTACATACAAAATTTCAAGTGGATCCGATATTTTTATCATGAGTTATCGCGTTACGCACATACGCACATACATACAGAACGGACGGGCACATAAGCTCTCAGGCTATGATAGCCTGTGAGCTAAAAACTTTCTAAATTGAATTTTTAAAGCAATCTCGGGAAGTAACGAACTGATTTAAAAAATAATGATGTCAAAATAATGGTGACAGTCCTTTCTTTAACAAAAGCTATATCTTATGTCGATGTCGTTACCCCAAAAGGGGTGCAGGAGCAAACAAACGCTCTAAAAATGCGATTTGTGTGTTACTGAAGGGCTTAGAAGCATGAAATTTTGAATGGTAGTTACTTATAACATAAATATGGTCCCCAAAAACATTTCCTAAACAATTCGAAATTTAAAAGAGGGGAAAATGAGCGAAAAGCGTCCTAAAAACGTTCTAAATGGCGATTTGTAAACAATCTCAACAAGTATCAAACCGATTCCAAAAGTAAATTTGTGGCGATGGAGCCTGTTAAAAAATAACAAACATAAGCTATATTTTATGTTCGGGATGCTATCAACAGAGGGTTTCAGTAGCAAAAAATATTCAAAATGTCTATCTTTCTAAATTGTTAAAAGGTCAAATAAATAAAGTGTAATAAATTAATTCAAAAACTATAAACCAGGGGTTATATTAGGTTTGTTTTATGTTGGGCTCAGTAGAGAGAAAAAGATTAAAGACTTCATGCCTTGAATCTTGTGTTTAATTTTACCCTTTTTTAAAGGAATAGTAAAAATGTTTTATACAGAAAAAATCTCAGCAAATTTCTTTTAATTATATTGATGGTCAACAGCGTCTAAATATGTTTCATATATATTAACACTGTACAAGGATTACTGAAAGAATTATCATAATAGCTAAAAATGTATGAATTGATATGTACTACTTTGAATTCTAATATTTTTATTTTGCTCATTTTCCTTTTTTGAATTTGTATACTAATTTTATTAATTAAAAAGTAGCTCATTTTCTGCATTTGTAAGAAGTTATGTCAGAAAACTGTGTCGCCACTTGTCACAAATTAAGTCGATGAATCCCTTTGAGGGAAGAAGTCCTACTTAAAAATATATTTACAAGTTGACATTAAAATAGAAAGAAAACATTAAACCTAATAATACGTGCGAAACACATTTAAAGACGAATATTACGGCATATTTAAAATGATTACGAAAAAGTATCTTTTTTAATACTTTCCAACAAAGTTCCAAAATACTTATGATTTCGGTTTACCTGTTCTCTGTCCGCGCTCTAGCTTCCGTAAATAACTTGGATTGCCCTGAAATTTTTCGACGTTATTGACGTTTACCCTAGCAGAACTTTATGTCAAATGAAGGTTCTAGCATGATTAGTATATTTACAGGGACAGTCGAAGTTACGTTATAGCCTAAGGAGAAAAATCGTTTCAAATGAATTTTAAAGATTTTACAACCTGTCAAATACATTACAAATTATATGCATTTACGAAGCGCTCTAAAATATGCTTTCTGTAAAATACGCGGTGAAAAAAAATTTCTGGTATTCATTTACAAGGCCACGCAAAAGAATTGCATTACATAGTGGTAAAGAGGGGAATTGTGTGCGACATGTTTTAATTGTATTAAATTATTTTATACATACTAAAATTGATATACGTCGTTGAGACTTAACATAAGTTATACGATATAACTATATATAATACGAAGTGCACAGCATTTACAGGGACACACAAAAGATTTCGAATAGTATATTCTTTCCGACGCACTGTATATGTATCCGATGATGGCTGATGGATGGATAAAATGCATTTTAATTATGATATGTGCTTTTAAGTTTCTCTAAATCTATGCATATTATATAGAGTGTATAAATTCTACAGTTGATATACAAGGCTATACCAAAGAGATCGTAAACATTATTGAATATGAGCGTAAATTACTTAAAGGTGATTTTTAAATAAGTTATGCATTTTTTTGCTAAACTGCATTCAGTTTACTAAGGAATAGTTTTAGAATATGGATAAAATGATATACAGGGCCACGCAAAGAATTGAATATATGGACGCCTATGAATAATAATTTCTGAGAATGTGTTTTCAGTAGTTTTACGAATGTTTTAGTTTAAATAAGTTGTAACCAACTTGTCAGGCTCGGATTGCGCCTGACAAGTCAAATAGACTCTTCATAAAAACTGGTAAAACGTAAAAGCAACACCAACTTTTTTGCGGCCCCAAATTTTGGCGGCCCTGGGCAAATGTCCGGCTCGCCCCCCCCCCCCCCCTTAAGCACGGCCCTGTGTATTACACGTGCACACATAAAAAAACAACTACATGACGGACGTGCGTCACTAAACACAAATTATTTATCAACGTGAAATTGTTTTATTTTTGAAGTCATACTCGAGTATAACATACTAATAACAGCTTGAGATAGTAAAAGCAAATCAGTTTAACCTGCATTGTAATACATCACACAAGTGACAGTTTTAAATTTGCAATTCCTACACGGTATTAGTGTGGACTAAAATTGCAGCCTAATGTTAGAAACTCAAAATAATTACAGGAACATATAAGAATTGTTTAACTACAACACTTAAATTAATGAAAGTGAAGATGTCGCTTGCTGCAATAATATTTAATTATAGAGGAAATGTTTACTTGAGCAAACTTAATCCATCACTGTAATGCCAAAATAAATGTACTTCTGAAATGTCTCCCTAGAGAAAAACTTGACGAGAATTAAATTCCATCCGTATGAATGTTCAGTTGAAGTATATTGCTTGTAAGTAAAAAATAATAACCAAATGGATAAAAAGCCGTAATTACAAAAAAAAAAGGGGGGGGGATGAAATCCACAGGAATTGTGCATCGCGCGCAGAAATTGAAAAACTAAGAATAATGAAAGAATAATAAAAGTATTATAAAAGTTATTCTCAGTATTTTGAGAGCAAAGTAATCATTTGAAAAAAGTTTTTAAAATGTTTTACAATATTAGGTTAAGTTATATAAAATCTCGCAACATAAACCTATTAATTAAAAAATATTGATTGCGTTAATACATTTGATGCACTAATCCACTCATAAACACATATATTGTTTTACTAAAACAATTATTACAAATAATATAATACATCGCTGAGACTTTAACATTCAAAGAATAGTTTTTACAGATGAGCAGTTAGTACAACTTAGATAAAAAACTTGTTCCAGCAAATCTCGCGGAGCTTGAGTGGAGTGGAGAGGTTCCTGAGTAACGTGATAAAAATTATAAAACGGTTGCAAAAGTTAGTTATGGTCAAGGCGCTACAGTACTCCCCCCCCAGTGTCTTCAGACACGGAATCTGATTGGCAAACGGACTTTTCTACCGGACTTGGTTATTTTCTCTGGTTCATTCTTTTGTTGGTCTATCGTGTTTGGCTGTTGAAGAGTTTCTTTGGCTGTTGAAGGTTTTCTCTGGCTATTGACGGGTTCCTTTGGCGGAACTTCTTCAGGCACACTGAGCAAAAATGCTGGTTTTAGTCGGTCAAGACAAACTGTTGTCTTTTTACCTTTAACGTCAAGTGTAAACCATTTGTCTGTACGGGAAAGGACTTTAAATGGTCCGTCGTAAGTAGGTTGGAGTGGTTTTCTGATTGCGTCATGTCTGATAAAAACGTGGGAACAATTTTTCAACTCCTGATAGATGAATGGTGTATGACGTCCATGGTTTGCAGGAGGTACTGGTTGCAATTTTCTCATTGCCTCTCTCAGGTTATCCACGAAAGGTTTAGGATCAGGGTCCGAAGTTGGTCGCAGCCCTAAGAATTCACCTGGAAGTCTCAAGGTAGTTCCATAAACCAATTCTGAAACTGTTGCACCAATGTCTTCTTTCAGGGAAGAACGAAGGCCGAGCAGAACAAGTGGCAATGTATCAACCCATCGTTCTGTCATGTGGCATTTGATGGCAGTTTTCAATGGCCTATGCAAACGTTCTACAATGCCATTAGCCTTCGGGTTAAATGAAGTCGTTCGAAGCTTCGTTATTCCGAAATGTCGAGCTAGAGCCTTTAATAATTCTGATTCAAACTGACGACCTTGATCGGTTGTTATGTATGTAGGCACTCCGAAACGAGAAATCCAGGCAGAAAGAAATGTCCGTGCAACCGTTTCTGCTGTGATATCAGCTATGGGAATGACTTCGGGCCAGCGCGTGAATCGGTCTATGATCGTCAAGGCGTAACAGTATCCTTGAGATGGTGGCAAAGGTCCAATTATGTCCATGTGGACATGTTCAAATCTTTCATTTGGGGTCTTAAAGGATCCCAGAGGACTGGAGACATGACGTTGCACTTTAGATCTTTGGCATGCAATACAAGCACGGGACCAGTTTCTACAATCTTTGTTCACTTCCGGCCACACAAATCTACTGGTAATGAGTCTTGTTGTAGCCTTTATTCCTGGATGGGACAGATTATGAAGAGATTTAAATACTTCAAAACGTAGACTTTTTGGAACGTAAGGCCTGATGGTAGTTGTTGAATAGTCGCAATAAATCTCTCCGTCTGGTAGAACAACTTTACGCAGTCTCAAAGAAGTGCTTTCATTTAATAAGTCTTGTAATTCAGGATCATTCGCCTGTGCATTGGCCAGATTTGTATAATCAATTGGCGAAGGCATTTCTATGGCTGCAATTCGAGAGAGAGTGTCTGCTATGATATTATCTGAACCTTTTACATAACGCAAATCTGTTGTGAATTGTGATATATAATCTAGTTGTCTGTTTTGTCGTGGGGATGCTTTATCTGATTTCTGATGAAAAGCGAAAGTTAAAGGTTTGTGATCGGTATAGATGCAAAATGTTCTACCTTCAAGCATGTATTGGAAGTGTCGAATAGCCGAATAGGCTGCTAATAATTCTCTATCGTACGCGCTATAACGTTTTTCAGTGGGAGACAGTTTCCGGGAGAAAAAACCCAAAGGTTGCAATTGGTTATTTGTAATTTGATTGAGTGCAGCCCCGATAGCAAAATCTGAAGCATCAGTACACAAAACCAAACCCGACGTTTCTGAAGGGTGAGCAAGTAAAGCTGCATTTGCAAGTTGTTGTTTACAGTCATCGAAAGCTTGTTTATCTTCCACAGTCAACTCGATATGGTTGTTATCTTTTTTGTTTCCTTTAAGATACTCGTTTAAGATGGCCTGTTTGTCCGCAGCATGTGGCAAGAATCGACGGTAAAAATTGATTAAGCCTAAAAACATGCGTAAATCCCTTACAGTTTTCGGTTCCTTAAAATCTAATACCGCTTGAACCTTTTCTGGCAAGGGTTTGGTCCCATCTTTTGAAATCAAATGTCCTAAAAATGAAAGTTCAGAGACCCCGAACACACATTTAGATGTATTTAGTTGTATCCCGTAGTCGCTGAGTCTTTGGAATAATTGCTGTAAATGCTCTGCATGCTGCTCTTCATTATCAGAGAAAACTAAAATGTCATCCAAATATGCAAAGCAAAATGCCAAATCCCTTAAAACTTCATTGATAAATCGCTGAAAAGTTTGGGCAGCGTTGCAGAGACCAAAATTTAAAAAGGGGAATTCGAACAGGCCGAAGGGTGTTATTATTGCAGTTTTCGGGATATCCTCTTCATTTACCGGAATCGCATGGTAAGCCCGAAAAATATCTAATTTTGAAAAAATAGTTTTGCCATGGAGAGCAGAGGAGAAATCTTGTAAGTGAGGAATGGGATAACGATCTGGAATTGTTTTTGCGTTTAAGCGCCTATAATCGCCAACAGGACGTATCCCACCTGTGGATTTAGTCACAACATGAAGGGGTGAAGACCAGGGGCTCTTGGATGGTCGACAAATACCCTTCTCAATCATAAATTCAAATTCCTTTTTAACGGCATCGAGGGTTTTTGGATTTAATCTTCTAGGGCGACTATGGACTGGCGGCCCAACTGTCTCAATATGATGCACAGTGGAATGTTTGGCCTTCCCAAATTTGGGATCTGGGGTTATAATATCTGGATAAGATCTTAACAAGGCGTGATAACGGGAATTTTCTATAATGACTTTAACTGCCCCTTGTTGCACATTATCCAAACTGCCCGAGGTGCCTATATTTGTCATTCCATCGATAAGTCTTTTATTCCTAATATCGACAAGTAGATTAAAATGTCTCAAAAAGTCTGCTCCAATAATGGGTGTCGAGACCTCAGCAACTATAAAATTCCATTTAAAAACCCGGCGTAAACCTAAATTCAATTGTAATAATTTTGTACCGAAGGTTTTTATTTTTGACTGATTTGCGGCGTATAATTCAAAGGAGTCAGGAGAGCGTTGGTAACCGTGTTGGTTTCTTTTTATTGGTATGCACGAAACATCACTACCGGTATCAATTAAATATTTCAGATTTGTAGCACTGTCATAAACGCAAAGGCGGTTATTAGTTTTAGCTACCGAAACATCGCTACCACCCACGGCACTTGTTTGAGTGGTAGCGTCTACTCGTTTCCCGACTGGGTGAACGAGCAAGGCTGCCTACACTGCCTAGCAAAACGACCAAACCGATTATGGTAATAGCAATAATTTTGATTGTTTTCATAAGCCGGATTTCGGCTTACATTCCTAGATTGGCCTCGGAATGTGAATCTTCGGCCCCTTGAATTATATTGACTTTTTTCTTCGGAAAGTTTCTCGACAAGCAATGTCAACTTCTCAATTTGTTTTTGCATGTCTAAAATAGATGGCTGGCCTATTGCCGCAATTGGTTCTGATTTTGCAACAGAATATACCTGCGTGTTATCTGCTGTAGTTTCGTATATCTTGTCGGCTAAAACCGCAAGTTCAGGTAAATTTTCGTTCGATACCAATAAGATGGTTTGAATATTTGGTGGTAATCTCTGTAACCATAAGCTCTGCAAAAAGTTATCGTTGAGTTGGCCTGCAGCCAAATCGCGCATTTGGCGGAGTAATGTAGACGGTTTACTGTCTCCCAACTGCAATTCACTCAGAAGTTTTTTTAAGCGTTTTCCATCAGAGTCCGCGAACTCTGCAATAAGCCTGCGCTTTAATGTGTCATATTTATTCTGCTGTGGGGGACTGTATATAAGGTCACTAACATAATTTAAACTTTCAGAGTCGATTGATGAAATTAGACTAGCATATTTGGTGTCATCGTTTGTAATTCCAGATAACTGAAACGCGGCTTCTACTTGTGAAAACCATAATTGAATATTTTGTTTCCAAAACGGCGGCACGCGAAGTGCAATTCTATTAATTTCATTGCCTTGCATATCCAGCTATCTATAAATTTATGCTATCTATGCTCAGTTATAATATCAATGTGTTTTATGTGCAATAACCTTAATAATAATATGAATTAAGCATGATAAAAAGTTTAAAAAAAAAAAATCTCTCTCGAATTTACAGAAAACAGAACTGACCTGATATCCAATCTCTCCTCAATCAAAAGCGAACTCTTTGATGTACTATCACTTAATTAATTTTGCACTGGTTGTTTGAAAGTTGCGTGCTTGTGCGGGTCACCACTGATGCACTAATCCACTCATAAACACATATATTGTTTTACTAAAACAATTATTACAAATAATATAATACATCGCTGAGACTTTAACATTCAAAGAATAGTTTTTACAGATGAGCAGTTAGTACAACTTAGATAAAAAACTTGTTCCAGCAAATCTCGCGGAGCTTGAGTGGAGTGGAGAGGTTCCTGAGTAACGTGATAAAAATTATAAAACGGTTGCAAAAGTTAGTTATGGTCAAGGCGCTACACATTTGATAAAACGCCAAACGCAAATTTAAAATTTATTTTACATTGAAAATATCGTATTAAGTTATTTTAGTATGAAGCTATTTTCTTCAGTTTTCTCCTTATTCACTAAACAATAGAAGTTTTCTCTGATATTTCTTTTATTTTAGCTTAATTCGTTAAGAATGGAAAAGCTTGATGCGTGAGCTGATCTGCTTGTTCTGGACACTCAATAATGAAGTTACTCCAAAAAATGCATTGTTTTGGGATTAAGTGGAAAATTGTAAATAATTTATCTTGAAAACCACCTTTTCTATTATCAGTAAATATTTGCATAACTGCTGAATGCTCTTAGTGTAATGCCTAAGAAGATAACTCGAAGGAAAAATGACAGAATAATAAGGAAATATGATCGAAATTGTTTATAAATTTGTCTAAAAAAATTTCCAGATTTTTCAGTTAATATGCTTTTAATGTTAAGTGTTTATTTTCCACCAGAACAAGTATTTTGTCCCTATATTAACTTCAAATATATTTTACAGATGGATATCGAATGAAGTAATAACGAAAAAAAAAAGGTGATATTTTGATAACATTTTATTCCACTTTTTTTATTATTATTATTATTGTTGTTGCATTCAAAGTTATCTAACATTGGTTTGAATCAATAAGCTTGCAAGTGTTCCGATTATAAAAAGAAACTTCCCAACTATCAAATATTGTTAATAATGCTTTTCAGCAGTTATCAAAAAATAGAAAAAGCCGGAGTTTTAGCCAGCCACAAAACTTAATTCTGAGGTTACAGAATTCCATTAATAAAAAAAAGATGAGTATGTGTGCGTGCGCACTAGCTATTGCGATTAGAGTTTTGAAAATTTGTATGAGCCTGATCCAAGGGAGTTTCCGATTGATTCTGACTTTAAGCTGTATTTTTTAATTTTTGTTAATTAACCAAGATATTAATTGGAAACTATAATGAATTTAGCAGAATGGCCGGCACTCTGCTACGGAGAATCCGAAGCTGAAAATTTCCGAAAGTGGCCCTTTTTTTTATCGCCGAATTTGTCTAAATGAACATCAGCCGAACCGTCCGAAAAGGGGACAAACTAAACAGATTTTTAAATTTCGTACTTTTTTTGAACGACGAATAAAACATAAATAATACGAATTTTAACTCTTCCAAAAATTTCTTTAACAAAAAAGTTTGAGGGGGGGGGGCAGGATTCCCCCACCTTTTTCAAAATTAACTTGCACCCAAAATATATCAACATCCAGAATCTGCTTTTGTACATTTGGAGCATTGATATTGTGTCATCTATAGCAGCAGTGCAGCACATTGTAAGCAATCCTTTTTATGCAGCAAACCGTCAAATCATTTCGTTGCTTAACTCCATCTAGTTTCCGCTGGCAAAATAAGAGGACTTTCCCTGTTTTTCTTTCTGGATTGCCTTCAACATTTGATTGGCCACATGATGATTCTTAAACAATTTCCCATTTGCCTTGCATTTTGACAATATTGTTCAATTTGAATTCAAACTTATAATATTCTTTGCTAAAACGTTTAACCCATGCGCAAGGCAGCCATATATCTGTGGCTTCCGGTAATAACCAGGTAAGACACATTTTTAATATTTTGAGTAATTAACGTTTAAAGTTTTCAAAAATGTCTTTTTATCATTATTTTTATAAAATAGATTAGAACTTAATGATTTTCACTACATTCAATTAGGATATAAGAACCTCTTTTATCCTTTTTCTCCAAAGCAGTTATATGAAAATGGTTTTTATTAATTGAGAACTAATTAAAAATGTAACTCTTATCTGGTTATTACCGTTTTATGTTTATCTTCAATAATAATAAAGAGACAAGTTTGTGAATATGTCAGATGTTCTAAAGAATCCGCTGCACGTACAATTACAAAATTTGAAAGGAAGTTACCTCTGTTATATGAAGTTTTGCCCGTCGAAGCCTGATTTTCGATTTTATAATTAGATTTTTTTATTTTAATTTTTTAGTCGATTTTTAGCGTTCTTTTTATGTCTCAAGGCGTTTTTTCCACGTAAGTGAAAGGAATACGGTTTCATTCTTTTAACCGAACTTTAAAAAAATTAGTTGTCTTATTAATAAAGATTATTTGGAATTCGTGAAGCGATTTTTGAATTTTTAATGAATTTTTTAAAATTTTATCGCATTTTGCAGCTATTTTTTTAACATTGATAAAAAGAATATTGTTTCAAACTTTTAGTCTAATTTGCTAAATTATGTCTGCTACAATTTTTGAATTTCATCGATTTTTACTGCTATTTTCAGCGCGATTTTAAGCGATTCAGCGCGAAGTAATTTTTAACGATTTTACGAGTTTTTGTACTTTTAGAATGGATTTTTTTTTTTTTTTTCATTTTTGTCAATATTATAGGGTTTTTTATGCATCATGGTCTTATCTATTTTTAAATTGCATGTAGAAAAAACGAAAAACATAAAATTAATGAATCAGCAATGAAAGAATCATTTAGAATATTCACAGTAATCTATAATAATATAGAGACAAATTAGTGAGTATGTCACCGCTGTTCTGAAGAGATCGCTGCACGTAAAGTTAAAAAATTTCAAGAGAAGGTACCTCTGTATATGAAAGTTTGCACCTCGATTCTAGATTTTCGATTTTTGAATTAGATTTTTTGAATTTAATTTTTAGTCGATTTTTAGCGTTCTTTTTATGTTTCGAGGCGATTTTTCCAGATTAGTTAAAGGTATACGGTTTCAATCTTTTAACCGAACATAGTAAATTTACTTCTCTTTTCAATAAAGCTTATTGGGAATACGTGCAGTGATTTTTGAATTTTTAATGCGACTTTTGGCATTTATTTATTTATTTATTGCATTTTGCGACTATTTTTTAACATTGATAAAAAAAAAACTTTTAACATTTTAGCATACTTTACAATTTTTGAATTTTATCTATTTTTAATGCGATTTTCGAAATAACTTTTAACGATTTTTTGTGCTTTTAGAATCGCTTTTTTTTTTTTTTTTTTTTTTTTTTTTTCCATTTTTGTCAATATTATAGGTTAGTCTATGCATCATGTTTTTCACGGACTCGAACAACGCCGGGCGGGTCAGCTAGTTTTTAATAAATGTAATCCATTAGCTGGTTGCAATTTCCCGGCACAGATATGTAATTTGTGTAGTTTATTGACGTTAATTTAATTATTTAGAGAAATTTATAAGTTATACAAGCAGGGTTGGGTTTTTGCCGGCAGAAAGTGGTTTCTGCCGTGCCAGTGGCAGAAAGTGGTTATAACCGGTTTTAACTGGCAGAAACTGGCAACAACTGGCATAAAGACATTCTGTGACATAATCTCTGATTTTTTTAAGTAATATTAAATTTATTAAGTAGTTCATCGTTAAATAATTAGTACTTAAATAATTCAGAATAAATATATGCACTCAAATAAAATATTGTGGATAGTTTTAATTAAAAAAAATTTGATTTTTGAAAAATTGAGTAATGTAACAGATTTTTTTTTTTTTTTTTTTTTTTTTTTGTTACATATGCATATGTAATTTATGTTTAAACAATTATTTTATACAACTCAATATTTTATACTCAACAAATTAAGAAATAATCTGGGGGCAGAAAGATTAGCAAAATTAGTCCTATGTTATGGAATGCTTCGTGGAAAAAATACTAATAGCATATTTGAGTGGTAATTTGTTTCTTCAATATTGTAAAATAATTGTACAAGATATTTCATTAAATTTTCTTTGTCTATGTTATTTTTTGTGTTTCAATTATTTACTTATATTTTCACAAGAAATTGCATTATGTTATTTATTTAAAAATAATCTGAAAAGTAATTTGTTATTAAATCAGAATATTTTGTAAATTTGTTTTTAAAAGAAATAGAAATTCAACTGTAAACAATAATATTAATAATTAAACTTGTACAGTATCAGGTTATTGTTGTGAAAGTTTCTGTTTTTCAAGTGAATGAAAATTAGTGTTTTAAATAAGCAAGGTATGTATTTATATGATCATTTTTAAACGTTTTGATACTTTGAATAACATTCATAATCTTATGTTTTAATTTTTAGCTCAATGGTTTACATATCAAATGTAAGTGTGAATTATGAATCATTGCTGATTAAAGTTCTTATTTAGTACTGTTTCTTAGTTTCTGCCAGTTTTTGCCACTTACTGGCAGAAACCAGTTTCTGCCATGCCGGTTTTAACCGGTTTCCACCGCTGGTTTTAACCACCCCGGCAGAAACTTGCCAACCCTGTATACAAGCCATTTTCATGTTATTTTTATAATTATTGATGATTTAAAGAAATAAACAGAAATCTTATCTCGTTATTACCGTTACTTTATGCTCTTATCCGATTATTACTGTTTTTTTCAATTTTTAAATGAAAATTTATAGTTGCCCTAAGACGAAAAGTATTCCATTTTTATTTTTCAGACTATGGCAGATGAAAGTACTCAGTTAAAGCTACATTTTCCCAAATTGCGCCTTACCTGGTTATTGACGGAAGCCACAGATATAATTAAATGAGAATATTTTTCCTGTAATATTTCCCAAGCTAATTTCATGTTCTTTGTATTGTCAGTTATAAAGGCTATTGTTTTAGAAGGTCCTACTCTTTTAATCTCTGCTAACAAAATTTCTGCTATGTATTCTCCAATATGATGAGAAGATTTTGTATTCACTATTCACTGCTTTTAAGAATATTGGCTCAGGTATTGCAAAACATTATGTTCATGAAAGGATGGAAAAGAAATGGGTCAAGAAAATTAAAATCCGAAATGTTCAAATATGTCCTATAAAAAATTACTAAAAATTTGCCTGTTTGACATTTAAAATTTTCTTTTCCGGTGAAAGATAGCAGAAAATTTTTCTCCGCTACATCAATACCAGTAAGTTTGTCGCACTGATTCCAAACTTGAAATGTTTTTAGTTAAACACTTATTTTTACGTCTGGTATGTAGAACGCATGAGTAACATAGTCACGTAGCCAGAAAGAAAGAGTGGCGAGATACAAGCTCGTGCTTTATCAAAACGAACCATTACGATATTCCGCTAAACATAAATTTGTCAGTTTTAAAAAAATAAAAATTTTGTTCAACGCAAATAAATTCAAACAAATACAAAATTTATTACTTTGAAATTCTGGAAAGGTCCAACACTATGTTAAGTTATTTTACAGGAACTTAATTTTCTTAGCTTTCATCCTATTCACTAAACAAAAGAGCTTCTCCCTATTATTTTGCTTTCGTTTAATTTGCTAAGATGGAAAAGCTCGATAGCACGTGTTGACGTCTTTTATGCGTAAGCTCATCTGTTTATTTTCAGAACTCAATATTAAAAAAGTTTTTGTTTTAGGATAAATGGAAAATCATTATGAAAACTAGGAAGAATATCATCTTGAAAACTATCTTTTCTACATCGGTAAATATTTGATAACTGTTGAGAGGCCCTCGTGTAACAATGGGTTACCTAGCTTGGAAGAAAATGACAAAATAGTTCATTAACTTGTTTAACTCTTTCCAGTAAAGACAAATTCTGTTAGCAAAATGAGAAATAATTGATTGACACTGGAACAAACGACTTTTTATAGAAATAATGAATTCCATAATTTAGACCTTAATCGTAAAAGCAAAATTATTAAAATATCACTTGTGCCGTTGGCAAATTTGGTATTTAAATAAGGTGTGTCCGAACTGAGCACGGTGTGCAAGAAAGGGTTAAAGGAATTCCAAGATTTTTCAGTAGTCATGTGCTTCAATTACCAATGAAAAGTGAAACTTATATCTAATTTTCTTTACACGAAATGCATCCTTCGTCGCATTGTTATTAATATACAAATTGTACGATTGAAGCCTAATTATTGACTATTGTTTAACATTTAAAAAAAAAAGTCGTTCATATTAAATCAATGAGTGTTTTTGCTCCGTACCCTAATTTTTGCATTAGGGCATTAATGCATTAATGCATTTGCCCTAATATACGATAGTTCAAATTGTAAATGTTTCAAATGTTGTTCATCAAATCAGTTTAGATCAAAATAGTTAGCCATGAGATTTAAATTCTTATAAAAATCAGTCGGTCCTATAAGTTATATTTAGAAAAACTTACCACGTGTTCGAACAACTTAACAGCAAAAATTACATTTTTGTACGACCAAAAACCCCCAAAAATATGATGGTTTGAATTTCGCGCATTTTAGAAATTTTCAAGTATTAAAAGAAGCCTTTTAATTTTTGCAAGCGAATTGTGTTCGAGAATTGAAGTATCATAATAATATATGTAAAATCAAAAATCTGAGTAATAATTTTTACCGTGCTGTCATCGAAGGAAATTTTCAAGGGCAAGTTTTAAAGTACAGTCAACCAGGGCTACTTTGGTCCACCCCATAAAAAAAGTTTTTATTTTTTGTAGTTTTTGCCCTTATTCTTTGTATTGAATAAACAATACAATTTGGGGTTTTTGTCCTTAAAAAATATTTTATACCACAGTATGAGGTATTTGAGTAGCTCAGGACAATTTAAATTTTCTTTTAGTGAATCTGGATAAGAGCTACAAATAAGGTAAGTGTCAAAATATCCCCTTTATTAACTTGTAATCCATGTGTGATCATAGTTTTTCTTTTTAACTTTTTCTTTTTAAAGGAAATATTTACATTTTCATTAAAACTTTGCTACACCTTCATTAAGCTAAACTAGTATTTCGGGGCTATTTTGTCACAATTACTTAGAAATAAATGCCTTTTATAGAACCAAATCTCTTAAAAAAATTTTTAAGAATTTTTTTTTTCCTAATATTATTGTAGCAAAATATTACATTGCTTTTGCTCCGGTTGCTGAAGATAACATGACGAAAACTGTTTCTTGTTTCTTCAATATTAAGAATTGGTTCATTGTGTTTAAATAATTGAAAAAAAATGTTTATCGAGTTTGCAGTGTTGATCCATTAACAGATGCCATTGCAAGCGGGTGTCAAAAAAAAAAAAAAAAAAAAAATTATGCATTTACATAGGAAATGTATTCATTTTATATGAAATTAAGTGAATGGACTAAAGTAGCCCCCCAGCAGGGGCTACTTTGTTCAAAAACTTTTAAAATAGTTTAAAAATTAAAAAATATATTCTTTTTTAAAAAGGTACAGTTTGGTTCATCATTTCATGCTAATAGTTTACAACTCAATTTCGACGTTGAAAAATTATATAGTATTTTTAATAATGGAAATGTGAGTGGAACCAAGGAAAAGTAGCCTAAAGTACACTGTTATAAATTTTGTCCTTGTTTGAACCAAATTTTGGTACTCAATAGCTATAAGCCAATGTAGGATGGTGAAATCTTGAACCAATATTTAGAGATCCTGTTGAAGCGCGGTTCCAATAGTTGGAACGAGGTTGAAAAAGGAAATTCCAAATGTTGGTATGAGATTTCACCATCTTTTGGTGGCAGCTACTGAGCAACAAAATTTGGTTCAAACTAGAGCAAAATTTTTAACAGTGAAACCCCGGTTGAAAGGCGGTACAAACAACTTAAATATCATGAAATTAATGATATTTTACAGTAAAACATACTAAGAAAAAAAAAAGCAAAAGACTTTTCAAAAAGTTCCCCCCCCCCTTTTCTTTTATCCGGACAGTACAATTTTTCCTCCTGTTTAAGTCGGTTTTCAAATTTCCTACTTAACAATCCACAACTTTGACAAATTTTCAGACTCATTTTCAAAAGTAATGACATGAAGAACTGGCAAGCCGACTATTAAAGCGATTTGGAATAGAATGATTTTTACCATTTTTTCATAAATTTATTGAGTTATAAGAGATTGCCGTCACGTGACGGTGTGTTTTTCTTCTTTCATGCACCGATACATGCGGAAATTCGGTTGAAATCGTCAACTTTAAAAGTATTTTCTGAAAGACCTTTAGCAAAAATTGAAAAACAGCAACAGACTACATAGTTTCTTCATAAATCTCATCATTCTTCAGTGTATCGTTCATTCGTATCTTTCATTCTTCAGTGAATTCCATGCGTTTTCGAACAATAATAATTTCAGAAATGTATCAGAAAGTAGCTAAGGGGCGCTTAAGGCGGCTCAGCCCTCCCTAAAATATTTTGAGCCCCCCGCTGGAAAACATTCCAAGGTCACTAAATGAATTTCTGTTCTGAAAATTCAAATAAATTCTGTTCAAAAATCTAATTTTGAGACCCTTTCACAGTTTTACAGAATTACTAAACTGTATCTAAAATAAGTGTTTCAACACTCCCTCATCCTATTTATACATATGAAGCTAACATGATGTTTAATTTTGCACCAGTTATACATAAAGCATAAAAGCTTAGCTTACATATCTTAGCATAAAATGAAATTATTACAACAATTTAATAAGAAACATAGTATCTGCAATGTGAATATGCACTAATTTATCTTTCTGTCGCAGAGAGAAAAAAAAAATTTAAGAGCCTCCCCCCCACTACATTCTCTTGAGCCCCCCCCCCCCTATTGTTCACTTCTAGCTACGGCCCTGTTTACATACTTAGAGTTTCAGGATAATTCCTCATGTATTTTCCTGTCATGTAACAAAACGTCTAAAATTGCAAGTGACCTGTCACTTTTGGCCAGGTCACTTTTGTCACTTAAATAGATTACTATTTAAGTAAGCAAAAAATATAAAAAGTATTCATCAGAAAAATTGCTGCTTAAATTTAAACAATAAAAATATCTACGGATGATTGCTTAATATACACATCTCGTCTCAGTAGATCACCAGAATTAGAGTTAATCAGTGGACGCATTTGAAGTTCGAAGCATGCATCTAAACCACGAATAAATCACAATTATCGAAGTGTTTGGCGGACATTACTCGCTCTTGCGCATTAACATGGGAAAGGGATCATGAAATTCAATTAAGGCGAAGATGAAAATCTCGAAAAGTAGTAAAAAGAATTCATCTTGATTTAATCCTCCAAGACTAATGGCCATTTCATGTAGCACCCAATCGTTCCGTAAACAGAGACGAAAAGATCTACTCGTAGAGTAGAAATGAATACAGAACAAATTAAAGAATTAGAAAACACATTCCATGATTTACATTTCAAATAACTTCACGTTACACTTGTACTTAAAGTTATTTTGTATAGCAAAAATTGCTCGCAAATAAGATTTACGAGATCGATTTTAATAATCGATTACTCTTATTTCGCTACTTTGGATGAAAAAGGAGGAATGTCAATAATCAGTTTACTGAAAAATGGGATTTTGAAATTCAGCTGTAATGATGATCGTGATGAAGTAGTAATGATGAAGTAGCTGTAATGATGATCGATTGTATAGGCATTTTCCATTGTTTCTTTTTCTTTCTTTTTTTTTTTTTTTTTTTTTTTTTAATCATTAGTCTGCTACAGGTAGCACTCAAAATATTTAATAGGGATAATTATGAGGTGTTGATGAATGGGTTTCGTATTCTACAAAAAGAAACTGATTACTAGATTTTCTTTGTTCAAATTAAATATTATATTTATACATGGTGCCTCAAAAATGAAACAAGTTTTTATTTTTTACGGTTCAAGATACTCAGGCAATATAAATTGAAAGTGTTCAAAATTAAGAAGGGATTAATTTGATGAAATATTTCTCTATTATCAGTTTACCAAAACATTATACTTTTAAAATAAATTTCTATATGGTCCCTGAAAGTTATACGAGGGTCACATTAAAATTTTTGAGATATGGTTAAATGGTACAAGTTAAGCTGGCCAACTCTTAAGAGTGTTCAAAGGAGTGCCCCCTAAGATTAATAATACAGATTTTTAGGAGAATTTTCAAGCGATTAAATTCCTCAAGCCACATATTTTTCTTGGAATAGAGGAAAAGCATTCTTTTCTAGCTTCTAATCTAATGAAAACGACATACGTGTTTATTTTCTTCTAGATTAAAATATAGACAAAAGTCATATATAGTAAAGATCATTATATTATTTTTAAAGGGGGGGGGGGGGGGCATTTTCAACATTAAACGATATTTCTAAATAGTTTTCCTACCTCAATTTGAGCAACATTGCCCATTATCAACAAGTACCATTGACTTTTGATTTTTTTTTACGGCGAAGTGACTTCTCTCGGATAAAAATATAACAAATGTTGCAATAAGAGCTAGAAACTTATGAGGTTCTTAAAAATTTACACTGAAGAAAAACTTTTCAGCTCACATACACAACCTTAATGATTTGCAGTTTTTTAAAAGAATAACAGCCACTGCGGCTGTAACGCTGAACGGGCTTTGATTAATTATAAGCAATGCAATAAGAATAAATGTTAATTATACTGTTGTCGCTATTTAACGTCAAAATAGGCTATAAAAAAATAAAATGTTTCAAGATAAACGGGCAAATGAATGCACATTATAGCTTTCCGGTACAATTTTTTTATATATATACATGTATAGAAAGGAACAAAAAAAAATCTTTACACATAAAAAATTTTAACAAAAATTGCAGTTATCATTTTGCATTTAATATTAAAAGATAAGAAAAGTTTATAGCAATGCATAATATTTTTTTTATGTGTTTTTACTTATAAAAATATCTGCTGAAAATGTTTTAAAAATAGAATTCTGAAAATGATTCTAATTTCTAAGCAAATTCAGTAAGAGACTTACCTGTAAAGAGGGATGCAACATATGAATAAATTGAGAAAAAATTTGAATAGAATGAAGGTATTTAGCCAAAGTCTGGATCACGGCGAAAACATTTTGAATATCGACGCAGTCTAGCACAATTTATTAACTTTTAATCTGAAATATCGCCTGAAAATTATTGGTAAAAAATGAAAATGCATTTTTTTTTTTTTTTTTTTTTTTTTTTTTTTTTTTTTTTTTTTTTTTTTAAGCCATAGGTAAAACTATGAAAGATGAATTTTATTTTGAATGAGTCTGACAACAGTACCAAAATTAAATTTTCTGAAAGATCTTGGAATTCAACTCCTTTAAATGTCCCTTTAGACTTTAGTTGTATTAAAAATTACGATAATTGCCAAAAAATGTAAATAGAACTGCACCAGCTTAATGAAAATTGATTTTTGTGGATTTGTGGGACAACAAAGGTCTCATGATTTTATAAAATTTTTTCCCATTGATAGAAAATTGCAAAGACAAATTAATCGGTGTAATAACTAGTCGTTGGGGGCCACCGCAATACTTACCCATCATATATTTGCATATATAATATATGAAAATAATACATTTGAAAACTATTTATAAAATGGATTGCAATTCCAAAACAAAATTTAAACGTGTATTTATATTTTTATAGTGCATAGTAATGCTGTATTAAAGAGTTGCTGATGAATCTCTTTCGATAAATTATACAACACGCCTAACTACTCAAGTAATACTGAATTGCGAAAAAGAAACATCCTTATAACTCCAAAAATAATAATCTTATTAACTAACAGTTTATTGCGTCGGATTAAGCGTCTCATTTCCAATTAAAGTATATCTTTGAATTGAAATTTGAATGAAATACAGGGTCATGAAAAATCGAAGAATGTGGAAAACACGATTACAGATATCTCGGCAACTAATAATTCGATCAATTTCGTTCTTTATGCAAAATTTGTGTTATTTTATTGCCTTTTACGATCACTCCTTAAAATAAAAAATTTCGAAAATTTTTATGTACCTTTCACCAGAACGAATTTTTCGAGAGTCCGAAAAAAATAGTTCCGGATTATCGAGGTTATTGATATTAAATAGGCTTCGTCCCATTCTTACATACTAAGTACATACGGAATTTCAAGTCTCTATGTCAATTCGTTCGGGAGGTAGAGCGTTTACAGACTGACTGACTGACAGACAGACGGCAAAAATTTTTTTTCTAAAAATGTGTTTTTCGAAATCTCCAGTGTCGAAAACGTGTAAATCCGTCAAAAAAAATTTTTTCGATTTTCAAAACGATTGCAAGACTTACCCTATACTACGTATGATGGGTAAGTAAAAAGGATTAAAAAACAAAATATTACATATTTTTTTAGAATTTTGAAGAAAATTTAACATAAAATTTGTTACACAAAAAATGCTTTCCTAATTATTAATATTTATGTTTATTAATATATTTGTCAATAAATTTTTCGCTCCCTTTCAAAGATTATATAGTTTCAAATCTAAGTTGCCTTAGATTTTAACATAGTTTTCAAAAGTTGGCCTTTTTTTTTTTTTTTTTTTTTTTTTTTTTTTTTTTTTTTTCCCCAGAAGGCCTTACTTTACAATTACTGCGCAAGATATAAAAATTGCTTTGATGAACACTTTAAATGAACACTTTAGCTTTTAATAACTTGCATTTTGTCCATGTGTTTTCTGGATTAAAGAAAAACATCAATTATGTCCTTTAAGTTTTAAAACGCCATTCAAAACATCCCTTACTGCTTCTGCATCAAAAAACAGGACTATTCGATTAACGATTTACTAGATTGGTTGAAGAATCCAGAATAATGATTGATTAGCACTGTAGATAGAAATAAAGAAAAGGTAAAAGAGATAAAGATGGAGCAAGACTAAAAGAGATAACGATGGATGTGCAGAGAAGTTGGGAGAGGGGAGGTCTTATAGTGTTAATTAGTGCGCTGCAATCAATATATTATAAGAATTTTAGTATTGTGTATTTAAAGTAAGATTATCTAGGAAAAAATTAAGTAATTTACAATTGCTTGATAAACAGACATAGCTCCGTAAAATTTAGGGATAAGGGAGAAAGAGATTTAAAACTCCATAGCCCTCCAACTCCCGGCATTCACAGAGAATATCATTCATGAATGCATCTGCAGATAATTCGTTTTAAAAGCATTAAGCGCTTAATCATGACATATTACAGTACTTTAATATAAAACAGGAACTAGAATTCAGCATTTCAACCAAGAATATTGCTTATTCCATAATTGAATTTACAGCTGTTCAATTTATATTCATTCATAATTCAATGTGCGCGTTTGTGTGAGGAAAACAACTTTACAGATGGAATAAATGAGAGCAAAATAACTCATTCATGAATTACCATCAGCTTTTCCGAGATATTTAAACACGGGCATACAATTTGTAAGTGGCTTCAGAATAACTTTTCATTTTTGTCAATACGAATGAGATACATTTATGATAAATCCCTATTCTTACTATTCTTGGAATATTTGAGTACTAAACAATTTCATTACACTTAAAAAAAGAACTTATTTTCGCTATTCTACATAAGAAAACCTATTTTCTTCCGCTCAATCAGATTAATTAAACTATATCCTTATGAAAAGGGAAAATGTTATGCAACGTAATAAACACAAAAATTGCTGCATTTATTAAAATCAAAATTAATAATGAATTGCGAAGGATTTCTTTATCTAAATTCCTTTTCAAGTCTATTTCTTATAAATGTAACACTTAAAAACTTATTGATATCGCAAGATCGCATCTTGGTTACATTTTATACGAAGGAGCAACGAACCCGTTGAAAGATACAATATCCAAATTAAAATTGTCTCTCAAGTGCCTCTATAAAAATAATTCAAGCCTATCCTGAACATTAAGAAAGAAAGAAAAAAGGCTATAAAACTGTTTACGTAAGGGAATATCTCTTTCATAAGAATGCAGTGGGGCGATTAAAAACAACACGAACGTTCCGATATCCGGGCTTTCATGGAGACAGATTCTTTCCCCATTGCTGTTTAAATGTATATTACTTGAAAGCCTAGGAAAGACTGTTTTGTTGTTTTATTTTTACTTATGAATAGAAAAATCTTCTGTGACATTTTTCTCTTTTAGTATCTCATCTGAGATTTGATAGCGGAGGAAAGAGTACTGTATTTTAAGACTAGAGACATAGATACTAGATATCTCAGGCCCGACGGTAATTATCCTTTCATTCAAAAGGATTCACTCTGACATGGAAAAGCGTTCACTAAAAGATATCTTTAACTCGTTTCTTTGTATTGATGTCTTTTCGCAGCATTTTGGATATTTTTTTCTTCTCATTTTACTTATGCAATTTTTATTTTTCCTTAAAAAATGCTTAAAGTTAAAAAAAAAAAAAAAAAAAAAAAAAAAAGTTTAAAGAATGGAATGGAAATTACAATATGTTGTCCCTTTACTTCGAATTTAAAACTTTTCCTTCTTTAATAAATTGACATTACAAAAAATTGACATTAGCCCATTTTGGAAGTCAGATTCACCTTAGTTTTCTATATTTAAAAAAAACATAGCATTTTTGAAATGTTTTCATATTTTATACCTTTTTTTTTCTGTTTCACAATTTCATGGATTGGTTATCACACTACTGAGTAAACACTTATTTTTTCGAGCTTAAAAATATTTGTGCAATCAACCATTTTTAGACTAGCGACACGCAAAGGATTTGGCAAGATTTTTTTTAATACACCAATTTTTTTTTTAATAGTACGATTTTTAAGAATTCCTTTTTACAACTTTATTAAGCGAAGAATAGATGCTAGGAAATAGATTAAATTATAATAATGTGATGTTTAAAAAAAAAAAAAAAAAAAAAAAAAAAAAAAAAAAAAATTATAAACATAACTTGGTCTTTTTTCAGGAAACACTAACAAGTAATTTTTATAATATTATTAATTTTAAGTTTTTACTTTCCATTTGCAAATAACAACCCCCAGTATTAAACACTTAACGGCCAAGCATGCGATAGAGTTAACATTTTCCAACATAATTGAAAAGTACTTTTGATTTCGATTTGTTCTAAAACTCTCATAATTATACACTGATTAATCTGAAATTCTTCACTAGCTGACATCTACCCCGCCCCCTGGCGTTGCTTGAGCCCGTGAGATTAATCTTAAATAAACGTCAAATTTTTATGATTTTATAAGAATAGATACTTTTAATCATTTTTTTTTTCTTCAGAATGTGCCTAATGTTTCTATGGATGGTAAAAAACAGAATTAGCCTTAGGTGACTTTCGGAAATGAATTTCTTCCTTCCCCTCACTAAAAGTTTAATATTCATATTTTATCAAATGTATTGCACCGTTCGAAAAAGAAATGAATGTGGTTTGGTATTATTTATTTTTGATATTCCGAATCAATGAGTAATTTTGAAATAAGCCGACAACAAGGTAGAAAAAGTCTTTTAAAAAAAAAAAAAAAAAAAAAAAAAAAAAAAAAAAACGACGAGCGTAACATGGATCTGCACCCAGACTTACAGTCTACCAGTTTTCAGAGCCGGACCATTCATACCCTGATGGGTTATATAATTATGTAATATAAATGTTTCTTGGAGTACGCCCTTTATCTTCAATATTTAAACAATCCATAGCCATATTTACATTTCATTCATATAATTTTGTTTATACTCAACATGTATTTTACGGATTATTATAATATTTTACTTTGTGTTTTATCTTATCAATTTTTAAATATTTCAAACCTTACAGGCATAGTTTATTTTTCTTTTCAATGAAAACCATACCATTCACTATTTTATAACTGGATTAGGAGACACTTTACAGGGTAAGTAAAGTAGTAGAGATGTAATTTTGTTTTAATAATATAATTTAACAAGTACATTAAAAATATAGTAATATAATACGCTTCCGCAAATCCACACAGCTTGGGACAAAAAGTTGTTTTAGAATTTTGCAGCTTTCAGGTCATTGCTTTGTTTGCATTTTTAAAACAGTAATTTCAATGTAATTAATAACGCAATTAAGATTATAATGAATGCTTACAATATAGTAAAATATTAAAATAAGTAATAAACAAAAATAAGAAAAATTTACATAATTTTTAAAGTGATTATATTAAAATATTAAAAGCAAAAATCAAGTTAATAATCAATAATGTATGATTAAATATTCAGACAAAATGTATTTTTCTGAAATTATTCAATGAAACATGCCTCATAAAATTGCACTACTAATTCACATCAAAATCATAAAATAAAGAAGTTATTTCAGTTTTAGCCAAACTGTATAGTAAAAAAAATTTGGATTAAGATGTAATATTAGCATCGTCTTTAATATTTCAGAAATAAATTTATTCTTCCTTCATGAAAAAGGCTGAATTCAGTAATATTGATAATTAAAAAAAGTCAAATTTTGTCCCAACATCTGAATTGAAAGTTCATTATTTACATATGTAAATTATGAGTGGATTTCAGAGAGTTGCGGATTTAAGAGAATCTATTTTTCAGCAATATTATAACAGCTATTCACCTGTATCATTACTTATAAATATTTATGAAATGATATGATCTTTATGCATAACTCGGCACCCAGAAATAAGTAAAAACAATCGATCTACATAGTTACTTTTCATTAGGTTTTCGCGTCATAACCATAATTCTAGAGAAATTGATCTGAACTAAATGAGATGAAAATAAACTTGTTTTAATCATAACAGTCAAACATTTACAATACATCCGATGTCAAAACTGACAAAACTTTAGTTAGTTTCAACGCAGGATTCCTTTTGTGAAGTACAGATTAAATGAAAACTAGTTTAATTATCAATGGAAATGACTTCAGGCAGCGGATATTTTAAGATTTAGGAAGTGACGCAAATATTCGGTACAATGGGACGATATTCTACATGTTGATAAAAATAACTAGTGAAGATTTGTTATGAAGGATGACTAAATTAAAATTTATTCGTGGGTGGGTATTAAAAACATTCAAATGTATTTAGCGATAAAATAAGTAATGCTTTATAAAATCGACTAGTGCTTCAACCTTTAAAAAACTTGCGGTATATGCAAACTTATGGTTAACCTTTTTACGGGCAAGGGCATTTATGCTGCAAAAATGTTTAAATAAATTTACATCGCAATTTACGAACAAATTTATTTAAAAATAATCAAAAGATTTTCTTCACGTATATTACGAGATCGATATTGTACTAAAAAAATACTGGTTTCATTTGTCAGTTCGAACATTAAAATTGAGTATTTGCAGAATGCAAATGGCGCCCCTGAAATGGTTAAACTTCTGCAGCACACTAAATTTACGATGATGGAAAAGATGAAGTAAATGTCTTTTTCAATTTGTTTAATAAATAACACAAAAAAAGCTCCATGATAAATAAAGTATAAAATGTTTTGTTATAAAAATATTTATCTCTTTTCAAAGATGGGATTTTTGGATAGGCAATAATGCAGGAATGTAGTAGAGGGTACACGCGGGTATACGACGTACACCTTCTGGATTTTTTAAAGGAACACCGTATAACCTCTGTTCCTCAAGAAAGCTATAGTAAATACACTGTAGGGTAGGGTATACTCTCTTCATTAAGCATATACCCTCTGCTTAGAGCGTATATCCTCTTTTTTTTCTACGACTACAGCACTGCAATAATGTTGCATATTCCAAGGACCTAGCCGAAATTTATTATCGTTTTGAACATTATTCGATTATTTATTTGATTATCCGGGCATCCCCTTCTCCAACTATCCTATTTCCAACCTACGTTTACTTTTTAGAAAAAGAGTTAAAATAGTAAAAAAAAATAAATGTGCAAGATCGTTCTAATCACTAGTTTAGCTCGTTATGGAGAAACTTAATACGCTTGAAAGATAGTCTCTTGCTATCAAATATAGGTGCAGTTTCACGGTCAGCAACCGCCACGTGACGACTAAGTTTTTTGACTTGGAAACTAATTTTTGTCATCTAAGCTGCCATCTTTGGCGATTTTTTTTTTCTCGCAATTATTTGACGAAAATTGCGTTTTTCCGCAATCCTCTGACGCAAATCTTACGTTCTTTCGCGATCCTTTGAAGAAAATCCGGTGTTTAGCGATCCTCAAACAAAAATCGCGTTTTCTCCGCGATCATTTGACAGAAATTGCGCTTTTCAGCAATTCTTTGACAAAAGTCGGGGCTTTTTCCCCCCCCGATCCTCTGATGAAATTCCCGTTGTTTTTTAATTCTTAAAAATTCTGCCCTGGTAACGACTGGAATATTTGGGTTAAGAAGCCACTGGTTCCTGAAAAATTTTGTACCTATACTATAAAAGCATCCACATGAACGAAAAAATCTTAGAAATATTGAGGGGGAAAAATTGTATTCTCTGTCATATAAAATGAGTTTAATAGAAAAATTATACATAGTGTTTATGGTAACTAATTGTATACTCCGTTATTATTAACCCTAACAAGAGACAGGAGTCAGAATGACTCCGCGTTGTTCGTTAAATCCGATTATTCAGGGTTCCCCACCCCCTTGGATAAAATTATTTTCTCAGTACCATCTGTGATGTAGAATCACATATAGTTTTCTTAAATTTTACATTTTTCTAAATTACAGTTAAAGCTAATCTTTAATTAAATATCTAGTTTATCTTAATGTTTTATTTCGATCCCACAATAACTTTCCGTTCAAAAGAAAAGAAAGAAAAACATCTAGCATCTGCTTTATTACTGATAAACGGCTGTCAGATAAAGAGAATTCATTAAGATGCGTATTTCACCCTTGCTGGAAACAAATAAAAAAAGAACAAAGATATGCTTTGCTTGCGGTCAGTAAAATCGCTTTTCTCTCTGCTTAATTGTGATTCTAACTTATTCGTTAGGTAATAATCTTTCCTTGTGCATGCCACATTATTGTGTCTTTCATAAATTCTCCCAAAACAGAGTCCTAACGTACGAATTGGCGCGAATTCTTTTTGGCGTATTTTTTTAGGACTGCCCATTTCTGGTTGCCCTGTATTAAATTCAAAATCATCTTAATTGTTTAAAGCGTAACAGAAAATTTCATGGTTATGATATCATTCACTTTTCATATGCTCCTTTTCGCCAATTCTGGATGCCAATGTGTGAATTCTGAATGAGAAAATTCAATTGCCTCTCTCTCGCTTCATGCACTCAGTCATGTAACAAAGGTCTCTTGAAAAATGGTTACAGGCACCATCCCTAATTATTTCAGTAAGAAATGATTTAATTTTTATAACTCTACCTTAAATAAACAAAGTTCTCAAAAGGCATTTATTTTATTGATCACAGCCTACAACTCTAGCGAATGCATTTTTTTGAAAAAAGAACCTGGTCGCAATACTTTAAAATACAGATCTCCACTACACCATCAAATGGTTCTTTTATCATCACATGATTTCCGGAATATATAGCGTTTCCAAAATAAATTGCAATGCTGTCAACAAAGAAAAAATCATCGCGAAAGGAAATTCATGTCTCCAGAATTTCATACGAATAAAAATGATACTTTTCGTTTATAATGCCAATACAGTAGAGAGCAGATTATCGAAACTCCAATTAAAAGAACTTCCAATTATCCGAACATTCGAACCTTCCAATTCTCTCATTTTTTTCCCTTTAAATTTAGCATGCGAAATCGAATCCCGATTAGTGCATCGCTGATTAATAACGAAAAAAAATTTTTTTTGGAGGATATGAAAATGACCCAGGTCCATCACATATCGTAGCCTACGAATGTTTGGAAACATATGAAATGGCTCGAGTCGAAAGGGACAAGGACGCTGGTCCTATTCAACTAACGTATTTAAGAATTCGAGATATGACGGAATTGAAAAGAACGTCTTATTTGAAGCAAGCAGCGATCGAAAGCTTTTTTGCTTAACCGTTTTAGTGCTAAGCAATTTTTGCAAGAATGCACGAAAATTGCGGTACATATTTTGATTTCTTTAAAGGAAAAAATAATGTTGTCATATAAAACACTGTTATTTAGACAAATATCAATCAATTTTAATAATTCTTTTTGTATTATAAAGAACTCGCAGCGCAAAAGCGCTGCGCCGCGGTTTTCGAGATAAACTATCGCAGCGCTTTTGCGCCGCGTAGCAGTCAAACGGTTAAATTACAGTCTAGAATTCAGAGGATTAAAAATAAATAAATAAAAGAAAGTATATTTAAAACAAAAAAATAAAATTACTTTTGGGCCCGCATTAATTGGCAGTTGTTCTAAGCATGGGTAAAGTGTGAAGGTTTTAATATAGTCAGGAGATCCCTTAACACTAGAACGCCCGGATGGAGTCAATTCGACTCCAATCATGTAACTAAATTTCAATTCGAACCAGAAAAATTTTCTTGAAATAATTTAAATCTAATCCACGCAAATTTACGTTAAATAAATCAATTAAATAATTTTGAATAAAAATTCTGGTGAGAAATATTATTTTCAAACTTGAGTAGAATTTCCGGGCGTTCTAGTGTTAAATTGCCTGTCCATTTAGAAGAATTAGGATCGGTCCCGACTTATTCGGATAGTCGGCGTTCTACTGTAATTAGAAATGGAGTTATAACCATCATTCAAATTTTATTTTATTTTTTACTTTTTCGTATGTATAGGGGTGGGGAAGAGCATGGAAGCCGAATATGTCCGATCCGGCGATCTAGGATCGGCGGAAATTCTAATCATCCGGGGAAATTTTGCAGGATGACATGAAATTGATTTGGGTTTTAATAGTGAATTACCCGAGACAGAAAAATTTCCACTCTAAATAGAGATTCTTAAGGAAAACTTTCATAAAATCTATCTAAAAATATGTACTGCAATATACTCACACACAAAAATTAAGAAATTTTGGAAAAATTAAGAAAAAATCTATACCCACAGTAATACAGAATTTATATAATCATGTAACATATCGTAAAATTTGGGGGGAAATTTTCATAGGGATTGAGGGAAATGTTGGGAGTTTCTGCATCCCCGGGGAAGAATACTGTATTTTTATTTCCAGGTGGTTTTCAGCTGTGACGCATTCCAGAAAAGTATTGTGCACTGTGTACATCGAGTAGTAAAGCTAATCCACGGCTATTTATTTAAATATGGATATTGCCTTGGCTAGTCGCTTTGTGTTAGATTTTCGAGTTTTGACTTTAATGGACGAAAATCATTTCATCGGTTCATTCCCTTCCACTAAAATTACAAAAACGCAAAATTGAAGATTCATAGAAATTTTCATCATGGGCTGCCTTTTTTTTTTTTTTTTTTTTTTTTTTTTTTTTTTTTTTTTTTACTTTTTAGATGCGTTAAGTAGCATAATTAGATGCGTTCAATCAGTCCGTCCGTCCGCATATAACAGAGCAGACACTACCCAACCGAATTATTTGAAATTTAAAATATACAATTGTCGCATAATTTTGTCGAGTCATTTCAAATTTTATGAAAATCGGGTGCATTGTTTGATTACAGGGACAATCAAAAGTATTCTGTTACATTACGGCAAATGGGGCAAAAAACTATTTTCAAATGCATTTTAATGATGTTATACTCTTTTGAACATAATAAAATTGATATGCATGTATGATGTACAAAAATATACATTCGGTACAATGTGTATAGATATGTGTATATATATGTGAAAGAATATTTGTTATTGTTATTAATTTACAGGGCCATATAAAAATATTCTATTGCAATATGGTATAGGGAGAAACACTGTTTTGGGCGTGTTTTAATAACGTTAAACTATTTCACATTTTACAAAATTGATATACATTTCTGAGGCTTACCAAGGGTTACTTCCGATATAATAGAAAGCGGATAATATTTACAGGGACGCACATGAGATTTCGACTACTATACTTTAACCGAAGTACTGCATACTATTACACCAAGATCTAAATATTTTTAAAACTTCGTTATAGTTCGTTACATCTCATTTGCTACGCTTGACATGTAATCCCCCCCCCTTTTTTTTTTTTTTTTTACTTTGTCATAACCCCCCCGCTTTCTTTTCTCTCGTATACTCTCCTTCTATTCTCTCCATAGATAAATAAGACAAGCTAATTATAAAAATGAATTAGAACACATTTCAAAGTTACTGAAATGGTAAAATTTTCAATAATTTTAAACGACGCATATTCTTATGCATTTTAAGTATTTATAAAATTTCAAAAAAAAAAAAAAAAATTATCTATTCAGAAATACAAATGAGATTATTTACTCTACTTTTAAAATCAATTTTTTTATTTTCCTGTCTCAAAGTAATTTAAACCATATGGGAAATGCTGTCTAAATAAAAGAGCTTATGTTTTTTTTTTTTTTTTTTTTTAACTAATTTTCTTTTGCTCCAAGCAATTTATTAACATTATCTTTATTTTAAATTCCCGAGACATCCAACTTAAAAACGAATTTAACACTCAAATCTCTATAAATAAAAGGAATTCTGAGGATAATTAATTAATTGAGGCACAGGGGAAAGCAAATCTTGGCAATGCGCCAACTCGGTCTAGAGGAAGCAAATCTTGGCAATGCGCCAACTCGGTCCAGAGGAAGCAAATCTTGGCAATGCGCCAACTCGGTCCAGAGGTATAAAAGCAAGATAGAAAAAAACGCGCAGGTCTGTGCATTCAAGTACAACCACCCATATGTATATGCTGAAAGTTTGTTCTGACGCTCACCCGACGCACGTGGAGTGCCGATGGTCCGGGGAGAGTCACCGGGGGATCCGTCGCCAGCTGAGAGAGAAGCGTAGAGTCACCGGGGGATCCGTCGCCAGCTGAGAGAGAAGCGTACCATACACATAAATTATTAAATAAACCTTCAAATTAAGCCCGGCGAAGCGGGCTGGGTATGCTAGTTTAAATAAAAATAGTTTTTACTCACCTAAAAATAAAATATTCTAATTATAACAAAGGTGCAAAGAATTTTAGATAGCTTTTAAAAATAGATTTTATTTATACATTTTAAAAAATACTAAATTCTAAAAAAATATATTTTGATTTTTTTTTTTTTTTTTTTTTTTATGTTTTGAACCAATTTATTACACTGGTGGACAAAATTAAGAGATGGAAGGCATTTTCCTAAATATCTCGAGAAATACTGGATAAAAATAAATGAAAATTGGTATGGATATAACTTATAGTATGACAATAATATGTGCAAAGCAAAAACAAAAGTGCCATTCATTAGCAAGAGTTATTGGCAACAGTCCAATGTGGACTGAAATTCATGATGAAAGATGCCAATGAAAGTGAGGCTTGTATGGCGTGTGGTTGCCTCTAGTAGGGTGTGTGGTCACCTCTGACAGATAGACAGTATCCACAAAGAGTATGCATGCTGTTAATAAGAGAGTTAAGGATTACTTGAGGAAGACTCTCCCACTCTTCCACCAGTGCAGTTTTTAACTCCGGAATGGTTCTGGGTGCGGGTTGGCGTCTCGTAATTGCCCTTCCAAGAGCATCCCAAACATGTTCAAAGGGGTTAAGGTCAGGAGATTTGGCTGGCCAATCCATTCGATGAATATCCTCGCTTACCAGATACTCTTCAACCAGGCGAGCCCTATGTGGTCGGGCATTGTCGTCCATATAAAAGAATTGAGGGCCAACACCACCCCTGAAAAGACGCACGTAGGATTGTAGTATCTCCTTCCTGTACCTCTGGGCATTCACGGAACCAGTGTCAAACACATGGAGCGGTGTGCGGGTATCTTGCATGACCCTGCCCAAACCATCAGTCCTCTACCAGCATAATGGTCCCTTTCCATGATGTTACTGGGATGGTATCGGGTCCCAGGTTCCCTCCATATGAATATTCGACAAGAATCAGATTGAAGACTGAATCTGGACTCATCTGTGAACAGAACATTAACCCATTGGAGCTGTGTCCAGTGCTGATGCTGTCTGCACCATTGCGCACGCTCTCTTTTGTGGAAAGGAGTGAGTGGGATGCAAATGGCGAGCTTCCTGGCATGCAACACTCTTTCACCGAGCCTCCTGGCAACATTCAACCGTGAAGCTAATGGTCCTGTGGTAACAGCAAGGTCCCTAGACAGTTGTGTCGCTGTAGACGTCCGTTGAGGAGTATCTGCAAAGCGATGATATTCATCGAATGGATTGGCCAGCCAAATCGCCTGACCTTAACCCCATTGAACATACTTGGGATGCTCTTGGAAAGGCTATTGCGAGACAGTTGTGTCGCTGTAGACGTCCGTTGAGGAGTATCTGCAAAGCGATGATATTCATCGAATGGATTGGCCAGCCAAATCGCCTGACCTTAACCCCATTGAACATACTTGGAATGCTCTTGGAAAGGCTATTGCGAGATGCCAACCCCCACCCAGAACCATTCCGGAGTTAAAAACTGCTCTGGTGGAAGAGCGGGAAAATCTTCCACAAGCAATTCTTAACTCTCTTATTAACAGCATGCATACTCGTTGTGCATACTGTCTATCTATCAGAGGTGACCACACACTCTACTAGAGGCGACCACACATCACACAAGCCTCACTTTCATTGCCATCTTTCATCATGAATTTCAGTCCACATTGGACTGTTGCCAATAACTCTTGCCAATGAATGGCACTTTAATTTTTGCTTTGCACATATTATTGTCATACTATAAGTTATATTCATACCAATTTTCATTTATTTTTATTCAGTATTTCTCGAGATATTTGGGAAAATGCCTTCCATCTCTTAATTTTGTCCACCAGTGTATTTTTGCTATACTTTAGTATTTTTTTTTTCAAGATCTATTTATTACACAGAATGTAAGCCGTAAGTTTTTGACACATTTGGCAATCTAAGTAAACAGTTGAAACTTTCCGAAATTGTGTAACCAAAACCTGTTTCTTTAAAAATATCTAAAATTACAGGCCTGAGTGCAATTTTGCTTTAACCCTCTAAGTGTTTGTCACGTAATATTCCGTTCACTGAGTTCCAGGTTTCACTACAATATAAATAATATTTAAGATAGTATAATTCTATAGATTTAACGAATTCTCAATGCATTCAATAATGATTCACTCTCTGAAGGTTTGGTTTATTTATGACGGCCGATTATAGACGCGTGAGATATTGGCCCGAAATGGGTAGTGCCCTCCGTGAGGGTCTTTCTAAGGGCGCTTAACTATTTACGCAAGGAAATCCGGGATTTAGAAGAAAACCACGGAAAACTCCGAACGATTAGGCCGACGGCCGCAATTGGATTCGAACCCAGCACCTGACATCAACCAGTTTTGAGAGCAGAACCTCATAGTCACCGATGGGGCCTCATACTCTCAAAGATTGCATTTATATTTGTAATTCTCAAATAGTATGTTTTTTGTTTCTGACACCAGAACAAATTTTAAGGTAATATATTTAACAATTTTTTAGAAAAGTGTGCAGACAAACATTGTTCAAAATATATGTTAAAAGTTAATTAGTACTTGAAAACTAATTTATGCGTGAAGTTCTTTTGGTTTATACACTTTATGAACAAATGTGATCGGCCACTTGCGATTTTAGACATTTTGTTGAATATTTAGAAAACTACATGAGGAGTTGTCCTGAAACTCAGAGTGTGCAAACAATAGTAAAGGTCATACATTTACGTGAAAATTTTTTCCCGAAACTCCATAGGGACTGTCAAAAAATTGAAAAAGAACGGATATCTTTTGGATAACCCTGTCAAAACTAATGTTGTAAAAGCGTCCAAACTGTGATTATGATTAATTGGCTTATTGTAATGAACTGCGTTCATTTTTATGTGGCTAGTATGTATACTCTTAGAAAAATTAAGGTTTTTATAAAAACAGACCCAAATTTTTCCAAGTTTTTTGGTTATAATCTGTGGAGTTCATAATATAAAGTAATGTTATTTTCCGATAATATGACAAAAAACATTGCACATAATACTCTGTATTTAGAATTAAAAGATAATAAAAATTGTATGAAAAATGAGCAGGTTTACTAAATAATTTTTCACTGTGCATGTGTGAAGTCTATAAAAATTTCATTTGCATACTGTGTTAGCTAAATCTATTCAGCAACTTTTGTAAAACTCTCAAAAACATAGCTTGAAAACTCTTAAAGTGATCATCTATAGAATAAGCTTAACCCATTAATGCCTAAATTACTTTCTTCGTTAAAATTCAAATTTTGCATTTTCCCACCACTTTTAAAGCAAGAATAACTTTTATCTTTATTTATCGAGGACTTTGTCTCGAGAAAGAAAGTATTTATTTATCCTCCTTTTTTGCTGGTGTGAAATGCGCTTACTCGAATATTTTAAAACTGTCCCAAAAATGGGACGCTAGGCACTAATGGGTTAAAATAAGATATTCCCAAAATAAAACAAAAAGAAGAGGAACTATATCTATTTATTCATCGATTAATATCAATGTAGAATGCACAATATGGCACATACAACTATATTCAGATACAGCCCCTCTTTATTATTCATTTTGGGAATAACGGGTTTTTAGCTTATTCTATTGACAACTACTTTTACAATTTTCAAACTATGAGACTTTCACAAGCCCATAAGCCACTTAATCATAATCTACAGTTTGAACACTTTTACTACATTAGTTTTGACAAAGTTATCCAAAACACATTTCTTTTTTTTTTTTTTTTTTTTTTTTCTTCTACAGAGTTTTGGGGAAAAAATTTCACGGAAATATATGACCTGTACTGTTATGTTTGCACACTGAGTTTCAGGAAAACTCCTCATGTAGTTTTCTAAATATTCAACAAAATATCTAAAATCGCAAGCGGCCGGTCACCTATGGCCTTATAGTGTATATGGGCTATAATGCGTATATTTACTGTAAAAAATTTCATTTCTCTCTCTTTTTTTAAGTAAAATATATGATGTTAAATATTTTGCAAAAACTGCTTCTCAGAGTAACAATAGGTGTTTACTTTGAGACTGTTTCATTTTATTCATCGAGATGTATCACGTGCTCTTAAGCAAAAATATATAAATTTCAAAATTTTAGACTATTTTTTAAAAAAATCATCAAAGTAATGCACAACTAAAATATTTTCCAAATGAATTTTGAAAAAGAAGTGCATCGCAATAACAAGTAAAATAGAGATAAATTACGCAGAATTTTTTATTTTTACAGATTGCAAATTTCAAGAAAAATTTTGTTCATTATAAAGATATTTAATATAAATTGCAAATTTAATAAGCCATCAAAACAGCCATCTCAGTTACTTGCTTTCTATATACCATTACAAAATTAGAACTATAAACTCCAACTGGAATGCAAGTATGCATAAAATTAGAAGCATTCTTTTGTAGTTATTAAACAAACAAGACAAAAAAAAAATCATTTATGGAATATGTAATAGAAGTTCATTCCAGAAGAATTTATGTATACAGATCATGTCAAAACCATCCCTTAAGAATTCACACAACAGGACCACATTCTTCGACTTTATTGCATACAATCCCACAAATTTTGCACACTTAAATATATATATAAATATTTACATATGCATTTTTTAAGACCATGTGATTTTTTTAAAAGAATGATGCTGTAACAATAACATAAGGCTTTAGCACACCCTACATAGGCGTAAATCAAATACTATGCTTATATGATTAAATACTTTCGGAAAAATAAATTAAGCGAAGTGTTATTTTTAAGAGTCCTCAATAATTCAAAGGGTTCAGATCCCCTGAACACATTGCGACAGTCCTATTGCAAAAATCTTATGATATACACATACGACTGCAGAGAAACTTCAAGTAATTGTCTGTAGTCATGGACACAAAAAAGGAAAACATACTGTTTTCACCTTTTTCTCATTAGTTATGTTACTAAGCTTCAGAGTCCCTCAACTTATATCAAAAACCAGCTTGTATAATAAGCATGCAGAGTTAAAAAATTAATTCAAAAATATAGATAAATTGAACTTTAAAGATATCAAACCTCCTGTTTACAAGATGAGTGCAGGAGACATAGGGTAAAAATCGATGCAACTAATGAGTGGGGACATTTGAAACACTTAAATCGATGTTACTTGACAATAAATCAACAGCATGAAATTTTTCTCAAAAAGAGAAATAGCAACCTAAGTCAATCAAGAAGCTCAAAGGCAATATTTATCAAACATAACAAAGTTTTTTTTTTTTTTTAATTAGAAGTTCAATATGTAACTATTTTAAATTGAATACAAGCTCTGATAAATTAAAAACATATAAATGGTTATGTATATCTTAAAGAGTTTTATAATAAAACATTTTAGAAGTTTTCATTTTTAATAAAACAAATTCAAATTTACTTTGAAAAAAGCCTACAGAAGACAAGGATTTAATAATAGGAAGATAAGAAGTAATTTTTAACAAAAAGTAAAACGACTTTGAGGGGTTGATTCTTATCTTTCTATTTGTGACAACCCTACATTCAAGGCTACCACTGGGGACTATTTTTTAATTCTAACTGCCACCACATTCTCAAAATAGAAATCTTTAACACACACTTTGTCAACCTTAGCAAGAGAAATATACATCAAAATTTATATTAGAAAAATACTTGTGCAAGCAGAATATAAAATAGTTGCCTGTACACTATCTGAACTAAAATTTTATTCGGCTCAAATTCCAACAACCCATAATCAAAATTTCTTTTTGAAATCAACTCAAAATTTGATGTCTTTTAACCAGAAATGACAGAAATTAGTCCATAATTTAGCATAATTATTGCATTTTAAAATGCAAAAACCCATATTATAACCCATGATATAAACCCATATGAAAACCCATATTATAAAGGACAAACAAGCCCCTCCATAATCCTGACATCATTTTGATGGCAGCAACATCAGATTAAATTTAACTTTTACTACAATTTTTAAAACTTCTAAACATCACACATTTTTAATTTTTTTGCAACGTCGAAGGGAAATAAATGCTTTTTTTTTTAATATTATCAAAATTTGCTTAATATTTATTCTTTTATTTATTTATTTTTTTATGCAAGACTTTTTTAATTTATCTCTACCACATGCATATGATTACGAAACAAATTTGTTTGTACTTAAATTCATATAAATAGCTCCGAATTTGTTTACAGCTTATTTCCATAACGAGCTTACAACATTCATCAATCAATAAATAAATCAAACACTAAATTAAGACATGTAATCGAACTATAAGCTTAAACCACTAAGAACAACAAAATCAAAAAGACTGATTGTAAATCACGATCTCTGACGATCTCTGCAGGAGTGAACCCAATAAAAAAGTAACACTTTAATAAAATTCAAAACTTTATTTTAACACACAATTGATATTTTCATATGAATATTATTTTGGCTATTATTAATGTACATTCCAAAAAAACATTAAATGAAAAAAATTTATTAGAATTACTTTAAGAAAAAAAAAAAAAAAACCGGTTTCGCTTATATTCTCTGTAAGCCAGGAAGCCCGAGTTTATCCCTTGTATTCCTAACAACAAACTTTTATACAAAAAAAAAAAAAAAATTATATATATATATATATGATTCGGTTAAAACCAGGTTACCAGACCAAAAATGTAATCGACATTCATTTTAAACCTTTATCTAAAGCTTTTATCAAATATTACATGGCATTTACCACTGACTGAAAGTAATAAGGTATTCCGTTGCTTAAACTACAAAATATTTGTTTCAAAAACATGAAAATTGTATTCGAAACTAACATAAGTTGAGAATTTAACACATTAATTTAAATCAACTAATTGAAAAGAAATAAAATTTCTATCAATTATGTAAATTCCCATTTCTATCTATTATATATAGACTACAGAATGCTTTCTTGTGAAAAATAGCACAGTTAATGAAACTATTTCCATTTAGAACGAAACCAAAAATGTCATACACACAACCATACACAATTAGAAACTGGAAAATTAAGGCCGCTTAAAATCAGAAAATTTAACATGCATTAGATTTTTTTTAAACTAAGATTTTCAGGGATGAGATTGACAAAAGTAAAATGTCTGAAAACTGTGCGAACGACATTTGAGCAATAATACTTATGAATTTCAAGTAGAATAAATATTACAATTGCTATTAAAATTTATATATTACATACAATTTAGCTTTAAGCAAATTAAAAAGAAACTGTTAGAAAGAATTAGACAGAAAATATTTACTTACTGCAGTGAAAAATCTATTTTACCAAGATACAGAACACTAATAAAATCACTGACATGAATATTTTTTAATTGTAATTTTAAAAATAGTAGATACTTTTCTTAAAACAGCAAATCAAAACAATTGCAACCACATTAAGTAAATGATAGAACAGAGTTCCTACTCTTTCTATTTTAAACAAAAATAAGTTTTTAAGGATTTAAATTGATCATAATTGATTGTTAAAGGTGCAGCAAGCCAACCGCTAAGAATGAAGTCTTGAGGATAAATAAAAAAAAAAATTTTTTAAAGTGTTATTTAAAAGACAAATTAGTAATACAGTGGACTCCCTCAAATCCGCACAGCTTAGGACCAGAAGTTGTGCAGATTTTAGAATTTTACGGATTTCTGGTTATTGCATTGTTTACATTTTTAAACATTAATTTGAATGTAATTGATAATGCAATCAAAACTATAATGAATGCTTAAAATAGTATAATAAAATATTAAAATAAGGAATAAACTAAAATAATGAAAATTTAGATAATTTTTAATATGATTAAAATATTAAAAGCAAAGATCAAGTTAATTATCAATAATGTATGACTAAACATTTAATTATGCTTTTCCAAACAACAATGTTTCCTTTAAGTGTTTTGTTTTATAATTTTTAAGACATTAAATACTGGATGAATAAAGTCCAAGAAAAAACTTTTTTTTAAATTATTCTCCTAAAAATCCATATCATATTTAAGTAGAACCATACCAAGTACCATGTATATACCCAGTACTCCGCCAATTTGCTGAGTATTCGGTCAATAACAAGCAATTATAAGAATTTCATATTTTAAAAGCATGTATGAAGACATATCCATATAAGATCTGTAAAAAGTTTTTGAATAAAAATGTATAGCATATTCAATAATTCATGAAAATTATTTACCCGGTAAATAAAAATATATCTACAAAATATTTTTAAAAAAAGGTAAGAAAAAGCTTCATTCAAAATTAGTGCTGTTAAAATTATTTGCACAAATAAAAAGAAAAAAAAAAACAAACTTATCTGTAGGAAAAGGTTGATTATAGATAACAAAATAACTTGTAGAAACAGAAAATACAAAAAAAAAATAATTAAATTTGTTATATTGCTTGTTATAGTGCAAAACCACTAAATGTTTGCCATTTTCAGAAGAGGAGACATTTCTTTCATTCTTGAAAATTTGGACTGTCTTGGAAAAAAAATGCATTTGCTGCAAGCACAGCTGAAACACCTTTGTATTAGTGCTCGCGATAGGATACGTATAGCAGCTATACGTTTAAACGATATACGTATATCTGTATAGTACGTTTTTCTGCTATACGGATACCTTAAAATATACGTTTAAACGTATCCGGATACGTATAAGGCGTATCAATTAAACGTATATTTTAGAATACGTATATTTAATGTATACGTATATTCCATGTATCGTATCTAATTTAAATATTGGACTTCATCAGTCTTATGTCACTGAATGAAGAATAATTTGGAAATCGGTGGCGTTACGACAGGAATCCGTATAGTATGTTATATATATACAAGATCAAGCAATAAAAAGCGTTTATTTCATAAAACAATTTGCAAAAATTTCACAAAATATCAGACTCCTGATAGGCCAATCTCGTTTCAGTGAAATATCTATTTTCAAAATAGCGAGTTATTACCGTGAATTGCAAAAATATTTTGCAGCATTGTACTTTAAATTTATTTAGATTTTTTTTTTTTTTTTTTTTTTTTTGTTCATCTCATGGTAATGAGCTCAGATGCCCCGATATTTTACATTTTGTGTAGGTAATGTATACAAATTGTATCCATTGTAAATAACCAGCAAAATTAAACACTTTTTGAGGAACGAATGAGAGTATAAATGTTTCAGATTTATTGTGAATTTTTGTTAAATTTAGTTTTTTCTTTTTAATTATTTAAAAATTCTTTATTCACTTATTGTTTTACACTCAAGATTGCACCCGAGCGTAAATGCTATTCTTTCCATGGAGCTAATAATTTCTAACTCTGTTAATGTATAATAAAATTTCATTTTTTTTTATCTTGACATTCTCACCAAATCATATATGTAATCACTTCATATCAAGTATTAACTGAATCTCTAGTTTGATGAAAATCCGTGCATTAATTCTAGAGATAGAGCTATTGCAAAAATCGTAAATAAAATACAGCAAAGTAGAGCCACCTCTTGAACGATTTACATACAAAATTAGTCAGCAACAATTTCTACCAGGGACTACCTGAATATATAGGGGAGACTGGGATGCATGTGAACAGTTCACATAAACATAGCTTTTTGTCATAACTGGGTTAATTTCTATAAGCAGAACTACTCTATATAGTAAACAGAACTTTTTTTTACGCATGGTATTTTTTTTTAAAACTAACTTTACAGTTCTTCTTACTTTTCTTAATAGTTTATTGAATTAAAAAAAAAAGTTCATATATGCCCCAACGAAAGAGCAGTTGTAAACACATAAAGGAAACATGTGAACACAAGGAAAAAAAATTGACATGTTTTTATTATCTTTTTCATATGTTACCTTAATCATTAATTGTACTGTCTATTAAATTCACCATAAAGAAAAATATATGTACATTTATTTAGTTTATGAGTGATATGTTTAAGCAAAGTATTATAAAATAAAAATAAGTAGATTTGGGGGGGGGGGGGGATTAGATAATTGATAAAATATTGTTGCAATATAACAAAAAAAAAATAAATAAGTAAAGTTGAGAAAATAATTAAAGAATTTAAATTTTGCTTAGGGCTTTTTGTTCGAGGGAGACTTTAGGGAGGGGGAATTTGGATAATATTTATAGAAAAACTACCAAAAGGCGAAAGATTCTCATTCCTATATTTGCCTTATTTGCATGTAAATTAAGGATAAAAATTTGTTTTACATTTATAAGCTTCCTCCAAATTTAATTTCTTTTGCTTTTAAAAGAAAGGGGCGAGTCAGTAATAGAGATTTCACGATAGTTATAAATTTAAAATTTTTATTTTCTTAATATATATATCTATTTTCAAAACAAGAAATCAAATAGCTGTTTTAGAAATGGAAGTAAACTAATACTACAACTTTGCAACAAATGAAACAGAAAAATTTGCAAAGTTGTTAAACGTAATATTTTTTGCATTAATGATGCATAAAAAATAGTATTGAAAACTGTTAAACAAAATAATGTATAGCATTTATTGCAATTTAGAAATCATGAAATTTATTTAAATTACAATTGAACGTAAAGAGCTTGTTGCTTTTTATGTATTTGCTGACAGTTGTGTTTGTAGAAGTTTCTATTACACAAAATCAACTTTATATGATAGAAATGTCTTCTATTTCTATAAAAATATAGATAATGGAGCTGGCATTATTTTCACGAAGTTAACTAAAAGGAATAGAATCACTGAATGATTATTGGGCAATTTAATGACGTACTCAGATCTGCCCCAACTAGACTCTTCATAAGTGTCCCACATTCCCACAAGAGTTAAAATGACAAATCATTAGCATTTCTCAATTAAAAAAAAAAAAAAAAAAAAAAAAAAAAAAAAAAAAAATATCACAAATAGTTATTAGTATCCATAGTATATGTTAAATAAAGAAAAAAAAATAATAAATAAATAAAATTATTCTTTTATCAAGCTGGAGATTTTACCTTTGAGTACAGTAAGCAGTATTTTGGCTCCTGGGGGCAAACAAAATGTCGAAAAGTTTCAAAAATTTTTTCCATATGTCTATAGGTGCTCCCATCTTTGGTAATTTTTGAAATAAAAAAAATGTATAATAACTAGTGGAAATTGGCAATGTTCTCATATGCCCCATTTTCACATGTGCCCCAGTCTCCCCTATATATGTTACTTAATTCTGTGTATTAGGTCTTGAGATAGAGAACCCACAAAATCCATGTCACATACAGACAGACAAAGTCACAGACTCATAAACTGACAGGCAGATATTTTGTAAAAACAAGTTTGGACTCTCTTACCCTTAAAACGTGTAAACCCATCGAAAGTATTCCCGAATCCAATACTTTCTTCTTCTAAAGATACAAGAAAATATAAAAAACTAAGTATTGCGTCGCAGATTTTTCAAAGATTAGTTTGATTCTACCCACAACTAATGTAAGACATTTTATAATAAATAACTTAGTTTTTTGGGGAAAAAAAACCCAAAATCTAAACTGAGGAAGTACTCAGATTTTTTTAAGTACCTGCATAACAAGTAGTAGTTAAGTAAACACATCGTAGTTCTTTGAACAAAGAATCGCGATGGGGATATTCTACCAAATATTTCTCAATGTCTCTAATCCACAAAAAAATATTGAAACATCAAATTTCATACATTGAATGAAAAACGTTTAAACATTTATACATTTAGCCGCTTGGGTAAAATCCGTATATACGATGTACCGTATATGCTGTTTCGTGTAATATGTATAACTGTCGGTGCCGGATTATACATATAGCAAATACGTACTTCGTATAATATGTATTATACGTATACTCGTATAAACGTATAATCGGGAGCTCTACTTTGTATGCTTTATATGCATATTCAGTACTGAAATTAAACTGAAAAGCCAATACAATTCTTTTAAATCAAAAGAAAATAAGTTGCAGTTAGAAAGAAAATGAAACATTAGCATTATTCAACACAATTTGTTACAATGAGTAATAACTATTTTTGAAAGACAGATTTCATGTATTAGAATGAATAATGAAGGGTTTTAGAATCAGTTTTATATATTAGTCGATTGAGCTTAAGTATCAATTTTCTTCATATTTCTAATTTACTTCTTAAAATAATGCTACTATTTTGTAATGTTTGAATTTACATATGTTGTCTTTTAAAAGTACACAGAATAAATTAAATATTTTTTTAATTGTATGCTGAAACTTTTGTTTTTTAATGTGTGACACACACACAGGGATGTTATCTCTCAGCTCATTTTATGACTGAATCAGCAATTCTTTTTTAGATAAAATTGCTCAGCAAAAGAGCTACTCAATACAACATTACATTTAAGTATCCTGATGCACTACTAACATAACTAAAAGCATAAGAAATATTTCTTGGCACAGGTGTCATATGCACAACATTGGTGTGATTGCAATAAAATGGTGATTTTATGCCTCATATGCTAATTCAGTTATTTTGTTTCAACAATTTATTAATAAAAAGAAAACAGTTGAAGTAACAGTTATAAATAAACAGTTATGAATAATAAACATGATAAATATCCCTATAAATCGTAAACATTAACACTTAAAGCAATATTTAAAAAAATAATTTTCACCAAATTGGCAGAGGGAGAGAGAATTGCACTAATATAGTGCATGTAAGACATCTGTGCCTATTTCTTTACTTTGTTTACCCCTATGAAGTAAATCTGGTTACATTTTAACAATAATTTCTACACAATCATTTAGCTGACCCAAAAGCAACTTTTAAAATAGGCATACAGAATAAAAACTGCAAGTAATCTATGTAGAACTAGAAAATCCTTGCCTCCTTATTTATAAAAGTGCCTTTGTAGGCAAGGTTTAACTGCTTATAGATAACATCAAGTAGAAATGTACTGAAAATTCTGTATCTATTTGACATCAGAAATATTTGGCGAATTACACCAAATATCAAAATACTTTGTCAAAAATTCTATTTAACCTAACATGAACATATTCGCTCAAAACGAATAATTAAAAAAAAACTTTTTAAAATATTTTCTAAATCTAATTACACAGCTTCTACTTTAAACTTTCAATATAAATAATTCAGAATAATTAAGAAATAGTAATAATTAATAGAAATAATTAAGAAATTTAACTAAAAGAATGCTTTTACATTTTATTTGTTAATTAAAAAATGACATTTGAGCAAATTAAACATAGCACCCTTCATAGGAATTAATGCTGACCTTCGAGAATTAATGATGCCACTCATAGGAATTAATGATGTAAAAATGCAATGAATTTTATTTGATATATATTTCTTGTTTTTTCCTAAACAATGTGTTTTTGAAAAAAATTTCAGGGAATGATAATAGGTATCCAGACAGACAATTTTTGTCCAGGAAATGAGAACTGCAATCCGTTTACTCAGTCAAAAATACAGTCTCTCACTTCAGAATAAATTTGGATTTTCGATTGTACAAGCAAAGTTAATGTAATGAAAATCTCACTAAAATATTTTCATTATTGTTAAAGTTGTGAATGAAAATTTAATTTCAGTTTTTAATGATAAACCCTGAATTATTGATTGAATGTATTACATTTTTGATCGAATAAATTAATTGATATGCTGATTCCCTGGGCAAAAAATGCTTAATGTTTTTTCCCATCACATATCCCACCTTCCCCCCATGCACGAAAATTGTTAAAAGATTTTAGGAACAACCTGTACATTTACAGCCTATGAAAATGATCGGCGATTCCAGACACTGTACTCTGAGCACTTAGACTTCCTTACTACATCAAAAGCAGCAAGGAAATTATTCTTTCAGAGTTAAAACCATTTGAATAGATTGTATTATTTTTTACTATAATCTCTTCCTAACAAATCAATTTTATATGAGCATAAAATTGTTCAATTCCTACAAAATTTGTTTTCAATTTCAAGATTTTTATATTTTAAAAGATAAGAAAGTTTTATTCATTTTCTAACTCACAGATAAGAAATTTTTTAATTTTATAATTCACAGAAGAAGTAAAGAAATTAAAAAGTTTTAAGATTATCCTATTTTTAGATAATAACTCAAAACTGAAGTATCAGTTTTAAAATTTAACTTTCTAATATGTTTAAACTATGAAACATAGGGGTAAGCAACCAGCACAATATTTGGTATTTGGTCAAATAGTTATCATTCAGTATTCAGGCAAACAGTTACTGTTTCGCTGGACGAATATTCAGTTATGGTTTATTTGTGAGCTGAATATTTTATATTCAGCTATAATCACTATCTGGTATATCCCTAATATCTAAAATACTCCAGCTAGAAGTTTATTTTTCTTCTCTCATTGATACTCCAGATTTTTCTAATCTCATTTCCTAAATTGAATTCTCTTGAAATATTTATGCTTTCATTTTAATTAGACAATTTCAATATATTAATACGGGATGTCTTCCTTATGATTAGTAACTAAAGTTTTTATCCCTTCCATGAATAAAATAGTGCATCCTAAAGGATTCAGCCCACTTTTTTGTATACATCCCTTCTCCAATCTTTTGTGTAAACGATGCACTATATTGCACTACAGCATTGCTTTTTAAAGATGCTTTATATATTCTACTCAGTGATATGGCCCGAGCATTCTAACAGACATGGTAAACAGCCTAGAAATAGTATTGTGTATAAGGACTAAGTCTATACTGTAGCATTTAACATCAGAGTAATTTATCATTCATCAGAGTACAGCATTATGGCATTCTACTTTATTCATTAAAGATATTCTCTCAAAATCACAAAAAGCCTGAAATAATAAGAAACAGAAATAATAAGAATTTAAATAATAAGAACTGAAATAATAAGAAAAATAATTCAGAAGCTTAAAGATGAAAGTTAAGAAATTTAAAAAGTTAATAGTACACACGATTGTTATAAAACATTTTTCAAAGCTGCTCTCAAATAGATATATATTTTAAGAAAATCTATGTTTACAGCTATAGTGAGTTCAGCAATTGAAATACATTTAAATGCAATAAAAATATATTTGATTTACACTTTCGAAAATGTTTTCTTATCCTCATAAGCATAAAAATGTAAGAAAATGTAGCAGAATTTGGAAATTTTCCATATACTTTTTTTTTAATGATTTTTTGTTGTTATTGGTAAGCTGAATTTCTTATGCATGTATTTATTTTATAAGTGAAAAGATCAATTTGAATCACTTTATTTAAGCTGATAAAAGAAGCAATGTATCCATATTTGAAAGTTAGGCATGTTTTAAATCAAATTTCAAATAATGATAATATTATAAATTTTCTAATGCAATTCATATAGCTTTCGAAAAACAACAAAATAATTTTCAAGGTCCCAAAAAGACGTGAACATAAAAGAGGTATCAAAGGGGTGTGAAATTTACAAAAATAACTATTAAACGTTTATATTTAGAACTGTGTAAGATAGCCTAAAAATTTTCATACATATAGGAGAAAAATGATTTATCATTCTAGTTAAAAAATCATTAAAACCCATGTTAGCAATGTTAAGAAAAAGAAAGACTTGAGAACAGTCTTGGATCAAGAAAATAAATGCTTCTCAAAAATTAACTGAAAAATGCATTATCAGGAAAGGAAATACAGCTTTGTAAATATTAGATTCATGTAAAAATATTAAAAACATGCAAAAGCAATAATTTTGATAAAATAAATTAAAACTTAAACAATGTTATAAAATTTCATTCATTTTAAAGATAAATTGCAATATGTTTACAGTAGATATAAATATGAATCCTTACGTATTATTTAACTAACAATTTATATGCAAAGAAAACTATAGTGGTTCGAAAAGAGAAACATGCTTAAGAAGCCATGCAAAACAAAAAAAACTTAGTAAAGCCATTTCAATTGTCTTGAGAAAAAACAGACTTGCACATTGTATAATTTCCTAAGACCAGAGCAAAAATTCATTTAAATGGTCAAAATGCATACACTGTCCCCTCCCTTAAATCTAGAACCCCATTATGTGCAAATGCCTATAATCCACACAATATTTCAGGTGTAAACAAAACTTTTTTTTTTTTTTTTTTTTTTTTTTTTTGAGCAAGGTAATGTACATTTTGACTATAATAAAAGTTGACTGATCTGATGAATTGAGAAATTTTAATGCATTTCTGTGCTCATTAAAAAGAAATATTCTGTGTATCTTGTAAATAATTATTAGATGGCGATATTTCAAACACATCCACTGGCTATATAAAAGATAAAATTGCTTTCAAAGAAAGGTTAATTCTTGAGGATAAAAATCTTAGCTTATGAGAAGAAAAAAAAATTGTTACTGATCAAAATATTTTGATTCTTAAAAGATTTCAAGATTAAATTGCAGAGCATAAATTAAAACTCAAAATTTTTTAGGTTGTAAAAAGCAAATCACTATAACTGCAAATTTGATCAATTTAAAAATAATTTGAAAAGTTTTTAATTAATCTTGTATTGAATCATTCAAATGTATTTATATTATATTACTAAATATAGTGTGTGCATATATATGTGATGATTTAAAAGTTAGGAGCCAGAGACATCAACGCCGGGTTTCCCATTCACCGCAGAGAAGTCATGGCCACCGAGGAAAAAAAATAAATAAATGTAGAGAATCCAAATAATTACTCACTGGCTGCTGTAAGTTCATTTATTTATTCCGTAATCATGAGAAAGGGAAAAGCTCCTTTTGCGAACTATCTCTAACCGAAATCCTTCTATAGTAAAAAAAAACTAGCCTTAAAAGGAATGACTCCTGGAATGATGCTGATGTGGAAGATTTCCGGAACTAACGAATCCGGGTTGTCCACTCCTTCCATGAGTCGAATAGACCTATCAGGAAAGGGCTCCATCTATGCATCGCCATATGGGTTACCATAAAGGTTACCATCGCCAACAATCGCCAAGTTTGTCGCCAACTTGGCGATATATCGCCAAATTTGGCGACCAAAATTAGTTGTCTAAAGTGACGCCAACTTGGCGATAACTGTAATATTTCGCCAAATTTTTAATTTCTTTACAACACCAGTCGTTGGATACATCATTTGAGAGGTTTGCAACTGCTTATTCATATAATGGATGTCTTGTGTGTTATCCCCCATTCTGCTCCCCAGGGGGGATAAATTTTTATTTTCTTTACAACACCAGTCGTGTTACACAAGATTTGAAAGGTCTGCAACTGCTTATTCATATTATGGATGTCTTGTGTGTCACCCCCACACTCTGCTCTCCCCAGGGGGGTCACATTTTTAATTTCTTTACAACACCAGTTGAGTGACACATCATTTGAAAGGTCTGCAACTGCTTATTCATATTATGGATGTGTTGTGTGTCATCCCCCACTCTGCCCCCCAGGGGGGGCATATTTTTATTTTCTTTACAACACCAATTGTGTGACACATCATTTGAGATGTCTGCAACTGCTTATTCATCTTATGGATACCTTGTGTGTAACCCCCCCCCCCCCTCTGCCCTCAGAGGGGGCACATTTTGTAATTTCTTTACAACACCAACTGTGTGACACATCATTTGAAAGGTCTGCAACTGCTTATTCGTACCATGGGTTATTGGCGAGCGCAGCAAACAGGGGTAGACAATAATTTGGAATCGCGAAGCGATTACGCGGGGGGTTGGCGAGCATAGCGAGCAGGGGGGCGGGGCCCCCCTAGTATCCAAAAAAAATATTCCATCATTTACTTAAACCAGCCGTACTCAGCCAAGACAGAACCAAGAATCTCTTTTTTTCAACTCGAGGCTTCCCCTTTTAAATCTAAAAAGAATATTCTGGAACATTCTGTAACCTCAAACCATCATTCTTTTATGTAAACAGAATTCTTGTCCAGCTACGAGACTATTTTCCACAGACGATAAATTTATTTTTAAAAAAGTATTATTTAACCAATTTATAATCGACTCAGGATTTCTTAGGTAGACGATTTTTATAAATGATTAATTTTAAGAGAAAAAGAAAAGAAATGAATTTATTAATATGCACACTATCAAAGGTTGACAGCGGAAAAATAAATAGATAAAATAAAATAATGATATTTTTTGAAAGGTATGGGTTTGCAATAAGACTGACTTAAAAAGGGTTGATAAAAACATAGAAGAAATTAGTTTTATTTGGAATATTAAGAAATAAAGTTTAATTAAGAATATTTTTAATTTAGAGCCATCTTTTTAAGTTTACACATACACTGGAATAATGTTTTTTTAAGGCAAATTAAGAATTTATATCGTCTGCATAAAGATTAACAGATTAGATTTAGAAACAAGATTTTAATTTAATAATTTGAAGTAAGTACAGAACATTATTATAAGAAAATTAAGATAGTATAAAGGTTAGTTTTGGCAAAAAAATTTTAAATTTGTAATATTATCCCCCCCCCCCCCCCCAAAAATAAAAAAAGAACTTTGTATGAAATTGATAGTTAAATAAAACTACAAGTTCAGACCACAGAAATATAATAATTTAGAAAAGTTAAATTTTGGAATAAATCTGTCAAACTCAGGAAGCCAAGAGATGGAAGAAAAGAAAATTAACGCAATATAAAAAATATTAGCAATTAAAAAAAAATAGTTAAGAGAAAATTAATCTGAATTAAATTTAGGTAGGAGCATTTCCCTGAAAGAAATACAATAATGTTACAATATCATTTACTATTTGTAAGTGCATAGGAGATAATACATACAATAACAGTAAATAAGTTATAAATATTAATAAGCAAGAGATAAAAAATATAACAAAAACAATAAATATTCGTTCTCATGGAAGTTTAAATAACTACAATAACTTAATGCATAGTTTATTTTAAATAAAGTCCTTTAAATGTAAAAAGTCTTTCAATAGTGTATAAAAGAGTCTTTTCCAATGTTCACTGAATACAGTCCTTGTAGGAAATAGTCTTTAAAGGCTACCTAAAACATTCTTCTCAAACTTAGCTGACTACATACAGTCCTTCAAATGAAAAGTCTCAAATAGTTTTAAAAATGCAATTCTTCAGTGTAGTTCTCTAGATATAGTCTCTTTAATTAAAGATCCTCAAACCTAGTTTAATCTTTGGTTTTAATGTTATGTTGGATCCAACATCTCTTAATACTATATCAAATTTTTCTTTCAATAATATATCAATTTCTTAATAATAAATAGCATCACTCTCAATATCAATAATAAATAATATAGAAAAATTTAAATAAAAATAATAACAACAATAATAAGTAGTAGTATAATAAGACTCAAAATTGATAGCAATAATAACAATAATTCTCCATATCCTAATATTTCTCAATAAGAGCATAATTAATACTAAACTTCATTATAGAAATTATAATAATAATAATAATAATAGTAAAACAAGAGTATAATCAAAAGAAAATATCACTATTTGTTTATTATTGATAGGGAAAATATTGGTTGAGGATAAAAATAATTACATAGCAACTAAATAATTTTCTTATCTTCTAATAGCATAAGAAAGTATTTTTTGCTAGCCGAAAGTATAAATAAAAAAAAAAAATCATAATAATTCCAAAATCCAAATAAAATTAAATCTAACTATTTAGAAAATGGACTCTCAACCAGTATTTCCTTACAATAATTCCTCTCTGATACTCTTTTACAAAATTGTCAAATTTGGTTATAAGTTTTCAAATGCCAAATGTAGAATAATGTTTTATCTACACATGGTTTATAAACTTTAATAATAAAATACAAATAGGAATAAAAGGTGTCATTCTTAATTGAGAAATGGAAATAAAAATAGTGTGCTTTTTTGAAAAACTCTTAATATCTGTAGTTTTCACAATCACTAAAAATCACATATTATGTTATAGGTTTGAGTAGAATCATCAAATTTTATAACTGTTATCACATAATCTCTGCTGAATAAATAGAGTAATACTAATGTCAAATAAATGAGTAAATATAGTTAGACTTATATACACTTAAAATTAATTTATCAACATCAATTTGAAAGCTTTTACAATCAAAGTGTACACCTTATGCCTGCATAAAGAGCCCAATTTAATCCCAAAAACTCCCAAAAACAAGTAACCAAGAACACCAAGAACATACCTGCTAACGTTGAAAATTATGGTGATAAAATATTTAAAGAATAAGAATTAAAATTTAATCTACTGTCTTGAGTTTAGTTTGATCTAGTGATTGTATCTGAGGTTTTGTTTGTTTTTTGGGTTGCTCATGAAACAGTTTAAAATCTTCGGGTGAAAAATAGGGTCTTAATTTAGAAACATGCATAATAACGGAATTCTGTCCTGTCTCATAATTAAATTTATCTATTTCATAAGTTACATCAGAAAGTTTATTTATAATTTTATATGGTCTAGAGAAAGTAGGTTCTAATTTTCGAGTGTTAGGGTATTTAAATTCTTCATAAATTACAGAGTCTTGAATTTTTAATGGGCATTCGACAAAATTTCGATCATAGAGTCTTTTACTTTTAAGGTGAAATTCCTGAGTTCGCGCTTTTGCAATTTTGAGGGCTTTGTCTACTGGAGTTGTATACATTTTAACTGCCTCACACAAAACCATTACCCTCCATTTTTAAAAATCTGAATCAAAATTATCGTGACAATTATAACTATATTTAGCTGTTAACATTAACCAGAAATTTTATCTAATAAAATAGAAATTGTAAACATCATAGTTATACCTTAAATTGGGATCAACTTTTAATTCTATTATTTTATAGATCATAAACAGATTCAAAAATTTTAATTATAGGTAATTTCTTACTTAAAATCACAAAATTTACTGAAAAAATTAATCATATTTATCAGTCAAAATTCTAGTAACAGCCTTGCACAGTTCCATCTTTCTTACTGAATTTAAATAAATTATAAGAATCCGGGAACCAAAGCTCACTGTCACTAGAAATTCTAACAAATAAAGGAGAAAACATAAATCTTAACTTAGTTTTCTAGCTCAAATGTCTAGTAATAGCAACATCAATATAAAAATATTGCATTCTGAGAATAGTTCTTGATAACAAACAAATATCAATAAATTAGAAAATGTACTTTTTTTAAATAAACTTGAGCTTCTAAGTTCTTTTATACTTCATTATTATTACCAACTTATCTTTAAACGTGCATAAAAATATCATAATAATCTTTAATATGCAACAATAATTGTCTAAGAATATCATACTCTTCAATTTAATCCTTAAGAACAAAAATGTTTCAATCTCCAACACATAATAATGATAATAATAATACTCATAAATAAGTAGGTAAATAAAATTCACAGACAAATAATCAAATAAATAAACCTGACAAACAGAGAATAATTAATTTAAAATAATACATAAAAAGTATACAAATAATAATAATCAAAACACTACGAAAAAATTCTCACCGAAATCCTATTGGTCTCAACTATCTCGAAAAAATATTTGTCTATTCACCAATTAACAAAAAATGGTCTTGTAATTATTATTTATTTTTTTTTCTTCTTTTCATCATCACGAGGACTACTTTTTCTCGACTATGAAAGAATGAATCTCAATCGTCATGGAACACACAAGCAAACTCAAAGCAAGCACTAATTCTTTCAGATTAGCATCTTTCCAAGCATAGCTGTTCTACTATGCGATAGCATGTTCTACTTTGCTCCATCGCAATTTTCTTTAAATATCCGAAAAAGGCAGCACAGATAAAATATCCTGTCGGACTTTTGAGTTTATTGTGATGATTTAAAAGTTAGGAGCCAGAGACATCAACGCCGGGTTTCCCATTCACCGCAGAGAAATCATGGCCACCGAGGAAAATAAATAAATGTAGAGAATCCAAATAATTACTCACTGGCTGCTGTAAGTTCATTTATTTATTCCGTAATCATGAGAAAGGGAAAAGCTCCTTTTGCGAACTATCTCTAACCGAAATATCCAAAAAAAATATTCCATCATTTACTTAAACCAGCCGTACTCAGCCAAGAAAGAACCAAGAATCTCTTTTTTTCAACTCAAGGCTTCCCCTTTAAAATCTAAAAAGAATATTCTGGAACATTCTGTAACCTCAAACCATCATTCTTTTATGTAAACAGAATTCTTGTCCAGCTACGAGACTATTTTCCACAGACGATAAATTTAAAAAAAAATATTTAACCAATTTATAATCGACTCAGGATTTCTTAGGCAGACGATTTTTATAAATGATTAATTTTAAGAGAAAAAGAAAAGAAATGAATTTATTAATATGCACACTATCAAAGGTTGACGGCAGAAAAATAAATAAATAGATAAAATAAAATAATGATATTTTTTGAAAGGTATGGGTTTGGAATAAGACTGACTTAAAAAGGGTTGATAAAAACATAGAAGAAATTAGTTTTATTTGGAATATTAAGAAATAAAGTTTAATTAAGAATATTTTTAATTTAGAGCCATCTTTTTAAGTTTAGGCATACTGGAATAATGTTTTTTAAGGCAAATTAAGAATTTATATTGTCTGCATAAAGATTAACAGATTAGATTTAGAAACAAGATTTTAATTTAATAATTTGAAGTAAGTACGGAACATTATTATAAGAAAATTAAGATAGTATAACTATAACTGCAAGTTTGATCAATTTAAAAATAATTTGAAAAGTTTTTAATTAATCTTGTATTGAATCATTCAAATGTATTTATATTATATTACTAAATATAGTGTGTGCATATATATATACATATATATGTAATAAAATAAAAAAATTTGCACCATTTTGTTCTCTCTGAGCTTTTAATTCTAAAATTGTGGCACATATTTTAATCTTAGTTTCGTAATGTATTAATCTCTTAACAGCTAAATTTCTTATTTTATTTCACTTATTAATAATTTATTGCTTGTTTCTCAAAAAAGACGGGAAGTTATTTCGTAACCTTTTACCTTTTTAGAATATTCTCGGGATCTTAATTTTATTTTTTATTTAACATCACGTAATCTGTGTTAATGTGCGGATGTTAGCAGGCTAGTCTATTTGCGAGACAAGAATAAATTCCTACCAGAAGGCCACGCCTCGTAGACCAATCAGAGGTGATGATTTATGATGCGTGGCCTCGAAGTTAATCTTAATTGGATTTTTAAAATGATTGATGCGGAGTGAGGAGGGGCTAGTTTTTCGTTCAGGTGTTGGATTCTCATTTTGGGTTTTTCGGAGCTCAGAATGCGACTAACTTTTAAACTATTAAGATGCCCGTTTCATTTTCCCGCTAAATTAGAATATCTGATGATGTAGACAGGTTAACGAAGGTTGTAGTGTTCGATGTGTGCTAAGGTGACTGCGGGGAAGAACTTAACTTATTTTATGAGTTCTAATAAAATTAATTTAAAGACTGATTGATTGAACTTTCTTATGGGGAAATACCCAAATAAACTAATCCACTGCTTGTCAAACTGCCGGAGTGACTCCTCAGCTCGTCCCGATGTTGATTCTTAGTGAGTAGTAGAATGTTGATCATTATATTAATGTATTAATATAATGATAATATTATAATGTAATAATATATTAATGTATTATAAAATCTGATAAACTTTCTGTAAACATAAAATTGACCAAAAATTATATAATCAAATAAACAAATATTTTAGAATATTCCAGTCCTAACCCATTTTTGCTTAATTTTATAATATATACATATTTTCTTTCGTTATGTGTTAATTATTTACAGTGTGACTATTATATTCATTGACAAATCCCATATAATAGAATGGAAAAGAATTGACCTATAATTTACAAAACTCTTCATTCCTAAGCTGTGACAATTGTGAGATAAATTATTCTTTTAATTTTTCATACAACAACCATAATTTCTGATAGCAGTTTTGAAAAAATACATAGTGCATGTATAAAAATAGATGCTTCTTCAAAAACACTTAAAAAAAAAAAAAACATGTTAAATGGTAACCTGTATTTGCTAGTTACAATAAAAATAGTTCCATTTCAACAAAGAAAAATGGGGGGGGGGGAATCATTGAATCTAGTGTTAGGGAAAAGCAGATTAAACTAAAAATACATAATTATGTCAATAAGCAACTGTTACTGCAGTAAGAACAGAGCCAAGACCAATCCTGCAGAATCCATGAGGATTACTAAACATTTTGCCTTTTCATAATGAAAAATTTACATCAAAATTTTACAAGTTTAATTTAAATTAAAAATACTATTTTTTCATTTTAGCCTGAAACAAAAGAATTCAACTACAATTTAAAACTAGACATTACTGAATGTCATCTTACAGTCTGTCTAAAACTTATATGTGTTTCTATTTAAAATAGATTCAATTGACTGCAAACAGACACTTGTAAGAATTAAGATTCAATAAGACAGAAAAGTGAAAATCAATATGCTTACTTTATTTTCATATCAAGCATTTGATAAATATTTTTAGGGTCGATTAAGTCATTATTAAGTTTTTATTTTATTCAATTTATCTCAGTATCAAACTAAATTTATTTGTTCACTAGTTTTAATACACAATAGTGTTTCATTTTATAATAAATGAGAGAATTTGATGATCAAGTTATCAAGTATTTATTTTATTCAAAATATCTTAGTATCAAACTAAAAAACACTTTTGTTCATTAGTTTTAATATACAATAATGTTTCATTTTATAATAAATTTAGCATAAAAATGAGAGACTGTATTTTTTTAAAATAAGAAACTGGCCAGAGGGCAGAGGTGGAAAGACCAAAGGCCTTCAAAAAAAGAGAAAAAAATTGACCCATGAAACAATACAATTCGTCATTAGACTCCTGTGACTACCATTAGACTCCAAATTTTAAAATCTTTAAGAAAACTATACTTCTTACTTTAAAAACAGAGTAATATTATCATTGTGTTGGCTGCTTGTTTAGACTATATATAAATATTTCTTCAAAATCATGAAGTAACACAAATGCTCAATATCATTGCATTGATAAAGAATGTATGAAATACATTTTAAAAAATAAAATTTTGTGTTTTAAACAACTATTTAGTTACAAATATATAAGTAAATAGGTTGAAAATATAATTAATACACAATATTATTTTTAATTGACAATGAGCTTTTTATTAAATTAAAATTACAAATATATTTATGAAACAAAAATGGAAAAAAACAAATACAGTGCATTTCAGTATTGAACCCAAGCTTGCCAGAAGATGAGCAAATGCTAAATGACTTATAATCAACATTATGTTTTAGCTGTATGTTAGAAAGTAAGCATGTAAGTTGCCTTATAATATTAGACCCCTCTTGTTTCTCAAGAACTAAAGAACATTGTCTAAAATCTGTTGAACCTGAGACTAAGAGATCGCTACCCTACAATATACAGGGTCATCGAAATGCCTAGATTTAAAAAAATTATAACATCAAAACCTTTTATGTTAAATGAGTAATTCTTTCACTACACAATAACTGGCAAACACAAGTGTAGTTTTAGTTCACTAGAATTCGTTTATGTGTCTGTGTTATGTGCAGATTAGTTGCACAGTCGTCAAGGATATGCACGACTCAGTACATGATTTTCGCGATGCGCTCAACATACGCTTTCCAAATGGTTGGATTGGCAGAGCAGCCCCTATTTCTTAGCCTCAAGAAGTCCTGACCTTACCCACTTAGATTTCTTTTTCTGGGGGCACATAAAAAACATTAAATACGCAGAAAAGATTAGAGTTTTGGACCATCTTTAAGAGCAAATCTCTGCCACTATGATACAACGCACGTGGCAGGAAGTTTATTACAGATTAGACTTCTGCAGAGCAACAAACGGTACTCACATTGAAACATACTAAGATATGAAAAGATTATTATATGCCGCACATTATAAGACTAAAACCAATAAATTACCTTTCATAGTTTTTTTGTGACAGTTATTTAAAATCTAGGCATTATTTTTTTATGACACTGTATATTAAAATAATCAAAATGTGATTATCAAGGTTGGCTTTCTGCTTCTTAGAATGCATCAGGGGTCAAAGAGCTAATTATATTTGCAATTTCTGAAAATATGTATTTTTTTCCTGTAATTAATAAAGTCTTAATTGGTTTTTTTTATTGTTTTATCTTGTTTTAAAATATTTTACACTTTTTTGACTTTTTTGGAGGGGGCCCATATAGGCAACCAATTTTTTTTCAGGTTCTTTTTAATAAGCTTTTTGTTAAACTTCGGTTTTGAATTGAAATACTTGATATTAATCACTGTTTTTAGAGTTGTTAGTGAAGATCAAAGATATATATATTTTTAAATGAAACTCACTTTAAGTTAAAAACAAAAGAAGGTACCCATATTTACACCTTTTCCCTCTATCTATTGAGAAAGAAATTGAAATACTTATAGTTACAAAAAAAAAAAAAATTCTATTTTGTACTTTTTTTTTATTGTATTATCTACCTAAAGCTATAAATCCCCTAAAATGTTGGAAAGAAATTTTTTAACTACATAGATAATAAATTTAAATTACAAAAGGATTATAATTTGAAACTATAAGAGATGTAACTTACGCACTACATATAACTTTTTCTTTTTGATTCTAACTTTTTCTTTTTTGATTCCATACTAATCTCTGTTAAAATTGTCTTTCACAGTTTTAAACAAAGACATGTGTGGAAATCAGCAATATATTAGGCATATAACCTACATGCTTGAATGTTCTAAAAATAATCCAGCATTGAAATATAAGAACAAAGTAACAGAGAATTATATGTAAATCTGACCATGTCCATTACTGTAGCCTTTTATGTAAACAAGAGTATTGGACTTAATATCCAGCAGCAATACAGGTAAAAAATTGAGATTTGTATGAGACAGGGGATGATAAATAGTAGTAAATGGAAATGTATTTGAATGTCAAGTATAATACTTTAACAAATTCAATACAAAAGATATTTCAAAACACCAAAGATACTAGATACCATATTTTATAATGTAAAAACAATCAAATATCTCTGAATACTGGAAAATAATGTAATGCATATAAGAGAATTTAATCAAACAACTGGATGGTGAAAAGAAAATCAAGGGTAATAGATTATGTTAAGTCTCGTAAGCTTTGATCAATCCTTAATTAAGGATTTTTCTCATTTTGCTTTTAAATTTAAAAGATACACAGAAAATAAAAGCATCTTATCAGGATGCATACTCAAAAATTAGACATCCAGATCATAAGTTAATACAGTAAGTATTCATCAATAAAAGGAAAATGTTGCATAATCACAGATAAATGTGTGTTTGACAATGAATTTAATGGGAAAAAAACAGAATAAATTTATATAATAAGCAATTAATATGGCCAGAATATTAAATTTACTAATAGATATACAAAAAAAATAAAATTAAAATAATTAAATGTTTACCTTCCTGCAATGCCATTTGGTTGAATCTCTTGAATAAAAATACCAAGTTCTCCTTTTTGCTCACTACGTAAACCAACAACACTAAAACCAAGACTACTGCCTTCAGGTTTGAAGAGCTGTAGAGTATGTATGTCTCTCCCTTGAGCCCCCTGATCAATAGTGCGCTGAAATTCCTCAGCATAACTTTCTGTAGTAATAGGTGATAAAACATACTGAGGAGGAGCTATTATTGAAGCCATCTGAAAAAGAAAAAGCTTACAACAAACAGAAATAAAAACTTAAAATATTCAAGTTTTAAACTATTATTTAAACTATTACTAGTATTTAAACTATTTAAAGTTCATGTTATCAGTAGCTTAATCTTAATTTATTTTGATAAGGATAGGTGAAAAAATACTGTTAACAGTCATTCATGTTAAGCATATTCACATTGATAAGTTTTGATTGTATGTTGTTAATAAAAAAAGTAAATATGAAATTTCATTACATAAATTTTGGAAGCACTGTGTAATTTCAAGAGTCAAAAAAAGGTCAAGGGCAACAAAGTGTGTCAGGGAAAGAAGAATGAATTAACATGTGGCATCATATATAAGATATGAAAACAATTAGCTAGGTATTGCTTGCAAACAGCATTATAGAAGTCCATTTTTAAAATGCATTGTTACTAAAACAACATTAAGTACTTTTTCTTTCATTTGAATTGAAATAGCTTGAAATAAAAGCATTCAAGATGATGCCTTTAATTAATAAAAGGTAATAATTTGTTTCGTGTGAATTCTAAATTAACAGTGAAAAAAAAAATAAACATCACATCAGGAAGTACTTATAAACTAAATGTGGCATCCTAAGAAGTAGGGAAAACAAGAAAGTAGGATAAAAACTATGGATCAATCTAAACAGGTTTTTAACAGCAAAACCAAATTTCAGTAATTTTTCTAATTTTGGCCAAAAATGAAAATGTCCAAAAGGGTTTTTTTTTTATTAATACATAAATAGACAAAATTATTAATTAATTATATACATTATTATACATACAGCCCAAGTTAGCTCTCTGTATTGGACAAAAGTTTATTTTCATACAAAATAAGATGTAATAAATTCATCTTCAAAACAATGATTTTCTAATTATATTGATTTCATCTAATTAAAAAAATGTTTTAGATACACATAACAAGATTCATCTTTTATAAGGATTTTTGTAACTGATCATCTATTATAACTTTCTAAAAGAGTATTTGAAACATTTCTGTAGTTTGAAGTTAAGAATTTTCTGTTACTGTGAAATCTACAACTTTTAACTTCCTTAGTCCCGAGACAAACAATACAAGGAACCATGAAAACCTGTTGCTATAAAACATTTCCAAAGATTTATCAGCCTATATATCAATGCTTATGCTATGCATGCATTTATTAAAAATGATTAGAAATAAATTTAGAAATTTTAGAAGCATTTAAATTCATTTAAAGATAGTTCTTTAGTGTCTTGTGATGTTGTCTTTAGACAACATCAGTACTAAGGAAGTTATAACGTGCATGCAAAAAATGTCTTCAAAATTTAGTAATATACAAATTGTTTGCCTTATAATTTGGTCCTGCATCTTGAGCCAGCCATGACTAATAATTATAAACAGTAAAGTTCATAGCATAAAAGGGTGTTTTATTTGAACTGATATAGCTCAAATCAATGAATAGCATTGAAAATTTTTGAAGGAAGAAATGAGATTTTAAGAATGCAGATAGTTTTGGTCAAGTCAAATTTTCAACAATGTTTGCAAAAAATTCAGTTTTAACAAAAATTCTTATTTTGGACCAAAAACAAAATTGGATTTTTGGTTGATCTCCAATAAAAAATCCCCAAAAAATTGCATGACATAATTAACAAATGACTTATTTAAATTCAAGCTAAATTCATATTTATAGATTTTATTGCACAAAAAATACTGCAAGAACCGAAAGTTTTGCTTAATTTGGCTCATGTTTCAATTAGAACAGTAAAAAATAAATAACACAATTTATTTTTACTGCAACCAATAAAATACTGGTTAGCAATATTTCTTTAAGTTCCTACACACAAAAGATTAGACTTAACGTTGTAGTTGTGGTATTGTGGACCATATGCAAATTTCATGTTTAAAATGATGAGCAATGTAAAAATATACAATTATCTAAATCAGTTGTTTTACCAAAGAGTAAACAGAAACATAGAAAGCTTTTAAACATTTTCTTAAATGTTTTTTAATAAATTTTGCTAGATTGAAAACCACTAAGCAAATAGTGCAGATGTTAATATGAAAACTAACAAATATACTACAGAATCTTAAAACCTAGTTTTGATGTGTATATACACTGTATGGCCAAAGGTGACCGGCCATTTGTGATTTTAGGCATTTGTTAAATATCTAGAAAAATACATAAGAAATTATCTTGATACTCTAAGTGTGTAAACTTAATAGTATAAGTCATCCATCTTTACGAAGATTTCCTCCCGAAACTCCATAAGGAACCATCAACAAATTGAAAAAGAACTAAAATCTTTTGGATAACTCTGTCAAAACTAATGTGGCAAAAGCGTTCAAATTGCCATTTATGATTAAATGGTCATTTATAATAAACTGTGTTCATTTTTAGGAGGATAGCATGTATACTCATAGAGAAATTAAGGTTTTTATAAAAAACAATCCCAAATTTTTCCAAGTTTTTTGCTTATAATTTTCGGAGTTCTTAATATAAAATAATGTAATTTTCTGAAAATATGACAATTGATATTGTACATCAGGTCTGTCCAACCTTTCAGTAACCAGGGGCGCATCTTGGCTCTTGGCACAAAACGAAGGGCGCCAATATTTACGTGACTAAAAACATGTGGCAATATTATCGCATAGTGTTAGTATACGCGGACGTCTTCACATAATGCAAATGAATCGTACAGCGGTAAACAAAAGACCCCTACAGTTATGGAGTTATGCGTATTAAATTTCAAATTATACATTTTTTTTTTTATGAGAAGACTATATCAAAAATATTTGTATGGTAAGGAGCCAGAAACTTTAATCGCGTCTATAATAACAATAATAATAAATAAATAAATATGAAAATCAGCTATACCAGAGATATAGGTTTCTTTTAGGCTGTGAAAAAACAGTTTGCTTTATTTTGAAAGCGTGGATTAGTTTTATGAAAAGTATAAAAGCAGAAAAGACAAACATGATAGTGACCAAACCATGTGGGTGGTTTAGGAGGGATAATCTGGAAGTACTTTAGTAGATTAGATGGAAATCATTCTGAGCTATTTATTATTTTTTCTAAGCAAAATTATAGAAAAAAAAGAAGAAAGAAAAAAAAACCTGTGAAATTTCAAAAGTCAAGAAAGAAAAATCGAGCCTCTATATCCTTCAAATTAAACAGCTCTCAACTTCAGAAAACAGCTTCAGATTTTAAAAATATCGCTGATAAAATATTAATGATTTTAAAGAAAGCATTCTTTATAATGGAGTTTTACTTTTAAAATGTTTAAAAACACGAGATCTTCAAGAGGGCGCCAAGAAAATCTATAAAGGGCACCATGGCGCCCGCGGGCGCCGCGTTGGACAGCCCTGTTGTACATAATACTCTGCAATCAGAATTTAAAAAATAAAAAAAATTGTGTGAAAAATGAGCAGGTTTACTAAATAATTTTTCATTATGCATGTGTCAACACTATCAAAATTTCATTTGCATATTGTGTTAGCTAAATGTATAAAACTTTTGTAAAAGTCTCAAAAACATAGCTTGAAATTTCTGAAAGTGTTTGTCAATAGAATAAACTCAAAATCCATTATTCCCAAAATAAAGCAAAGAGATGAGGGGCTGTATCCATTTCTACATTGATTAGTGTTAATATAGAATACACAAGATGGTACATACTACTATATTTGGATACAACCCCTCACTTTTTAGCTTAATTTTGGGAACAACGGATTTTGAGCTTATTCTATTGATGAACACTTTCAGAATTTTCAAGCTATGTTTTTGAGACTTTCACAAAAGTTACTCTAAACATTTAGCTAACACAATGTATAAATGAAGTTTTGATAGCGTTGACACATGTGCAATGAAAAATTATTTAGTAAACCCTGCTCATTTTTCATACAATTTTTATTATTATTATTTTTTTTTTTTTTTTTTTTTTTTTTTAATTCTGATTAGAGGGTATTGTGTACAATGTTGTTTGTCATATTTTAGAAAAAGAACATTATTTTACATTAAGAACTCTGTAAATTATAAGCAAAAAACTTGGAAAAATTTGTGAATGTTTTTATAAAAACCTTAATTTCTGTACAAGTATACATGCTTTCCGCATAAAAATGAACACATTTTATTACAATAAACCACTTAATCATAATCTACAGTTTGAATGCTTTTGCTACATTAGTTTTGACAGGGTTATCCAAAAGATATTCATTTTTTATCAAATTGTTGACGGTCCTTCATGAAGTTTCAGGAAAAAATCTTCACAGAAATGTATGACCCGTACTTTTAAGTTTACACATTTAGAGTTTCAGGATAATTCCTAGTGTATTTCTTCCAGGCAGTTTGTCTATATTTTCCCAAAAACACCAAATCAGTTCTAGACAAAATCATTTTAAAAAAATTGAAGGCATGAAGTGTATTTTAGAAATAAACAGGGAAAGTAGCATAATAGAGTATGACTAATCCACAAATTGTTGCAATATCCATTGTGTAAATGAAGATAAATTTCATCAGGAAATTTCTTAATTGGGACTTTTTTTTTTTAGTTCCTCCAATTTTAATAAGACGTGTATTATATACCTTCCCACCCCCCCCACCCCCCCACCCCCCGAATTAAAAACAGTAGTAAGCGTAAAATTTTATTTAATCATTTGTATGGAAAATAAATGAAAAAAGAGGTATTTTTAAAAGTTTTACACTTAAAGCATTTATGTTAAAACAAAGATTGTTACTTAGACAGTATATTTTATCTCTGATATAGATATACAGTCGAGTCTCTATATAACGAAATCCACTGTTCCAGTAAAAAAATCGTTATATAGAGAAATTCGATGTATAGAGAATGATGTTAAAAATAGTATTTAATATGTGATATTTGAACAAATATTATTTTTAATCTTTTGAATTAAGTATTTGAAATATTTAAAAGTAAATATTAACCTAACATTTTATTTCTTAATTATTTAAGTTGTTTCAAAAAAGAGAACAGACATTTATTTGAAAGCTTAATGAAAATCAAATGAGGAAGACTTGCATTAATTTCAGACAAAGAAATCTGTAATTTTTTGTTGTTTTCATTTTAAAATTGTTACACTCTCAAAAAAAAAAAGGCTCAACTTTTTGCAAGGAATGAAAAATTGTCGTTAACATTTTCCTTCATTTGAAGGCCTCTCTTATGTGCTTCTCATTGATTCCTCTCTTATGTGTGTATCAATTCAATTGACTCTGTTTTGAGAAGGATGTGGAAAGGTGTGTGGGAGGTGGGATGAATTCGTTGGATTTAAAGAACAAGGAGAGAAGTAATATAAAAAAAAAAATTCAGCACTGACAATAAATCAAAAATAAGTGATGGAAAATTGATTACATATGATTTTGAAGCTTTTTAAAACTGAATAAATTAAGACCAATTTATGAAAAAATTCGTTATATGGAGATAGATATTTCGCTATATAGAGACTGTTTTTAATGTAATCATGCGAAAAGGGGACCGTTCCTACTAAAAATTCGTTATATAGAGAAATTCGATGTACGGAGTTTCGTTATAGAGAGACTCAACTGTAATTACAATTTAAGGAATTTAAGATAAAACAGTTTATACAAATAATAATAATAATAATAATTAATGTTCATAAACAAGTACTTACAACATTTAATAAAGAATATTTAAATTTCTAAAAACAAGATTTGTTGGTTTAGCAGCTAAGGGTGACTTATTTACAAAAGATTACAAGATACAATACAAAAACAGAAACAATGCTTTAATAGAAATAACTATTGAAGATATATTTTTAAAATATAAAAACCAATAAATCATTAAAATAATTGAGTGTAATTGTGTACAATTTCTTCATTTTAAGCATTAAAAGTCTAATTTGCTCACATTATGAATAAAATAAGCACAAACAAATATACATAAACTGTAATCTGCAAAAGAATTGGAACAAATCTGTGCAGATTAGTGGATCTGCTACTGTATGTGTAACACTGATGTATCATAATTAAACTAATAATTTTGAATTATTTTATTGATCTTATTTTTTGTAATGAAATTAAATTGCAACAGGATTGTATAACTTACTTCCTTTTCCTCAAAAAGTGACTTATTATGGCACTGGAAATATTTTACAAAAAATCTCTTCCGTATAATTACAGATACATTTCACTGTTTTTAAAAAAGACAGACTGGATTTTGTCAATTCTTAAGAAAGCAGGATACACTGGAAAATTTTACTAGAGGACTCACTAGATTTAATGTTTTTAACTGATCAGAAAATTGAGAAAGATACAAAAAAAGCAGGAATCTCCTGTCAAAATCATGAAGTCTGAAATGAAATTTTAATGTAAAATAAATAAATGCAAAACTAGTTGACTATCTGCATTTCTTACTTCAGAGGATTTAGGCTCCATTTCATCAGTTTTCAGCGCTGCTCTGGTTTTAGCCATGTGACTTTCATAGTCATAGTTTTGATCAGGATCAGAACTTGGCTCATAATCTGAATTTTGCAAAGGTATTGGGTCAGCAGGAACATTTAAGAGTAATTCTCCTGTAGTAGGAGATATGTCAAAGTCCACTGGGAGGATCGAGGGGTGTTTGTGAAGCTGTCTCTTTAATTCTTGTAAAGAATCCTGAAATGATTTTAGAATTTAAAAAACACTGCACATTTATGTATTATATATGAACTTAAAAGCAAATTGAAAAAAAATATATTTCCAAAACTTGACATAATACTAAGTGTTGAATGATATTGAATATTGTAACTTATGTACATGATTAATAACAATAAAACATTCAATATAAAGAACAACATAGCTATAATGAAAATGAATTATTCCGATAGTTTGAAACAGCTTAAAGAAAATAATTTCCTGCATTCACAGTTAATTTAAAAATTAATGGTTTCTTCAGATACGATTTTTTTTATAGTTGTAATCTTCATTAGCCCACATCTCAGATATCATTGAAATAACAATTACATTTAGTAAAAAGAAAAAAATTATAAAACGAAAATTTAAAAAGATGAATGTGAATCTGCTCATTAATTTAAAATCAAGATGAAATATGCCCAATAGACACAAATCTACTACTTTCTGAAATACAATCATATTCTGTTACTAGCATATAAGTCTGTTCCCATACAAGCCAACCCTTCTATTTTGAATGACAAAATAATGGTAAAATTCTTGATCTGTACATAAATTGACCCTAAAAAATTTCAATATGCTTTCAGACAAAAATCATATTTTTAAAGAAATACTAAGCAAACAAGAATAATTATATAAAAAATAAGAAACATGAAACAAATTCTTCAGATTCAAAATTACTATCTAAATCTCAAAAAAACTTCGAGGGAGTGTTTCCTTATTATAAAATTTAGAATGATGGATTTTCGTCATCATTTTCTTTAAAAAAAATATATATATATATATATATATATATCAGCACTATTTATAGTATTGTTAATACAGCTCTTTTTAAATAATTTCACAATATTCTTCCTTTGAACTGACATCCACTTTTAACTCAAATGATAACAGATTCTTATTTTTTTTTTTTAATTGCCTTCCTCTATTTTCTGCAAATCTGGCAAATATATCCACTGAATGCAGATTTCTCCCAATGTATCTTTAAATAGTTTGTTGATACAAACATGTAGAGGTTGCAACTTTTATGTCAGTCTATCTGGTACAAAAACTATAAATGAATTAAATTTTTCAACTTTTTCTTTCATTTTGTTGGTCATATGAGTGCTAAATGTATCCCAAGCATCACTGTTTTTTTAAAAACAGCTCAGTGTCTTTTGCACTACAAATTTTCCAACCAGTCCAAGTTTCTTCTTTCATCCATTCACTGTGGAGAAGAGCCTAATAATTACTCCAGTCAGAAATTTTATGCTCAACGGAAATTTTTTTTCCTATTAAATATGACCGGAGACAATTTACAGCCATCTGCTAAACAAGATAAAACAATGATGAAAACAATTTCAAGTGACTTAGACATTCTTTTCTCAAATCTGACTGCTTCATAAGCTGTTTCTCCCTTTACAAAAGATAATTCTGGGTCAAAATTTTTCAGCTTATATGATATTTTTTTTTTTTTTTTTTTTTTTTTTTTTTTTTTTTTCCCCAAAAAACATAACTACTAGATTTATGCAACAAACTATTTTAGGAATGAAATTTTCTAAAATTATTGAAACATTTTTAAATTAACAATATATTTATATATTTTAATGCATATTAATTTATTAAACTAGTTTACACCTCTGAACTAACAAGTTAATGGATGTTTCATAAAATATTTTTAATGTTGAAACAGGAAATATAATAAAGTCTATCATGTTATGTTTCCTAGTTACATAATTTTTAAAATATGAACTATGATTATATTAACAGATAAAGTGAGAGCATAACATTGTACTGATATACAGATAACAGGGTTCCCAGCAAAACATGACAGACAAATTCCCTGATTTTCCATCACCAAATCTCAAAAAATTAAATGACTTTCCCTGACCAAATTTCAAAAATGTCTTTAACCAAATGGGAATACAGTAAAATTTGCTACTCATTTTCCCAACTCTTTGTCAAAACTAATGTTTATTTTCCGTCAATTGTTCATCAAACTTCTATTTTTTTTTTTTTTTTACACAACTTTTGATGAATTTTGAGATTTTTTCCAGAGACTACTTGATGACTTTCACGTCATTTTTCATTTTTTCACCAAGATTTTTCCATGACTTTATAGAAAATCTTTGTAAATTCCCTGACTTTTCCTATATATTTTGAAATTCCCATGACTTTCCCTGACTACTTTGAAATTCCATGACTTTCCAGATTTTCCCTGACTTTCCATGACGCTGGGAAACCTGGATAAATAAAAAAGCAATTTTTTTAAGGGCACAAACAAAAACGAATGTTTAAAAGTTATTCAAATTGCTGTTTCTTAACTTCTAAATCTCAATCATTAATGCAATAGTTAAAAGTATACAAAATAAATGCATAAAACCATAGAAAGTTTCAAAATAGTTAACCATGGGCTGCATTTTTTGCACCTTCTATAGCTTTATACATTTACTTTTTGAACTTTTAATCATTGCATTGGAGATGGAAACTTTAGAAGATTCGAAACATCTGTTTGCCCCTTTTCAACAATTATATTTTTATTTGTGCTCTTATGTTATTCTTTCATTTCTCAATTATAAGAATATTTAAAAACCTAATAAATATTTTAACAGAAATCGATTTCTAGAAGATTTAAATATGTAAATATTAAAATTACAGCTCATTCTGTTAAATATTTTTTGGGCTCTGCTGAGAAGTGTCCTCATTACAATCTGTTTTGCAATTATTACCAACTAATTTGTTATTGGAACCTTCAAACCCATCATTATTCCTAAACTACTTGCCTAAATAACTTGCTGTTTCTTATTGAAAGATAAATTTCATCAAAGAATCCAAATATGTCAACATTAGGTTTTATAAACAAATTTAAAAATAAAAACAGCCACTAAAACTCAAGGTTACAAAAACAAAAATGTGATGTATAGAGCAAGAAAATAACTTCATTTCCATATTCAGTATCCACAAACATAAAATTCACTAAATACGATTTCAGTTTGGAAAGTTATTTTTCAATTTGTAGATTAGTAAATTCATATATGTTTTAAACTGAATTAACTATATTATAAGTTTGAACAGATGGGAGGAATTTTTTTTCTCTTTTTATATATAATTCAAAACCCATTTCATTGTAATTATTTCTTTGCCCTTTATAAAAGAAGAAACAGAAAAGTTTATGTTTTGCAGATTTAATGCTTTATATTGCAATTATTTTGAAAATTATGTAAAATCTGCAAAACTCTAATTTTCAAATTCTTTCATTCTTTGTTGTATGCATTTGAGAGGATATACACTAGGGTGGATCACTGTTATATGGTAAAAAAAAAAAAAATAATAATAATAACATTGATAAAAACCTCTACTTATGCAGAAAACATTCTATTATAAGCAGATCAAATATATATATATATATATATATTAGTTTATTACTGATGCAAGGGGATTGAATTTTCAAAAAAAAAAATTAAAAAAAGACCCAATTTCTGTTAAAGGACTATTGACACAGAATAATTGTTTTAATTATCAGCGCTGTGCGAAAGGGAGGAGGAAGGGGCGGTAGCCCTGGGTGCAGAAATTTAGTGGGGCCAAATTTATATTACCAATGTCATTTCGGGGGGGGGGGGGGGGGGGGGGGGGTAGTGTCGAGTTAGGGAAAAGGGGGGGCGGTAAATTGAAACTTAGCCTCAAGTGCAGTTTTCCCTTTGCACACCCCTGTTAATTATCAAAACCTACCTATGCAGAAAATGATATATTTTATAGAAATTAAGAGAAAAATAAAATAATAATTTTCAAATTTAACTGTGCCACAAGAGAGTTGAAATTTTGAAAAAAAAGAGTGGGAGTCAATTTTGATTAAATTATTTGACACAAAATAACTGTCTTAATAACTATCAAAACCAACCTATACTAAAAAGATGTTACAATGCATGGAAATTAAGCATTAAAAAAATTCAAAATTAATACTGACACAAGGAGTTTGAATTTTCAAAAACAATGCATTACCAATTTTTTCAGTGGTAGATTTGTTTTTGTATTGTACTGTACTTTGAATATTTTTACAACATGCCAGTGTTAAGAAAAAACATTGGCCCCATATTTGGGTCTAGCTGTGATATTCCAATGAATATACTTCCTACTGACCAAAACATTAAAATGCATATGTTGGCATTAAAAAAACTAAAACAATGAAAGAGTATCTAAATCTACACTTAGAAGTAACCTATAGAGCTTCAATGTCAATAACTGACCCTTACAATATTTTGAGAAAAAATTGATCATACCATGGACAAATATCACACTCTTCTTAAATTTTACAAAGCAAGAAAAAAGTTTATCAATATCGAATGACAAAGAAAACATGTCAAAACATTCATATAACACTACCTTAAAATAAACAGTATTAATTGTACACACATTAAGAGAATTTTAATCAAAAAAAAAAAAAATTAATCTTTTAACAGAACAATTTTATTTACAACTGGATATCTATTTACAATTATAAAATCAAGACAAATAATATGAACCAAAATAGCAATTTAAAGAATGATTTAAATCAATCTAGGATACTAAACATTTTTCAGTTTTTTTGCAGTTTGATAATTTTATAAAATTATTAACGAAAAATGATTAAATAATTTTTTAAGGTAGAAAGGGTTGGGCATATCACTGGTGACAACCACTAAAGAAGCTTTATATATTTAGATGCAGAATAAAAATCATTTACACACCAATAAAACAATCCAATGCAATACAGGTTGAAAAACAATTCAAGCATTATATATTTTTGAAATATTAATCATATTTTCTATTGTGAGACATATGCTAGTTAAAAATTATAGGTAATGAGGTAGCAGATTCAATGACAATGAAACTATTTCAGTATGCAAGTTTGAAAATTGAAATAAACCTTTACTAGAAATTATTACATATAAGAGCTAGATGCCTAAAGATTACACATAAGACTTTTTAAATTATATCTGGAGATATATTGGAAAATAAAAAAATAAAATCAAAGCTTTTCTGAGATAAGATGTCAAAAAACTTGTTGGGATCAAATTATTTCAGTCATTTTATTAACTGGTCATTTATTAACATAAATAAAGTTTTTATTTACACTGGTATAAAACTAATAAAGTTTTTTATTTATTTTTTAGTAAAAAGAGCCTTTAAGAGTGTAATCGATATCAGGGTTCCTAGTTTTTGAAGTTATGTTCTGCACAATTTTGACGATACTTATTTTAAAATCTGTAAACTGGCCCTGTAAACAAGATCTAGAATAAGCAGACAAAAGAGTACAGCTAAACTATTTTCATAGGTTCAAAAAGACATTTTCACAAGAGAATTATGAAAGCAAAAAGTTTCCCAGATTATCATAATTAAACTATAAATTTTGTTCTAAAATTTTTTAAATAATCTGAACCTTTTTTTAAATTTTAAAATTGACTTTAAAAAAATGAATTCAATGCAAATATACAGTGAAAATTAAAGTATATAAATTAAAATAGCAAACAAAACTGCATATTTTGTTTCACAAATTTTTCTACAGAAAGCCTAAACCTTAACTAGTGCATTTCTAGACTTTTGATAATTTATTATTTTCCACTATCTTAAATATACATTGTGTTTTTTGTTAAACTAATGCTATTCAGAGCTGCCGATAGTTCGTTCTAATAATGGGAATGACAAAATTTTATACATAGACTGAGAAAACTATAGGAAAAAATATCTCCCCCACCCCAAAAAAAAAAAAAAAAAAAACTGTCGCTAGGGAAAAATTTGGTGCTGTACATTAAAAGAAAATATCAGAAAAAGACAAAATTATTAATTTGGATAAAATGCCATGTTTTATTCATCATATTCACTTTCCTGACAAGGAATTAAACTAGATTCAATGTGACCACTATTCTCTTGCACCACACCTTGCATTCTTTATACAACATTCTTGATGGCCTGGTGTAACATGTGACAAGGAACAGCTCATACTGCATGAATTATGTTGTCTTAAGATACTCAGATTTGTTGCTGCTCCAAGATAGACTTTCGATTTCATATAACACTAAAGCCAAAAATTGCATTGGGTTAAATCCGAAAACCAGGGCGGCCAGACATATTGAAAATAACTGATAACTCTTTGGTCAGTGAAGTGATGGCACAACAGCTGCTGTACTTTTACACCAATATGTGATGGTGCACCATCTTGCATAAAAATTATCTGATCCAGATATTGTCTCTATTGAAGTTGTGGAACAACAAAACTAATCAGCATATGACATCTTTCTGCATTAATGGTACATGTCACGGGTCTTGTCGCATTAATGTTCTAAAAAAAAATGGTTGGAGGATGAATTTGGCTGTAAAGCCACACGAAACAGTGAGCTTTGGAGAATGTAACAGAGTTTCTAGGACCATATGATGTAGTTCAGTGGCCCAAATTTTAGTTATAAATATTAACAGACCCTTTCAGATGAAAATACAGGGTGAGTCATAAATATCGAAACAATAGGCTATCTCCTTAAATATTGCCCCTAGACCCATACTTCCAATTGCAAAGTTTCATAAAAAAAAGTGAATTTTTTGATAAGATAAGTTGCAACTCCATGGGGGGTCTATTTTAAAAAATACGAAAATTAAATTTTTATATGGCCCCCAGAGGATAAAACATCCAATTAGAAAAATTTTCCTTATTCATTCCTGAAATGAACAAAAAAAATTTCATCTTGTTATCTTCAAAACTCAGAGAGTTATGACAATTTTAATAAATCGTGAGGTTTCAAGGGATCAGACACAAATTGAAATGCGTGTAATTGAAGAAACAATGTTGCTGTAATGGGTCCAGGAAACATTATTTTATTTATTTATTTATAAAGTTGGAATTTTGAATGTTTTGAGATGGTTAACCGTATAATTTATAAGCATTATCACATCATAAGACTTTTTAATATTTTTTTTCAAAAAAAAATTGAGTAAATTAAAATTGTTATAACTCAAAATATTATTTGTCGCGTTGAATTTTTTTCTTTTGATTAAACGAAAATGTCTAATTTTCAATTTTAATTCAGCATTTTAAATAATATGTATTTAAAAAAAATAAAAGTATTTAAAATAGCAATATTAAAAAATAGTAATTTTTGTAAACAAATCATATTTTAAAAGTAAATTTTTCTGAGCTGAAAAGTTACCGTAACCGACGGTTATTGACGTATGTCAGTTTAAAAATGAGAAATACTGAAATAAAAACATTTGATGCAGTGCATTTAGTTTTAAGATGGGCAAAGATGGGCTCCTAACGTTTAAATGCTGTATAGTTTCGATTTCAGATTTTGTTCATGTTTTGCCATTTTCACCTTCTTTAATTACTGTTTAAATGCGTCAGTTGATTTAAACTTTATTTTTTTATCATGTCAATTTCAAATTTTTTCATTGTGCTGTGACTCACAGACAGACATTTCATAAAAACATGTTTTTCGGTATCTCTGAGCCCTAAAACGTGTGAATCCATCGAAAACCGGAATTCAAAATTTTCATGAATCCAATACTTTCTTCTTGTAAAAATAGAAGAAAACAAAAATAGGTTTAAAACTTTCATAAATTTTGAAACTGAATACAGTAAAATCTCTAAATAACGGACACCTCAGGAACGCAGAAATTGTCCAGTATTGGGAAAATCAAAGATATTCAAAAAGTGCTAAGAAACGTTTAAAATTTTATTAATTGACTTTTATATGTCTTAAAACCTCTTTTATATGATTAATCAGAAATTAAAATTATTTTTTAAGCAATGGGGCTAAATAAAACTGTACACACCTTTACCCACTGTTTATTACATGCTTGTGAAAAAACCCTGTTACAAAAGTTAACTTTTTCTTGCGATTACATGTAATTTGTTTTTCAAAGTGACATTATTGGACATTATGGAGTTCCAGTCGGGGAGGGAGATTGCACTTTTTGGCTGTTAAAAGCATAAAATCTCAATTTTCCGAGGGGATATTTCAATGCTCTGGAAGATGTCCTTCCTTGGCAACCCCTTCAATTCAACTCTGAACGTGGGGGGGGGGGGGGGGATTTTCCCCAGCTCATTTATCACAAAATTCCCTGATAAATTTAGAGGCCTTTTTACTTTTTTTCATTTTTTTGTCCTTAAAAAATACTTTTTCATCCTTTATCGCCTTAAATAGTGTCCACTATTCGGAATGTTCGTTATTCAGAGGTTAAACATACACAAATTTAGGTTTTGAGAAAGGGGATTGGAAAATAGTCCGTTAAACAGAGGTGTCTGCTATTCGGGTGTGTCCGTTATAGCGGTTTAACTGTAGTATAAAGTAGATTTTTTAAAATATTTCTATGTAATTTATTAAAATATATTTCCATTGATTCCGCAAATAGAAGAGTCATTTTCGCTATTACTATATTTACTAAACTTATTGCCTGAGCCAATAAGTTTTTAAGACACTTTTAATGAGAGTTTAATTAATATCACTTAATTTGATAACACTTTTAATAAGTGTTTAATAAGACGGTCCGTTCAATGAGTCGTGCCGGTTACGAAGTTGGCGGCAAGGTCGAAATATTGCAGACATCTAGCATATTTCATCGAAATTTAAAGCAAAAACCTATACGCTTTTATTTTATATCTAAAAGTTTAAGTGTTGTCTTGGATCGACATTTAACAATACGTAAATTTATGGTCGATCCCTTAATTGTACTTCAAATGAACTGATTTTGCTGCTCTCAGAGGCATGCTTAAGTGGTGTAAGTCAGGAATTTTGGAAAATTTTGGATATTAATATCTTTCGGGGATTTGCAGATATCGAGATGAAATTTTTTTTGTTCAATTCAGGAAGGGATAAAGGAATTTTTTCTAATTGGAAGTTTTATCCTCTAGGGCCCGTATAAAAATTTAATTTTCTTATTTTTTAAAACAGACCCCCCATGGAGTTGCAACTTATCTTATCAAAAAATTCATCTTTTTTTATGAATTTTTGCAATTGGAAGTATGGGTCTAGGGGCAATATTTAAGGAGATAGCCTATTGTTTCGATATTTATGACTCACCCTGTAGACCTCATCTCCCTATAAAATTCTCTACAGGAAAGCATCATCAACTTCCATTCTTGCAAGAAATATCTGAAATATCTACAAATGTCAGCCGTTTATCATAATCATTAGGTTTAAGTTATTGAAAGCAGCTGATCTTGTATGAATAGTAGTGAAGAGTAAGAATATGCTGCAAGACTTTTCATACCATCGAAACATTAAATTCAGTTCCTTCACAACACCCTGTACACTGCTACTACAAGCAGCAGAGATACCCTACGACCTATACTAGATCACAGTCAACATTCATTATCACTTTTTCTGACACAGGTTTGCGTCCTCTGACTGGGCAAACTGCTAACAAGCCTGTTTCTTCAAATTTAAGAATCATTGCTTTCAATGCATTAATGGATAAAGATCTTTTGCACAGTTTATGGCATGTTCAAAACAAACAAATAGCGGCTGGTGCATTGCACTGGCTACAATAATACAACTTCACAAGTAATGTGCATTGTAGTAAAGTGAGATTCGTTTTAAATCTGAGCTGAAATTGTTTCTTGGAGTTTTTCGTATGCATTTATAGTTTAAATTATTAGTGCTACTGTCGCTTGCATAAACAAAAAATTTGCATTTTCATTCATTGTCCATATTTTATGCTAATTCTCAATTGCATAAATTACAACGCCACATTTTCCCTTATCAGTGATGATTGGAACTATTTTTTTTTCTTCTTGGAATCTAAATTTTAAAGCCATTCCAGTTATTAAAATAAGAGAGAGCTCTAAATAGCATCAGTTAAAAAATAATAATAATAAATACACCCTGTAGATCCATTCCATTCTCATTCAAGACCACTCTGCAATTAATATGAAAAATAATTGTCACATAGTTTAAGCAAACTTTAAAATCATTGAAATTAAAAAAATTTTGTGTAAAATAAGGAAAAGATGCATGTAAATATGGCAATTCATAATTCCATACTTAAAAAAAGTTTTACATAGGCAAAAAAAAAAAAAAAATATCACATACAACAAAAATATTTTTAAAAGATATAAAAACTGTAAATACGACAGTGATCAAAATGTTACCTGAATATTTAGTATACTATGAAAAACAGGACTATCTAAGACAGAAATCAATGTATTAAGATCATCTCCCACAGATGGACTTAATTGAGCTGCCTCCGAATCTTTCAAGTGCAATTTTATTCTTTCTAATAGCTTGAGAGCTTGACGGGTATCTAAAAATAAAATTTTTCAAGGAAATAAGATATTTTTAAATACTGTTGTATTTTCATATAATACTGAAAACTGTCAAATGTTTTAAAAACAAAATATTTAATACGTGAATTTTCACATTGCTAACTAAGCGTAGAACCAACTTAGTGAAAAATGTCCTAGCCGCAGGGATGTAGTGGAGGGTATACGCAGGTTTATGCCGTATACCTTCTGTATTTCCTTAAGGAATACTGTATACCCTCTGTTTCTCAAGAAAGCTATAGTACATGCACTGTAGGGTATGTGCTCTGCCTTGAGTGTATACCCTCTGTTTAGACCGTATACTGTATAATTTTTTTTACGACTACACCACTGCCAAGCCGGGGATCAAACCTGGAACCCTTGAAATAGTGCTCCAAGTGCTCTACCATTTAAGTTACGAGGACAAAGCCCAGCTTAGCATTTCTCACTTCATATGTTGGTTAGGCTGCAATTCACAGCACAAAATGGAACCATCTTCATGAGCACACAATTTTGCAACGTAACACGAGACACCAAGAAACCCAGCATTGGTAAATCACATATCTTTAATATTACTCAATTTCTCAGCAGTGAAATTACTCTTGAAAATCTAGAATATTTAATACTAGAGTATTTAATATTCTAGATTTTCAAGCACAATTTCACTGATGAAAATTTGGGAAATTAATATTAAATAAATATGTTTTAAAAACATTTACAAACAAATTATATAGATAAAAGTAGGAATAATGTTTTATTATTTGACTAAGTACAGATCCCATTAATGTTTAGTAAATCTGGTCTGAGACAAACTCTAAGATTGAATTGACATCTGCCTAATTTTGGACTTTTTATGTGCCAGTGAATCCATATAAGGAGTCAAATTTGTCTAAGGCATAATTTTCTACATCAGAAAATTTTTTCAGCCTCGATCAATTTTTCATTACACTGTTCATTCGAGAATGGAACAATTATAAGTAAAAGAATGACTTTCTTTACAAGAAAGATTAAAGATCTAGTTGTCAACAGGAAATTTAAAATGAGATAGATTTAATAATATATCAAATATCGTCACAAAACAAAGAAGATTTTGTGAGTAAAGTTTATAAAAAACATTGTGAATTATTACAAAGATTTAAGTTCATTTTTTTTAACTCTTTGAATAGAAGAGATTAAATATTTACTACAAATGAAATGCACATTATTACAAATACATGAAGAATCAAAAACAGGGTTAGAAATTGGACTTTTAAGTAAGGTGTCAAGCAGGACCGTAGCTAGAAGTGAACAATTGGGGGGGGGGGGGGGGGCTCAAGAGAATGTAGGGGGGGGGACTCATAATTTTTTCTCTCTCGCTTTAACGCAAAAAGATAAATTAGTGCATATTCACATTGTCAATACTATGTTTCTTATTAAACTGTTGTAATAACTTCAGTTTATGCTAAGAAAAGTATATGATGATGAAAATTTTGAGTGTTTAACTGGTGCAAAATTAAACATGTTAGCTTCATATGTACAAATAGGATGAGGGAGTGTTGAAACACTTAATTTAGATACAATTTAGTAACTCTGCAACACTGTGAAAGGGTTTCAAAAGTAAATTAGATTTCTGAACATAATTTAGTTTGAATTTTCAGAACATAAATTCATTTGGCGACCTTGGAATTTTTTCCAGGGGGGGCTCAAAATATTTTAGGGGGAGCTGAGCCGCCCATAGCGTCCCCTTAGCTACTGCATTGGTGTCAAGTGATGCCTAAAGATTCCAAGATCACTCAATGAATTTCTGTTCTAAAAATTCAAATGAAATTCTGTTCAAAAATCTATTTTAGTTTTAAGACCCTTTCACAGTTTTGAAGAATTACTAAATTGCATCTAAACTAAGTGTTTCAACACTCTCTTATCCTATTTTTACAAATGAAGCTAACATGATGCTTAACCACTTCACCGTCTGCCCTGAGATAAGTTAGGGTTAAAAGCACTGTTTCTTCATACCCATCGCCAGTTAAGTGGTTAATTATGCACCAGTTATACACCAAAAATTTTCATCATTGTATACTTTTCTTAGCATAAAGTGAAGTTATTTCAACAGTTTAATAAGAAACATAGTACCTACAATGTGAATATGCACTAGTTTATCTTTCTGCGTCAGGGAAAAAAAAAAGTTATGAGCCCCCCTACATTCTCTTCAGCCCCCCCCCCCCTATTGTTCACTTCTAGCTACGGCCCTGGGTAGGGGTTGTACACATTAAACACTTTATCTATGTCTTAATCATTAAAACAAAATAAATTATGGTTTTCCATAAACCTAATTAAACTACATTATATGGATAAATAAGCTAAAAAACATTATAAAATCACCATAAAAAGAAAAATTAAGCAGGACGCGTTTCGAGCTACAACAATAACAGCTCGTCATCAGCTAATCCAACACGTGTCCCAAGGGCACAGACTCGAGAAAGTGAAAGAAAAAGGGAGGAGATTACAAAGAGTGCGACAGGTGGTGCTAACTAAAAGAGCCAAGGAGGAAAAGAAAAGTCGAGATAAAGTGAAAGAAATAGGGAGGAGATAACAAAGAGTGCCACAGGTGGCACTGGCTGAAAGAGCCCAGGTGGAAGAGAAAAATTATGCTAAACTAATAAAAAAGAAAGAAAACAGAGGGGGAGGGGGGGGGGGAAAGATTAAAATAAAATAAATAATTAAATAAAAATAAAATAACAATTGTAAAAATAGCAAATAAAATAATTAAAAATTAAAAAGTAAAAACTAATTAATAATAATAATAAAAACTACAAAAGTAATTTCCACGCAGGAGAAAGGGAGGGGGATGATGAGAGATCATTGACAAGAGTATTAGAATTTTTACAAATAAAATAAGCTTTGTGAACATCTAAATGAGGAAAGGCAGGATTAGAAATAATTCTGGCCATGGAAAAATTGAAATAATGATAATAATCTTTCACTTTATCTTGACTTTTCTCTTCCTCCTTGGCTCTTTTAGTTAGCGCCACCTGTCGCACTCTTTGTAATCACCTCCCTCTTTCTTTCACTTTATCTCGACTCTGTGCCCTTGGGACACAAATTGGATTAGCTGATGACGAGCTGTTGTTGTAGTAGCTCAAAAAGCGTCCTGCTTAATTTTTCTTTTTTATGATGATTTTACAAAGTTTTTTAGTCTATTTATCAATTTATCATCAGTAATTACAGTGGTTTTCACTACATTATATGGATTCTAGAAAAATGTTTAACTAATTCTCTTTATAAAACTAATATGAATATAAAATTGACTATCAAACAGTTCATGGAAATAAAAAAACAACTTTTAGATAAAACTAGGGATAAGCCTAGTTTTTAACAAAAATCCTGCAACTGCAAATACATAAAAAAATAACAAATGATACTTTGGGTATCAAGTATCAATTACTGTGGCATTTTAAAATATTAATTTATACATAAATACTTTTTTTCCTTTTTTGGAAATGGGGAAAACACTAAAATTTTAAAACAGTCTTGATACAGTATCTTATTTTAGGAATAAAAGAGGAAAGATAAAAATTGCATAATCATCCAATATTTTATTCTTGAATAGAATTTCATTTGGATTTTGAGAACACAAATTCATTTAGTGACCTTGGAATCTTTTCCAGGGGAAGCTCAAAATGTTTGTTTGTTTGTTTTTTGGGGGAGGAGGGGGGAGAGTTGAGTTGCTCATAGCACTGCCTTAGCAACGGCCCTGATGGCCGATAATTTCTAACACTGATCAAAAATATGATGTAGCTACCTTTAAGTATCAACATTAAAAAAGAATTATATTGCCTACTGAATCTTAAACGTATAAAAAGGTTTGATTATACAGGGTGATTCATAAAAGATGGGCAGAACTTTAAGGGGTTATAGTACACTTAAAGACAAATAATATTAAATAGGAGACTAAGGGTCCCAGACGTATTCCCAAGGAGATAGGGTGCATTAAAGTTTAGGGTCAAAAATTTCAAATGATTATAAAAAATGGAAAAATTGGTCGATTCGTTTGCGGTTTTTGCAAAAAATTTTCTTTATGCCAGTATTTTCTTGAAATAAAATTTTAAAGTTCAATTTCAAAAAATGCCGATAGGGGGCGCTTTAGACTTTGGAGTACCAAACAACTATTTTTTAACGTTATTTTTTGTATTTCTTTAAATGATTTCGAAAGCTTAGACTTAAACTTAAATTTTGATCTAAAAATCTGAGTCCTAACGAGTAGTTAAGTAGCGTAAACTGAAATTTGAAACCCTTCTCCCCCCAGAACAAAAATCAGTTATTCCCGATCTTTGTGTCGTAGATTAGGCTCTAACTACTGCCGCGTTTTGCTAAAATTATTCTTTATGTCAGTATTTTCTTGAAAATAAATTTTAAAGAAAAGTTTCAAAAAATTCCGATAGAGGGCGCTTTAGACTTTGGAGTAACGAACAACTATTTTATACCGTTATTTTTTGTGTCTCATTAAATGCTTTCTAAAGCTTAGACTTAAACTTAAATTTTCAGCTCAAAATCTGAATCGCTGAGCGTGGTTCAGTAGCGAGGGGAGGGGGTTCAAATTTCAACTTCTGAACATAGTTCAGTTTGCACTACTTAACCATGCCCAACGATTCTGTGCTGTGATACGAGGCAAAAATACAACTTTCGTCAAGGACTGCATAGTCGGAATTCACTCATAAAGGCACTGGCACAGTTGGAAACGTCGCTCATGCAAACGTTAAAGCTCCATTCCTGACGCTAGTCACCGGGTGAAGAAGGAGACAGAAAGTATGCAAATGTCAAATGGGGAAGAAGAATACGTATGCGAAATTTCGACACGATTCAGGCATAAAAACCACTGAACGGTGAGTCAAGTGTAAGTCGCTGTAGTAATGAATCGGAAGATGGTGCCCTTCACGAATAAGGAAAAGGCTGAGATGCATTTAATTTATGGAACGGCAGATGGAAATGGTGCAAAGGCACAACGAATGTACGGAGAGCGATTTCCCAACAGGCGGTTGCCTAACCGCAAAACTTTCGAGCGCTTGCACAGACAGTTGTGTGAGACGGGATCATTTCTCGCTTCCCGGTCGAATGCAGGTCGTGCAAAAAAGGACGAATCAGTAGTTGTTGCAGAAACCATTCTGGATGTAGTAGCGGCGCAGCCAAGTACAAGTACACGAACAGTGGCTAGGCAGGTGGATACCTCACAGTCCATGACTTGGAGGGTACTGAAGGATGAACATTTGCTCCCGTTTCATGTGCAACGAGTCCAGAAACTGTCTCCAGGGGATTATCCAAATCGTATTGAATTTGCCCGCTGGTTTCTGCAGCAGAACGCGCTAAATCCACATTTTGAACGAACTGTGCTTTTCACCGATGAATGTACCTTCACACGTGAAGGTACATTTAACACACAAAATGCACATGTATGGGCGGATGTCAATCCACATGCTACGTATCCACATGCTCATCAGAGACGCTTTTCCATCAATGTTTGGACAGGAATCCTCGGAGAACACCTAATCGGACCATACCTTCTTCCTGAACGCCTCAACGGTAAAACATACCTCACATTTCTGCAACATGTGCTGCCAGACCTGTTAAACGTTGTTCCTCCACGCATCCGGCGGGTCATGTGGTTCCAGCACGATGGAGCGCCAGCCCATTACGTACGAGACGTCCACAACTATCTGGACATCACATTTCCGAACAGATGGATTGGTCGAGGTGGTCCTGTTGCTTGGCCTGCTCGCTCGCCAGATCTTTCACCCCTCAATTTCTTTTTTTGGGGACAATTGAAGGCTCTTATGTATGAGACACCCATTGAATCCCCCAAGGAACTGGTCGCCAGACTTTCCGCCGCTGTAGGGGAAGTGCTCGAAAAGCCTGATGTTTTCACGAATGTTTGCCGTTGCATTCTTCGTCGTTGTTCTGCGTGCATAACCTCTGGTGGTCACAATTTTGAACATTTATTGTAATTACATGTTAATAAATATGCTTTGGTAACATAATCCTAATTTGTGTCTTTTTACCTCGTATCACAGCACACAATGTGTGGACATGGTAAACTGAACTGTGCTCAGGAGTAGAAATTTCAAACCCCTCTCCCCAGAAACTTAACCACGTCTAACGATTCAGATTTTGGGCTGAAAATTTAAGTCTAAGCTTTAGAAAGCATTTAATGAGACACAAAAAATAACGGTATAAAATAGTTGTTCGTTACTCCAAAGTCTAAAGCGCCCTCTATCGGAATTTTTTGAAAATTTTCTTTAAAATTTATTTTCAAGAAAATACTGACATAAAGAATAATTTTAGCAAAACGCGGCAGTAGTTAGAGCCTAATTTACGACACAAAGATCGGGAATAACTGATTTTTGTTCTGGGGGGAGAAGGGTTTCAAATTTCAAATTTCAGTTTACGCTACTTAACTACTCGTTAGGACTCAGATTTTTAGATCAAAATTTAAGTTTAAGTCTAAGCTTTCGAAATCATTTAAAGAAATACAAAAAATAATGTTAAAAAATAGTTGTTTGGTACTCCAAAGTCTAAAGCACCCCCTATCGGCATTTTTTGAAATTGAACTTTAAAATTTTATTTCAAGAAAATACTGGCATAAAGAAAATTTTTTGCAAAAACCGCAAACGAATCGACCAATTTTTCCATTTTTTATAATCATTTGAAATTTCGGACTCTAAACTTTAATGCCCCCTATCTCCTTGGGAATACGTCTGGGACCCTTAGTCTCCTATTTAATATTATTTGTCTTTAAGTGTACTATAACCCCTTAAAGTTCTGCCCATCTTTTATGAATCACCCTGTATAATAGATTTAGATTATAGAATTTCTAAAACACAGTCTGTAATAAGGTTTTTAACTTCAAATGCTTTTGAAATACAGAAGAAAATCAATTCACATAGTAAAAAAGCAGAAAAATATATTTTCTGAATTATTCTTACTATTCATTAAATTAAATTTTCATTGTTTTTTTTCCAGCATTAATACTAATTAATGATGAGAATTAATCTAATATTGAGAACAATCAAGAGATTTTTTCTAAGCTTGATTTCATCTGATTTCAGCACCATGAGCATTTTAGGATACTTTTCTATCAATAAAATGAAGCTGCTGTGCTGGACAGTTTCTGGTACTGGTTTTCTTATGCAATGGAAATATTATATGTACCTACCGGGTGTCCTGAAAAGGACTGAACGATTTTAAAAATCAATAACTTGCAAACTTTTACAGATATTTGAAAAATTCTTGCACGAGAGATATCTAAAAGGTCAAAAGTTTTTTTCCTGCGATTCTGGATTTTAGTTCGAATTACAAACAATAGATGGCGCTGAGAGCGCTAGGTGCTGTGTTAAGATGGATATTGACGTCACTTGGTACTGAAGCAAAATAAGGAGGTTAAAGCTATGGAGTGGGTCTCATTTGACAATGTAATCTTGATCTTAGTGTCCGATTTTGAACTTTTGTCTGTTTGTTTTTATTGAACAACATACATTTGACCTGTGTACTTGACATGAAGCCCGATTTTGGACTCAGTCGGCATGATTTCAATGAAATGTGTTGTTGTCATGGAAATATTAAATCCTATTGTATAATAGCAGCGATTGAAACTGGGCATGAATTTAACGAGCAGCATACCAGTTTCCAGACGATTTTAGATTTAAGAAAGCTGTACTTTCTCCGATTAAATTACTTTTTTATCATCTAATTTAAAGAATATTTTGTGCATCATATTTTAAAACAAAGTAGTTTTTTTTTGTTGTTGTTGTTAAAAAGTAACCAATTTTGCTATTTTAAAATTTTTGTTATATTCTAAGAAATGCTAGTTCTTTTAAAGAAGTTCTTTAGTAGAGTTATATTTTTGTTGTAAAAAATTGCGGAAATGGTTTATTCTTTAGAACAAAGAATATTTATTGTATAAACATTGAAAACTTGGTGCAATAGCTGTTGCACGTGCTGTTGCACTCTTTCGAAAAAACACCTAAATACAAAATTTATTACGATTATGTATATTAAATTCATGATAATAGGGAAATAATACTACCTCCATCTTAAATGAGCCATAATCATTATGACAACCTAGAATCATAACCTATCATTGGATACCATTGAATTAGTCACGCATGATAGGATTTAATAGAATGAAGAAAACATTAATATCCTTTTAAGCTTTGATTTGCTTTTCATAAAACTTTAAATGAGTAACGAAAATTCTGCAGCGAGAATATATATTTTAATTCAAAGCATTTTGTTGGGTAGATTTTGCGCTATTATGTGCGGACAGATAAAAGAACATTCCAAATGACGAATATAGGTGCTACATATATAATTATCCTCACGGAACATAATGTAATGGAATAGTTTTGAGTGTTCGTGTAAATGAATCATGAATTATGCATAGTTTGTTTACAATAACCAACAGGGCATAATAAATCTCATTAACATGTATCACTTACAGACAATTCAATTATTTCAATGCAAGTTAGAGTTTGGAAAGACAGACAGGCAGACGGCTAACTAAATAGAAATCATAAGCACTTTCAACTATGTTGGAAAGCGTTAAAAACACATGTTAAGTTGAAATTTGACATTTACCAATTTATTTAAATAGACCAAAGCATATTTGAACTCTTTTGTATAGCCCTGTAATTTACCTACTATCTTTAAATACACGCCATTATTTAGCTAAAATCTATTTAAAACCGAAAAATGCTTTAAACTAATGAAATCACACTTCCAGAGATTACCATCCAGAGCCGACTATTAATCCAATTTTTGAGTGCCTCTGTATATCATTTCATTTCTGTTCTTTAAACAAATCGTAATGTACTTAAAGGTGTTCAACGCAAAAAATGCACAACTCATTTACAAACCACCTTTAATATATTTACTTACACACTTAGTAAGGCATACGAATTCTTTTGTGAAGTCCTGTATATGATTTGCATCCATTATATACACTGTGTAACATGCAAAAATTTAGTGAAACTTAAAAAAAAAATCATATCAGAACTAAAAACTTCAAGCAATTATCGTTAACGTACAGCATTTTTGATGCAGCATAGTTTCCGAAATCTTTTGTGTGTCCCTGTAAATACTTCGTATTTTCTATTACACCATAAGTAACTTGTAGTAAATCTAAGCAACTTATAACAATTTTATTATATGTGTAACAAAATTAAAATATGCCGCAAAGTATGTTCCCTTCTATACCGTTATGTTACATAATTATTTTGTGTGGCCCTGTAAATGAATAATAACTATTCTTTGTGCAGCATATTCTACATCATTTGTATTTTAATTTAATTCATAAATGCAGATTAATTTCATTATGTTCGGACGGGTGTAATATCAGCAAAAAGCACTTGAAACTTTTTCCTCCGTCGGCCATAATGTAACGGAATACTTTTGACTGTCCCTGTATTGGAAATACACATCCGATTTTCATAAAATTTGAAATAACTGGACAAAATTCTTCAACAAATATATATTTAAAATTTCAAACGATTCGACGGAGTAATTTTTGCACTGTTATATGCGGACAGACAGACGGATGGACGGACCAGAGACGAGTATAGGTGATACCCATTTATATAATTACTAACGTATCTAAAAAACAGTTAAATTTAAAAGCGCATGCCGGAATTGAAAATGCATTTCCAGCAATTATTATTTAAAGACAGTACAGTAACCGATTTCTTTTTGTGTGCCCCTGTAAATGAAAGTTAAATTCTATAAATACCAAATATTCTATTCTATCATAATCATCTTATACTGAAATTCAGTGATTTATATCAGTTTCAATATCTTTGAAATAGTGTATTTCATTAATATACACTACAAGAGATTTTCTCCCATAGACTATGATGTAATGCAATCTTTTGGATGTACCTGTAAATGAACTCTTAATCCCACATACTTAATATATAATACAGGACATGACTAGGTGACGTAAAAAAGGTTTAAAAGATACCCAGATAAATAGATAAATAAGATATCCTGTTCTCAAAAGTACTTACATTCTTGGAATGTAAAAAAATAAAAATAAAAGTCGGTAATTCGAACATTGTTGTTTTACGCATTTCGATTTCAAAGGAGTCGTACCCATGAAAATAATATTTTTCTCTATAATTGCGTTGACGCCAGCAAAATCAAAATGATATGGATTGCATTCAAAATCGGACGGTAAAAGCAAAAGTTCATTTTCGAATAAGATCCACTCCACAGCCTTAACCTCCTTATTTTGCTTCAGTGCCAAGTGACGTCAATATCCGTCTCAACACAGCACCTAGTGCTCTCAGCGCCATCTATTATTTGTAATTCGAACTAAAATCCAGAATCGCAGGAAAAAAACTTTTGACCTTTTAGATGACTCTCGTGCAAGAATTTTTTAAATATCTGTAAAAGTTTGCAAGTTATTGATTTTTAAAATCGTTCAGTCCTTTTCAGGACACCCGATATATTACAAAGAACAAAAGTGTCTGAATAACACTCATGTCATTTTGACGCTAGCGATGCTTGACTATTAAATTTTGCTTTACAGCTGTTTTTTAAAGATTTAAATATTTCACATATTTACACCATCAGATAAGGAATAAAAATGTACTCTTAAATGTAATTATCATAATCTAATTGATGTTTTGTGGTTTCAAAAATGAATTTTAAAAATTTTATTTCACTTGCATGCAAACAATTGTGAAAATTGAACTTGTTTGCCTTTAAAACAATATAAATATTTTAGCTTCTTTTTTATGGATAATATCCCCATAATGAAAATAACTTCATCAATAAAGAAATTATAAAACTAAAAACACAAATTTAACAGACATGTAAACAAATTATCTGGTATGATTATAATGAAATAAAAAAGGTTGCTGTATGTAGCAAAACTTATGGCAATTTCTTTGGCTATTAATTTCTAGTATGTAACAAACTAAGATGAAAGCATCACTTCTGGTAAATTTCACAACTTTATTTGAATGCATTGATATTTTTCATGCAAAAATGCTTTTTTGTGTTATTAATGGGCAATTAAAAATATATATGTATAGTACATGGAAAAAAATAATCTCTAACATATTTCTTTTTTTCCTTTTAAGCAGGTTTTCACCTCTTTCTGTAACCCAGAAAAGCTGAATTGGATCACAGTGTTTATAAAACACTAGTATACTAAGTCCACGAAATCTGTCTCTCAAATAACAGTTTGGGGTTAAGATAATTATATTGGCATGCGACATACGATACAATTACATTTAAAAAAATAAGTATGAAATTTGTTAAATGAACAGTCAATATATCTTACCCCATAGTGAAAACCAAAAAGTGATACCTATCATTATAAGTAAAAAACAAAATTAGAGGTGGCCCTAAGGCCACTTCATAACAAAAGCAGTTATTAAAAAATTTGCCAACAGCCAAATTTCTTGTTAAATGAGAATAAATTTTACTTGCATGTCATCAATAATTCTACTGTTTGTGGTTGCACTATGTTGATATTTATTTGGTCATATTTAATTTTAGATTCTAACAATTCTAATAAATCTATCAATACTAATAGTTCTAACAATACTAATAAAACTAAAGTTTGAAACTAGTTTTAAAATAGGGTCACAAATAAAGCTGTTACAACTTAGCATTTGACAATAGGGAAATTCATGAATTCTGCCTTTTAATTCTATAATTGTAAAAAGTGAATTAAACATGATAAAAATCTAAAAGAAACACAAAATACATCCGGTATTATAAATTCTTAAAATAATTCAAATACTAAAAGCATTTTTGCAGATAGTGGCAAAAAAAAATTTAATAAAAATTTAAACCCAATTAAAAATGTAGTTTGATTAAATACTGGAGTTTAAAATTCATTTAAATGTGAGAGCATCACAAAATAAAAGCACTAGAATTTATATTATGATTTGCAAAATTAATAAATTAACTTAAATCTTAATTTCAGTACATTAAAATAAAAAAAATAGAAAAATGAAAGAAAAAATTATTACCTCCACTCACGGGCATTTTTAATTACAAATGCTCACACAGCATTCAAATAACACAGAAAGAAATTATACATTAGCTGTCCATCAGAAATAAAAACTGCAACAGAAAAATAAAAAATAAACTTATTATACAGCATTAAAAAACTAAGCAACAAAAACTAGAAAGAAAGGCCAGCAAAATTAATGCTATAAAATTAACGCAGACAACTAAACAGCATTAAATATATATTAACTAACATAAAATATAAAGTCTCAGTTTCAATGAGATACATTTAAAGTGTTGAACTCAGGATGGATTTCTGCAGATCTGTAACGGAAGAGAGCACTAAGGAATTCTGGAAGAAAATTAGAACTTGCAAACTACTTTTAAACAAAATCTAAATCTTCCAGGGGTGTGGGGCACTTTAATCCTCTATCTCTAGGAGGGTACATCCTCCTCCTCCTTCTGAATTCATCATTGAATATGTCAAGAGAGATTTTTTCTTGCAAGATAAACTGTTTACCAGGCATGTCATTTTAGTAAGAAAAATTACAAAAGAAATTATATATTAATTCATTAAATGCTACTTATTCTGATTCTTTTTTTTAACTCACCACAACAAAAGTACTCAAGAAACAAACTAAAACAGGCTTTAGTTTGTTTTGAAAAATGATTGTTAGTTCTTAAATAAATGAAGTACATATAAATCATTCTATTACTATTAAGGAAAATTTTACTTTTTAAATTTTATCAACATTCAAATTTAAGGTACTACTTGGTTATCCCATCGACCAAAAACCTATCGCCTAACTATAAGATTAAATGCCAATAATGGATGATCATGAATGTCACATTCAATGACATTAAATACAATACACGTGTTTAAAACATCATTAAGTGATTTTTATTTAAATTTTTTATTTGTGTTTTTATTAATAATCTACTAATTATTTGTTTTTTCGTTATTTAAAATAAAAATTGTCATATGTATAATTTGGCTATTAGTTTGGCGATGTGTATAATTTGGCGAAATTGGTCGACGAGATAACCAAGTAGTACCAAATTTAATATTACAATGGGAAAAGAGATTTGGTTGTTTTACATATCTAGTACACTTTCAAACTCAGAACAAGTGCCTTGTGTAGCAAATTTCAAATGACTATATATTTACAAATTTCTGGAAATATATATTAAAGTTCAAAAGATAAATTTCTGTCTCTTCCACATATGCGACAGCAGTTTACTACTTTGCAGCTATAAAAAATATATTTTATTTGTGCGAAAGCATTTGATGTTCTTTTTAAGAAATAATTTTATAACAAAAATATTGAAATTTCTTTGAAACATTTGGTATTGTAAAGAATTCAAAGTGAAATGAGCCTGCAAGGTAAAAACAAATTTTATTTATTGTCATATTTTTCTTTTTTTGCAACAATTTAGTACCTTTCTATATTTATTTATATGGACAGATATATTTTCACAAGCAAAGAATGTATTAGTCTTCAAAAAAAAAAAAAAAAAAAAAAAAAAAAAAAAAAAAAAACTGCATATCCACAACACAAAAAATCCAAGAATGACATTCTCAAATACCAAACATTCAATTCATATGTTACACTTTAAATAATTATCTTCCTGATTTTGATGCATCAATTAAAAAATAAAAACTTTAAAAATAATCAAAAAGAAAAATAGTATAAAAATATAAAAAGAAAAGACATGATTGCTAGTCCAATCAATAACTTCAAAACTGTGATAACTTAAAGCAGATATTTAAAAGGATTCATATAAATGTCTATCAGATATATTTATATGTTTGTCCCTTTAACTAAACAAAATACATTTTGAAATTTACCAGTTGCAGAAATTATTTTAACACATTTATAATCAAATAACTTAACATTTTTTGAATAAATTAAAGAAATTTCATATTTATGTTAAAATTTAAAAGATATAATTATGGTTTAGAAAAATAAAATTCAACCTATTTCAACTTTTTTTGAAGGGGAAAAAAAGGGGGAGGCTGAGGAATTTTATGAATACAACATTGATTGATTGGCACAAGAATAAGCCAGTGCAATTGGCCAGGATATTTAGTACTAAGGGAAATTCAAAGATTTAAAAACATTGGGGCTTAATCTTTTAAGCATCCTAATTGTATTTTTCTGTCGCATACTTTTGGTATCAAAAGCAGAATTAATACAAAATTAACATTAAAGCTAATTTTGAGAAGTTATTAAGATAAATACATTTGGTTATTAAATAAAAATTTTAATAACAATACTGTTCAGAAAACATGAAAATTCTGCAGGATGCTTAAAGGGTTAAGAGGATTTAAAATGTTTATTTTAACTTTGCAAAAAATATTAGGGTAAAGGAATAGTATAGAGACACTAAGTAAACATTTGCTCTAGGTTTCTAAGTCCCTAAGTGACGTTACAGTCATGCTATAATTGTATGTTTGTTTGTAAGAGTTAACAAGACTGATCCGAGTTTCAAATAAAATTTAAATTGTCGTTATAAAACAATACAAAATGCAATATAAAACAATACAAAATTTATGATACATTTGAAAAAATCAGTATTCACTATATACAGAAAATTTTACAGTATTCTTCCTGCAAACAATAGTTAAAATATTTTATCATTGATTTCAATAAAGTGAATAATCATTTCTTTGGACACTAATGGAAATAAAATTTTCTTCTGTTATTTTTCTAAATACTGAAAATTCATAATTAGACTTTTTTTTTTTTTTTTTTTTTTTTTTTTTTTTTAAGTTTACAACAATATATATAGAGTAAGACATTTAGTGAAGCAAATTAAAATCTCAGAAACTACACAAATCTAAATTTAACATACTAATTACAAATATGAATGCTAAAAATGTTATTTTTAATCCAGGTTGCAATTATGATCAGTCAAAAAAAATTTAACCAGAAAGTGATTAAAACTGGCTTTAATGACTCAAAAGTAGCCGAAACTATTAAAAATTTTTAACTTACATTTATTACTTAAACTGTATAATTATGTGAATATTAATGCCACATATTTTATGTCTATATAATAATATCGTTAATATTGTAGTAGATTAATTATTAATACAATGATTAATGAGTAGTAATGAAAATTAGGAAATGCTGATTTTAAATTTAATAATGCATCTGATGAATGACTTAACTCTTCACCAGTGAGAAGATTACTTTTCAAATTTTGATCGCATCTTGAATAAACTATATCATCTGAGCTTAGCATAACAGCACTTATAACGTTTAAAGATAGAAAACCAACAATTAGAAATGCACAAATAAAGCATGCAAAGGTAGCAAACAGCCGTTTCGAATTTAATATATCACGATTTTTCATCAGTGCAAACCTCAGCAAGCTAGGAAAAGCAAAACTGAGCCACGAGCTTTTTCTAGCTCGTTGAGTCTGAAGTCACTGATGAAGAATCTCGATAATAGATTTGAAACAACTGTTTGCTACCTTATCATGCTTTATTTGTGCATTTCTAATTATTGGTTTTCTATCTCTTTAACCATTTTTGCACAAAGGCTTTATTTGCCATTTTAAAGCACTTAAAGTGATTTTGACTTCTAAATTAAATTTATAAAAATATTTCTTTCACTGAATGCCATTTAGCTTCCTTCACATTTTATATGAAATTAGGTATTTAATCAAATTAAGAAGATATCAATACATATGATAATTGCTTATCTTACAATTATGTGTGGTTAAATTAGAAAATAATGAAAATTAAATTCTACTATTAAGCAAAATACTTGCAACCATTTCTAAATATTGTTAAATGTTTATTTGCAAACTCATCCAAATGTTTCAGTAAATTTATTATTTAGTATAGTTTTTTTCCCCGTCAAAATGCGCTTTAACCACTGATCGTCAAAGCGAATTTTGACAGGGGAAAAAAGAAAGAAAAAATACAAATATATTTCGACCTGTACAGTTATAACCAATACAATGCTATTTTTAAGGGAACGTGATTTATAAAATAAATATGAATATTTGAAATGCTGGAAAAAAAGAAAAACTTCACACTATTTCTATTAAATTTTCACCATGAAATTTATGTTTTCTTTTTTTTTACACTTTAGTGTATATTTAAACAAATTGAAGTGTAAAATCCCAGTTAATTTTATTTAAATATTTATTTTCTGAAAGGACTATTCAGTTTTAATGTCATTTTTTGTGTTTTCAGCGAGTTATATAAACTCTAAAGCATTTATGTATGACAGAAAACACCGATAATTCAGTGGATGCGCTAAAAATTATTTCCCACCAATAAATGCCTTTAATTGACATACGCTTTAAATCGGAAAGTGCGTCAATGAAAACCGAATCCACTTTATGCTTTCAGATATAAAAGAATCTACTTAAGAGCTGAAACAATTAACAATAAGTAGTATTGGTTGAAAGATCGTCTGTCAAACAATATCTATAATTAGCTAAAAATTATAGAAGAAATTTTGTTATTAAGATGGTAAATGCACAGTTAATAGAAGCTCATTATTTAAAATGACAAAGCGAAGCAAACATATATTTCATTAAATTGAAAAAGTATAAACATTGTGGAAATTATCACACCTTTCACTCACGAAGCGCGGAAAGTAAAAAGTAAAGGAAGTTTACATACCACATTCCCAAATACAAGCGACTTCACTTCACTTCAAAGATTCAGCAGCCAAAAAAAGGGGGGCGTGTATGTAGGAGGAGGAGGAATCATAGACGTAAATTTTTTTAATCCTCCAGATAAAGAAATAAAACAATAAAATAATAAAAGAAATAAAAGCAAACAAAGAGAAAAAGCAAACTTCATTGGGAAAAATAAACTAAAAATGTCACCTTGTGAACAGGGGCGTGCCGACGTAGAGTACCAGTGTGTGAGACGCGCAGGGGCGTCAGAATAATAGGCGCCAAAGATTTCAGTTGAGGGGGAAACTGATGCATTAATTTAATCAGGGATGTAGTGGAGAGTATGTGCGGGTATACGCTGCATACCTTCTAGATTTTTTAAAGGAACACCGTATACCCTCTGTTTCTCAAGAAAACTATAGTATATACTATCTAGGGTATACTCTCTGCCTTGAGCGTATATCCTCTGGCTTAAAGCGAATACTCTCACTCTCTGTATTTTTTATGACTACACCACTGAATTTAATTGTACTAAAATGTCATTTTCTAATATTTTTATTTATGTTTCGCTAATTTACCTAAAACAGCCTGTCTAGCTGTAGTGAAAAAATTTCAAAAATCATCTGCGAGTATAAGAGTTGGAGGGGAGGATGGTGCATTGAAAATTGTCGGTAGTACCTCAAACCGAAAAAAAAAATTGTAATAAAATATAACGACAGTGGCGTAGGAAAGGGAGGTACTCAAGCCCCCCCCCCCCACCCCCCATTGGAAATCAAGTCAAGGGTTATTATCTTGAAAATTTCTCAAAAAATCCACTTGGCATTCGGTTTCAAAATTTTAAAAAAATCAGTAAATTAGTCCGAAAATTTAGGCATAAAAAGTAACGTGAATTGGACAAATAGTCGCCGAAAAAATACGAGTGTTGCGAAATGATCGCGAAAAAATGAATAGCGGGAAAAACGCATATTAAGTCAAATAATCGCTGGAAAACGCGAATTTTGTCAAAGAATCACATAAACGTAAATTTTGTCAAATGATATAAAACGCAAATTTCAGCAAAGAATTGGAGAAAAAACGGAAATGCCGTTGCAAGATCGCGAAAAAACGCGCATTTTGTCAAAGAATAGCAAAAAAAAAAAAAAAAAAAAAAAACTGCAAATGTCGGGATTGAAAAAATTCGAATTTCGTCAAAGAATCGCAGAAAAAATGAAAATATCGCCACATGATCACGAAAAAACGCGAATTTCATCTAAGGATAGCGGTACAAAACGCAAAGTTAGTCAAAGGATCTAAAAAAATCCCGCAAATTTCGTGAAATTATTGAAAAAGCGCAAATTTTGGCGTAGGATCGTGAAAAAAACGGAAATGTCGTCTGAAAATCGCAAAAAAACAGGGATTTTGATAGAAAAATGTAAAAACAGAAATTTCGTGATTGAAAAAATGCGATTTCGGTCAAAGAATCGCGAAAAAACGGAAATGAAATCACAAGATAGTGGAAAAACGCGGAGTTGTCATGAGGTCGCGGGAAAATCGCAAAATTTGTCAAAGGACAGCAAAAGCACAGAAATTTCGCCAAATGATTGAAAAAATGCGAAATTGAGGAAAGGGCTGCGGGAAAAACGGAAATTTCATTACAATATCGTGAAAAAGCACGAAGTTTCTCAAAAGATCGTGGAAAAATAGAAATTTCACCAAAGAATCGAGGAAAAACGCGAATTTCAACGCAGGATCCTAGAAAAAACGCGAATTTCATCAAAGGAAGACAGAAAAATCACATAATTAGAACCGGTTCAAACACTGCAATACACTTCTTATCTTGTTGTAATAGGGCTGATTAGCCAAACATCAAAGAATTGTTGAAAGTTATTTCAACACTTCCAGTCTCAAAAGCTACTTCAGAATACTCTACAGCGAGACAATCAATAATGTATATTAGGAAAACTATTTATAATTCTCGGCTTTTTGGATTTGCATTAATGAACATCTATTGAGAAATACAAGTAGATGCTGAATCCGTTTTAAAGCGCACTTAGCTTCACTGTAAAAAAATTTACCCTTTTGTTGCATCGTCACTCCCCCGCTTTTATAGAATATGTATTTTTTGACCCATGAGAATGATCCATAATCAGTGGCGTAGCCAGGATTTCGTTTCGGAGTGGGTCCAAAAATTTCCCCTTCAGTATATATATAGTATATATATATATAGTAAAACTTGTCAGGATAAAATCGCCAATGATAGTTAAATTCCGTTTTACACAGGTTTTTGTCTTACCAGGTGCAATTGTACGGCATTCTTTCCGATAGTATTACGAAACACTTCTATTTAAGACAATATTCCGTTGTATGCAGGTTCCAGTTTCACAACTTTTCAGCATTTATATGCATATACTTATAAATAGTTAAACCTGCCAAAATAATGTCTAATCTATAATAGAATCCTGCCTGAAACAGAAGCGTTGCATGGTGTTAATAAGAATTGTCACGCAATTAAATTTACTAAAAATCTGTCTAAAAGGGGATTTTCATCGTTCTTTAGTGAAACACAGTAAAATCGATAAAGCGGAGTTTCAGAACCCCGACGAAACGAACAATATGTCTTATTGAGGTAGTGTATCTTAGTTGTATAATTAATTATACTTCTTTAAACTGTTTTCGGATCTCTTGCTTTCACGTCTTTATGGGATTGACAGTGATAGAAATATATTGAGTAACTTTAAGAATTTGGGTACAGTAGATTCTCGAACATGCGGGATCGGATTATCCGGGTTGAGGATTAACTGGGACAGTAAAAAATTTCTAAGTTTTTGATGTAATTTATTATGTACATTTTGCATAAAAATTAGTAAAAAATAACACTGTTAAGAAATCATGGAGGGCAATTTTATCGAATGAAGAAAATCTAATTCTTTCTGAAGACGACGATAGTACTGATCTGCTGGATAAAATCTTAGGAGATTTGGAAAAGTTAAACTGTTAAGAAAAAAATCACGAAGAAGCACTGCAACTATGGATCAACGAAGATTCGAAATTGGTATGTTACGAAGTTTTAAATGATTATTTTTTCGCATGTCGCTTTTGGTTCAGAAGAAAAAAGGAATTTCAAAGAAATGCTACGAAATTGCTACAGAAATCTTAACTCATCAAAAATTAAGTCACAATGTAGTAGAAAGAGCAAGGCGATAAAGCACTGATATGCTGAAAAAAATAATGTTGAGAAATTTTAGTGAAGTAAAATTCGTCGAAGAGTAAATGGAAAATGGAAACAGATTTCTATCATTTCATTCTTCTGAAAAAAGTGAGGTAAAACTCCATTTTTCTTTTTAATGTTGTATAATTGTAAATCAAAATAATATTAAAATTTATTTTCAATCTCTTTCTTTTGTATTAATAAAATTTTTAATGTCCTATTGTATGATAATTTGACACGTTCTATGCTTTTTCCAAAATTTTTCATCAAAATCTATACAATTTTGATTATCCGGGAAATTCACCTGTCTGGGACGAAGTATCTCCTAACCACCTCGGTTAATCGAAAGTCTACTATACTTTCTAATTTAATTTCTTAATTTTAAAAAAAAGCATGAATAAAAAAAAGTAAGATCATCTCTATAACTGCAGCTAATAATACATTAACGTTACATTAATGAGTGAAACACATCAGTGAAAAATACTATAATGTAAAAAAACTGAGCACATATTGAAGAATTAATTTAAATCAAGCTTCATATTACATAAAATTTGCCTTTAATGAAGTTTGGATCAAGTGATTATATTTAAAACAGCAATTTCCATGTTTAATTTCTTGCTATTGAATAATGAATTTGTATTGTAATGGATAATTATTTCACATAAATATCAATCGCATTAGCCAGCAATTCCACATGTGAGGTTTAGAAGCAAGGTTTTTATCTTTAAGAAAAAAATCTTGCCATTTCAGCTACAGAAACTAGTAATATAGGATTCACACACATCAAATATAGTTCATGCTATAAAGAATAGTTTTGTTAAAATTGTCTCGAACAGCCATAATTCTTTTGGGTTTCTATTCATGTCTCGCTATTTTTGACACCATATTCGATCAAATAGTTTCTTCCGATATATGGTCATTTTTAATGGAGTTTTGTTGCAAATTTATTTGTGATGGACCATTACTTTTTGGAAAATATTAGGATGTGCAAAAAATAACTGTGATTTCTGTTATCGTATTTCAGAACCAATTTATTTCAGATGGTAATAAAGCATTTTCCAATTTCAGCAGTAATGTCGGGACTTACGTATGGGTATCAGCTTCAGTTTATGGCTTCGGTTTCTCCTTATTAAAGACAAAATATCAGTTAGGATCTTTTCCATGCACAAAACTCTTACTATCAGGATGAAATGAAAGTTCCCCTTCAGAATGTCTTTCCTGCTTCAATTCTTTTTATCGCACGCCCTGTCTCACAATCGATCAAATGTCTTCTGGATGGCATATTCCAACCTAATTATAAGCTGAACATTTATTCAACTACAAGTACAATCCTTGAAATTAAACTTTAAATACTCCACGTGCACCCATTTTCGCATTTGAGCCGAAAGAACAGACTGCAAAAATTGCATATTTTTCTGCAGCGAATTGTAATCTCATTGGACTATATGCTAATGTTGGCATTCAGTTACCAACCAAGCACCTTTCACTGAAGTTCCCTTAATATAATTAACATTAAATACCTTTTTATGATTGTAATATAATCGTTACTATGACAACATGCATTTAACTGTAACTGCCCGAGCCTGTTTTCTAACTGTAATTAATTTAAGGTCTTCTTGTTACTTGTTGTGTTTACCTGTCCTTATTAAAGATATATGTTAACTAATATAAATGCGTAATAATTTCAACATATATCGCGACGTGGTGTCAGAAGTTTAAAAAAAAAAGTTAACTAGTTTTACTTTTAATTTCGTATCTGAAAGCATTAAATAAATACAAATGGCAGAAAATTCTATCCGTCCTCCAAAACCATTGATGTTTACGGCGGATGCCAAAGATGGATGGGAAGACTGGTTACAAAGTTTTGAGTGGTACGCTGCTGCAGTTCAACTTGAGAAGAAAGAAAAAAAAGTACAGGTAGCAACATTTATGGCTATTATCGGCAGTGAAGCACAGCAAATTTATAAAACCTTTAATTTAAGTGCCGATGAACAACAAAACTTGGAGATTATTAAAGGTAAGTTTTCTGAATATTTCACTCCTAAAGTTAATTATACTTTTGAACGTTACAAGTTTAATCAAATTAAACAGAAGCAAGATGAATGTTTCAATGATTTTTTAACAAGGCTTAAACTTCAAGCTTCTCGCTGTAAGCTAGGGATTATGCAAGATGAATTACTTTGTGATAGAATTGTTGTAGGAATTAAAAACAACGATGTTCGTGAAAAGCTTTTAAGCGATGCTGATTTAAATTTAGATAAAGCCGTACAGATTTGTTTAGCTTCTGAAAGTGCTTCAAAGCAATTAAAAAATATTGTTGATGATAATAAATCGCAACCTGTAATTTCTGCGATATCGAAAAAATACATGCAGTCGCATAAGTTTAGTTCACAGATAGATAAGCCTAATTCTAATACTAAAATCTTTAAAATGATAACTGATTGTAGAAATTGTGGTAGTACCCATAAAATTAATGAATGTCCAGCATTTGGCAGGAAATGTAGGATTTGTCAAAAACAAAACCATTTTGCAAAGAAATGTAGGTCAAAAATCCGGAAAAAGTATAAAGTACAAGAAATTGAAAATGTTGACACGATTGCGGAAGATAAAAATTTTCTGATAGCAAGCGTCGATGTTAATAAATCAGACTGGTACGAAACAGTGATAATTAATAATAAAGCTATTCCTATGAAGCTTGATACTGGTGCTCAGTGTAATGTTATGCCATTTCGCTTAGCAAAAGAATTACATATAGAAATAAAACCTTCAAATATCCGCAAACTCCTCTCATATTCGGGTCATGCTATTGATGTGGCAGGAGAATCTTTAGTTTCTTGCAGAATTAAAGATAAGCATATGCAACTTAAATTAATAATAGCACATGGAGGGATCAGTCCAGTCCTAGGTCGAATTACCTGTATCGAAGCAGGGTTAATCCAAAGAATTGAAATAGTTAACGTTTTGGAAGAGGAATTTAAGGATTTGTTTCAAGGAATAGGGTGTATAAAAAATTTTGAATACACAGCCGAATTTTCTGAAGAATGCGCTCAAAAAGAGATCAAACCACCAAGAAGAGTTCCGTTTAAGATAAGAAAAATCGTGAAACAAGAGCTTGATAGAATGGTTAAGGATGGGATTATTAAGAAAGTAGACGAAGCTACACCAATTTGTAACCACATGGTTATTGTGAAACAAAACGGAAAAATAAGAATTTGCATTGATCCTTCTGATTTGAATAAAATACTTATGCGAAGACAATTTCCTTTAAAAACTTTAGAAGAGGTTACCGCTAATGTAAGTGGATCAAAATATTTCACGAAATTAGATTTAAAAAAGGGCTTTTGGCAATTGAAAGTTTCGCCTCATACCCAACCATTCTTAACATTCAGTACTCCTTGAGGAAGATATTCCTTTCTTCGAGTTCCATTCGGTATAAAATCAGCTCCGGAAATTTTTCAAAGTGAAATAGCCAAAATTTTACAAGGTATACCAGGAGTTGAAAATTCAATGGATGACATCTTGATTCATGCGCCTGACATAAATACTCTCCGTTCAAATACTCGATTAGTCCTACAAGCACTAAGAAATGCAGGAGCAAAACTTAATAAAGACAAATGTGAATTTGAAGTTCAAAAAGTAAAGTTTTTAGGACATATCCTAACAAGTGATGGTATTATGATTGATCCAGAAAAAGTTGAAACCATCGATAAAATTAAAACACCAACTAGCAAAAAGGAGTTACAAAGATTACTTGGCATGATTCAGTATCTGCATAAATTTATTCCTTATCTCTCAGAAAAAACGCATAACATGAGATTGTTATTGAAGAAAAACATAGTATGGAATTGGAATAATGAATTAGATAGAGATTTAGAAGAAATCAAAGAATTATTGAAGAAAGCGCCTTCACTTAAGTACTACAATCCAAACAAAAGTGTTACAATCTCAGTTGATGCTAGTTCTTTTGCATTAGGAGCTGTACTACTCCAAGATGGAAGACCTATAGGTTTCGCTTCTACAGCTCTGAATGAAGCTCAACAATCTTACCCTCAGATAGAAAAAGAAGCCTTGGCAATGAAATTTGGATGCCAGAAATTTCATCAGTACATCTATGGAAATGAGGTAATCATCGAAACTGATCACAAGCCACTGGAATCAATTTTTAACAAACCAATAGATCGAATTCCACCGCGACTTCGAAAAATATTTCTAGAAGTTCAACAATATGCTCCAAAAGTTTGCTACAAACGAGGAAAAGAAATGTATATAGCGGATTTACTTAGCAGAGATTGCAATAATGAAGATTTGCTAGAGGAGAGCAATTACCAGATTCTGTTTTCAATCCCAACTACAAACGCAGGTTTAAAAATTTTGCAAGATCTCACAAACTCAGATCCAGAACTTATATTATTGAAGCATTTCATATCTACTGGTTGGCCTAGTAACAAAAATTCTGTTCCAGACTCATGTAAGAAATATCTACCATATTTGGATGAACTCTCAGTTCAAAAAGATTTAATATTTAAAGGTCTTAGTATAATTATCCCAGAGAAATTCAGAGCCAAAGCATTAGAAAATCTTCATAAAGGACATTTTGGTATAACAAGTTGTCTACGAAGAGCTCGCGAATCCATGTTTTGGCCGGGAATGTCGAAAGACATAATTTCGCTGATAGAGAATTGCATAGTTTGTCAGAAAACTCAGAAGTCATCTCCGACAGAACCATTAATTTCAAAGGAGATTCCTAAGCTACCATGGGAAATTCTTGCATCTGATGTGTTTACCTATCAAGATGTTGATTATCTACTTATCACCGATAGTTATTCTGGTTTTATTGATTTCAAACCTTTAAAAGATTTGACAAGCAAATCTACAATAGAGATCCTAAAAGATTGGTTTAGTGTTCACGGAATTCCTAGAATTTTAGAAAGTGACAATGCTCCTAATTACTCATCTGCTGAATTTAAAGAATTTTCACAAGAATGGATGTTTAACCATCAAACTTCAAGTCCTCGGTATCCTAAAGGAAATGGATTGGCAGAGAGAGCTGTACAGACAGCAAAGAATTTGCTAAGAAAATGTAAACTATCAGGCCAAGATATACGTTTAGCATTATTGAATTTTAGAAACACGCCAAGAGAAAACTTAGGTTCACCATCTCAACGTCTTTTCAGCAGACGCCTTCGAACCACAATTCCAATTGCCGAAGAATTGTTAAAGCCTAAAGTTATGAGCTAAACTACAGAACATCTAACGGAAGCTAGATTAAAACAAAAATTCTACCATGATCTTCATGCTAAGCCTCTTCCAATACTCCGTTACAACCAAATCAAAATGTTATGCTAAAACAAGCGCCAAGGAATTGGATACCAGCAACAGTAACTTCCCAAGCCGCTCCTAGATCATATAATCTGAAGAAGCCTGATGGAGAATTTAGACGAAATACTAGCCAAATCAAACAAACTAAATTGAAGTTTCAAATTGAAAGGAAAAGGAGGATACCCATAGAAATAAAAAATCAACATCCTACTGCTACTACTTCCGATGACAAACCAAACATTTCTACTGGAAAGGATCTAAGTGTGCCTGCTTCCAATATGACTGAAAGCAAACCCGTTGTTACAAGATCAGGAAGAGTTGTAAAGCCTGTAAAGAGACTTGATCTGTAAACGAACTTAAAAAACATTTTTGAAAGGGGAGATGTAATATAATCGTTACTATGACAACATGCATTTAACTGTAACTGCCCGAGCCTGTTTTCTAACTGTAATTAATTTAAGGTCTTCTTGTTACTTGTTGTGTTTACCTGTCCTTATTAAAGATATATGTTAACTAATATAAATGCGTAATAATTTCAACATATGTTCCTTCTTTTTTTTACCAGTGTAGTTTGAAAATTTCAACTTATAGTCTAATTCGGCACGTTTTTTATCTTGACCTGGTTGCCTGTGTACATAAATCGCTTCCAGATTCTTGGTATGATGTGTTTGGCAATTTTTAAATCTTTATTGGCCCCTCAGAGTATTTTTCCTGCTTTCTATCGCACGCCATTTCTCGAAATCAGTCAAATATCTTCTGGACGGCATATTCAAACTACTACAAGCGAAGGTTTTACCCAACTACACGTACAATCCTTGAAATTAGACGTCGAATACCCCATGTGAACTCGTTGTCACACTTTAACAGAAAGAACGAACTGAATTGCATGTTTTTCTGTAGCAAATTGTAATCCCATTAGACTATGTGCTAACGTTACATTGAATTACCAAGCAATCACCTTTCACTCAAGTTCATTTAATAGAATTAACATAAAACCACAAAAATGGTTTTACTTTTAATTTTTCTCGCTGGTGTAATTTGAAAGCTGTCAGAAAGTTCAAAAATAAAGTTACTTTTATTAATTGCGGGCTGCAGACTTAAAGTAATTGATAATATTGTCTGTTATAAAGGTGAACAACGATAAGTATCACAAAACTCAACCAACGTGCCGTTATTGCGTTCATATAAACTTGTTTTTTCCCACAAGTTATGGCAAAAGTCGGTCCCATCAGAGTCAAAGATAAAGAAGTTTTACGTTTAATCCAATTAAAGCAAATTTGTGTAAACGGAATCTTCAATAGTTATCCTTCAGTGTCCAAACACTAAAATGTTTGCGTTTGCGAGAGGATGCGCATTCACAGAAAACAGGCCAGAAAGGAATCACAACTGAAGGAAGCTCCTTTTTCAGATAGGTTTCAAACTTTAGCAAGCATAAATATATTTCATCAACTCTTCAATTTTTTCCTTTGAGATAGGCCATCTTCACAGATTTACTGTAACACATTAATGCTTTTCAAAGGTGTACTATAGAGTAAGTACGTTTTAGTAGTTTCAATGGATACTGTGAAAGTGAAAAGTATTTATAACAAAAACCTGCCTAAAACGGAAAAAAAGTCCCAGCGAAAGACACGCCTTTGAATTAGACCTTGTTAGACGAATACCTGTCTAAAGCGGAAAGTTTCACAGGTTCTTTGTGTTTCCTTCTTAGTTGTTTTTTCTTTTGTATCCATGAGTCAGAAAATTAGTTCTTCGTTTGGGTTTCAGGGGGGGGGTCCGGACCCCCCCCCCTTGGCTACGCTACTGTCCATAATAGGTGGAAGTAATCGTTTTCTATAAAAGCAGTGGAGTGACGATGCAGCAAAAGGGTCAAATTTTTTACAGTGTTGTGTTATGATGTCAAAATTTGTAAGTGCATTCATCTTCCTTTTTTAAAGTACTATGAATGAAATATTTCTTTCGGTCTCTACTATTATATTCCACAAAATTTTAAAATTTCTTTTATTCATTAATGTTTACTTTGAAATGCTGTGCATAGACATTTTTGAGTATGAATAAAACTAAATAATTAATAAAATAAGTTAATTAATTAATCAACATAATACATAATTATTTATAAAGATATATTTTGTTATTAATTGTTTTTCTCAATTTCGCAGTTATTTTGAACAGTTATGAGCTTCTTGAGTCCCTCCCATAATTTTTAAATTGCTAAGCTACTGCACAACGAAAAGCTTTGAAGTAAAACTATCATATAATATCACAATCATTCAATTATCAGCTCACAAAGCAGTATTTCATATTTGCATTTTTTAGTTCATTTTTTGTAGTTCTTACTTTGTAAATACAGTTGACTCTCTCTATTCCGAACACTCATGGGACCGACCGAAAACGTTCAGATTATGGGGGTGTTCAGAATAGAGGGAGAATCGGAAATGTATTACTACTACTACTATGTATTGAATTTATAGATGGTATAAAATATTTAGCATGGTTAGTCATAACATTGTGCAATGCCAAACTAAATTTAACCAGTTTTGCACTGTGCCATCTCATTTTTTTTAATTAAATTTTTTTTTTTACAAAACATATATTTACATTACAATACACCTCTTGAAAACATAATCAGTATATTACTTAAACGAATAATTTTAGTCTGTTTTTGCATTGCATGTGTTCATGCATTGTACATGTTATCTGGCTGTTTATAAGTGGAAAAGCTTTAAGGTGATGTTCAGACACATAGTTCAACAGGTCTTGAATGAGCCCCTCTTTGTCATATTGCTTGAATGTAATCATTGTTCGTCTTATTTCGCCAGTCTCTTCGAGTTATGCTTCTTTTTCACTTTCCTCTTCCTCTTCAACAATGTTATTCTTGCAAACCATGAGGATTTCATCGGTTTCGGGATAAACTCCAAGTTCTGTTTCAATATGAAACTTCTGAAGAATTGATCCTAAGTCACTCACAGCTGTTGCTTCTTGGTTCTCTATTCTTGTTTGCCCATTCTCACATAGGAATCCAACTTTATAGAAGCTCCTTTGGATGGTGTAGGAGGTTGTTTCATTTTATGCCATTGATATCCAATAGACAGCATCCATGACGTTGACCTTCTTCTGCCGAATTTGCCGCCTCCATCACTGGGGATAATTTCTTCAGAAAATGGATTTGGTAGTAAGTTTTAATGGTCTTGATTACTCTTTGATTCAGTGGTTGGATTATAGAAATACAGCTTGGTAACAGGAACTTCAAGGTTATGTTGCTCAGCTACATGTTTGTAAGTGATCTGGTATTAAAAACAACAACAATTTTTTTTCTTGGTTTCTCTCTTCATTATCGCGTTAATTCTCTCGAACCACTATAAGAAAATTGTGAATATCATTTACACTTTCGGATTTGGTTTATAGTGTGTAGGCAATGATGCGATCTTCACAATTTTAAAACGTTTTCCGATCACAAGTGATTTGAGCTTCTTATCCATAAAATTGGCACAGAGCATAATGGCAAATCTTTCTTTTGACATTTTCCCAACTATGCAATTTTCACTTCTTTTTGCTTGAGTTTTGTTTGGAAGATCTGTGAAAAACAAGTCGGTTTCGTCAGCATTGAAAATGTTTGCTGTCTCGAAATCCTTCGTTATGTTAAGAAGTTTTATTTTCTATTCTTCCACAATGTCGATATTTACATCTGCAGCTTCACCATTGATTATCTGAATTCGATGTTATGTTATGTTTTGAAATGAGTCATCAATCCTTCCGATGCCTTTAATTCTGCAATTTTCTGCTTTTCTGAAAAATCTGAAGTAGGTGTCCAGTGACAGGATGATTCTTTGTTCTCATTTGACAAAAAATCTTCCGAACATCAATGTTTATGTTCTTGTTTCCCGTTTTCTATTCCAAAATTCTGTACTTATTTGAGTTCGTTAAACCTTTTTATTCTTCTGCAACAAGTTTCGCTGAATTTCCAGAATTCCGATTCCAAACATATGTTCAGTTTACGGGGAGGTAAGGTAAAAATGGGAATCGAAAGTAGTGTTCATAATAGCGGGGTGTTCAGATTAGAGGGTGTTCGGAATACAGAGAGTTTATCTTATGTTAAGTCTATGGAGTTTCGCCGGGACCATCGAAATGCGTTCATAATACCGGGGTTTTCAGATTAGAGAGTGTTCAGATAGAGAGAGTCCACTGTATTTAGCTGCGAGAGAGGCTCTTCTTTGTTGCCTTTTCCATACGTTCAAATGAGGAATTAGAAATTCTGTGAGTGTGAAATGTAGTTATTGGATTGGAATAAGAGCGGATCTAGAGAGTTCTGAATAAGGAAGGGCGAATTCAGAAATTTCGAGATTCCAATCTAATTCGCGACTCAGATGTTAACCATTTTTTTATTTGTTTGTTTGTTTGTTTTGTTTTGCTTTTTCATTGCGGATTCAGTCTGACTTTGGTTTACTTTTTATTTTTGCTGTTAATCGAGTTAACTTCTACTTTTTTTTTTCTGCGAGTCGCGTTTGGGTCCGGTTGATTAACTTCTACTTTTTGTTGCGGGTCCATTGAATTCTGATTTCTTGTTGCGGGTCGAATTTGGGTCGTTTCACCTACTTTTTACTGCCATTCGGGTTTGGATCTGGATGATTTCTACTTTTTGCTGTGGATCGTATTTAGGTCCGGTTGTCTTCTACTTTTTTGCTGCTGCTCAGGTTGTCTTTTACATTTCTATTGCAAGTCGAGTGAACTTCTACTTTTTAGCTGCGCGTTATTTTCGGATAGTAATAATTTACATTATTTTGGGTTTATGTGGGTTTGAGATTGGGTTTCTACTCTTGCAAGGCGGTTTTATAATTTGTATAAAAAAATATTGTAACCTAAGAAAATTTTAATAGAAATTGCATTCTAGGAGCTTCAAATATCCGAATCTAAAATTAAATTGTTCCGTCAAATAGTTTACGAGTTGATCTTAATAAACTGTACGCATTACAGTTTGTTTGGAAATTAGCATTAAAAATAAATTTAAGACTAGAAGTTGAAAAATTTGTAACTGCTTAATTAATAAATTGCTTCACTCTGTGACTCGGAGAGTCTGTTATTCAGAAGTAAAAACTAAAACATAGAAACAGTTGTTAAGGGATTGTAAAAATATTGTGCAAATAGAAATGTCAAACAGTGTCCGTTATGGAAGTTTTCATACATACATAAAAAAAAAATCCAGAAAAGAAATTAAACAATGGTTGTTACCTTGACCTGGTCAAAAACTCACCCAAGTTCAATAAAAAAAAAAAAAAAAAAAAAAAAAAAATGGCCTGTACTTTATCTTCCCAATTCTTTGGAATATGATCACCTTTTGTTACATCTATGATATACACATAAACAAAGAGATTGATATAGGTTTATATCTAAAGAAATCAACATAGAAAAATATTTTCATTCATTTTCTAAACACTGGCTAGTATGTTCAGTAGCTCGGGATGTCCGAGTTGGATTCTCTAGTAATGATAAACAAGAAATTAAACGAATCGACCCTTGAAAAGTATTGCTAAAAGTTGAACTGTGCCTTTGGTTTTAACTCAGCTAAAACTAGATCTAAATCCGCTTCTGTTCTTTATAGTCTAAGAACCGACAGCAAAAAAATCTAATGTATCGAGCACAAGAAAAAAAATAAAATAAAAATAAAAATAAAAATAATAAAAAATAAAATAAATAAAACCTTTATTTTATAGAAGAATAGTAATACCTGAATCCCGTAATCCATGTCTGCCGGAAGCCGGAAGTGTTGTGTTGCATAAGCCAAAAATTAATACTACTAGTGGTTTACTCGTAGGCTTATCATTGTGTTTGTCCAATCCTATAATCAAATAAGGGATCTTTCTTTTGATCACCTTCCAATTCAAATTAACATTGATTGTAAACCTCTCAGAGTTCGCTTTCTATTACTAATTTGGATTTTTATAGTAATAAAATCAATGAAGCTACTCCTCCTTTTGGCAACATTAATTCTGCCGAGGACAGTTAAATGGCTGTAACAAATTAATCTAACATCCTGAAAACCTCCAATTATCATTAGGTACCTCAAAATTACCACCCCCGTGATGTTAAAATTTAAATTAAATATAGAAATCGCTTACATACTCCTTAGAAAGTCAGTAGCGACACTAGTACGTGAACCAGTATGAACTGGCTTAAAGCTGTGGTTAAAAGTGTCATTCGAAATTTCAAAAACAATAAATGATTAAATTTTATTATTTACCTGGCTCCAATGGATAATTCTATCTGCAGTTATCTACATTTCTGATATCATCAGATTTCCATACACGTTATTCGATGTTTTTGCGAAGGACTCTGCTGTTATATGACTTGTGACAGATATTGTCATCTTATGCATCAGGATCTTCAAGATCGTATTAAGAAAAGTTAAAAAAAATTAGGAAACTTTTTCAATATATGGTGCATCATAATTAATCCTCCACAATTGTAGGCTGTCATTTTCCCCGTAATCGCTCCAATCCTCCTCCACTATATATTGATGGCTCTTTTGTTAGGGACAGAGAGTTAAATATACGGTTTTTCTTGGACAACACTCTTACTTGGCGCAAGCAAATCGAATATAGTGTCCAAAAATTTAAAAAAGCTTAACGCGACCTTGTTACCCTTGTGAATAACAATGTGATGGCTATGAGAAATGAAATATTGTTGCAAAAGAACAGTACTTTATGACTTTACTCCCTTATTGGGTGCAAATCTGGGGTTCTGTAGCAAAAATTATATCAAGCATTATAGCAAAATATTCAAGTTGTTCAAAATAAGACTCTTACAGGTACGGTAAATTCTTCTAATACCTATTTATAGTGATAAATAAGTAAAAATTTCTCTACTTCGAAATATTATCAAAAAACAGTCTGAAAATTAGTTTGAAAATATATCCTATATTCCAATCTCTACACTTTTTAATATTACCGACTACGATGAACATGCCTACGGAAAAAGAGCCCAAGCAACTCTGCATCTTCTAGAGAACATCGATTTGGGATAATTTTTCTCAGTCTTGATAAGATTACTTTTCCTGGACGTTCTTTATATTGCTTTTTTGTATATTTTTCTGTAAATATTTCATTTCATTTTCTTTTATCATAGTATATTTTTACTTACTCTTAATTATAATTGTAATTTTATGTATTTAAACTTTATTTTTCATTTATAGATGTTTGGCGCCACAAAATTCCATTTTTTGGATCTGGGATCACTTTTTAACACCTTTCCAGAGTTAGGATTACGGACTATTGGATTTTAATTATTTTATTTTACAATGCTATATCAGAAGGAAAGAGTCTTTAATTTATAGGACCTCTTCTTCATCATCATGTTCAAGTCAAGTCAAGTACTTTGTAGAGATGACGATGTGCCGAATGCTACCAAAATTAAACTGCAATCAGTTCACTTCTCTTTAGTAAATGAAAAGCCAAAATTTTATTTTGTGGTTTAAAAAAATGCTAAATTGGCAACACTGGAATGATGAGATTTTCCGCAAAGCATACTATATACGGTGGACATATGACTGATTCTTAAATATTAAAGAACATTAAGAAATGTGAAGAAAAATCAAAATCTTACGGTGTCGACATTTTTGTGCTCCATGCGCAGAAAAGCTCCCTCAAATTCATCCCTATCATACCTGCCAGCAAACACGATAGTGTTTTTCTTGCACCTACTCTCGTAGTTTTTTTATAAACTCGTTTAAACAAGTATCGCCAAATTTGAACTGTAGGTTACTCTGTAATCTGAGAATACGAGTAAAAAAGATGTAATCTGTGCATGCTGTATGTGCATCGTCATTACTCTGACATGTAAATGTATTTTAGCAACAACTAATAACAGCTAACCACCAAAAAAGCATACAAAAGATGGACTTTGTTAATCTCATTTTTATTTAACTTGCATCTTTTTAAGCATTTTAAACTATAAAAAATAAGATTGAGTCCAAATTCTACTTCTAAACATAAAATGCTTTATTTTATTAAAATTGTCTTCCGCCTCGCCCTTTTTTGTTGCATGCCGCCCTGGTGTATGGCGCGCCTGTGTGATTTTGAAGCAATTATTTATTTTTTATTTATTTATTTATTTATTGAAATCATATGTCGCCCCAGTGACGTGGTCAGTAGTGGCAGCTGCTGCCACACCGAGGGGTCCTGGTTCGAATCCGGGTACGGACATGTATGGTGTGTTGTCCCTTTGTTGTAGTGTAATAAAATATGTAATGGAAATGTGTAATAAAAATTGTTCTGTATTGTCCCTGTTTTTGCGTATAATGGATCAATCGAGACGACAGCCATAGCAGTGGTAGGCCCCAAAGCAATGTCAAAATCAAATTAAATTGAATACATACATCTGACTTGTGTGCTCGAAATGAAAGCCTGCTTATAAGCCATTGTCAATATACAAGTTCAGGATAGCATAAGGAAATTTTGGAACACGAAGGAAATACGTCCGGGAGCGCCACACAAAGAGTGTGTGCAATGGAGCCAGTGGGATTCGAACCCACAATCTCCTATGCTCGCAAGCGACTAGCGGCGGGTGCCTTGTCCAATGCAATTATACAAAAAATTAATTTTTATGATTAGAGATAGAGATGCTTTTTTTCCCCTTAACAATGATGTCGCTTTCTACAACGGAAGCATTCTGCGTTTTAAAAATGAGGGGCTGAAACTTACTTTTCTGAAATTTTGCAAATTATGATTTTATTATTCCATGGCATCTGAATTTATGATCACATCCATGCACACTTTTCACGAATTGTGAATAAATATTATGTTAAAATGTTTTTTATGTTGCAAATTAAATATGACAACAAAAGAAGATGAAGAACTTAAATTAGTTCCCTCGGAGAGCAAAATGCAACAGGCTTATCGATGAAATGCAACCATTGTTTTATATTTTGATAATTACAATTATCTTTGAATCATTTACTGAATCGATGATTATGAAAGATATGATTAAAAGGTAAAATTCCTCAACAAAAGAGACTTTATTTACAATATTTACTGCGATTTTTTAATAAGCTTACTGATTATTTTAGTAAGATGATTTGATACTATTGATTATCCTGTTGGCCTATTTCGCCAAGTTATGCAAATTGACATAATTTTATTTTAAATAACGAAAGAATAAATAAATTAGTAAAACATTAATCAAAATACAAATAAAAAATAGGACACAGATGTCATATAGGAACAGAATTTTCTTCTGGCGCCAATTCGGCAAAAACTTAGTTTTCAAATACTAGTTGCATGCATATTTTTAAATTATTTTCTATTAGTTTAAATAGGAAATAATAATAAATAAATAAATTTTAATTAATAACTATAGAACAAAATAATTTACATCATTTTAAAAAAAAATAAAAGTAAATAAACAGTTTATTAATAAATGAACGACAATAAGTGGGATATTATGTCAGGCATAAAATCGCCATTCTGTTGCAATCGCGTCAACGTGACGCGTATATGACATCCATGCCAAAAATCGAATTAAAAATCACTCGCCTTATAGTTTGGCGACTGGATAATCAAGTACCGATGAGTTTAATTAATTAGTTAACCTTCGAAAATTGAGCTCACTGTAATATAATAGTTACTAGGACTTCCCTCAGAGGGATTAGTCTGAGCGATATTGCTTAGAACAGAGTTTTTAAAATAATATGCTAAAAGTAAAAAGAGATTCTATCTTTAATTGATTATACATTATCACAAATTGAAATAAAAAAGAGCAAAGTGAATGGTACATTTGCAAAATATTACATACAAATTCCTATACACAGTTAAAAAATGGGAAATCAAACTGTACAAAACAGTCACGCATAAGTATAAAATTTGAAGAATACAGCTAACAAAGCGCTAAAATATCTTGTATCGGAATTTAAACTCTTTGAAATGACGTAAAGAATATACACATCAATTTTAGTACCTAAAATTAGCGCAAATCATGATGGTTGAGTAGAATGAGGGATTTTTTTTATATGGTGTGTAGTGTCCTTAAATGGATAGAACAAAATAATTGACATATATAATAATATAATATCTACATCTGTTTTCAATGTATGCGATGAGGTTTTCGATAAAAAATTGGGGTATTCTCACTTAAAAAAGATACATAAAAATCCCGAAAACGCCAACAAAGAAATACAATCTGTCGTTTCGAGTGTGTTCCAGATATGCTCAATCTGATTTAAATGGGTCGTGCATGCTGGCCACTACATACGCTGATTTGTTTTCGTTTTAAACCCATTCCCATGAAATTGAGCTATATTTCGCTTTAGCATACATAAAAAAAAACGAATCGGCAATCATGAATGTAGTCGAGAGTTTACAGAGGTATACGCCATTTACTTTCTGGATTTTTTAAGAATCACCTTATCTCCCTCGCCCTCTTTCTCAAAAAGCCGCAGTACATACATTCTAGGATATATTCTATAACTTGAGCATATACTCTCTGCTTAGAGAGTATATTCTCTATTTTTTTACGAATATTCCACTGTTGGCAATGCCAAAAGCATAAGATATGAACGAGATCTGAATATCTCGTCTGCATAAGCTTTGAGCCGTCAAAGTGTCATCACAAGTGATTTACAAATCTGAACATATTTTTTTCAGCATAACATGCTGGCTCAAATACGCCAATGTGAACTCGATTACGCCGTTTTATCGGAAAAGGGTTATTATTTAAAAGGCCTGCTAGGGCTAAATTGAGAAAATGATTCTATGATAAAATTCCTAGATTAGTAAAACTGAAAAGTTAATGTCCCACCCCTCATACTATTTTATAATGGAATTCTTTTGTGGTGACGTGTAAATGAATAATAAATATTTTTTTGCGTGGCATGTTATACAAAATATGTATTCTAGTGCTCTTCATAAATGCATATCGATTTCATTATGTTTCGATGGGTTTAACATCATTAAAAAGAGCTTGGAACTATTTCATCCCATCTGCCGTAATGTAACGGAATAATTTTGATTGTCCCTGTATTTGAATTTATCCGATTTTATTAAAATTTGCAACGACTCAACAAAATTCGGCAACAAATAGATATTTAAAATTTCAAACGATTCCGTAGGATGGTTTTTGTGCTGTTATATGTGGAAATACAGACGAGCGGATCAGACGGCGACTATAGTTACTAAATATTTTATATTAATTAGGGTCACACCTAAAAAAACTGTTAAATTTAAAAGTGCACGTCGAAATTGGAAAGGCATTTACAGAAATTATTGCTCAAAAACAGTATCATAACCGATTTCTTTTGTGTGTCCTTGTAATTGGATTAAAACTGCTATAAATATCCTGTTATAACTTAATCGTAATGAAATTCAGTGGTTTATATAAGTTTCGTAAATTTGCAATAGTGTAATTTCATTAAAATACTCTGCAAAGGATTTCCCCCAATAGACCATACTGTAATGAAAATCTTTTGGGTGCCCCTGTAAATAAACTATTAATCCCACATACTTCATATACAATATCAAACATGGCTAGGAGACCCTAAATAAGGTTTCCAATTGCATATAAATCGGTGTATATTTAGGGATGTTTGAGTGTGGACAGACGGATAGACAAGCTAAATGCATAAATATTTTTCAGCTTTGTTGGAAAGTGCAGAAAAAAGAAACCTCGCGGCTGAAGATCACAACCACATCGATATATTTAATGGCAAAAAAGGTACTTCTTGGTTAGCTTGTCGATCAAAAAACTATCGCCAAACTACAAGGTTACATGTCAATACTGAATGATTGTAAATGTTACTTTCACTTGTCATTAATTATGATACGCGTGCTTGTTACGTCATAAAGTGATTTTTAATTCAACTTTTAATGTGTATTTCTTATTGCATTTTAAAAATGTATTTATTCTTCTGTTATTTAAAATACAAATTACGTCAATTTATGTAATTTGACAAACAGTTTGGCGATTTGTGTAGTTTGGCGCAATTGGTCTACAAAATAACCAAGTATTACAAAAAAAAAAAGGAAAAAAAAAAAAAGCTCGCCAAAAAAATTTAGAACAGGAAATGGAACTTTTCCATATAATTAGCGCCAAAATATCATTATTTACATTGCATGGTGATCCGGCTATTGTTGTTTGTTTATTAATAAATTGCTTATTTTTTTCTATATTTATATAACCTAAATTTAATCGTGCTTTTTTTAATTGTTACTTGCTTTTTAAAATAATCGAAATTCATTCAAAAATGATTTTCGCGAAATTTGCGACAAACCCGACGCGTATATGATATCTCTGCTCTAATTACATGATACTTTTTAAATAATACCTGTACCTTGGCGTTTTTATAAATCATGGTCCAGTTTGGCGTTCAGAAATTGATATTTCAAGCCTGATGATCGTTTATGCTTATTTTTACTCGTAAATATGGTACAGATGTCATATTTATGAATAAAAATATAAGCTGCATGTTAGCGCGATTTTTTTCCCGCCAAATTAATGAAAACACTGTTTTTAAATATTGCTATAAATGTTTTACGATTTACGATTTATTGTGATATTCATATTTTTTATTATGTTTATTACTTATAACTGTTTATTCTTCGTTTCAACTATAGTTCCTTTTTTGATATTACTTGATTATCCTGTAGACCAAAAAATTATCGCCAAACAATAAGATAAAATGCCAATCATGAATGATCGTGAATGTCTCATTAAACAATGTAAACAAGTGTTTAAAACGTCATCAAGTGATTTTTTATACCGCTTTTTATTTGTATTTTTATCAATGTTTCACTAATTCATTTCTTCTTTCGTTATTTAAAATAAAAAATATGTGAATATTTACAATTTGGCGAAATTGATCACGAGGTAACGAAGAAGTACCAATATTTTATTTCAGCACATATTTTATTTAAACACGACATAATTGTTTCCAATTTGCATGTGCGAAGGTGCGAAATATAAAAGATGCTAATGGCGGCTATTAAGTGCTATTATAAAAATTATCGCAAAATCTCAAATACTAAGTTACTAAGAATCAAGACTTTTTTCTTTTAAATTAACAACAAGAACAAAAATATTTTTCAGTTTGTTTCTTAAGTTTAAATATAATTAATTGTACTTAAAAATTGTTTGCATATTTTCCTTGCTCCATGTGCTTAAATTTGGGAATTTAACGAAAATATACAACCGGTAAAATGTGAAGCACACAATATTTCTGTGACGTAAGCAAATGAATTGGGCTTTTTATCAATTTTTTAAAAATAGTTTTAAAACTATTTGGAACTAATTTTTGAAAGTAGGTGCATTCAGTAGGTTACTCTCCAGTGGCGTTGTAGCGGAGATTATCGCTACATGTCTGTTCCCCTTCATAAATGCAATAATTATTTCCCTTTAATAAATTCTTTGTTCTATTTTATTTTCCCTTTTCACTATTAAGCCCATTAGTTAAATTAATCCCACATTTAATAGTTAAGTTCTAACTTTCATACTCCCACTAATAGAAGTTAATCTTTTCATCTTTTGGAGCTCTCTGTAGAAAATTAATAATAGAACTTCCTTTCTCACAAATTTTCTGTTGTGTCTGGAAAAACATCTGCCCATAGATACCGCACTTATTAACAAAATAAAGAAAGCTCTGGGCTTTGTTCATCATAATCTTTTATCCGTTACATTTTATTAACATCTGCCTTCCACACCCTGTTTTCATTCTCACAATTAATGCTTAAAACTAGAAATACTTTTATCTCTGTTTATCCTGACTGTGCTTTCTTTCTGTTCAATTGCGCATCTGGGTAATATAATTGTGGTCAGCAAAAACTCCAATTTAAGTAACGGCCTGCTTTGCCCTTGTCTACTTCCCAAGCTTAAAATATTTCTGTAACCCTATAAAATATTCGCACATGTGAAAATAATCCGTGGGTTCCCAGACCGCAAATGTAGTCACTGATACTGAACGTGTGGTTTATCAAATGTCGCCAAAATTCTTTGTATGAAAGACTTCTGATGCCTTTTGGCGATAAGGGCTGTGATGTTGTATCACCACTCCACTGATTGCCATCATACAGACAAGATGTAGCTCACTAGAGCTCTGAGAATTCCCCCCCCCCCTTATGGGGAACCTACTGTCTGTTAATGCTTGCAAAATAAATGCGTCCTAAAATGTAACTCTCTTTTCGGAGTTTTTTTTGTGTGTGCTTCTTTTTGGTAATTCACCTGGGCCTATGAACGAACACCTCTACATAATATCTAGGAATTTTAGCATTGGTATTTTTGAATGGTTAAGTAGTTCATTTTGAAGGCAGTACAAGTTTTATTTTGAAAAAAAAAGAAATTTTGTGTTTGCAATTTTTTTTTTTAGAAAAAAAGGAGGTATTTAGTGTCTGCATTTTGTTGTTTTCTTTCTGTGCTCACAGATTGTATACCACCCCCCCCCCCTCATTAAATGTGTCTAGATTATTTCGTAATTTGGCCGCGTTTGCTCTCTGACTAATGCAAAATTTAATTGTTGGTTTGGACTTGCATTTTAGGTTATTTCTCCCAAATTATTAATTTTAATACTGTCGGTTAACAGTCTGATTTGTTTTGGTGCACCTAGTTTATTTATAAATCTTTCTTTTGATTTATATTAGTGCATTTTCCTTTTGGTAAACATCTATGGCTGGTATTGAGCTAAAACAAGCTTCAGCTACTTCCCAAACAATGTCAGAGAGAGATAATAAATTTGGGTCTGCTTTTGGACAATCACAAGTTTCAATATCCCCTTTACTTGAATTTTATGAGGAAAATTTAACAAAGTTTTCAGACACAATTATCGCTGAAGCCACAGCATTTCAAAATCAAATACAAAATCAAAACAACACTGATGCACTTATCTCTAATTTTAAAGAACTCAAATTCACAATCCAATGGGATCTAAACATTTTGAAAGAGACCTTTCAAGTACTCAAAGATGAATATGCTAAGGTAAAACACGAAAAAGAAAATTTATTTTTGGTAAATAACAAACTTTTGGAACGTGTACGTGACTTATCTCAGGAACTAGAAAGTAAAACTAAACCTCACATATCAAATACTCAAAAAGGTATCACTCCTTCGGTTAGTACTGCTTGTTTAAAATCTGTTCAGAATATGTCCACACAGACAGATAACAACCTCATTATCAAATCTCCACACACTACAATACATGAAGGTTGCAATACAAATCCCTCTTTCTCTTGTAATCAACAGGTTAATGAGTTATGTGACAGTAACAATTTTCATCCCAGTATTTTCAGTACCCCTAAGAAAGATAGTACCAATTTTATCCCTGTTGTAATCATGCGTTTGCCTGAAAATTTTAGCATACCTGACATTATTTTGGCTATTTCAAATCTAACTGATAATTCTTCGCCTCCCATTCAATTTCAAAACAAAATAAAAATAAAGCATTGTAATTTATTTAACTGGATTTTTCTAATGCCACCCCACCTAGCTGAATTTTTGCTTGCACATAAACATATCATTATTCAGTCCACAAAGTTTACTCTTAAAAGGTACATAGATATAAAAAGATGTTTTACATGTCAGAGTCTTTTTCATTTAAGTAAATTCTGCCCTAATGACATAATATGCCCTGTCTGTGCTATGTCACATAAAGACCCTAATTGTGTAAACACACCAAAATGCATTAATTGCATGAGGTGCAATGAATCAAGTAATACCCATTTTGACATTCAACATACAGCTTTTTCTCATAACTGCCCAGCTGTCAAGAGATATATAAACATACAAAGACATTCGCTTCATACAACTGAGTCTATTTCAAATGAGAAATAATGTTTTTCTTTAATTTTCCTGGTCACACATTACATACTAAAGGATGAATTCACTATACTTTTTAAGCATTTTTAGACATGTTGACAGATTTGTTTTTCATTTTTTTTATAAAACATTTAGTAATTTCTTCCCTCACATTTCCTGTTACACTTTAAATTTTAACAAATTGTCTACACATTAATCTTGTGTACAAAGGTATTGTATTTTTCTTTATTCGGCTATCAAGCGCGCAGATGGTTGAGTAATAGAAAGAAGGCATGTAAGAGTGAAAATTTTGATGCGGGTCGTCAATTTTGTTTTTCACTTGGTTTTGGTTGGTTCGTGTTGGTGTACACAATCATTTTAAACATATTTACTCAATCAAACACACTTTCTTCTCCCTTTAATGTTTTGTTTTGCAGTAACAGGAATGCAGTTAACAGTAACAATATTTCAACTCTATTGTTATACAGGCTACATTTTCCACATTTAATACATTTTTCATGGTGTAGATATTTTTTTGGGGTTCTCAATCAAATTTTAACTTTAAAAGGATTTTTGACAGTACAATTACATTTTTACTTTCCTCAACTTTGAGTTATATATTTTTTTTTCTTTCAACAAGGTCATGTGTTTCTCTCTCGGTCAAGGTATATCAGATACCAGGTCATGTGATTTCTTTTACACTCTTTTTCTTTCATGTGTTTTTACACAAGGTCATGTGTTTTTCTCCAGGTCAAGGTATATTAGATACCAGGTCATGTGATTTCTTTTACACACTTTTTTTTCTTTCATGTGTTTTTACACAAGGTCATGTGTTTTTCTCTAGGTCAAGGTATATTAGATACCCGGTCATGTGATTTCTTTTACACACAATTTTTTCATGTGTTTTTGCACAAGGTTATGCGATTTCTTACACTATCACATTGTTTTTGTTTTTTTCTATATACACTCAGTCATGTGCAATACACTAGGTCATGTGGTTCTTACATTTTTCTCTTATTTCTCGGGTTGAGGATTGTACATCAATTTCACTTATTTTCTCCAAGCTCGTTCATGATAACACACAACACAGTCATGTCATGTGTTTACATTTTTACACTTTTGTCATGTGATATGAATCCTTCCCTCATTAAATATAAAATTACTTTGTATTTAGGTATTTGAAAACCCTCATTCACACAAATATCTTAAATATTTTTTTCATTTAACACACTTACCGTTAAATTCTCTTCGGTTCATTTTTTTGTTTTGTTTTTGTTAAAAGGCTCATTCTAACACAAAAAAAACAATTGACATTTTTTTTTACAGTTTGTCATGCTCACACTTAACCATTTCATCTCAATTGTTCAAAGTTTTATTTATTCCCTTTACATATTACAGTGATTCAATCGACACTTAGTTCATTTTTGTTTGTCACATTTACATTGCAGGTTAGTTGATTTTTTTTCACACTACATGTAAATTCCCTTGTTACACTTACCTCTTTTTATGTAGTGGCAGTACATGAAAAGAAGGTCACTTACTTCACTAATAATTAATTTTCATTACATGCAGTTTATCTCAACATTGTAGTTCAACAATAATTACAAATTATTTTGGACAGTCGAATAGTACCATGCAAAAAAACAAAACACAAAAAAAAAACACACAAAAAAAACCTTGTATCATTCTTATTTTTGAAATATTCCAGTTGTAGTAGCACCTAATCCTGACTATTTGTTTATCTTACCCGGACTGACTGTTTCAATTTATGAGATGGATTACATTTCATCTTATATTTTATTTTATTTTTCTAATTTATCCCCCAAAAGTCGTGAACCGTTCAAAATTGTGCCCTAAGGTTTCACGCCACACCTGTCTTGCGACACATTTCATTTTCACCTTGAATTGGCCTACCAATTCTTTTAGGTTAAATTTTTTATGTGACTTCCAAGCGCGCTCCTTTCGTAGATCAGTGCGATTTTACTGAGGAGCGGGGCGGACTTATATTGTACGCAATATGGGTTCGTCCACTACTCCCTCCCCCCCTAGGGCCGACGTCTTAAACCGAAGCCATAATACTTGTACTTTTTGTACAAGATTAAGGGCTACAACCTTTTTATGGGCATGCCAGTGGCATCTCTTTTTTTTAGTAGTCCTGTGCCTTATGCACAAATTTTCATTTTCAATTTTTTTTAGCAACATACATTATTTTTAGAACATATTATTTTAGTTAGTTTTCTTTTATTTTATTTTAAATATATTACTATTTCTGTTTTGTGTTTTATAAATATATATTTTTGCTTGCAATTATACCATTTTGATCTCAAAAAAAGATCAATTTAAAGAGAAGTTATCAAATACTAAGCTATCAGGTGATCACAAATAAATAAATAAATAAAATACTTCTCTCAATTTTTTGTTCATGACATAACAAATTATACAGCTGGTACCAGCGCCACAACAAAGAAATTGAATAAAGGATCCGATAGTAAGTAAATATTTTGTGGCAATTTTTTTTTGAACTATTAAGGAGCTCCCTGTCATGATGATTACAAAGATATATATGGCCATTGTTTATTTATATATTCTGCAGGCAAGATAGTATATTCAATCATTTTTGTAGTACTTATATATATATACTTCTATGTTTTTGATATGTGTTTTTGTATATATTTTGGTAGACGGCACTTTCAGTATCTTCAAAATTATGACAATAATAGTATAAAAAAAACTTTAATACAAGTATAAAGTTTTTTTTGTGGTGGCTGGGGTGAGTTATGTAGCGGAGATTATCGCTACATATCTGTTCCCCTTCATAAATGCAATAATTATTTCCCTTTAATAAATTCTTTGTTCTATTTTATTTTCCCTTTTCACTATTATTAAGCCCATTAGTTAAATTAATCCCACATTTAATAGTTAAGTTCTAACTTTCATACTCCCACTAATAGAAGTTAATCTTTTCATCTTTTGGAGCTCTCTGTAGAAAATTAATAATAGAACTTCCTTTCTCACAAATTTTCTGTTGTGTCTGGAAAAACATCTGCCCATAGATACCGCACTTATTAACAAAATAAAGAAAGCTCTGGGCTTTGTTCATCATAATCTTTTATCCGTTACATTTTATTAACATCTGCCTTCCACACCCTGTTTTCATTCTCACAATTAATGCTTAAAACTAGAAATACTTTTATCTCTGTTTATCCTGACTGTGCTTTCTTTCTGTTCAATTGCGCATCTGGGTAATATAATTGTGGTCAGCAAAAACTCCAATTTAAGTAACGGCCTGCTTTGCCCTTGTCTACTTCCCAAGCTTAAAATATTTCTGTAACCCTATAAAATATTCGCACATGTGAAAATAATCCGTGGGTTCCCAGACCGCAAATGTAGTCACTGATACTGAACGTGTGGTTTATCAAATGTCGCCAAAATTCTTTGTATGAAAGACTTCTGATGCCTTTTGGCGATAAGGGCTGTGATGTTGTATCACCACTCCACTGATTGCCATCATACAGACAAGATGTAGCTCACTAGAGCTCTGAGAATTCCCCCCCCCCCTTATGGGGAACCTACTGTCTGTTAATGCTTGCAAAATAAATGCGTCCTAAAATGTAACTCTCTTTTCGGAGTTTTTTTTGTGTGTGCTTCTTTTTGGTAATTCACCTGGGCCTATGAACGAACACCTCTACAGGCGTAGCAAGCGGGGGGCGGAGGGGGCGGTCCGCCCCGGGTGTCATCCTCTAAGGGGTGACACCCAATTTTTATTTGCAAATAAATATATATATATTCTTATAAAATTTTGGAAAAGTCTGATGTAAAATGAAATTTCTATAGCACTAACGCAACAGAGTAAATTTTCTTTTCTTAGAGAATGTGAAATTTTTTACAGAATGGTGTGTCTAAATAACACTGGCACCAGGGAAAAGAAACCAACCCATCCAACGAGTAGTTAGCAAAAGCAAACTTTAAAAGAAAGGATTTTCTTCAAAATATAGACAGGACACTGATTTATGCGGACTATGGGTTAAGTGAGGAGTCGCTCTTGTGTTTTTTTATGCAGGAGGACAAAAAAGTAAATAAGGAATGGTATGGTCATTTTTTGTAATAACGTAGAGTTATGATTGACGAATTGGGGGGGTGACACCATGGTTACTGAGGGTGACACCCTTTATCCGCCCCGGGTGTCACCCGTCCTAGCTACGCCACTGTTACTCTCATAGATACTGTTTGGTACAATCAGAATCGCAATCCGATATGTATTTTTCCAGATTTGCTTAACGAAAGAGTTATGCTTGACTTTTAATATCGTTAGGTACTATGTGTATTAGTCTCCGCTTCGTCAAGACAACTATTTACTCCATGCACTCTGATTCGGTTGTCTACAAAAATATCCAGCCGGTGGAAAATGACGCACACCAAGTTTCTGTGACGTATGCAAATAAATTGTGCTTTTTTATCAGTTTTTTTAATATAACTTTTAAACTATTTGGAACTAATTTTTCGTATGTAGTGCATTCACCAGATTACTTTCATAGGTACCTATTGGTACAAACAGAATCAAAATCCGACAAGTACTTTTTGAGATTTGCTTGACGAAAGAATTTTTTTGACTTTTAATATCGTTACGTATCTCTGAGTATAAAGACTTCGCTTCGCTCAGACAACTATGACAACATCAGTTTAACTGTAACAGATCTAAGCTGTTTCTAACTGTAATTAATTCAAGTTCTTCTTGTTACTTGTTAGTGTTTATCTGTCCTCATTAAAGATATATGTTAACCAATATAAATGCGTAATAATTTCAACATATATCGTGACATGGTGTCAGAAGTTTAAAAAAAAGTTAAATAGTTTTACTTTTAATTTCGTATCTGAAAGTATTATAAATACAAATGGCAGAAAATTCTATCCGTCCTCCAAAACCATTGATGTTTACGGCGGATTCCAAAGATGGATGGGAAGACTGGCTGCAAAGTTTTGACTGGTACGCTGCTGCTGTTCAACTTAGTGATGGGCGATAACGAGAAGTTTTCTCGATTTTCTCGATTGTATGAGAAGCTCGATAACTTTCGATTGTGTAAAATTTTTCTCGATGACTCCATTTTGCAATTGCTTTTATACCATACGGGATTCAATTTTATCAAGAGTCTACTACAGGTGAATGAGTCGGTGTTAATAAAGACACGACGGATTCACTCGCTAGTGAGACCCTCCTTTCATTGGTGTCTCTAATTTATACGCAATCTTGTAATATGAAATCTCGAACTGAGTCCTCGTTGTACATGGCATCATATACCAAACGCCGCCGTGTGCAAGCACAGCAAAATTTTGTAAAAAAAAAAAAAAAAAATCGAATTGAACGAACAACCGAACGTAATCTCGAATTGAACGTTAAATTTTGAAAACTGCCTCTCCCCAAGGTAACGCAGTGGGGGGGGGGGGGGAATATATAAAATCGAGGTGCATAAGATCAATAAGTGGTCACATGCCAAACAACAACTTCCTGCTTTTCTAAATTCCATGTATATTATAAATATTATTTATTGCAAAATCCGTAAAAAAAAATTAAATAAATAAATAAATAAAAATAAACATTTTGGGATTGCCGACAAAAGTCAAAACTTGACTTTTGTCAGTTACGTGTGTATTTTTTTAATCGTGAGGAAATATTTTATTGTGGAGGAAATACAAGGACCAAGTAACCGCAGTAAATTAACGCCTACATGCAAGAGGAGGCCAGAGTCCCAGCAGTGGTGAACAATATTTATATGACACAGATGTCATACACGCACCACATTGGCGTAATGTTTTCCAGATGCCGATTTAGCGAAAACTTCGAAGAAGTTTGAGAAATTTAAATATCAACCCATTATGGGTCCTTAGCGTGACCCAGATTGACGGGAGAAACTTTTTAATGCTAAATTGGTAATGTATGAAGTATAAGCTTTCAATAAACATATTACATCAAAAATTGAAAAATGCCCCCACCCTGTCCCCCTTCCCCCCCAAAAAAAACTCGGTGCTATGGGGAAAACTGTAAAACTGCAAAAAGAGCGGCGACGAAAAGTTAGCTATGCTATAATTTTTTCCTCCCTTTTAATTTTTTTTCTCTTTGCTTGTAGCTCCCATACAAGCAAAGTTATAGCCTTTTAAAAATTGAAATGAAGTGAAGAAATGAGCAAAAGAAAAAATTCCGGGTAGGGGGGCGCCAAATTGTGATTTTACCCCGAAAGCAATTACCCTTCGTACGCCCCTGACCTTGGCGTTTCTATAAATCATGGTCCAGTTTGGGCTTCAGAAATTGAGATTTCAAATCTGATGATCGTTTATGTTTATTTTTATTCATAAATATGGAACAGATGTCATATTTATATGTAAAAATGTAACTGCACATCAGCGCGATTTTTTTTCTCCGCCAAATTGGTGAAAATGTTGTTTTTGAATATTGCTATAAGTATTTTACAATTTACCATTTATTGTCAAATATTTTTTACTATATTTATTATTATGTTTATTATTTATAACTGTTTATTCATCGTTCAACAACTGATTTTTTTTACCTAATTATCCTGTCGACCAAAAAAGTATCGCCAAACAATAAGATAAAATGCCAATAATGAATGATCGCGAATGTCGCATTCAATCGTATTAAATACGACACGTGTTTAAAACATCATCAAGTGGTTTTTTATCTCACTTTTTATTTGTATTTTTTTTATCAATGTTTCACTAATTTATTTCTTCTTTCGTTATTTAAAATAAAAAAATACGTCAATATGTATGATTTGGCGAAACTGACTAACGAAATAACCAAATAGTACCAATATTTTATTTAACCACATATTTTATTTAAATACGGCAGATTGTTTCCAATTTGCACGTGCGAAATATAAAAGATGCTAGTGGCGGTTATAAAGTGCTATTATAAAGAATATTGCAAACTCTCAAGTACCAAGTTACTAAGAATTAAGGCTGTTTTCATTTAATTTAACAACAATAACAAAATTATTTTCCAGTTTGTTTCTTAAGTTTAATTTATTACACTTAAAAATTGTTTGCTGGTAATCTAACGAACACATCCAGCCGGTGAAAAGTGACGCACACCCAATTTCTGTGACGTAGGTAAATAAATTATGCTTTTTTATCAATTTTTTAAACATAATTTTTAAACTATTTGGAACTAATTTTTGAAAGTAGGTGCATTCAGTTGGTTACTCTCATAAGTACCTTCTGGTACAATCAGAATCGCAATCCGACATGCATTTTTTCAGATTTACTTGACGAAAGAATTATGATTGACTTTTAATATCGTTAGGTATATGTGTATTAGCCTTCGCTTTCCAGACAACTATTTACTCCATGTACTCTGATTCGGTTGTCTACGAAAATATCCAGCCGGTGAAAAATGACGCACACCAAATTTTCGTGACGTATGCAAATTGTGCTTTTTTATCAGTTTTTTTAATATAACTTTTAAATTATTTGGAACTAATTTTTCGTAGGTGGTGCATTCACCAGATTACCCCCATAGATATCTAATGGTACAAACAGAATCAAAATCCGACAAGTACTTTTTGAGATTTGCTTAACGAAAGAATTTTTTTTACTTTTAATATCGTTACGTACTCTGAGTATAAGACTTCGCTTCGCTCAGACAATTAATACTAAAATTTTAGCCATGAATTCGATAAGGTCATGGTTTGTCCAGACGCCATCCAGCTTATTTAGAAAAAAAAATCTTTACAAATAACGGGTAGGTGGATAGATAAGCATTGAGTTTCTTCCTTTACTTCACCCTATACTTATATTCCTTTTCTTTACCCTATAGCATAAAAAAAAATTCTTTTACCAAAGATGATTTGATTATTTCATTATGATTTATAATGTCTACTTACTGCCTTTCTGTTGATTTTTCCCTGAAGATTGTTTACATGTGCTACACAATATCAGGAATGTATGTTTATTTAAAAATTTCCGATGTATTTCAAACAACAATTAACGTAATTAGGGAGAGATGGGCAAAAATGAATACTTACATACCAACCTCCTTTTTTTTTTTACATAAACACTTCTGTAGTATGTATTGTATATATATATATATATATATATATATATATATATATATATATATATATATATATATATATACAGGGTGTCCGAAAAGTCTGGAAACGGACGAATAACTCGAGAAATACATATGAGATTGAAAAACGCAAATATACGTGTTAAATATTTTTAAATAAGCTACTCTGTGATACCAAATTTGACCTTCGAAACCGACCCCCTGGGGGTCAGAGGGGGTCTAACTTTGAAATCTTAAATTATAACCCCCATTTTTTATTGCAGATTCGAATTCTACGGACAAAAATACGTAACTTTTGTATTTGATGTTTATTTCAAATCTTCGTTTATCAAGGTGTAATCGAGCATATTAAATAGATACATTTTCCCGCTTTTCCAACGGGATTTTCCCTAATCGAAACTGATTGGGCGGAATTTTTGACGTCAAATTCCTCGTCTTTTGTAGGAATAGCGTTTCCTGAAAATTACCCGTGGCGATTATTTCAATAGTGCTACACTGTTAAAAATTTGACCCATTTGCTGCAGCGTCACTCCACAGCTATTATAGAATATCTCTTTTGTGACCAATGAGAATGCTCCATAACACAGTAAAGTAACCGTTTTCTATAAAAGCGGTGGAGTGACGATGCAGCAAAAGGGTCAATTTTTTTACAGTGTACTTTACTGTGTTATGGAACATTTTAATTGGTCATGAAAGAGATATTCTATAAAAGCTGTGGAGTGACGCTACAGCAAATGGATCAAATTTTTAACTGTGTAGCACCACCGAAATAATCGGCACGGGTGATTTTCAGGAAACGCTATTATTGCAAAAGACGAGGAATTTGATGTCATAAATTCTCCCCAATTAGTTTCGATTAGGGAAAATCCCGTTGGAAAAGCCGAAATATGTATCGATTTAATATGCTCAATTACACCGTGATAAACGAGAATTCGAAATAAACATCAAATACAAAAGTTACGTATTTTTGTCCGTAGAATCCGAATCTGCAATAAAAAATGGGGGTTATAATTTAAGATTTCAAAGTTGGACCCCCTCTGACCCCCAGGGGGTCGGTTTCGAAGGTCAAATTTGGTATCACAGAGTAGCTTATTTAAAAATATTTAACACGTATATTTACGTTTTTAAATCTCATATGTATTTTTCGAGTTATTCGACCGTTTCCAGACTTTTCGGACACCCTGTATATATATATATATATATAACTAGCAGGCTATGCCCGCTTCGCTGGTCCATATTTCCAAACGAACCTTGACTAAAAAAAAATGGTGATTTAAAAATTTATTATTTTTATTTTAAAGCAGTATTCGCGTTTGAAATGAAATAGACGCCCTCTCGCGGACAAAGTCTGAAAAACGAAATAGAACTGATACCGTGAGCATCATCCGCTGAAGTGTTTAAAAGGCCGATAAATAAATAAACAGTGCTTAATAAATAAATAAATAAATAAACAGTTCTATAACTCATGCAACGTTGGGTTCTTTGTATTAAAATTATCTAAAATCAAAATTTTATACACAAAGTTTAGATCTATAATGTAAAAAAGTACATTTGACTTACTCATGGCAAAATAACATGACAGCAACACAATGCTTGCATGATTCGCTTGCTAAAGCATGGAACAAACAACACTACGTAAACAAACGATTATCAGGTCTATTACAACGCCACCTTTCGGTCATTACAAACGCGAATAGACCACCCTGGAATGTTCTTCCGTATTGCTGAAAATCATGTCAACGTCATTGCAATATTGTACTATTGTAAGTCTTGGCGAAAATTTGGGCAATTAAGCACCCTCTCTTTTATTTTATCATTTATAGTAGAGTTTCGTATGAACATGAGACCGTTATGACAACAGGAATCAAAATGCTCTCGAGTCATCACACTATTACATTAGAGGGCATTGCAATGATTAGTGAGATTGATTATCAAACTCTATTAACTTTCGGACTGTACATTATCATTTCTTAGTTCTTAAAATCCCGACATCTGAACTTGCACTATGTGTAGTTCTGATAGTCTACATACAATGTCATTTCACGTTACATTTTTTAATAAACGTCCTCTTTTAACAGGTCTACTGTAGATTCCTATCTACCTTAATCTGTTCCAGCAAGAATACATAGAGTAAAAAATTTAAAGAATTATTGACAGATAAAGAAGAGTTTTTGTTTGTTTGTATTTATGACGGCCATTTATCTACACGTGGGATATAGGCCCTAAGAAAAGGATGCCCTCCGTGGGGGTGTCAGACGAAGAAGGGTGTTTCACTTATATATTTAGTAGAACAATGAAGCATAAAAAGTGTGTTTTAAAGCTGTATTATTTGAATAACATTAAAATTACATCAGTTTCACTGCTTCTTCCTTTTATGAAACAGTTGCTAACATGTAGCCGTTAAATCAGAATAATCTTGATACAAGCGTCTAGAGATCACACTTTCTCAATTTGATCCCGCGGGGGATCGGCCACTGCGCATATCGTTCCCCGCATGACGTAGCGATTTTCGCGGATTTTTGCATACTGCACATATATTTCCGTGCATGGTGATTGTAGTATTTCTCTGATGAAGAAATAGTAATAAATTTATTCTCGCGCGCGTGTTTCTAATCATCGCTCCATTGGTGAAGAATTTCTCTAATGAAGAAATACATTTATATTATTACACAGAAATATATTTATTATACATTTATGCACGTAATCCCTTCATCGATGGCGCGATTCTCCTTCATTTTAAATGCATACATATTTATTTATTTTTTTTATTTTAGTCTCTTTCTATTTAAAACTGTTAATTGTTTTGATAGATAATTGTAAGATTTTCCTTCCAATTCCTATTACAAAAAAGTTAATGAAATTTGAATTTCCATCAATATAGTTTAGTGGTACATTTTCGCCAGTACTGGGCGAAAAAATGTCCAAGTTGGTATCCAAACAAATTACTCACCATTATTTGACATTTCAGACAAAGCAGTATTAATAGCAAGAAAATAATTATAATAACATTTAAACACTTAATTAGTTATAACAGTAATTGTTTATACTCTGTAATGATAAAAAAAAAAAATCATATGCATCACCAAACTATGCTAATGGAAACTGAAGTTTCACTAATTCTATATGCCAAGTACTTTTTTTAGCACTTTCCAACAAAGTTGAGAAGTGCTTATGCATTCGGTTTGTCTGGCCGTCTGTCCGCGCTCCAACTCCCGTAAATATATTCGGATTGCTCTGAAAATTTTATACGTTATTGAGGTTTACCCTAGCACGAACCCTATTGAAAATGAAGTATCTACCATGATTAGTTTATCTACAGAGAGAATCAAAAGTTTCCCATTACATTACGGCATATGGGGATATATCGTTAATATACTCGGATTGCCATGAAATTTTAGGACGTTATTAACGTTTACCCTAGCACAAGTCCTATTGAAAATGAAGTTTCTACCATGATTAGTTTATCTACAGGGCGAAGCAAAAGTTTCTCATTACAATACGGCCTATGGGGAAAAATCGTTTCAAAGGAATTTTAAAAATGTTATACCCTGTCAAACATATTAAAATATGCATTCTATAATATATAAGGTGAAAATGTAGCTATTATTCATTTACAGGGCCACACAAAAAAATTCCATTAGATAATGGTAAAAGGGGGAACTGTGTGTGACATATTTTAAATATATTAAGCTTTTTCATGTATAATAAAATTGATATATGTTACTGAAGCTTAATATAAATTATATGCTACTGTCTTGCATAATATGAAGTACATAGCATTTACAGGGCCACACAAAAGATTTCAAAAAGTATATTCTTTCCGAAGTACCGTACATGTGTCCGATGATGGCTGATGGAGGGATGAAATGCATTTTAATTGCGATATTCGCGTTTATATTTCGCTAAATATATGCACATTATATGGTGTGTATAAATGTTATAGTTGATGTACACGGCTACCCAAAAGAGCTCACCAACGTTACTGAATATGAGCGTAAATTATTTAAACGTGGTTCTTAAATAAGCCATGCATTTTTACGCTGAAGTGCATTCAATTTACTGAGAAATGTTTGCAGAATATAGATAAAGGGATATACAGGGCCACGCAAAGAATTCGGTACATGGTCGCCTATGAATGACGATTTATGAGAATGTGATTTCAGTTGTTTTAAAAGTGTTTTAGTTTACAATAAATTTTAGTCTAATGCTGACGTGTAATAAAGGTACAATGTAAACTACAGGGCTGAACAAAAGTATTCAAGTATGTTTCCATCTAATAGTATGAATTGCTGAAAAAGAAATTTCAAGCTTCTGGGTATTTTCTTGCTAAGCTAAATTTTCCCATTATATCAACTGACATATGAAATACACGGCTGTTCTAATGTACTGGAATACATATTTGGGTATATTTGGCTATACACTATTATTTTCCTAAATAACAAAGTTTTGTTAAAGATTTCATTAAGTGTTGGAGAGTACTTCATAATCTATGCTTAACGCATGATTTTTCTTACTTGTTTAATAATATCTTTGATATAATAATTACTTATTCATGAAGAAAGGCTATCAAAAACCTTTCTTTTTCAGGTTTACAGTTTATGTACATGTCGTTAGACATTCTATAGACTCTTTTTAAAATAGACTGATTTATATCGTAATTTTGTAATAATTTCTAATTCTAAACATTTTAAGCAGCTTAACCCTTCAGCAGATGTATAATTAAATTTCACTTAAAGATAAATGAAAAAAACATATGAAATAATATTGTAAAAGAAAAATTACATAACATCAAGATATTGGAATTTATTATTCATAACATTATTTAAAATATATATATATATATATATATATATATCAGGACACAGATGTCATATACGCACCACATTGGCGCGATTTTTTTTTTCTGACGCCACTTTGGCAAAAACTTCGTTATCAAATATCAGGTACATATATATTTTTTAATCAATAGAGTGCAACAAAATGGCGATTTTATGTTTCATATGGCAACCGGGTCATTGTTGTTTAGTTATTTATAAATTGCTTATTTACTTTGTATTTCCTTTTATAAATCGATATAAATTGTTTTGTTCTATTATTATTAATTAAACTTTTGTAATTTATTATTATTTCCTAATTAAAATAATAGAAAATGGTAAAAAAATATATATCTAACTCATATTTGTCAAAAATATACGTCATGCACGGAAATATATGTGCAGTATGCAAAAATCCGCGAAAATCGCTACGTCATGCGGGGAACGATATGCGCAGTAGCCGATCCCCCGCGGGATCAAATTGAGAAAGTGTGATCTCTAGACGCTTGTAATCTTGATGACTAAATTTTGTAGAAAAATAAGTCTTTAGTTTGCATCTTTCTACCTTCTGTAATCGATTCCATTATGATTTTTAGTGTCAAACATTAGAAGTGCTAGAAACGGTATTGTTACAAATGTACCAGACTTATTTCATGTTTGTCCTCAAATAAATGTGAAATTTACGATCATCCATTATTGGCATTTAATGTTATAGCTTGATGATAGTTTTTTGTTCGACTACTTGATTATTCCGTTGATCAATTTCGCCAAATTATACAAATGGACATAATTTTTATTTTAAATAACCAAAGAATCAATAAATTACTAAAATGTTAATAGAAATACAAATAAACATCGAATTAAAATTGGTTGATGAAGTAACAATTACGTATAACAAATTTAATGTCAAATGAATATGACATTTACGATCATCCATTGACATTTAACCTTATACTTTGGCAATAGTTTTTTGGTCGATGGGATTATCAAGTATTACCAAATTATATAAACAAATTGTATAAACAATAATATTGCCAATAATATGTAGGTGCAGGTGTCATCTAAGGATCCCGTTGGCGCGATTGCAGCAAATTGCGATTTTATGCCTCACGTGGTAATCCGGTAATAGTTGATTATTTTTGAGTAAATTATTTCATTATTTTTCTTTTCTCTTTTAAAATTATATAAATTGTTTTGTTCCATAATTATTTATTGACTTAGTTCATTATTATTATTTCCTTTTTAAAATAATAGAAAATAAATAAAAGTAATATAAATGTAATTGGTATTTGAAAACACAGTGTTCTCCAAATTGGCATCATAAAAAAAAATCACGCCAAAGTGATGCGTGTATAAAAGTGGAAAAATGTTTGCAATAACATAAATAAAAAAACGTAAACAAATAATTAAAAATTCGCCATTTCGATAGTTTTTTAAAATAACATCAAGGTTAATTCTCCAGTCGGGCAGCAATAGTAAATTTTCTTTTCTTCGCCTGTTTCATAATAAAAAAAAAACATAAATTTAATAACTTCTAATTAAATAATCTGACTAATTTTCTGTAATCGGATTTATGTTGTATCGGATATGTTGTATATCGGATAAAAGTATCCTTAATACATAAACAAAACAGTGCAGTTGTCATGTACTGATAATTTTTTACGCTAATTTGGCGGAAAAATCGTTTTCGAATACCAGTTTCATATATATATTTAAATTATTTTCTATTATTTAAAAAATAATAACAATTAGTATTTAAATAATAAGTATAGAACAAAACAGTTTACATAATTTTAAAGAAGAGAGAGGAAATAAAAAAACATTTTATTAATAATTAAATAACAATAGTCGGGTTGCCATGCCAGGCAAAATAACATCAATTTAGTGTCCATTAGTTACCTCGATGTGTATATGATATCTGTGCAAACGAAACTTCCGATAATATAATAAATGACGTCATATTTATTTTCCTTTGAATTTTTTTTGTTTTAATTTTTCATGTGGATACTGTTCAACTAAAAATTAATTGCCGAGGAGAAATTATTTTCCATATTTTGATTTTTTTGGCAACGGGAAAGAAAATGGTTATTTTTTATCGGAAAAATTTTAATTGATTCTGTATGAAAAATAATGAAATTTTGAATTATTAAGGAAATTGTTTGAATAAATCAATTAAAAATTAGCCTATGTTCTAAGGAAATAGTGTAGCTTTCCAACGGTGAAAGAATTTTTCGAAACCGTCAAGTAGTTTCGGAGCCTATTCAATTCAAACAAACAAACCAACAAACAAACAATCAAATCTTTCCTCTTTATAACAATAGTCGGGTTGCCATGCCAGGCAAAATAACATCAATTTAGTGTCCATTAGTTACCTCGATGTGTATATGATATCTGTGCAAACGAAACTTCCGATAATATAATAAATGACGTCATATTTATTTTCCTTTGAATTTTTTTTGTTTTAATTTTTCATGTGGATACTATTCAACTAAAAATTAATTGCCGAGGAGAAATTATTTTCCATATTTTGATTTTTTTGGCAACGGGAAAGAAAATGGTTATTTTTTATCGGAAAAATTTTAATTGATTCTGTATGAAAAATAATGAAATTTTGAATTATTAAGGAAATTGTTTGAATAAATCAATTAAAAATTAGCCTATGTTCTAAGGAAATAGTGTAGCTTTCCAACGGTGAAAGAATTTTTCGAAACCGTCAAGTAGTTTCGGAGCCTATTCAATTCAAACAAACAAACCAACAAACAAACAATCAAATCTTTCCTCTTTATAATATTAGTATAGATAACAAAAAATTTGAATTATCAATTTGTTTTTTAATTGTTTATCCTTTTATTATTTGCCTTACAGAAGACAGCATCCTGTTATCGCAAAGCGTAGTGAAGAAGATTATAGAAAGTGCATATCTACGGTGAAGGATAGAAAAGACGCGGAAGCGATGCTACTGATTGAAGGAAGCAGCGCCATACTAACTTGTGCCTTATGGTAAAATGATCGATATTTCATTAAGTTAACGGACGAAATAAATGTCAGTATACCGGGTGATTCAAAATAGAGGTTATGACGATTATTTCTACCGTTGATGATAGAAAGACACTGCTAATTATAAAAAGTGTACAAATCAAATACAATGTTTATGTATGGCATTTATTTTTAAAGTGATGTACTGTACATTAGGGTGGGCCGAAAAAAACTTTTTTTCGATTTTCGATTATGGCGGGTGCGGAAAAGTGGCCACTGGTGGCACTCAGTTCATACAAAAAATTTGAGATTTTTTGGACATTCCCTTACCCTGCCGCAAATGGCTTGAAGTTTTGCAAAAATGTTCATTTTTGAACTTTTTTCGAAAAAAATTAAAAAATGTTAAATTAAATTTATTTTGGTTGTATTTACTTGAAAAGGCATATTTAATGTACCAAACGTTTAAATAAGATCTGATCATGCATTATTTAATATCTATGTGTATTATAACTTAGGCTATTTTTATAGCTTTTTCGCATATAATAGGCAAAAGTTGTATTTGTTTGAATCGATCGTTAGTTTCTGTATTATTTATGTCCCTTGGTCTTCTTTATATATTTTCTATGTATCAAACGTCATATATTTAGGGAAAAGACAGTATACTTCAAAAACAATTCTGGAAGGTGAGAAAATGCTGAAGCAGGGCTCTAAACGAGCGCAATGACTCGTCTAATACTCAGGGAGAAAAGGACGAAATAGTTGAGAGCCAAAATGCGATAAAGGATTCTTATTATTTATCCTTGCTAAGTTACCTGCGGCATTTGTTCCGTGTTTACGTGAAACCCTTTTGTGGTGATATACAGTGCTTTTTGGGTCGTTTAATGTGCCATTATAGTGTTTTGTGGGTTTTATTACAACGAGCTTAGAAATGGCTAGTATAAAGGGCCATGACAATGCAAAGACACGCGATAGCGTGAAAAGTAACTCTTTGGGGGCATCATGCATATTGAAAGAATTGCAATTGCCAACTTATGCTGATAATCATGCGCCACTACTACTGGTTGCTTCACCATGTAGAAGTTGTGACAGCAGAGGATACGAATCTCGTCATCGATAAAAACAAAGACAGAAGAGAGAAATAGAAACTTAGAAAGAAGATACAGGTAGAAGAAGTTATTGAAAGAAGGAAAATTAAAAGCATATTTTTTGATGGTTGAAAGGATAAAAGTATATTCAGAAGAAGAAAAATAACAAGCGGCACCGTCGAGAGAAAGGCGAGGAACACATCACCGTGTTGTTTGAACCGGGTTAGGAATACTTGTGTCACTTGATACCTCGTTCCATTACGTTGATACCTCGTCAGTTCAGAAAATTCTAACTTGTGCTGACTTGGAAGATTGTATAATGATTTTGCTATTTCTTTTCCATGACCGGAACGAGGTATCAAGTGACACAAGTATTTCTAACAGGTTCAAACAACACGGTGATGTTTTCCTCGCCTTTCTCTCGACGGTGCCGCTTGTTATTTTTCTTCCTCTGAATATACTTTTATCCTTTCTACCATCAAAAAATATGCTTTTAATTTTCCTTCTTTCAATAACTTCTTCTGCCTGTATCTTCTTTCCAAGTTTCTATTTCTCTCTTCTGACTTTGTTTTTATCGATGACGAGATTCATATCCTCTGCTGTCGCAACTTCTACATGGTTAAGCAACCAGTAATAGTGGCGCATGATTATCAGCATAAATTGGCAATTGCAATTCTTTCATTATGCGTGATGCCCCCAAAGAATTACTTTTCATGCTATCGCGTGTCTTTGCATTGTCATGGCCCTTTATACTAGCCATTTCTAAGCTCGTTGTAATAAAACCCACAAAATACTATAATGGCACATTAAACAACCCAAAAAGCACTGTATATCACCACAAAAGGGTTTCACATAAACACGGAACAAATGCCGCAGGTAACTTAGCAAGGATAAATAATAAGAATCCTTTATCGCATTTTGGCTCTCAACTATTTCGTCCTTCACTCCCTGAGTATTAGTCGAGTCATTGCGCTCGCTTAGAGCCCTGCTTCACCACTTTCTCACCTTCCAGATTTGTTTTTGAAGTATACTGCTGTATTTTCCCTAAATATATGATGTTTGATACATAGAAAATATATAAAGAAGACCAAGGGACATAAATAATACAGAAACTAACGATCGATTCAAACAAATACAACTTTTGCCTATTATACGCGAAAAAGCTATAAAAATAGCCTAAGTTATAATACACATAGATATTAAATAATGCATGATCAGATCTTATTTAAACATTTGGTACATTAAATATGCCTTTTCAAGTAAATACAACCAAAATAAATTTAATTTAACTTTTTTTAATTTTTTCGAAAATGTTCAATAATGAAAATTTTTGCAAAACTTCAAGCCGTTTGCGGCAGGGTAAGGAAATGTCCAAAAAATCTCAAATTTTTTGTGTGAACTGAGTGCCACCAGTGGCCACTTTTCCGCACCCGCCGTAATCGAAAATCGAAAAAAAGTTTTTTTCGGCCCACCCTACTGTACATGTATTAAAATAAGAAACTTATTTTCTTTATATGGTATCTGAGTCCTATAAATTATATTTAGAAACATTTTCTCCATGGCCTGACAAGTAAAAAAGCATAAAATATATTCTTCTACGGTCAAAACTTACCGTGTTAAGATACTTCATGGAATTTTGGAGTTTCCGGTACTAAAAAATCATTTATCCGTTTTTAGCGTTGGAAAACTTGGAAATTCGATAAACTTTAAAGCGGTAAAACTCGGTGAGTTTTGATCGTGAAGAATAGTATTTTTATTGTTTTATTTGTCTGAGCATAGAGAAAAGGTTTCTAAATATAATTTATAACAGAAAAAAACTGTAAAAAAAGAGAAAAAAATCGCATTTTAACGTATGTGTGCATCTTTAACGGGTTAAAAAATAATCGCCATATTTTCTATTTCGAATCAATCGGTGTATGAAGTGTGGCTATTAAAAAAACGGACTAACGTTATAAAAACGTTTTATTCTTCACCAATCATATGAGAAACATAACTGTCTATAGTATTCTCCCTTGGCGATCCCTGCACCACTCCATCTGTATTTTCCACTGTGCAAAGCAATACATTGAAAGCTTACTCTCTTCATCTACGATTTGACATTTTGAAATAAATAGAAATCACAGGGGGCTATGTCCGGAGAATATGGAGGATGCTGTAACACAGGGATGCTGTGCTTTGTTCAGAACGGCTTCAAAGTGGAATGAATTGGCACATTGTCCTAGTGAAAAATCTAGGATACTTCATGATGAATGTTTTATGAAAAACTTGACGAACACTTCCTTTGTCGATTCCTGTCAAATCAGCAAGAGCTTAAATACTCAGACGACAATTTTTGCGGATAAATTGACCAATTTTTTTTTATGTTTAAGTTTTTTTTTTTTAGGTGCAGTGCCGTTGAGGGCACGTATCGTCTTCGGTCATTACTCGTCTCTCTTTAAGCCTTTTAAGCCAATCAAAAACTTGAGTACGCGATAAACATTTTTTTAACATGGCATAACTTCTGAGGCAGTTTTGCTGAGAATCTCCACGCAAAACTTGAGGTTAACCCGATCCTGTATTTGAACATTTAACAATTTTTCTGTCTAGTAATTGGAGCACGATTCATTCCTAACTCCGAACAGTTGCTACAGTCAAAGTAAGCAAGACGTATCGAACAATCAATGATGTTATCAAGGCAAGTTCTACTTCACCACGCTCGCTAAAGCCGGTAGCACAACGAATCCGGTATCCGCTTATTTAATCGCCACACCTCGTATGATTATTTATGCCAGTTAATCTTATATTACTGTTTTAACTTTGCATCATAATAATTACGTCGTTAGTAATCCTGAACCTAAGAAAATTTCTTTGATTTCTTTTTTGCTCATTTCGTACTGGCTGTCTCTCTTTCCTCGTTGTAGCTTGATTGATTTTCCTGTCTTTTACTTCAATTGGTATATGTATGCCGTGAGCTAATTGGTAAATTTGGTTCTTTGCAAAGAGTCTAGGCTGTTTGCAAAAAGGCAGGCTAATTGTAGAAATCACTTTCTACGTACCAATCATTCTGTTTTTTTTTTCACTTTTTTTGCAAAGTGTTTAGGCAACTTTAAACCAACTGAAATATAACCATTTAATGCTCAATCAACCTAAGATTTTTTAGGCTTATTGCAAAGAGCCATTGCAAAATGACCATTTTGTTTCTCAGTCAACCTGATTGATTATTGTGGCTTTTTGCAATGAACCTATGCAGTTATAAAATGACCAGCTGTGTGTCAAAGTATCCAGGTTTACTGCAATAAGTCAAAGACTGTGAATGACATATACATAATTTTTTATAAAAGTAGAAGCATGAATTTAAATGCTTATAAAGAATGCACAAGAAAGCTGTGTCTTACTGACGGATTTCTTTTACGTGATTGGGTTAGTGACTTCTTCATTTTTACTTTAAGGGTATACTTTTCGCAAACATCTGTGAAGTATCAATAAAATTTACGTATAAGACACATTTTTAATGTTTTTCCAGCATTACGTACAAAATATTGGAATATACGGTATTTTCTATTTTACTAATTTTTATTTCGATTAACATTTGCATAATTACTTCCGATAGTTCATACAAGATGGTATAGAACTTTTAAATGATCTGTCATGCAGCAATTCTTATGCTGAATCAGCCATGTTGCGATCGGAGAAATTTATTAAGCTGCTACATAAGAAAGAAAAGACATAAAGTTCATCGTTGCACGGATTCGGGTTAGGTTAACTGTTTTATCTGATATGATTCTTCATTGCGAGATGAGGGTTTATTCCGGGAAGCTTTTACTACCTCTTTTCGTTCGGCACGAGTTCCTTGTATTACTGTTGATGTTCACGTCAGGATTCGTGGGCTGTCAGGCGGCATAGATAGATGTCACTTCGTCCTGGAACAAGAGACAGCGATGCTCTGACGTGACTAATGTCAAAAATGTATTAGTAAAAAGCCTTGCTCACAAAGTATTACAAACCGAAAAATCGATAATATGTCTCGGAAAGCCTATCTGCAAAAAAAATTAAGTTAGTTCTAACATTCAGACATTTACTTACTTTCGATCACATTCACATGCATTCAATTTGCTTATTACTCGTACATGCATACATTAATTGATTATCTCAGGGAAGAAACTTTTTCCGGAGATTCTCGATTTTTTTGCTTATAATTATTTTTATAAATCTTCTTTTTTCCGCTTTTTTAATATTATATGTGTCATTTTACCTCCTAGAAATTTTCTAATAATTTTCACCATTGAAATGGAATGGCAGAAACTGATGATAATAGTAACTTTTTGACAGTAGGTTGGTTCCCTTATTTTAAAGAAATTCCCTCATTACTTTTTTTTATCTTCAATAGAAGAAAGTATTGTAATCGGAATTTTTTTCGCCGGATTTACACATTTTAGGGGGTTTTAGGTTAGAAAAAAACATGTTTATACAAAATATCTGACTGTCAGTGTGTCGCCATTGTACCATTGAAAAGTGTATGAAGATATGCATTCAACCAAAATTTTTGTGTATGTTTTTGGCTGTGGCAAGAAAATATTCCTTCAATTTTGGAATATTCCGCCGGAAGAGGATGCTGTAAATGCGATTTTTGTGCCATTTTTCATATTGTACCATCGGAAAGTGTATAAAGCAATGAACAGAATTGAACTAAATTTTCTATGTATGTTTTTGGTATGGTCAGCAGGTCCTCCTTGAATTAAAAAAAATCCGCCGGAAGAGGGCGCTATAATCGCGATGTCTGTGTAAATGTATGAAGTTATGTATAAAACTGAGTTAATATTTTGTGTATGTTTTTGGTTGTAGCATACAGGTCCTCTTTGAATTTGAAAAAAAAAAAACTAATTTAATTTTTAATTTTTACTGCAATTTTGAAAATGTACTAAAATTCAATACTAAATCTTTAGCTTTGCTCTGCATCGATCAGGTAAGCGCAGAAACTTCAAGAGAATGAACAGCGTTAAACTTGAATTATCAAATACTTATTGTTATCTTAAGATTGTTTTCAAATCCAAAATGACTACTTTCTGTCTCGTTTTAATTCATTTTGTTCCTCAAATGTGTTAAATTGGCAGGAGCTCTAATTAGAAAAAAAAATGTAATCCAGTAGTTTCTATTTTCCGGCAAATATTTTTCAGAAAATGTTGTCAAAATGGACATTTCAAATCGAATTTCCGAACGCGACAGCGCAGAAAAGGAAAACAAGAAAAAAAAAACCACGCGTCAAGCATAGATTATCAAGCAATTTTAACTTGTTTAGAACAGCATAGCAAAACTTCTCCGCGTCTAATAAGGTTAAGAATGAAATCAAAGTAAACAGTTTAAATAATGCATAATGCAATTAACATATGTTGGAACAGTATTCATATTCTTTTGTGAAGTCCTGTATATGATATAATTTGATTGTGTGCTACATAGTATTCCAAAATATATAATTCAATTGTACCTCCCTATTCTAAACAAAAATGACCCGCTGTCATGTGTGTGTGTGTGTGTGACCGGTGGGGAAAATTAAATTGATAATCACTAATCTTACAAATATATGTCACAGAAATTACCTTTAAAGCCCTGTTAAAACAATAATATAAGAAAACAGGGATAACATTTATTTTTAGTCTTTAAAATATCCAAATTATGCACAACAAAAAATAAAATTAAAAATGGCGAGACGCCAGGTAGAAACATGCAGTACTAGCATTGATACAATGACTGGCATGAACTGACTGAATGGAAGGTCACCTGTCAAGAGAAAATTACTGCAGACCTTCGGATTACAGGTGAAACCATATTAGACTTCTGGAATTCGCTGTGAAGGCTTTGACTACAGGGGGTTAGCTAAGACTCCGGCCTCGCAGAACTGCACATTAATCTGTACCCTGTACCCCATAGAATTGAACCGAATTTTTTGTGTATCTTTTTGGTTATGACCAACAGGTCCTCCCTGAATTAAACAAAAATCTGCCGGAAGGGAGCGCTATAATCGCGATGTCTGTGCCAGCTTCATTATTTTACCACCAAAAAATATATGAAGTCATGTATAGAACTAAACTAATTTTCTTTTGAATGTTTTTGGCTATGGCAAGCAGGTCCTCTCTGAATGTGAAAATAATCTGCTGAAAGGTGGCCCTGTAAAAGCGATTTCTGCGCTATTTTCATTATTATACTATCGAAAAGCGTACAAAGTTATGCACAGAAATGTACCGATTTTTTTGTGTATGTTTCAGCCTAATAATGTTATGTACATAATTGATTTTTTTTCTTATATTTTTGGCTATATGCAGCAGTTCTCCCTTGAATTTCGAAATATTCCATGAGAAAGGAGCATTTTAATAGCTCTTATTATTTCACTCTATCTGTTACAGAAACTGGTTCATGGCATATTGTGTTCAGTTATTTGCTATCCTCTGCATGAATGCTATCATTTGTTTTGCATTTAATTCAATGAAATCATAAGATCATAAAAGCAATAATAATAAATGCAGTACTTCGAATCTATATGCTTTCTGTTATTTAACTTTTTATAATAATTTTTAATTTTTACTGCAATTTCGAAAATGTGCTAAAATTCAATACTAAATCTTTAGCATTGCTCTGCATCGATCAGGTAAGCGCAGAAAATTCAAGAGAATGGATAGCGCTAAACTTGAATTATTAAATATTTCTAACCATCCTGTAGTTTCTTTTCCTTTCAATATATGGACAGAACTGGTGTAAATATAATTTTTTGTGTAAAATATGTTTTTATGCTCTTCTTTTATAGTTTACCCCCAAAAGCTAAGGCAGAGGCAATCTGGCTACGTTTCCAGCCGGATGAAGCAGTGTTTTCTCCTGTACATTTAGATGGCAGCCGAGTAAGGATTTTGACAGACCTGTCTCTAGAATTTTCCAATATTTGGAGAAAAGATTCCGGCGTCTACTTATGTTTCAAGGGAACAGAAATCATGGCCAAATATTCTCTAGATGTTGTGAAGTTAGAACCTCATAGATATGTAAGTTTTCATTACGATAAAAAACTTTGTTCAGTTGCTGAGAATAAGAAAAATACATATTTGCTTCATGGACGCCGGCAGAGCGAATTCTGGGGAGGAACAAGATTTTGGGATGAATATGCCAGATATTTTTATTTATTTATTTATTTATTAAGAAGCAATATTTTAAAATGCAAAACTTTTTTGGATTTTTTTTTTTTTTTTTTTTTTTTTTTTTTTTGTGTGTGTGTTTGTTTGTAGTTTGTTGTCAAAATCACGTTTTTATTTTTATTTATTTATTTATTTTTCGTGGAGATTGTATAAACATGAAATAAGATAAATCAAAAATATTTTGTCAGAACAATTTGTGCAAAATAATTTTTAAATATTTAAAAAAAAAAAAAAAAAAAAAAAAAAAAACAGAAATGTAGTAAAGAAAAAATAATAAAAATTTTAAAATAACCTTCCGCTGCTTTACTCAAATCAGACAATTGAAGCAGATTTTTTTTTTCATTTTTCCATCTGCTATATCCTTGTAAATACCCACTTTTAAGATATGAGATGCAATAAAATATTTTAGTTATGATACAAAGTGGCGCGACCATCGTTTAGTGGTGATCGCCATGTAAAGATGATCTAGTGTGTCCTTTTAAAAGACATTAATTTATATTCTCTGCCATTGGTCGCGCTTTAACTCGGAGATATGATAAATTTTACCTAAAACAAATTAATCAGTTATACTTTATTGATAAGTTTATGAACAACATATGCCATGCGAGCGGTGAAGACAATATTTTGACCGGAAAGCGGAGCGATAACGGAGTGAAATATTTCACTCCTTTCTACAGAGTGGAAAATGCCACTCTTTAAGGAGATCTGTATTTTTAAAAATATCACTCCAAAAAGAGTGACAATGCCTCTCACTCTTCTAAAAAGTGAGTTTTTCACTCCTTTTACTTTTAGAGTGTAGGTCTCAAATTCACTACTCAACAATGCGAAAATTCTCTGGCACATTTTCTAATAATTTTTTAACTGTAAAGGCATAAAATTGACAGGCTTGACTGTTGAAGGGATTTGGAATCGAATAGCGTATTCTATTTTTCATAAATTAATTACTTATCGAGATATAAGAGATTTGTGTCACATGACTGCAGTTTTGATCTTTTCCCGTGCGATCGCTTCCAGAAAACCTGTTCAAAACGCTAACTTTGACAGCATTTTTCAAAGATATATTGCCTTTATTAAAAAAAGGATAATGCCATTTAATTACATCGTTTCTGAATAAAAACACCTGCCAATCATATGCGTTTCCGAAAATTAAAAAAAAAATTCCAGAAAAGTGTCAGAAAATAGCTTCTTTGGATTTTAGAAAAGCCTTAATAGGCAGAGAAATATTTTCACAAATATATTTTTTACTATACAGCTTCAAAAGTTATCATGTTTTGAACCCTTCTTGTTTTCTATTATTCTAAACTACATTAATTTTTCATGTATCCTTATTTGAATGTTGAAACGTCTAAAACTCTAAATAATGATTAATGTTGCTATTGTGTATTTTCTGTCTTGCGAACGCATCGTAATTTTTAAATTATTCTAAAATTATCCTATAAATACGCATGCAGTATTCTTTAAAATAATCTTAATTGTATGCTAAGAAAAATCTGAATTTTTGAAAAGAATTGAGCCCGGGCGGATCGAGTTTTATTTAATTGATTTTTCCACGAGCCGGGCCAGACCTGTTTTCACTGATTTTTGTATGGAACGGAACAAGCTCGAGTCGAACTTTTACATTCGTATTCACTATCAACTTGGACCTGGAGTTACCATGAAGTTTCGCCCGAAACCCAGGTTCAAAGCAATATCGGTATTCTTCATCAACCTGGCAGAACCGGTTCAAGGGGAAAACACAAGGTCAAGTCGATTAACCTAACCAAGCTCTCCAGTAGGTTCAAGTTCGTTTCTCATAACCGAGCATGCGTAGTTTACGAAAAACAAGCAGGAAGATAGGAGGAGACGGACATTTTACAATGGCGATTGCCGTATTTTCGTACTGAATATAGGTGCTGTCAAAATATAAAAGTTTTACAGTCAAATAAAACAGAACATTATGTAAAGGTATGTAATCTCATATATGTGTATTACGTTTAATATTTTTATTTGATTTATTTATATTTACGTATAAATACTCTATATATTATGCGTTGAATTGTTTGTTTACAAAAATACGCGTGATCGCGAAAAAAAATATTTGCTTTAAAATAGCCAACAGTAATAACTGATTCGTCTGTCTAAAGTTTGTTTAAAGTCATTTACATTTTGCAATTTTGATGTTTAAAAAAAAAAAAAAAAAAAAAAAAAAAAACTAATATTTTAACAGTGCCGAAATAAATGTCGTATTTACATAAGGTCTAATTAAAATGCGAGATACCTTTCTGATTTGCATTTTTGTTAAAGTAGAAAAATACGAAGATTATTTTTAAATATCCGTACATTCTCTGTAGATTTTTTATCCGTACTTATAGTAAGTTTGAAAATTAAATTTTGGTTTTATTGTACGAAAGATTTATTGTTTATGTACAAACTTAGATAAATGTATATCAGATCTATAAATTAGATTTTTTTACTTAAAATTTAAACAATTCATTTGGATTTTATCGGTTTATTGAAGACTTTTAGAAGGTTTGTTCTTTTTAAAATTATGAATCGTATTACATGAAATACCTCCGATTATTAACACTATAGCATTGTTGTTATTATTTGTATCCGAAGTTTTGTGAAATTTCAAGTTTTTAATTTAAATACATCTATTTTTCAACTGCATTTTAATTTTAAAATTATATATAGTATAAAATATTTCATTAGAAATGCTATTTTATACGAAAATAATAGTAATAATAAATCCTTTTGGCTTCTTAAAACACGAGCCTCACAATTTTTAAATAAAACTGAATTACCTCCTGAAATTGTGAGATTTCTTTTAGAGATCACTTATAATTATTACTCCTTAATTAGTTTAAAAACAATAAATTACTAAAAAGTTGAAATACAATGATAAAAAACAGCTTTTTTAAAAAAACAACCCCATACCAAAAATAATTTTATCAGCTCTTTCAGTAATGCTGACTATTTTAAGGCAAATAAATTGTTGGCGACTATGATTATTTATGAAAACAAACAATTCAACATATAATGTTGGGAATATATGTATAAATATAAATAAACTAGTTAAAAACAGATAACATATATGTATATATATGAGATTACATACATTCTTCTATTTTGGGTAGCATTTTAAATTTAATTTTTATTTCTATATCTTATACAGCATCTTGAGTACTTTAATTAACACATGACACATACACAAAAATAAATAAAAGAATAATAATAATAAAGAGAGAATGGGTAGGATGGTGCTAATGGGGACCCATTCTTCTTCACAAATTCACAAACAAAAGACAACTTTTTTATTTATTATGTAATGTAAAATTATATGAAATTATTAATAATGAATTCGAACTGTTTTGATAGATTGCTATCATTACTTTACCAATCTAGTCTAGAAATCTTTCATTAATCAATCATAATATATAAAATCTCTTTTCTTTCTATACTAAATAAAATTCTTCTTACATCTAATTAAATGATATTTAAATGAGTAAAAAATATAAAATAATAAAGCTAGAAAAAATATATAAATTAAAATATGATTTTTTATAATTTACTTTGAGAAGTAAATACGTTCTCTCAAATGGAATACTGGATCCAAAAGCAGGTGCGTGCGTGCATGTAATAATATTTCACAATTATTTATTTAACACTAATTTAGCAAAAAAAAAAAAAAAAAAAAAAAAAAAATAGTCGAAGAGAATCAAATGAGCTTAACTCATTTGATTCTCTCTCTCTCTTTTTTTCTTTTTTTTTTTTTACGAAATCAAATTTGATCTTGTATCTGAGAATGACACTTCTCATAAACAAAGAGTAGAGAAGGGGGGAGGGGGGCTCTAAAAACTGGTCAATGAAAAATCAACTTTCTGTAATATTTCACATTTATTTGACAGGTTAGTGTTCGGAATTCATTTATCATTGTTTTTAAAAGGACTTATTCGATTCTGTGTGTTGAATGGAAATTCATATGCTAGTAATTTTAAAAGGTTTAAATTTTTTCTTTTCCTTAAAATAACTTCTTATAAAATATCGCACTGTATACAGTTTAAAGTTACAAGAAGTGTGGAAATTTATATAACTATTAGTTAAATGAAAAAGGTTGATCAATCAATCGGAATTGATAACTATATGCGCCCATGTGTCGTGCCTCTGCGGCCTGGTCCCTAATGCCGGGGCAGTGCCAGAATCTCCAGCTCATCTTTTTCTGCAGTTCTCTTAATATTATTTCACTACTTTTTTCCAGTCTATCTGGAATATTAATAGCTATCTAGCTCAATTAAAATTAACCGTTTTAGCTGAAAATCCAAACAATAAAATTATTACATTTGGATAACATCTATACTGATATACAGGCTAACTTTTTCATTTTTTCCTTTTTTTTTTAATTTTAATATTTTCCTTATTAGAAATTACTTAATTACTAATTAAAGCTATTAATAATGGAAATCAAAACATAATAACTGTTGGAATAAAATTTTAGTTTTTATTCAAGTCAAATTTCATTAGTTTTTATTCAAATGAAATTCCATTTTTAAGCAAATATGTAAAAATTATTTTGAAAAAAAAAAAAAAAAAAAAAAAAAAAACTGACTAATGAAAAAATACTAAATAACTAATTTTTTTTTTAGCCGTTACACGATTCATATCATTTACCTAACTCATTTATCAATTGAAAAAAGAAAAAAAAGTAATTGAATCAATTGTTTAAAAAATATTAAAACTTTCAATAAATTAAATTTCCATATCTAGTGGCTGCAAGTTTTAATTTCCTCCGTATATTTTGTAGAGAAAAAAAAATCGCATTGAATCTTTGTTTTTCCTTCTTTTTGAACCCCTCCCCCCCCTTTTATTTTTTAAACGCTTTTCATACAAAACAAAAATAATGTCGCGACGCGAAACCGAAAAAGACGGGAATTTTTAAACCAATAGGCATACTTCTTTCAACCGGGGTCCAGGAACTCTGGGTTCGGTAACTTTTCATCCGAAGTCGATGGCGAATACGAGTTTTCAACTCTCGGTTAAAAATCCCAACTCGGATTCATAAAGAACTTCGACCGAGAGTTAACCACAGGTCCAGTAACTCCGAGTTGGGATTTTTAACCGAGAGTTGAAAACTCGTATTCGCCATCGACTTCGGATGAAAAGTTACCGAACCCGGAGTTCCTGGACCCCGGTTGAAAGAAGTATGCCTATTGGTTTAAAAATTCCCGTCTTTTTCGGTTTCGCGTCGCGACATTATTTTTGTTTTGTATGAAAAGCGTTTAAAAAATGAGGGGGGGGGGGGGGGGTTCAAAAAGAAGGAAAAACAAAGATTAAATGTGATTTTTTATTTTTTTTTTCTTTACAAAATATATGGAGAAAATTAAAGCTTGCAGCCACTAAATATGGAAATTTAATTTATTGAAAGTTTTAATATTTTTTAAACAATTGATTCAATTACTTTTTTTTTTCTTTTTTCAATTGATAAATGAGTTAGGTAAATGATATGAATCGTGTTAACGGCTAAAAAAAATTTAGTTATTTAGTATTTTTTAATAGTTAGTATTTTTTTTTCTTTTTCAAAATAATTTTTATATATTTGCTTAAAAATGGAATTTCATTTGGATAAAAACTAATGAAATTTGACTTGGATAAAAACTAAAATTTTATTCCAACAGTTACTATGTTGATTTCCATTATTAATAGCTTTAATTAGTAATTAAGTAATTTCTAATAAAAAAAATATTAAAATAGAAAAAAAAGGAAAAAATTAAAAAAGTAGCCTGTATATCAGTATAGATGTTATCCAGATATAATAATTTTATTGTTTGGATTTTCAGCGAAGACGGTTACTTTTAATTGAGCTAGATAGCTATTAATATTCCAAATAGACTAGAAAAAAGTAGTGAAATAATATTAAGAGAACTGCAGAAAAAGATGAGCTGGAGATTCTGGCACTGCCCCGGCATTAGGGACCAGGCCGCAGAGGCACGACACATGGGCGCATATAGTTTTCACTTCCGATTGATTGATCAACCTTTTTCATTTAACTAATAGCTAAATAAATTTCCACACTTCTTGTAACTTTAAACTGTATACAGTGCAATATTTTATAAGAAGTTATTTTAAGGAAAAGAAAAATTTTAAACCTTTTAAAAGTATTAGTATATGAATTTCCATTCAACTCAACACACAGAATCGAATAAGTCCTTTTAAAAATAATGATAAATGAATTCCGAACACTGACCTGTCAAATAAATGTGAAATATTACAGAAAGTTGATTTTTCATTGACCAGATTTTAGAGCCCCTCCCCCCTTCTCCTCTCGTTTATGAGAATACACTTGTTTATGAGAATTGTCATTCTCAGATACAAGATCAAATTTGATTTCGTAAAAAAGAAAAAAAAAAGAGAGAGAGAGAATCAAATGAGTTCAGCTCATTTGATTCTCTTTGACTATTTTTTGATAAATTAGTGTTAAATAAATAATTATGAAATATTATTACATGCACGCACGCACCTGTTTTTGGATCCAGTGTTCCATTTGAGAGAACGTATTAACTTCTCAAAGTAAATTATAAAAAATCATTTTATTTTATATATTTTTTTAGCTTTATTATTTTATATTTTTTACTCATTTAAATATCATTTAGTTAGATGTAATACGAATTTTATTTAGTATAGAAAGAAAAGAGATTTTATTATATATATATATATATATATATTATGATTGATTAATGAAAGATTTCTAGACTAGATTGGTAAAGTAATGATAGCAATCTATCAAAACAGATCGAATTCCTTATTAATAATTTCATATAATCTTGCATTACATAATAAATAAAACAGTTGTCTTTTGTTTGTGAATTCGTGGAGAAGAATAAGTCCCCATTAGCACCATCCTACCCATTCCCTCTTTATTATTATTATTCTTTTATTTCTTTTTGTGTATGTGTCATGTGTTAATTAAAGTATTCAAGATGCTGTATAAGATATAGAAATAAAAATTAAATTTAAAATGCTACCCAAAATAGAAGAATGTATGTAATCTCATATATATACATATATGTTATCTGTTTTTAACTAGTTTATTTATATTTATACATATATTCCCAACATTATATATTGAATTGTTTGTTTTCATAAATACTCATAGTCGCCAACAATTTATTTGCCTTAAAATAGTCAACATTACTGAAAGAGCTGATAAAATTATTTTTGGTATGAGGTTATTTAAAAAAAAAAAAAAAAAAAAAAAAAAAAAAAAATATTATATCATTGTATTTTAACTTTTTAGTAATTTACTGTTTTTAAGCTAATTAAGGAGTAAAAATTATAAGTGATCTCTAAAAGAAATCTCACACTTTCAGGAGGTAATTCAATTTTATTTAAAAATTGTGAGGCTCGTGTTTTAAGTAGCCAAAAGGATTTATTATTACTATTATTATTTTCGTATAAAATAGTATTTCTAATGCAATATTTTATGCTATATATAATTTAAAAATTAAAATGTAGTTGAAAAATAGATGTATTTAAATTAAAAACTTGAAATTTCACAAAACTTCGGATACAAATAATAATAATAACAATGCTATAGTGTTAATGATAGCAGCAGGTATTTCATGTAATTACGATTCATAATTTTAAAAAGAACAAAACTTCTAAAAATCTTCAATAAACTGATAAAATCCAAATGAATTATTTAAATTTTAAGTCAAAATATCTAATTTATAGATCTGATATACATTTATCTAAGTTGGTACATAAACAACAAATCTTTCGCGCAATAAAACCAAACTTTAATTCGTTAAACTTATTATAAGTACGGATAAAAAATCTACAGATAATGTATGGATATTTAAAGATAATCTTCGTATTTCTCTAGATAAACAAAAATGCAAATCAGAACGGTATCTCGCATTTTAGTTAGACCTTATGTAAGTACGACATTTATTTCCGTACTGTTAAAATACATTCGGAATTTTTTTCGTTCTTTCTTTCTTTCTTTTTCTTTCTTTCTTTTTTTTTTTTTTTTTTTTTTTTTTTACAATAAAATTGCAAAAAGTAAATGACTTTAAACAAACTTTAGACAGACGCGACAATTGTTACTTTAATAACAATTTATTAATCGTCTGTCTAAGTAATGTTGGCTATTTTTAAAGCAAATCCTTTTTCGCGACCACATATGTTTATGTAAACAAACAGTTCAACATACAATATATAGAGTATTTATACGTAAATATAAATAAATCAGATAAAAATATTGAAGGTAATACAGATATATGAGATTACATACCTTTACATAATGTTCCTCTGCTTTATTTGATAGTATATTTTCTACATTTTGACAGCACCTATAATAAGTACGCAAATACCGCCATTGTAAAATGGCGTTTCTGTCGATAATATTCTCTCTCTCCTTGCTGAAATCTTGAGAAATTGAACCTGAACCTCGCTGTAGAGCAAGGTCAGGTTTCTCGACCTGACCTTGGATTTTCCCCTCAAACCGGTTCAGTCAGGTTGATGAAGAATACCGAATCTGCTTTCAACCCGGGTTTCGGGGGAAATTCTGGGTCCAGGTTGATAGTGAATACGAATGTTACCCGGTTACTGGACCTGTGGTTTAACTCTCGGTCGAAGTTCTTTATGAATACGACCGTTAAATTTTAACAGGACCGGAGCCTGGAAATTCCGTCTCGTGCAGACCTCTGCCTTCTCGTCCCGCTTTCTGGCGTCCATGTTTCACTTTATCAATGACTATTTCTTCGCATGTTATAGATTGTCATGAAAGGAAGAATGAAGAAAGATAAAGGTCCATCGTCAGATGTTCCTTTAAAACACTTAAATCTGGTGATTGGTATGACATGGTCAGAGTGGAGTGCATGCAGTAGATGCGGTAAAGTCGGAAGAAGAAGGAGAATTGGAATTTGTACTGTCAGGGTAACTAAATTTGTTTGTTTTCCACTTTAAATAAAAAAGAATGACAATTCACTCTGGAGAAGTAAAATGAATAGTCACTTTATCACAAGATCAAAATATGCCCGAGCTCTTTAGAGTGACTATTCGCTTTGAAAAAAAAAAAAAAAAAAAAAAAAAAAAAAAAAAGTAGAATTGTTGACTTTATGAAAGAGTGAATATTCTCTCCTGAGAAGTGAATATTCACTCTAAACAGGTGAATAACTCTTGTTCTAACTAATGACTCCTGTTATTATTCACTCTTGCTAAAGGAATGCGTTTTTTCATCACTGAAGGGGTGAATAATCACACTTTCCATAGGGATGAATTTCATTTTTTATATAGTGAATTCTTATTTTCATGTTGCTTTTATTGGCATTTCAAAAGAATCGCATCTTTTAGAACAGGCAATGAAAAAGAAAAATGGATACAAACCTGATAAAGATTGTCAATCAATCAAAGAACATAAAATGCTCTCGAAAACAAAATTCGATCAGTCGGGCTACGTAGCAACATTTCATAATAGTTGGCAATATTTAGCGAAAAAATGGTGATATTTGCGAAATTTGTGCCGGAAAATAGAATTTCAAGATTACCAATGTCAAAACATGGTTTTGTTGTTATTGGCGTGAATTGAAATTTGACAATATTTAGAGAAATTTTGGCGGAAAATTTGGCTTTTAAGATCTGAAAGAATTTTCTAAAAATTCCCAATAAGACCTGAGATACACGATTCAACTAATCAGAGTTCATAGAATTTTCTCGTAAATACAATTGTACTAATACTATATACCAACATTTTTCAACAGTTCTCAATATTGAGCGAAATAATGGTTAAATTTATGAAATTTGAGCTGGAAACTTGACTTTCAAGATTACCACTGCAAAAATACATTTTTTGGCACCAAATGCAAAAAATATCGCTACATTCGGCGACATTTGGCGATATTTGGCGAAAAATTTGGCTTTCAGAATCCGAAAGAATTTTCTAGAAATTTCCAATAGGAGTCTAGATAAGTGTTTTAACCAATCAGAGTCCATAGAATGTTCTCGAAAACAGAATTCAACCAATCAGAGTACACAAAACTTTCTCGCAATTAATCCTGTACTATATAACGATGCTCTTAGATCGTAGCCTGTGAACTTGGAAAGTCAATCTTGAGATCTGCAAAAGACTTTAATAATCTACGAAACGATTGAAGTTTAAGCCGATTACTACTGTGGAGTCTATGTTCTCAACTACCAGAATCATTTCCTTTGTTGCTTTTTAAAGGTTGCTCTGGACTTGTACTACAATAATTATGTCCGCTGGGCGTCCCACGAAACGGAAAATTTTTAACTTCCAACAGCAAGGAAGAAAGGAAATATCTACTCTAAAACATGAAGATGATCTTGATGAATATTCAGCATCTTTAAAGCCAATGCAAGAAACCAGATTAAGAAGCATAGAAAAGAAAGCTGAAGCTGTTACAAATATGAATAATTATCAAACTGAAGAAAAACTAGAGCAAATACGCTGTTTAGTAAAAAAAAAAAAAGAAAAAGAGCTATGGAATCGTCGGAAGATCACGCCAAGCTTTTGGAGGACAAACGAAATCGGGAAGCCCGACGTCGTGCCAATGAAACTGAAAAACACCATCAACAGAGATTGGAAGATAAACGAAATGGTGGTACTTCAGCGTGGTAAAGAGATCATCACACTGAAAAATACCGTAGAACTAATGTAAAATTTAGAAATGTGTTCATAGTATTGATATTTATAGTTTCTTTTAATAAGAATATTATAAAATAAATTATTTATAGTAATAATAGAGCGAGAATTTCATTTTATATAAAATTTAATACAGAGTTTACTTTAACCGAGCATGGCTCGGTGTTCTCCGCTAGTACTGTATAATGAGAAAAAATAGTTTAGTAAGAAAATGTCTAGCAGGCTGAAATTTTTCTTTCAGAAATGCATACTAATCGATGTAAACATACTTAAATCCTTTTGTTCAACCCTGCAGTTTACCTTGTACCTTAATTATACGTCAGTATTAAGCTAAAATTTATTTTAAACTAAAACATTCTTAAAACTACTAAAATCACATTGCCTGAAATTATCCTTCATAGGCGTCCAAGTATTCAATTCTTTGCGTGGCCTTTTTTATCGTTTTACCTATATTCTACAAACATTTCTTAGTAAAGTGAATGCAATTCAGCGTAAAAATGCATAACTTATTTAAAAACCACCTTCAAGTAATTTAAGCTCATATTCAGTAACTTTTGTGACCTCTTTTGGGTAGCCCTTGTATATCAACTATAGTATTTATACACATTATTTAATATGCATAGATTTAGTGAAACTTAAACGCACATATCATAATTAAAATGCATTCCATTCATCCATCAGCCATCATCGGATACATGTACTGTACTTTTGAAAGAAATACTATTTGAAATCTTTTTTGTGTCCCTGTAAATGCTATGCACTTCATATTATGCATGACTGTATCGTATAATTTATATTAAACCTAAGCTACATATATCAATTTTATTATATATGAAATAGTTTAATATAGTTAAAATATGCCGCATACAATTCCCCCTTTTACCATTATGTAATGGAATTCTTTTGCGTGACCCTGTAAATGAATAATAACTATTTTTTCACCGCACTTTTTACAAAATGCATATTTTAATACATTTTGTAATGCATATAATTTTTAATATGATTTACAGGGTGTAACATCTTTGAAATTCATTTAATACGATTTTTCCCTATAGGGCGTAATGTAACGATAAACTTTTGACTACCCCTGTAAATAAACTATGATGGTAGAAACTTCATTTTCAATAGAGTTCGTGCTAAGGTAAATGTCAATAACATACAAAAATTTCATGGCGATCCGAGTATATTTACGTGAGTTAGAGAGCGGACAGACGGACAGACAAACCGAATGCATATAAGCACTTTTCAACTTTGTTGGAAAGTGCGAAAAAATGCGCTTTCTAGTTTATAAACGAAAAAAAATAAAAATACGTTACGTTTAGTGGCCAAATAGAGTTTTAAAACTTTATTGTATTATAAGCAAAATACTTTAGATGTAGAAATTTTAGTTTATTTATATATTAGAAAAGATAGACATGAATAAAATCGAGTTTCTTATGGACATAATGGACAAAGTTCCCAGTCATTACTATCAAACTAAAACCGTATATTTTAGGGAATAGAAAATCACATACGAATTTAAAGCGTATTCCATTTAAAGGAATGCTTGAAGGTTGCATTTATAGCTTCAATTAAATATGAATATATAGTTTCCTGAAAGTGCGAGCAACCTTGTACACCTGAACTATTTTTTTTTTCTCTTTTGAATTTAGATACTGAATTTCGATGAACCTACTAAACCTGAGAATTGTGAATATTTGAAAGAATACAGAAAAGGCATTCCATGTCGATCAGATCTGCTACCGAACAAGATGAAGGAATTAGCTGTTATACAGAATACGAAGTCTGAATTTGTTGTTGGGTTCTGTAAAGTAAGGCTAATTAATAATATGATAATTACAAAAAGAGGCATTATAACAGAAGTATAAAAATTAATATTGAATAACACTTAGATTTTTTAGTTCCACTGCGTCCGAATAGCATTCTTCGTTTTATTTAATCGCAAATTTCTGCCAATTTAATAAATCGTACCATTTTTATTTTCTATTCAAAAATAGAGGAACTTAAAAATTATAAGAAATGGCAAATATGATAGTGTCTGATTACAGGCTTATTAAAGCCCAGACATACTAAAAAAAATATTTGAATGGATAGAGTTGGGAAACAAATACTATCTACCTTTCGTGTAAAGAGTATGTGTACGGTAGTCAGTGTTCTCGCTGACATTTGACTAACGTTAGTAATTTGGCTAATTAAAAATCAAAAACATTCGCCAAATGAAAAAAGTGTTAGCCAAATAGATTCGTCGTGTAGCACAAAAGAAAATTATCTTTAACCCTTTAATATATCCCTTTTTTAGGTGCGTTCGTAATTATGTAAATACATAGCACCTATTGTTGTCGTTCAGTCCGTCCGTCTGTCTGTTTGTCTATCCGCATATAGCAAAGCAAAAACTACCCAAGTGAGTCGTTTGAAATTTAAAATACATAATTATTACAAGTATTTGTTGAGTCATTTAAAATTTTATGAAAATCGGATGCATAGATCAATTACAGGGACAATCAAAAGGATTCCGTTATATTACGGTCAATGGGGAAAAAAGTTTCAAATGCATTTTAATCGTTTGAAATTTTAAATACATAATTATTACATAATTTTGTCGAGTTGTATCAAATTTTATCAAAATCGGATGCATAGTTCAACTACAGGGACAATCAAAAGTGTTCCGTTACATTACGGTTAAAGGGGGAAAATGTTTCAAATGCATTTTAATGGTGTTACACTCATTCGAACATAATAAAATTGATATGCATCTATAAAGTACATATTATAATATACATTTTGCATAATCTGTGGTGCAAAGAATATTTGTTATTGTTTGGTGCGCATTTTAATTGTAATTATTTACAATTTTATGAGATTGATATAAGAGAGTGATATTTTTAAAACTTCGTTATCGTAGTAACGCACCTCATTTGCTACGCTTCACGTGCAATTTCCAACTTGCTTTATATGTTCTAAAATAACCTAAGTTTTTATAGCTGCGATAACTATTGTTATTAATACTAAAATCAACTATCAGCTACAAATATAAAAAATATGTTATATTAAATATATATATATATATATATATATGTATATGTATGAAAAACGAAAAAGAAAAAGCAAAATTTGAACACTAGCAATTTGGCGAATCTAATCGCTTGTTTACTCGCCAAATGAAGAATTTAGTCGCAATTTGGCGCATTGGCGAGCGGTAGCGAGAACACTGACGGTAGTGGATGCAGTGCCCCTAAGTGTCAAAATTTGGAAGCTCTACATTACCTTGAAAACTATCAGAGATGCGAGAAAAAGTCAATTACAAAGTATACAACATTCTCAATGGTGTATAAAATTCTGCTTCTCATTCGAAAACAACTTTATTAGAAACCCTGAAATGTACGTTTTTCGATATTCAGTCGGAAGCTTAAATACTTCATAATCACGTACAGAAATGCAGCATCGTAAGGAAGATTCCCAGTTACTAAATAAAAGTATTGCATGTAAAAATGGTACAATTTATTTTGATAAGAGAATTAACCTCAATATGCTCATTATGCCCACAATCGACGCCAATACACATGCAATTAAAAAAAAAAAAAAAAAAAAAATCTGTTTTGAAATTTATATTTTTTTACAGCTTTTCACCAATTTATTATTTAAATATCGTAAAATTATGAAAATAAAATCAAATGTCGTTAGAATTTGTATTTCAGTTACTGATAAAGAATACAAAATTATGCACCACTCATTTCATTTAAAACAAGTGATTTAGAGATTTTATTAATTTCCATGATAGTAGATTCTTAACTTTTTATTATGAAAACTTGGCTGTAATAAGCAGACGTTTTGTTCTAATCAATTTGATTGTATTAAAAAATGAAAAGCAAACTATTTTTGGCACAAATAGTTTGGTATCTGTTCTCATTCAATCAATTCCACAATATTATTCTGTACCCCGGTGTCATGCGATTGGTGTTTAATAATAAAAACCAGCTTTTTAGCCGTATTTCTATATTAATTTTATAAATATTCTAGAAAGATCAGGAACATACAAGCATAAGGGACTGCTATTTTACAAACAGACAAAGGTTTCAAACACACAGCTAAGCAGTTACAAAAAACATAATCAGTAAAAATCAGAGGTTTAAAATATTCCTCAATGTTTGATCGCACACGCATTACAGAAGCTCTATATGCACTCAACAATGAACACAATGAATTTTCATATAAGCAGGAAATTGTGGGAGCTTGCTCTGCCAATGAGAGACAAGTCTGCACATACCTCCCTTCCCAAACTCCATGTGTCTATGCTAATCAAGACATTGAAGTTCGAACATTTCTAATTCCCATAAGCTACACATAGCATAGCCAACAAGGCTGATGCTTTTTTCCCATATGTATGAAAAAAAAGGGGAGGGGCAGGAAAAATCTATTAAACAGCAAATAACTTTCGATATAAATATACTTAATTACACTATATGGCCAAAGGTGATCAGTCACTTGCGATTTTAGACATTTCGTTAAATATCTACAAAAATGCTTGAGGAATTATCCTGAAACTACAGGTGTGTAAACATAATCGTATACATTTCTGTGAATATTTTTTCCTGAAGCTCCTTAAGGGGACCGTGAATAAATTGAAAAAAAAAAAAAAAGATTATATTTTGGATAATCCTGTCAAAACTAACGTAGCAAAAGCGTTGAAAGTGTGGATTATATTTATGGGACTAATTGTAATAAACTGTATTCATTTTTATGCGGATAAGATGTATACTGCTCGTAGAGAAATTAAGGTTTTTATAAAAAGTTCCAAATTTTTACAAGTTTTTTTTCTTATAATTTGCACAGTTCTTAATATAAAAAAATGTTTTTTTTTTTTTTTTTTTTTTTGTTTCCCAAAAAGAAGACGAACAACATTGTACACAAAATACTATAATCAAAATTAAAAAATAATAAAAATTTTAGGAAAAATGAGCAAGTTTATTAAAAAATGTTTTACTGTGCTTGTGTTAACGCAATCAAAATACAATTTGCAGAATGTGTTAGGTAAATGTATAGGGTAATTTTTATGAAAGTTTCAAAAACATAGCTTGAATATTCTGAAGGTGAACGTCGATAGAATAAGTTCAAAATCAGTTGTTCCCAAAATGAAGCAAAAAGATGAATGGCTGTATCCATTTATCCATCGATTAGTGTCAATATAGCACGTACTTTTATATTTGAAAACAACCCCTCACTTTTTTTTGTTTTATTTCGGATACAACAGATTTTGAGCTTATTCTAACGACGATTACTTTCAAAAATTTCAAGATATGTTTTTGAGCTTTCATGAAAGTTGCTTGATACATTTAGCTAACACAATATGCAAATAAAATTTTGATAGCGCTCTTGCATGGGCAATGAAAAATTATTTAGTCAACCTACTCATTTTTCATACAATTTTTATTTTTTAATTTTTATTACATGGTATTGTATACAGTTTTATTTCTCATATTTCAGGAAAAGAACATTATTTTATATTAAGAACTCTGCAAATTATAAGCAAAAAACTTGGAAAAATTTGGGACTGTTTTTATAACCTTATTTTCTCTACGAGTATACATGTTATCTGCATAAAAATGAACACAGTTTATTACAATAAGCCACTTAATCATAATCTACAGTTTGGGTGTTTTCGCTACATTAGTTTCGACAGGGTTATCCAAAAGATATTCACTCCTTTTTTAATTTGTTGACAGTCTCCTATAGAGTTTTGAGAAAAAATCTTCGCAGAAATGTATGACTTGCACTATTATATTTATTCACAAAGAGTTTCAGGATAATTCTTCATGTATTTTTCTAGATATTTAACAAAATGTCTAAAATCATAAGTGGACTGCCATCTTTGGCTATATAGTGTATCAATAGAATTAAATATTTAAGGCAGTGAAAAACAATATTAATGCAGCTATGGATTATGATGACCAAGATGAAGCAGATAGATGCAAATAATTATGATGGCATGAGGCTGAAATGTTAAAATTATTTTAAACAACTTGACATGGATCTGTCTGAGTTAAAAAAATAGCAGTCTTTAGACTTCAAATAACATGACAGATGTTAAATAATTTAAGGTAAGTATTCGAGGTACCATGGAAATTCATGCAACACCTCTTTTGTTATGGCAATTAGCAAAATTTCATTTGCAAAAGAAAAAATCCTTGAACAGCTTGAAATTTTAATAATTTTTAAATTCGATGAATTAAAAAATAAGAAAGCCATATTATTTAGTCAGGTTTAAAATTTTGCCAGAGTGTTTCAAAATAGTTCTTCACAAATATTGAATATATATATATTCGAAGGACACAGACATCTAGACAGAACATTTATATTCAGAAGAAAAAAGAAAAGGATAGACAGACCATTTTAGTGAAAGTTTCTACTTGCCAGGTAGTAGGGAATGTTATACATGAATGTGAGTTATGTTAATTTCTCCTTAATACATTCCATCAACATAAAAATTAACAGTTATTACAATAAGCCACTTAATCACATCTATAGTTTTGAATGCTTTTGCTACATTAGTTTTTACAGAGTTATCCAAAAGATTTTTGTTCTTTTTTCAATTTGTTGACGGCCTCCTATGAAGTTTCGGGGGGGAAAAAATTACGGAAATGTATGAACTGTTCTATTATGTTTACACACTTAAGAGTTTCAGGATAATTCCTCATGTATTTTTCTAGATATTTAAGAAAATGTCTAAAATCGCAAGTGGCCAGTCACCTTTGGCAATATAGTGTAGGTTCAATTGTTAAAGCTATCACAAATGTTTTTGTAGAAAATGTAGTGACGTAACCAGGGTGCGTGCCCAAAATCAGTAATATTGTATGATTTTCTTCTCCTTCATTCATAGCAGAAAATTTTCTATTCAGATAAGGCAAACAGAATTTTAAAATATTACCAGTATTCAGAGTACTTGGGCGTCATTACGCCACTGTTTATTTGCATCCCATTTTATTAATTCTACTTCATTTACATTAGTATATATTTACTTCAAGTTATACATTGATGGCTAATTTTGTCAGGTCCCATGTCCAACAAAAGCTACTATCGTACTGGTGACTGATCAGAGTGGAAAAGTTATAGATACTGTTGACAACAGTCAGGGCATATATTCAATGCACCAATCCCTGCCAAAATTACCAGCATTGGTCAAAAGAAGAGTAGTTTATGCAGAAGTTGAAAAAAGTATCATCATGGCCTGTCCTGGGTAAGTTCGTTTAGCAGTACATACAAATAGCAATCTTTCCCCTTTTTACAATTTTCAATATACTCTGATTTTTTATTTGAGAAAAAAAAAAAAAAAAAAAAAAAAAAAAAAAATGTGGATATAGGGTAACATCTCCAGTAATTGGCATGCACCAATGATTGGCACATCCTACAAACATGTCCTAAAATAAGATTTATATCCAGTCTTTTAAAATGCAAGACCATATACCAGTTATATGCTCATTTACTTTAAAGATTATAACTTTGATTTTTGCTACTAGATAACAATAGTGCCTAGGAAAAAGAAACAATTATGGTTGGTATCAAATTAGCCATTTTTGTTGCCAATGCTTCTTCTCTGGTTTAAGAAAGGCATGCTTTTCAATTGATTATTATCTGATTTATAATATATTTTAAATTTTAATAGACAACAGTTTTGTTTAGTTGAAAAGAGTTAATTTAATTGTGTAAAAGTATTTTTGATACAAATATTTGGATTTCTGAATTAATGATAGATGCCAATTAATGGTGCTTCAATTTTGCTAGTTCCAAATAATTGGCACCTATTCCAAGTACAAGGAAATCGCAAGATTTGAGATTAAACCACTTATTTTGGCAGTACTTTTAAAGTTATAGACTAATTTTGTTTATCAGTTGTTTTTATTTGAAAATATGAGATATTATCAGTAATTGGAATCCATTAAACTTCATATGACAGTTACTGGGGGCAGCATGACAATTACTGGGTATTAATATATTGTAAATTTTTAAAGTGTAAATTTTTAATATGCTGATTTCTTACTCTCAAAAACCTGAAATATGGCACCTTCATCTACAGTAAATTCCTTTAAAGCAATTAAACCCAATGCAAAATATAAAGTTTTTTTTTTTTTTTTTTTTTTTTTTTTTTTTTTTTTTTTAGATAAACATGTGCCAATTACTGAATCACAAGGTGCCATACATTGGTCTCTAGGTGCCAATTACTGGTGACTACAGCAACTTTTCATAAATATATTTTTATAAAAAGACTTTTTCAAAAATTTTTGCTTTTAGTGGGCAAAATATAGATGCACAGATATGCATTCTTTGATTTAAAAATATTTGCAAGTAAATATTTTATTTCTTGGTAATGAAAACAGGAGTAAGTTTAAAGACAAATTCTTAATGTGCAAATTACTGGGGATGTTACCCTATATATATAAAACTTTGTAAAGAAACATGCAGCTAAAAATATAATGATTGATCTGATTAACGTCCAAATCCTATCTTGCCCACTAATCAACTGAACTAGGGCTCTGTTTCATTTTTACTTATTTATATATATTTTTTTTTATTTACCGTGGATTAAGCTGACTCCACTATTTTCTGAGTTTAAATTACATATTGTTTTTTAAAGTCAGGTTCAAAGGTTTTTAAGTCAGGTTAAGTCAGATTTATATTTAATCATTAAAAATAACAACAATAATAATAATGAATAATTTTAATTACAATTAATTAAACTTGTTAAGTAGATGAACAATTGTAGTTTAAAATATTAATTTAATTCTAAAATCAAATTTGTTCTTGACCGGCACAAAATCAGCAGTTCTTGTTCTTTAATCATTAGTGCCAGTAGAAAATTCATATTTATCTTCAAAAAAATCATCAAACAAATTTTTTTTCTTCATCAGATTCAATATCTAATGAGTAGTCTGAGCATTATGTCATTTTAAAATTTCGTCATCTACAGATGCTGGCAGACTGGTGCCTCGTCAGCATAATCTAGTTTAGAATCTATCAATTTATAGCTACAGTCCTATAGTTATTTTGATTTTTCCCTCAAAAAATCTCAGGTAAAAATTTTATAACTTATATTATGAATGTGGATCACATAAATTGTATTAAGTAATTGTTTATTCAAATTAATTCTATCCCTTTAAATTATTCCTTCTTTTATTGACAGAAATATAGAAGGTAAATTTCTGATATGGAGAAATGAATCTTACATCATCAATCCAAGCAAAGTACACATAATGACAAAAGGTCGAGTGAAAATTGATCTGGCAAATAATTTACTTATTCGACAGCTGCGATATTCAGACACTGCGACTTACAGGTCAGTAATTACAAGAATTTATCTAAAATTTTCTACTGTTGAAAAAAGTATATTGTGTATTTAAGTTTTAAATGAATCTCTTTTAAAATATTTGTTTTGCATATTGCACACTGTAATCTATAATATTTTGCAATTTGCACTTGATCTCGGCGACAGAATAAAAACAAGTTTTCAATTGCATTCTCCATCCTTAGGGAAAAGTAAGAAGAAGGCAGAAGAAAGATCTTACAGGTCAAACAGACTTTAGTAAATTGATTAATCAGCAAAGCAAAATTATAGCCCAATGAAAAACTATTTGCAATGTATTCAACATAAAATAACAAATTCTCAAACTACTCTTTAACCACTTGATATATTCCCATCTTTCTTTTTCAATATATGTTCTAATTTTTTGTACTTATTATAGATGTGCCGTTCCCCCTAAATTCAACTAACAAATACAAAAATGAATTTTATTCTATATGATGAACAAAATTTAGAGAGGAAAGAAAAAATCCAACAAGATTTATCTTTATTCTTTAAGGTATCCGAACACCTTTAAAATGTAGTTTTCGATCAAAATATCGATTTTTATTTTTGCAATAATATTAAAATTAAATCTTTTATCTACAAAGTTTGCTTAAATTTTTTCTGTATCTAAAATAGAACCCGAGTTACAGCTATTTTAAATTACATCGATTGCAGTTTTTCTATTGTGTTTTAAAGTTATTTTTAGCTATTTCTGAAAATGAAGTTTTTCAGATTTTTATTATACGCAAAACAACCCAAAACAAAAAATTTTTTATGAAATTCTACGAAATTTTTTATACTTCTTTAAAAAAATATCTTTTGAGGGAATAGACTACACTCATGAAAATATTTTTAATAGTTTTACATTTATATTGGTATAAATGAAACACTTGAGACAAATTCTGGGAATTTTTCATTACATTAGTACTTTAACTGCCTCATCATCTGAGATATAGATGCAATTATAATGTGTGTAGTCTAACTTATTCTGTTTATTATGCAACTTACAAAATGTCAAATTTTGACTATTTTTATTTTTTAAAAATTATTTCTGGGTAATTGCTATTTTTTTTTAATTAACTGTCATAATAAAAAAATTAATACCAAGAGAAAATTTCAAAAATTTTGAAAAATCATTTCCGAATGTGTGCAGATACCAAACATTTGAATGAAAATTTTATCTTTCTTGAGAGAGGTGTAACAAACAATCAAAAACAAATATTATCGACATGTTTTGGTCCTATTGTAATACGGACCATAATCATAAAAAATAAAAATCGTTTCACGGCCAATACAAACGGCATGCGACAATGAGATGTAAACAAAAACCATGCGTTCTATTATAAAAACAATAAATCAAAAATAGACCATGATCTAAAATTAATTTCCAACTTTGTTCATCCTATCACGAGGAATTTATTCATAAACTCTAACTATAACTTAGGAATAATAAAAGAAAAATTATCATAATTGCCGAAACATCAGTGAAGGCTTACTTTGGAGACACGAAATGTTTTGGTTTCTGTCTGTCTGTTCCGCGATAACTGCTGTAAAAAACACCCGATTAACTTGAAATTAAGTGGGTATGTTCTTGAGATACCCGGATTTAGCTGTATAGTTTTCTGTTCTATTTGATTCATTTGTTCGGAAAATACAGGACATTTAATTTTGCATCCTAATGCTTTTCTATGGCAATTCAGACATTTTGAAAATTTTCATTTGTTGAAAGCAAATGGCTCACTTGCTCAATGGCATTAAATGACAAATTGGATACTGAAATCTACAATACGAGGCTGAAAATTATTCAAATTATTTTGAAATTTTGCCTATGCATGTCAGATTTTTTAAATTATTACTGTAATTTTTGGACAATTTTTATAAATGTGTTCCAATAATATAAAACAATTTGTTTTAGAGATTTAGTTATTTCAAATGTATTTATACCATTTTTTCTTTTACTTTTTATAGTTGCCTAGCAACCCTTTATCATCATAATATTAAAAGCATGTATAGTGCGTCACTGTAAAGTTTGAATTTTCATGTAAATAAAGTTAAATGAAAAAAAAATATATATACAGGGTGTATCTAAACTACTGGGCAAAACTTTAAGGGGTGGTAGTACACATCAAGACAAATAATATTAAATGGGAAACTAAGGGTCCCAAAACGTCTTCCGAAGGAGATAGACGCCATTAAAGTTTAGGGTCCAAAATTTGAAATGATTATAAAAAACGGAAAAATCGGTCGATTCGTTTGCGGTTTCCACGAAAACTATTCTTTATGTCAGTATTGTCTTGAAAAAAAATTATAAAGATAAATTTCAAAAAATGCCAATAGAGGGCGCTTTAGACTTTGGAGTAACGAACAACTCTTTTTTACCGTTATTTTTTGCATATCATTACTATTATTATTATTATTATTTATTTATTTTTTTTTAAGTTTAGACATAAACTTAAATTTTGAGCTCAAATTCTGTGGTTAAGTAGCGCAAACTGAACTGTGTTCAATAGGAGTGCGTAGGTTCAAATTTCAAATGATTATAAAAAACAGAATAATTGGTCAATTGATTTGCGGTTTTCACTAAAACTATTGTTTGTGTCAATAATTTCTTGAAAATAAATTATAAACATAAATTTCAAAAAATGTCGATAGAGAGCGCTTTAGACTTTGGAGTAACGTACAACTATTTTTTACCGTTATTTTTTGCCTCTCATATTTTTTTTTAGATTAGAGATAAATTTAAATTTTGTGCTGAAAATCTGAATCGTTGAGAGTGGTTAAGTAGCGCTAGCTGAACTGTGTTCAATAGGGGAGGGAAGGTATAAATTTAAACTGATTACACAAAACGGAAAAATTGGTCGATCCGTTTGCGGTTTTCTCTAAAACCATTCTTTATGTCAGTATTTCCTTCAAAATAAATTTTAAAGATAAATTTCAAGAAATTCCGTTAGAGGGCGCCTTAAACTTTAGAGTAACCAACAACAATTTTTAACTGTTATTTTTTTTATCTAATTAAATGCTTGCAAAAGCTTAGACTTAAATTTTGAGCTCAAATTCTGAAACGTTGAGAGGGGTTAAGAAGCACAAACCGAACTGTGTTCAAAAGTTGAAATGTTACCCTGCCCACCCTACGAACACAGTTCAATTTTTCGCTACTTTATTACTCACAACGATTCAGATTTTGAGCTCAAAATTTAAGTCTAAGCTTTTAAAACAATTATGTAGATTAAAAAAAATAATAACGGTTAAAAATAGTTGTTGGTTACTCTAAAGTTTAAGGCGTCCTCTAACGGAATTTTTTGAAATTTATCTTTAAAATTTATTTTCAAGGAAATACTGACATAAAGAATGGTTTTAGAGAAAACCGCAAACGAATCGACCAATTTTTCCGTTTTTTATAATCATTTGAATTTTGAATCTCCCCACCCCCATTGAACACAGTTCAGTTTATGCTACTTAACCACTCTCGACGATTCAGATTTTTAGCTCAAAATTTAAGTTTATGTCTAAGCTTCTAAAAAAATTTAGTGAGATACAAAAAATAACGGTAAAAAATAGTTGTACGTTACTCCAAAATCTAAAGCGCCCTCTATCGACATTTTTTGAAATTTATCTGTATAATTTATTTTCAAGACAATACTGACACACTCTAAAAAAAAATGTGTAAATTTACACACAAAAATGTGTAAATCGATGATACAAAAACGACATGTCTATATCTGTAAATTTGTGTGTAAATTGCGCCAAATGTGTAAATTTCAGAATACACATTTTAATGTGTAATTTGATGATAAGTCCAAATGTGTAAAAGTTATCTGATAACTCTTGAAATACACACTTTAATGTGTGAATTGCACTGAAATACACATATTTCTGAGCACTATTTTTACACATACATATGTGTAATATTCTTTTTTTACATATATTTTTGTGCAATAGGAAAATACCTACAATGTTGTGTAATATGCAAAATACACATGTTTTTGTGTTATGTATAGAATGCACAGATTTTTGTGTAATATTCTGTTTTTACACATATGTCTACGTAAAATGGAAAATACACATTTTTGTGTAATATTTAAAATATATAGGTTTTTGTGTACATAGATATTTACCTTATTCTTTGATGTGTAAACTGCGAAAAAAGGTTTTTAAAATCGCAAAATAAAATTACATGAAGAACAAATTCGTATTTGCTTCATGTGTTTCTAAGTACGCGTTCGTAATTATGTACATTGGTAGCACCTATAGTTGTTATTCAAACCGTCCGTCTGTCTACCTGTCCGTTCACATATAAGAACGCAAAAACTACACAACCGAATCGTTTGAAATTTAAAATACATAACCGTTGCATAATTTTATTGAGTCATTTAAATTTTTATGAAAATGAGATGCATAATTCAATTATAGAGACAATCAAAAGTGTTCCCTTGCATTATGACCAATGGGAAAAAATAGTTTCAAGTGCATCTTAATAATGTTACACACTTTTGAACATAATAAAATTTATATGCGTCTAGGAAGTACATACTACAATATAAATTCTGTATAATCTGTAGTGCAAAGAATAGTTTTTATTAATTTACAAGGCTAAACTAAAAAATCCCATTACATTATAATAAAAAAGGAAATATTGTTTGGGACGCGTTTTAATTATATTAAAATATTTCACATTTTATGAAATTGATGCTTATGTTGCTGAGATTCGTTAAAGATTACTTATTTTATAATAGAAAGCAGATATATAGTGTTTACAAAGAGAAAGAAAAAATTTCGGATACTTAAACAGTATCCGAAATACTGTCTACTATTACACCTAGATCTGAATTTTTTTTAACTTCTTTATAGTACGAAATGCACCTGATTTGCCTTGTTTAACGCGCATTTTCCAACTTGTTTCTTTCTAACAGATTTGTAATCTTAAAACAAGAATTATTTACGCTCAATCAAGAAACAGGGTCGTCTCAAATTGTAATCTATTATCTTTCTGATATTATAATCTATTTTCTTTATTTTTATTAATCTGTTTTCTTTCTGAAATTATAATATATTATCTCCTTCTGTTTGCATACATACAACGTGATGACAGAAAGGATTAATTCATTTTACATAAGGGTTTGCAAGCAGTAAAAGAAAACTTAAAAACAATTTTTTGATTATTAAAAAAATAACTTTAATAATAGAATGTAGATATTACATTCTTATTTATGAAATTATACATTTAAATCAATAATAACTCTTGATACATGATTTTTAAAAACGGTCATTAATTGTTTATATCTTACAGCAACTGAATGCTGTACTCTATTTTGCCTATAATTTAAAATTTTTATGTTCGTTTTTTTTTTTTTTTTTTCTTTTCAAAAATGTAATTTCTGGCTGGATTCTGTTGCCAAAGCCATTATAACACTGATACTATCATAAATAGTACAAGGGATTAGAATTATTACTATGCAATTTTTAGAATAAAATGGGGTGAAAAAATTATTTTTATCAGTGTATTAAAAATACAAGTTATTTTTTATAAGACACAATAAAAAAAGAATAAGGAATGTGAATCCAGTAATGGAACCTCACCAAAGTAATAGATTTTATAACAATAATTAGAGCCAGAATTTAATGAAGGCATGCTAATAAAACAAAACATTTGCTTCAAATAAATTTAACAAATTAGCATAGCAATAATTAATGAAATATTTTGAGAATTGTTCACTGTTTAAATAAATCATTGTAACTATCACAATATCAAAATTTTAATTATTTTAGATACATTGTTTAAAATTCTAAATGTCAGGGAATTATAGTTATCAAATTATTTATACATTGGAAGGTTTAGATGGATAAAAGAAAATATGAAAAAAAAGTTATTTTAGCACAAATTCGTTTACTTCCCTCTATTTTTAACAATTAACAAGTTGAGCGCCACTCAATCTCCGGCGACAGATGTGACACAATAGATGCAGTTAATTTTTCAGAATACAATTGATTTTTAACAATTTCTGTAACTTAATTGTTTTTATTTAAATGGGAATTATTAGATTTAATTGAGCGCCCCCCGCCCTCAATAACAGTAACACACGCTTCTTAAATTCTTAAAAATAAATGAAATTTTGCAAATAGTCATAAGTACATAAAATTCAAAATTTTCTTTCTAACGAAACATAAACACATGAAAATTTTGCAAGGAAAGGAAAATGACCGTATTAGTTTTTTAAATGGAGACAACTCTTAGCAAATTCATTCAAATTTTCCTGAAAATCGATGGAATTTTAAAATATTATTTTCTGTGTCTTGATTAGGAGCATAAAAAATAATTTAGACTTTAAATCATGTAGAGAGGAGTTAATGAAATATATATACATAAATTAAATTGTTAATTATTTTTTATTAACCAAAAATATTGAAGCTTGTCCATTACCTTCCCATCTAGCCTATATATACCTCATATGCATGTTGTACATATCATACATTTCATATTCATACATTTTATAATGCGATTATGATTCATATATGAGTTAAATCTCTGTTTAAAGTAGAAACTATTGGGATGTGATAATACATGTATAGTAATTATGTTAACTATTGGTTAAATTACTTTTAAAACCCAAAACTTTTAAAATTTAAAGAAACGTAATTTTAACCGCATAGTTTTAAAAAGGAAAAAAAAAAAATCTGATTTAAATACTATTTAAATGAATAAATCGTTGGCATGCGGCCTTTTATTTCAACAAAATAAAAATTAAATTTAGTAAAGTTTATTGAATTGATAAAACTTAAATTAATGTTAATCATTGCTTTTATAAAATGTTTATGTGAAATTAACTAAAACTAAAACTATTAACTAAAAGAGAAAGCTGAGAAAATACTTTTCCCTTACCTATTTCTTATGAATGACCTTCCTCTGTGTTAAATTAGGATAATCCAAATAGAAATACGTAGATTCTTTCGTAGAATTATGTCCGAATACAGTACAATGACATTAATGAGCTCTTTTTAACTACATTACTGACACTGTACCTTTTCGGACTGTCATGTAAAATATCCTTTGGCCGCATTCTTGTAACATTTTCCTAAAAGTTTTAAAATTCATGCGAACTATATACGTTTATAAAAGAACAATATATACGAGCAAACTGAACGTTTTTTATTCCAAAGACTAACTGTTGTGATCGTCTGTGAATTTATTGCTGCGAAACGCAGAGCAGATGTTGAAACGCAGGGGCGTTCCGACCCAGTGTGCAAAGTGTGCGGCACACACAGGCGCCGAAGCAGTAAAGGCGCCTAAAGATTTCAATTGAGAAGCAAATGTTAAAAAAATATATTAATATAAAAAATATTATATTTTCTTAGCATCTGAGTTATCTTTTATAGATTTACCTTATACAAATTATTTATAAATATTCATTTCTTTCTTTAAAATTTTATTTTATTCTACTTATGAGTCCTCTAATAAATCATTTAGACAAGACCTGTCCAACCTTTATAAAACAGAGGTGCACCTCATATAGTTATAAATAATGAAAGGCGCCGTAATTCACATAGCTGAAAATATGCAATACTATTATCTCACTGCGGTGGAAAAGCGTAACATACAGTTTTATTACCGTAGGAGCTAAATTTCACTTGTTTTTTTTTTATTATTATTATTATTATTTATAAGAAACAATTGTCACTTTAGATCAGAATTTATCATAAATAAGAAGAAAATTACTATTCGGAAATACTGGTAAAAGTTTCTCCTACAATATCAGTCCATGAATAGAGGTAGACTTATATGTTAGAAACGTCTTATATGATGCGCGTATATCTCACGCTGATAGCTATAAGTCCCCTATGATTCAGAAGCTATTTTAAAATAATTTAATTCAGAATAAATTTAAAATTAGATTTTCAGAGGGCAATCTATCTTCAAAAGTTTTGTAGATGAAGAAGCTATAGAAACTTTAATCACTGAATAACAAATTAATAGCATTAAATAATTAAAACTTATTTAAGGTCATCGATAACTATTACAAGAAAACTATTCAAATATTTTTAATTTTTAAAACTGTATCCCTTAAAAAGGATTTTTAATCTTAATAGCTAATCAGAGGATACATTCCAATGGGTGCCAAGAAAACCTAAGGGCGCAATCGTGGCTTCCGTGGAGGATGTTTTGGAGAATACTGAATAAAGAAAAAATGTAAAACCAGAACTTGGGGACTATGCACAGGGCCGTAGCTAAGGGGGTGCTATTAGTGTTCCTTCAACCTTTCGTACAACAAGGTTACAAACAAGGTCCAGATACCCTAGGTTCTATGGGCGCCTCAGCTTACCCTAAAACATTTTGAGCCTCCCTGGAAAAGATTCCAAGGTCACTAAATTAATTTCTATTTCAAAAATTCAAATGAAATTCTGTTTAAAAATCTAATTTATATTTCCCTGCACTCCCTGCGTACACTCGTGTCTATTCAAATACTGCATAAATTAGTGTAATGATTGTAATATTTGTGCATTTCATTTCCGAACATAAAATCGAATTTTTGAATTATGAGCACTTATTAGCATCACACATAACCGTAGACGTTACAGAGACTAAAATGGCAAAACAACAACAACAACAAAAAAAGTTCAATTTAGACATAGATAAATTAGAAACTACAATGATGGCTGTTAATATGAATGGAAAAATATAAATTTATGAAAAAAGTGTTTTAAAATCCCGTGCACTTTATGTCCTACTAACCAACCGCCTTGGATCACCTAGGCCAATTATAATAACCTTAAATATTCTAAAGTAAAATATTGAATGTCAATGGCAGATCTAAGGGGGGGGGGCGATGGGGCGATCTCCCCCCTCCCCCCCCTTGGGCCCATAAAGGTTTCAAACCAACATGCGAGATCTTCATGGAATAGGATTTGGGCTGAAGCCCAAGGTCGGCGCTGCGAATTCATAAATTAGGCAATGGCGGATCTAAGGTGTGTGTGTGTGTGTGTGAGGGGGGGGGGGGGGCTAGATGGCGAAAGGGCAATCGCCCACCCTAATGTCGGGCTAGGTCAGGTCTTCTGAGTCGGCCCGTGTCCTGATCTTTATTTTCTGTCGATTTGGGTCGGGCCAGACTTGTTTTTCTTCTTGGTCGAGTCCGGCCTGGAGTCATTCTTTTTAAATGTCTGTATTAGAGATGAGACAGTGCTCGGACTCGGACTCATTTTTTCTGAAACCTATAAATTTTACTTATCAATGAATAGAAAATATTAAATAAGCTTTTTCCCCGCTTAAACATTACTTATTACTTTTCAAATCACTATACAGTTAAACCTCTAAATAACGGACACCTCGGGAATGCAGAAATTGTCCGCTATTCGAAGGTGTCCGCTATTGGGAAAACCCCAAAGATTCAAAAATCTCTAAGAAATGCTTAATGTTTCATTAATTGACTTTTATATGGCCTAAAACTTCTATTATATGATTAATTAGAAATTAAAAAAAATTTTAAGCAATAAAACTGAAATAAAATTGTGCGCACCTTTATCCACTCTTTATTACATTCTTATGAAAAAAATCTGTTACAAAAGTTTACTTTTGCTCGTGATTACATGTAATTTGTTTTTAAATGTTACGTTTTTTGGACATTATAGAGTTTCGAGCGCAGAGGGGGGGAATAGGACATTTGGACCTGGACCACTAATCCCTTCGCGACGGGAGCCTTTTACGAAATTATAAATATTTTGTCATCGGTTTTTAAATACAGAAATTTGTGCCTTATTAAATCGATAAATGTTCCGATTAAATAAGGAACATTTTACTGGCGGGGATAAACAAGAATTCTAAAGCCTTTTGCGGCATGTATACGTGTCACCCGTCCCCAAGGGGTTAAAAGAATAAAATCTCAAGCTTTTTCGGGGGGCTCATCATTCAATGCTCTGCTCTGGGAGACGTCTCTCCCGGGCAACTTCCTGAATTCAACGCAGAACATGAAGGGGAGGGGGAGTTTTCCCCAGCTCACGATCTACATTTATTTATGGTCACAAAATTTATGATACAATGTCCTGATAAATTTAAAGGCCTTTTTACTTTTTTTTTTTTTTTTTCATTTTTTTTCTCGTTAAAAAATATTTTTTTCATTCTTTATCGCCAAAATTACTGTCCGCTATTCGGAATGTCCGTTATTCGGAGGTTAAACATACAAAAATGTTGATTTTGGGAGTGGGGATTGGAAAACTGTCCGTTAAATAGAGGTGTCCGCTATTCGGGAGTGTCCGTTATGGAGGTTTTACTGTATTGACATTTTGATTAAAATGAAGGGGAAGCAGAAATTGTGTGGGTTTTTTTTGTTTTTTTTTTTTCTATTTTAGAAAACGATGCTATTTTAAAAGCAAATTATTAGTAACTTCTGCAGACCTATTTTGTCATTTCCGACGATGGTCTGGCGCCAACGAAAAGGCGGGAATAATGAATTTAGTTTGATTTTTGTTTGTAGCATTGGTTATTTTGCAATAGAGTTGTTTATTTTATTATTATTTAGACATTTAATGCTAAGAGGATATTTTCTTTCAATTTTAGTTGGCGAATAATTTAGATTTCTATTGTACACAGCGTACACAGGTCGTAATCGCTTTTCATATGGAAATAATTTTAATAATTGTTGCTTTTTTGTGAATTCTGCTGATACTGAAGCTGTACTCTGAAATTTACGATGTCACTTTTGGTAGTAAGTAAATTTATTTTCCATATTATTCTGATAGAAAGCAATTGAGCAGTGTTTCCTCTATTCCTATAATAGCATTGGAATTTAAATTTATAAATTTAATATTATTGTCTGGGTCACGCCTAACCCAAAAGATTGTTATGAGGAATGAAATGGTTATAAAAAATGTGCACTTTTCATAGAAAATTGGTAAATGTTATCCGATTCGACAAATAATCGACAATAATTTCTTCAAGTTCCATGCATTTATTTATGAAACACAGTGCACTGACATGTCCATAATGTTTTCTTAATAAAAGAGACACAATATGACAATTTTTTTTATGTATTAAGTACATTTTTATTTTAAACCAGACTTTTCTTTTGATAATATTAAATTTAAATTTTCGTTTAAGAGTAACATTTCTATGGAAAATGTGGTTTAAAAATTATAATTTTTCCCCTAACATTAAAAAAATATATATATTATACATTTTTTCTTCCGCTGTATACTTTCGTTATCGGGCTCGGGCTCTGATACAGCAAAATTTTTCGGGTTTGGTTGGACTCGGATTTAAAATCGAGCTCGGGTGGGACCTAATTCTGAAAAAAGAGCCCGAACTCATGTCTTATCTGTATTGATCAAAATTTCCAGGTCGGGGCTCGGCCCTGAGTAAAAGCTAAACGTCTGTTCCGTGTCCGACCCAGCCTGTATGATAAGCATTATTGGGCCGACGCGATTCGTGCAATTCTTCACCCCGAGCCCAATTTGGACTGACATCTTACTTATTTGTTATTCGTAAAAAATATATTTATGTTGTAGATTTGTTTTGTGAAATCTTACGAAATACATTTTTAAAAATTTACTTTTGTTTTTGACCAGCAGCTAAATATAGTAATCAACCGGTCTAAAACCCAGCAAGTAGCGAAAAAAATAGAAATTAACCTGACCAACTGTAAAAAGTAGCAGTCAAACGGACCCAAATACGAACCACAGAAAAAGCATTGGTTACAGCGTGGTGCGAAAGGGTAGGGGGCGAAGGGGGCGGTCGCCTCATGTTCAGAAGTTTAAAGGACGTCAAATTTATACTACCAACATCATTTTTGGTCTGTCACAAGAAAAGTCGTTTGGGGGAGGGGGGAGGGCAAACTGAAACTTTGCCCAGGCGCAGTTTTCTCTTCGCACGCCCCTGATTAGCTAACACGACCAGCAGCAAAAAATATAAATCAACCGGAACCAAACCCGACCCGCTTGAAAAATAGAAGTCAACCGGACCCAAAACCGACCCGTGTGAAAAATAGAAGTCAACCGGAACCAAACCCGACCCGCTTGAAAAATAGAAGTCAACCGGACCCAAAACCGACCCGCGTGAAAAATAGAAGTCAACCGGAACCAAACCCGACCCGCTTGAAAAATAGAAGTCAACCGGAACCAAACCCGACCCGCTTGAAAAATAGAAGTCAACCGGACCCAAAACCGACCCGCGTGAAAAATAGAAGTCAACCGGAACCAAACCCGACCCGCTTGAAAAATAGAAGTCAACCAGACCCAAAACCGACCCGCGTGAAAAATAGAAGTCAACCGGAACCAAACCCGACCCGCTCAAAAATTTGAAGTCAACCGGAGCCAAACGCGACCCGCTTGAAAAATAGAAATCAACCGGACCCAAACCCGACCCTTTGAAAATATGAAAATTCACCGGACCCAAACCCGACCCGCAGTGAAAATATTAGTCCCGAGTCGCGCATGAGTTTCGAGTCTCCGAATTTTTAAAATCGCCCCCCCCCCTTCAGGGCTCTCCAGATCCGCCCTTGTTGAATGTTATTTTTTCCAAACGAATGTAGAGATGGGGTGTGGGGAGGGCAATGTCTTCAGCAACATGTTGATTTGACTTTATAATTTTGAATAAAAATATTTTCGAACGAACATTATATTGCTAGCAGTGTATAATCTTGAATTTGTATGATTTTTCCTTTTTAAATGAAAATCCATCCAATCGAAGCTCGTGTTGATTTCCCACTGCCTTCAATAGAGTATATCGGCGGTGCTATTCATGTTTCTGTCTGATTTTTCAAGCTAACTGTCAATTTGTATTTATTTTCTGACATTTAGATATAAAACTTTCAATTTTGACCAAAAAAAAAAAAAAATATTCTTGATAAAATAAATAATGAAAATCCGCACAATTCCTCATACATATTTTTTTAAATTTATTAACGCGAAATGATATTCAAATCACATATTTCTTAATTGGGAAACGATATCTTGAGATAATTTGCACCGAGAGAAAAAAATATGTTTGGCGAATCCGTGAAATGACTTCAAAATTTTTTTTGAACAATAAATATTAATATTTTCACACCTGAAAGTTATTAGAATTTGACAAATACCGTGATTGTATCAACAGTTGTTGTTGTTGTTTACGTTTGAAACTTCAGAGAAATGAAAAACATGAGAACTGATGCGAATCGCTACCAAATAAAAAGGTTTTTGAAATAATAATTAAAAATACCATTGAAATCGGTTTTCTTTATTTATTATTATTAATTTTAATTTTACCAGGATCTCACTATATCCCAATTTGCTGGAAACCCAAAATACAGAAAAAAAATCAAACGTTACTCTTTTGGTCAGTGGGAAGGACTGCTTGGAGAAGGACACAAGCATGATCTCGTTGAGGAATAAAAGATCGCCATTTTGCGATGATCATTAAGGGTTTTTAATTAATATTTCGGGTGATTAAAAAAAAAAAAAAAAAAACTGAGTGTCAGGTGTACGGTGCATCTACCATCATCAATCCTTATCCAAATTTTTAGAACTTTATGCGCGGTAGATTTTCTTAGCCATCGTCAATACATGCAAAGTAAAAACAAACATCTTTCTTTTAGATGCAATCTATTGTTATTGCATTAAATTACTTTCTCCGGGATAATGAAATTTTACCGTAACGTAGGATTTTGATAGAGAGTACTTTCATTTACACAGGTTTTACTGTGTTACGAATTTTATTTACATAGCTGCCATCCTTCTGTATTTTTCAAGTAATTTAAGCATGTTTGGAAACAGAAATTTATTTATTTAATGAAATAAAGTACGAACTGTAAAGAAACAAGACATATTTTATTAAATAAATTTTCTGGTTCAAAAAACTCCAAAAGAATAACAACTATACATTTATAAATAGTCATAGTTTTTTTTTTTTGGGGGGGGGGGGATAAAGTTCTTTTTACAGGCGATTGGATTGGGGGGGGGGTGTAGGGCGCCAAATGCAGTTCTGCACACAGGCGCCGAATACTGCTGGCACGCCCCTGTTGAAACGCAGCAGATGTTGTTTTCCTTTTATTTATTCAATGCTAGATTTGGAAGTTAAACGCACGTTATTTTCATAAAAGTGGCTCTAATTAAAATTTTCGGTTTAAAATTTTTTTTTATGCATTTCACTTTTGTTTCTATTTAATTTCAAAAAGTTTCCTGTTAAAATGAATTGTAGAGTTTCTTTTTTATAAATTATTATATTGTATTAGTCATAATTTGGGTTGTGAATTAAAATATTGCCTTAATACATGTATCAATTACAGAGCAATCCAACTATTAACGCAAGTTAGAATACGGACAAACAAACCGTATTCTTAAGCATTTTCAACAAAGTTGTAAAGTATTAAAACGACTAATAGGTTGAAATTTGACTTTTAGAATTTTATACCCAAAAGACGATAGCAAATTTTAATTCTTTTGTGCAGCCCTGTATTTTGTCTACTATTTTTGCATAAGGTTATGCCACTATTTAGCTATGATTTAATTAAAACAAAAACACGTTTAAATCTAGTGAACTTACATTTCCAGAGGTTATCATACATAGGCAGCCATGTATCAAATTCTTTCGGTGGTCCTGTATATCATTTTTCTCCATATATATCTTAGCTTATTAAATGCAATTCTGTGTAAAAATGTAGAATTTATTTTAAAACCACCTTTAAGCTACTTCCGTTCATGTACTGTAATCTGTGCACTTTCTGCTGTGTTACACTGTACATGATCTACAGCATTTGTACACAGAACGCAATATGCAAAAATCAATATAAAAACTCATATCTCAATGAACAAGAAAGAAAAATTATGCGTTAAGGATAGATTACGAAACACTTTCCAACACTTCCTGAGATCTTTAACAAAACTTTATTATTTAGGAAAATAACGTGTTAATGTCCATAACCAAATATGTATTTCAATACTTTTGAACAGCCCTGTATTTAATCTGTCTGTTGATATATATACTATATAATAAGAAAATTTAGTTAAGCAAGAAAACGCTAAATTTTCGTTAAATTTATTTATTAGTAATTCATACTAATGGATAAAAACGTACTTGAATACTTTTGATCAGCTCTGTAGTTTACCTAGTACCTGTATTACAGTCCAATATTTACCTAAAATCTATTTTAAACTAAAACACTCTTAAAACTTCTTAAATAACATTTCCAGAAGTTATCATCGAATTGTGACCACGTATCCAGTACTTTACATGATCCTGTATATCATTTTATCTATATTCTACAAACATTTCTGAGTAAGCGGTTCAACATAAAAATGTATAACTTATTTAAAAACCACCTTTTAATAAATTACGCTCGTATTCAGTAACCTTTACGAGTTCTTTTGTGTAACCTTGTATATAAACTATAGAATTTATACACACTATGTTATATGCATATATTTAGTGAAACTTAAAAACGCATATCATAATTAAAAATGCATTTCATCCATCCATCAACCATCATCGATAATACACAGTACTTTAAATAGAATATACTATTTGAAATCTTTTGTATCTCCCTGTAAATGCTATGCACTTCATATTATGACTCAGCGTATCACCATATCAAATTTATTGTACACGAAGTCGTTTAACATTATTAAAATATCGCGCAAATAATCCCCCGCCCTTTTGTTCTTGCATAATGGAATTCTTTCGTGTGGCCCTGTAAATAAATAATAACTATCATTTATACTGCATTTTTAAATACATATTTTAACGTACTTTCCAAATGCATATAAATTTAAATATGTTTGACAGGGTGTTACACCTTTAAAACTCATTCGAAACTATTTTTTCCCATAGGCCGTAATGTAATGGTAAATTTTGACTATCCCTGTAAATAAATTAATCATGATAGAAACTCCATTTTCAGTAGGGTTTGTGCTAACGTGAACATCAATAACATCTAAAATTTTCATGGAAATTTGAGTATATTTAGAAGAGTTAGAGCGCGGACAGATGGACAGACAAAACGAATGCACTTTTCAATTTTGTCGGAAAGTCTTCTAATACATTTAGAAACTGTCTTTTAAAATTTACATATTTATAATTATGTAAAACACTCCAATTCGCGTAAATACACGTAATCTTTAACATTTACACACTTCTGTGTGTCTATTAACTGATAAAAACTTACGTACCCATTCTAATAAACAAAATACACATAAAAACAGGCAATTTTTTGTACGAAATGTGTAAATTTTAAAACAAGTGGGTGATTTCAGAAATTTACACGCTTCTCTGAGTAAACATCATTATGCTTAAATTAGAATAACACTCCAATTCGTGTAAATTAGGCATTTTTCGGAATTTACACACTTGTCTGAGTTTAGCAAGTGATAACAAATTACACACTTACTTTCAGACGTCAAATACACACAAAAACAGGTAAATTTCCGAAAAAAATGTGTAATTTTTATTACAGGTGTGTAATTTTACAAAATTACACATATATGTGTGTAAAATTAGCCAATTTACACATTTATTTTTTACAGTGCATAAAGAATAATTTTAGTGAAAACTGCAAATCAATTGATCAATTTTTCTGTTTTTTATAATCATTTGAATTTTGAACCTACCCACAGTTCAGTTTGCGCTACTTAAACACAGATTTTGAACTCAAAATTTAAGTTTATGTCTAAACTTCTAAAAAAATTTAATGAGATGCAAAAAATAACGGTAAAAATAGTTGTTCGTTACTCCAAAGTCTAAAGCGCTCTCTATTGGCATTTCTTGAAATTTATCTTTATAACTTATTTTCAAACAATACTGACATAAAGAATAGTTTTCGTGAAAACCGCAAACGAATCGACCATTTTTTCCGTTTTTTATAATCATTTCAAATTTCTGACCCTAAATTCAGGCCCGTAGCCAGGATTTCCTTTCGGGAGGGGCTGAATCTTGAATTTTTTTCTGATCTTACAAAAGTAATTTGTATAATTTACGACAAAAAAATTAAACAAACCTAAAATGTGTTTCTGCATAGGATATTTGATAACCATGTCTTATATTGTTATTTCGTATTTAATTTTTTTTTCAATTTCTGTTGCAAATTTTGACAACAGCACTTCCATTTTCCAAACCGGTTCGGAAACCGGATAGCTTTTAGGGAAAAAAATCCGTGAAACCTAAAAAGTACAAAATAACAATGTTTGAGACGAGCCTCAAGTATCCTATGAGAAAAAAATTCAAAAATGTTGAAATGCAAACAATTAACATAAATTGATAGAAAATACAGGATTAATACTAGCGTGCAAGTGTCTGTCATTACGAGTGCGAGATCTTGAGACTATTGATCCATAAATAAAATTAATTTATTTCGCATTATTTTTTCTTCTAAAGAAAAATTAATTGCTATAGTCATATTTAATCATAAAAATTATCTTTGTATTTTACATTCTCTGATTATAATAGTTATAAATGCCGTACTCTTGGTATAATAAATTTACTAATGCAATGGAAGCAATCACCGTGATTTCTTCTTAGCCATGATGCTGATTAACTTATCACGATCTACTGTAATATCTCAATGAATGGAAATCATTGCAAAGCGACTCAGCCTCTCATTGGCCATAATGATTTGAGGCAAAGATTTCATTATTTTCATTGTCGAAAAATATCTTTCCGCACTGATTGTTCTTACTGGGTTTTTAACCAAGACTGTGAACAAGTGTTTGATATTATTGTAATACGTCACATTACAGTACTAAAACTTTTAGGACCTCTGTGTTGGTGTCAACAATTTGTTTGCGCCCTTATTCATATTCAGCTTTCACTTGCTACATTGACACTTTATCATGAAAATTTTCAATAAGACTTTCTACATGGGGAATAAAGACCGCGAAGAAGATGTAGTTTGAGGGTTTGTATGTGTTGTCTGTCCAAATGTTAGTCTTGGGATCTTTATTTTAGTTTGGAAGATGTCTTCCCGAAGTTTTGATGCACAATAAAATATCTCACAAAAGGTTTCTACTACTTTTTCGCTATATTTATGCAATTAGGCCAACATTTAGGCAATTAGGCCATTTTTAACATAAGTTACAGCCGATATCATATCACGAAAAATTTCTTGAAGAACTCACTATGGCACGCCACACACCAGTGAGACATTGGACGAAAAAACGTGCGACATACGACAATTTCACCCTGATAACAAAGGAAAAACCGGTTTGACTGCGTCATGTTGCACGATTTTTGACGCATGTTTCATTGGTGTGTGGCGTGCCTAAGACTTTGTCTGACAGAAAACTTTCTCACAAACAGACAGGCTTATGAGACCTTCTCCCGACTGCCAAAAAAGCTCCAGATACCAAAGAAATCTTCCACGTGTTTTTCAAAATATTTTCTGAGTTAATGTAAATGTGTGTAGCTTAACAAAAGTTAACATCTTTCATGCCTCTCGATAAATTTTATATCACAAATGCGAAGTCATTTTCTTTTGCTTAATGGGGTATATTTTGCAGTTGCTTCTTGAAGTGCTAAATTTGCCTTTAGGTGATTTTTAGAAACTTTTGTCATTGCTTTAACAAGTCCATGATACTATCGGATTATGGGAATCAGCATGCTGTTGGACAAGGCAAGATTTAACGGATGGCTTTCAAAGTGGACGTATCTAACTTTTCGATACTCTGAAAAATTTTAGAATCAAGGCTGCCAACTACTACGCCTATTTAACCCATAAGTGCCTAGCGTCCCTTTTTAGGGACGCTTCAAAAGGTGCATTCAGCACTGTTTTTAACATCGGTAAAAAAGAAAAGCAATAAATATTTTATTTAAATGATGCATTTTCATGATTAATGAACTAAACTTAAATCTTCTAAAAATAGTGGTGCCAACCAAATAAAATTTACGCAAAAGATGCTGGGCCACGAATGGGTTAAAGTCAAATAAATGTGTTAGAAGCAGAAATTTTAGTAAATGACAAACAATAAATGCTGTAACGCATAATATTGAATCTGTTTGGCATAAATTTTATTAAAATATTTTTGTGGTTCCATACATGTTTATATGATTTAAATAGGCGTAGAAGTTGGCAGCTCTGTAGAATGGACACCGCTAACATGACTAGACTTATTAGCTGCCTCATCATACGCATTTGTGACGCATTTATACATGCCAAGGCAAAATTCATCACAATGTTGTAATATTACTTTTCCTGAATTGTTGGCAAAGAAGATATTTATTGGAATAAAACCTAAAATATATTTTTTAATTATTGGGTTTTGTAAATTTTTTAATAGTCCACATATCTAACACAATGGTCAAGTTGAGTTTCAACAGCAATTAAGCTACGCGTTTTCTTAATACTAATAAAACAGATCACATTACTTATTTTAATAAATAATTCTTCGGTAACTGTATACGAGGTGTGTATTTAAGTGGTTTTATTCTAAATGTCTTAGATGAAGTAAATAGCATTTCTACGGATATTTATAATATCGCGTTTCAATTCATTCTCTCTAGACTTTGCTCAAAATTTAAGAGTCTTAGCTAACAGTCTTTTTTATATCGATTTCTCTAACTTTAGAGAATCATCATCGTGGTAACCTCAAAGTGGCGTATTTTTCTCTGCACAAAATAAGATTGTCCAAGTATTGGTCCAAGAGCTGCTCTGATTTCTTATTTTCCTTAAAACTCTGAAAACTTAACAATGAAATATTACTTTTCTGTATTCCTAAAGAAATCTTAATTTTGTTTGCTAAAATAACATACGGTTTGTGATAATCTAATTGCATATGTTATAAAAATTGCATAAGAAAACACAGACTTTTTCCAATGTCTGAAACATGTAGAAACTAGTCTTCCTGGTTTTTTGTGTCCTTTCTGTACTTATTTTTTCGTGAAAAAAAAAAAACAAAAAAAAAAAACAAGGTTTTTAATAAATGCGTTTTGGAATAAGTATGGAAAGGAAATACTATTTCTAGATCTTTCTTCCATTTTTCTTATTTTTGTTTCTTTACTACAGTTATTGGGAAACTATATGACTGTTTGGAATGTAAAATGGAACCAAAAATGTTTCTCTTCGTGGCATCGTCTAAGTCATCTCTAGTTACATAGTTATATTTTTTCACATGATTTTACATTATAGGCGGCTATTAAAGCTTTTTGCTCCTTTCTGTGCAAAGCATTTTAACATTGACCACTCTAAGTTTCATTTATGTGCGTAAGATCAAGAAAATTAAAAAGGATCATAACACGCAAGTAAATAGTTTATATCTGTCTCTTAAAGTTAATACGACTTTGGTGTATTACACTAAATTTTCTTAGTCAAATTAATGATACGGAATTACACTTGATCGAATTTTACTGCGCATAAAGATAGTGAAAATTGCTTTTTAAAAAGAATTTATATTTTTTGTAGTAAATCTCTATTTAAAAAAAAAAAAAAACAGTATATCTAAATGACCGATATAATGAAGGATAACTGTAACTGTAATTGAATGAATGGATATTTTTACAGCTAAAAATACAATTGATTTTAATGTAATGGAAGATAAAAGCAAATAAAGTATATTCTCTTATTATAGAGATAATTTTGTAAAGTCTTTTCAAAATTTCAAGAGGGGCTTCAGCCCCCTTAGCCCCCTTCCTGACTACGTGCCTGCCTAAATTTTGATGGCGCCTAGGTCCATTAGAAGTCGTTTGGGACCCTTAGTCTCCCATTTAATATTATTTGTCTTGATGTGTACTATCACCCCTTAAAGTTTTGCCCAGTAGTTTAGATACACCCTGTATATATATGAATTAAAAGAAAATTAATATAACTTCATATTGGAAAGAAAATGGAAATTTTCAAGTATCTTTTAATAATGAAAGATAAGGAAAGATTGATTTTATGGCACGAAATCAAGCGATTATGACATATACCGAAAATAAAACGAATCACTTTGGAACTTAAATTAAATGGTCTTGGATTATGATATTAATCCTTATTTATTTACAGAAATTTATCCTCAAAATTTTAAAATTTGTTGGAAGCGCGTTAAAATAAAGATTAAAAAAAAAAAATATTTAAAAGAATAATAAACTTGTTGTTAAACAAAGGGTTGGATAGCAAATTTTTATATGCCCCACATAGATAAACTAGTTGTTGGGGACCACCGTAATACTTACCCATCATGGATATGTATATGAAAATAAAACATGTGAAACTATTTATACAATGCATTGCAATTCATGAACAAAATTTAAATATTGTTAATATACATAGTAATGCTATATTAAAGAACTGCTGATATACCAATTTCTACAAATTATATAAAACGCCAAACTACTCAAGTAGTACCGAACTGCATAAAAGAAACATCCTTATAACTCCAAAAATAATAATTCTATTAACTAACAATTAACTGCGTCGGATTAAGCGTCTCATTTCCAATTAAAATATACTTCTGAATTGAAATTTGAATGAAATACAGGGTCATGAAAAATCGAAGAATGTGGAAAACAAGATTACAAATATCTTGGCAACTAGTAATCCGATCGACTTCGTTCTATATGCAAAATGTGTGTTATTTTATTGCCTTTTACGTCCATTCCTTAGAACAAAAAAATGCGAAAATTTTTACATACCTTTCATCATAACGAATTTTTCGAGAGTCCGAAAAAAATAGTTCCGGATAATCGAGGTTGCTAATATTAAATAGGGTTCGTCCCATTCTTACATACTAACTACATACAAAATTTCAAGTCTCTATCTCAATTTGTTTGGGAGATAGAGCGTTTACAGACAGACAAACAGACGGACGGCAAATTTTTTTTTCTAAAAATATGTTTTTCGGAATTTCCACTATCTAAAATGTGTAAATCCGTCAAAAAAATTTTTCGATTTTCAAAACGATTGCAAGACTTACCCTATACTACGTATGATGGGTAAGTAAAATGTAATTAATTTGCATTGCATAGATATCGATGTCAAAATGACGTCAAGATTAGCGGGAAATAAGTGACTTTATTGGGTGATTTTAGCAACTTAAAGTTATCAAAAAGATTTGGATTTATATTTAGATAAAATCTTAGATCTAAATACTATAGAAACGTAATAAAAGTTGTAACAGGGTGACTGCCTTCCCTAAATTATAGTATCTATAGGTGGCGCTATTGCCACCTTCGGCAAAATATCTTAAGATATTTTGCCTTCCTTTCTAAAAAGACATGAAACGAAGTGAAGTAATTGAGTTGGTAGTTAAGATGTAAGATTGGGATGTGTGTTCCAATACATCTCTCTTAGAGATGTTCTTTGTGCTAAGTAATTTTTATGAATATTCAATTGATTGAGAAGCGCTCGTCTTGCGATTTGTATATAGTGTGTTTTGTGCTGTGACGTCTACAATAAAAATGTGTCTGTAACATTAACATCTCTGTTCTATATTTTAAGTACAGAACGACATCCCACACTGGCGCCCAACGTAAAATGGAGTTCTTTCGGAAAAATTTTGTGCTTTCAAAGTCTTTGGGCCAAGTTCGCTGTTGTCATCCTGACAAAATTCCAGAAATTATATTTAAAGTAGGGTAACCCGTACCCACTTCTAAATTATTGTCACCTCGGCAATAAATGAAGTTTTGTGTTCTCCAGTGCCGTGTTCGTCAAGAACAATTCATCCTGTGATTTCCAAAAAGTTCTATTATATAATGTGTCATATCAAGTATCAAGATATACTCCAGTTTGGTGCTAATTTCTTTAATATCAGTTATGTGTGGTAGTATCATCGCGACAAAATTCAAGAAAGTATTTAAAAAAAAAGGGTAATGCGTACCCATCTTAAATGTGTTGTCAAATCTACAATGAATCTAGCTTCTGTTCTTATTTTTAATAGTGCTTTCTTCTTCTTCAATCGTGTGTTTTAGTGCGTCATCCTGACAAAAAAGCAAGAACATGCATTCAAAAAGGGTAATCCGTACCCTTCACATTGGAAATAATTGAAAAATATTGTCGACATGACAATAAATAATGTTCTTCAGTCTTCATAAGCAACAAAATATCTTCTAGTTTTTAAACATAACTGGTGTTTGTGATTGAAACTTCTTTATTTCGTCATATAAAAGCATTCTACTTATAATCTGATTTTGTTCTTAGACGTGTTCGATGCCTATTTACTTTTACGTGCTTTAATTGTTATGCGAATCATCGACAACCTTTATCTAAAAATAGATTTTTATTTTATTTGTTTTACCGGTAAAAGTTGAAATTATTTTTTTGATTGTTTGTTTCTCTTTTTTTTGCTGGCCAGCTGCGGAAAAAAGTTTTCATTTTCTTTTATTTATTAAGATAAATGCTGTTTCATATATATATATATATAATTTTTTTTGTTTGTTTTGTTTTATGTTGATTTTGAATAAGATTATTAAGAAACATTGGTTTTCTGAAATTGAAAGAGATTTTTTTTTTTTTATATTGTTTTTAAAAGCAAGGATTCTGAGTAAGTGAATTTTGTTTTTGTTTTTTAATCTGTGCACAGAGTTTAAAAATGATTTTGATAAATTTTATTATTTCGTATGTTGTTTATTTTTTAGATGTAAAGTAAGTTCTTTATTCATATTTCGAGTTGTTATTATATTTATGTGTGGTTGATAATTATTTCGCAATGAAGTACCTATAATATTTCATATATTTAAAATGAATGATTTATGTCATTGGTAAGCTAATTTGGTAAAAAGGTTGAATTTTAACGTATAATAATATTTCTTCTAAATATTTTCATGAGCTCATGATTAAATTAGTGGTATATTTTAGTATGTTTTAAATTATTTCCTGCATTTTTTTAACATTTATTTATGAAAATTTATTCATATTTACATGTTTTATCTACCTGTAAGGGGAAGGTAGTCATTTTGTTCTTATTATTTAATGGGTCACGTATCTAATCGTTTTCTAATTTAAGCATAAATCAACAATATCAACAACAATTTGGGAAAAATGGCGTTTCTTTCTAAAGGAAAAAAAATCGATTTGTTTAATTTGGGCACAGAATTAGAGTTAGATGTAGATAAAGATGATAAACTATCAGTGTTACGTGAGAAAATTATGAAGTGTCAACTGCTTAAAGACGACGAACAATTTGTTAAAGAGGCATTTATTGCTATCGTGGAAGATCGCAAAAAACAAGAAATTGCAGAACAACAAATGATTCAGGATAAACGTATTGCAGAGGAAAGAGCATATGAGCTAGAAAAGCTTAAGCTACATGCTCAAAACCCTACCGCGACAACAGTACCACAAAATCAAATAGACCAGATGCGTATAGATATTAAAAATATCTTGCCAACATTTATTCCTGAAAAGGATGATATGTCTTTGTTTTTGACAATGTTTGAACGTCAAATGAAAATGCTTAATGTCTCCAAAGAATTTTGGGTTTCTCAATTAATTGCCGTACTTCCGAACGACATTGGTAAACTAATCGCCAGAGAACCAGAAGAAATGTTCAAAAATTATTCTTATATTCGTGACATATTGCTTAAAAGATTTAAGTTGACAGCAGAAAAATTTAGAGTATTATTTAGCCGACATCAAAAACGAGAAAATTCTACTTGGAAAGATTTTTATTTTGAACTTAGAAATTATTTTGAGGGTTGGTTATCCGAATTAGAAATCAATTCATTTGAAAAACTAACTGAACTAATAATCGCTGATCAGATTAAGAAAAAGTGTCCACATGAATATAAAAATCATTATTTAGATGGTTGGGACAAGTTAAATGATCCTGTCGTGTTGGCTGAAAAGCTAGACATTTACGAAAACATTAAACCTTCTTCTCAAAAGTCAGCAAGTTATCCAAAAACGTGTGAAGCGCAGAAACATGTTTTGCCGAAAAATTCAAATGGTCAAGAGTTATGGAAAAATCAAACACCCAAACATGAAACTAACGAACATTTTTCAAATTATAAAAATAATCATTCTACTTCAAAATATACAAATTCAAGATACGAAAACAATGATAAGCGTCCGATTATAAATTGTTATGGCTGTGGTAAACAAGGTTTTGTCAAAGCCAAATGTCCTAATTGTTCTCCATCTACTTCTACGCAGACGCAATCAGCAAATTTTCGTTCCCTTCATCTCAAATCTTGTTCTGTCAATACTCAAGCAACACCTTTGTTATACATAAAGGTAAATGGTGTTACAGGGGTTGCTTGCGCAGATACAGGAGCTACTCATTGCATTGCTGGGGAAATGTTATACAAGATTCTGTGTGACCAAGGAACTGTATTCGAAGACACCGGTGTAAGCATAACACTTGCTGATGGACTACGAAAAGAAACCAACGTTCTTCAAGCAACAATCACAGTTGAAATAGAAGGTCGTACAACTAGTACAACGATTTTTGCCTTACCCGAAGCCCAGGGAAATAGAACATTGTTAGGCATAGATTTTTTAAATAAAATGGGGATCGTGCTAGACATGAGAAGCCAAAGTTGGTATTTCCAGAACAATCCTAAACGTAAAATTCCCTTTTCTGATGATCCTTTCATTACGACGCCTGAAATCTCAGCACCAACTGCCACAGTTAACTCGGTTATGTTAAGAGAAACAGAAGGTCAGCATCTATCTGAGATACAAAGAAAAAGGCTTAATGACTTACTTGAAAAATTTTCCAATACCTTTCGACCAGGGGGAGAAGCAACACCCGTCGTCGAACATCATATAAATACCAGAGACCATCGTCCTATTTCACTACCTCCTTACAGGTTATCACCGGCAAAGAAAGAATTGTGTAAAACCCAAATTGATGATCTTCTAGCCAAAGGAATTATTGAAGAATGCGAGTCTCCATACTCTGCACCAATAGTGCTCATTCCTAAGCCAAATGGTAGTGTTCGCTTATGTGTAGACTACAGGAAGCTGAATGAAGTTACTATACCAGATACTTATCCACTCCCTCGTATGGACGATCTTTTGCATCAGGCGAAAACTGCTCAGTTCATGACAACACTGGATCTGAATGCTGGTTACTATCAAGTGAGTGTCTATGAACCTGATCGAGATAAAACTGCTTTTGTTTGCCCTCTAGGAACATATCGCTTTCGAAGAATGCCGTTTGGTCTCCGCAATGCCCCTGCAACGTTTCAGAGGACAATGGATAGCTTTCGCAAAGGACTCCCAGATGTAAATATTCTCACTTATCTTGATGACTTAATTGTTTTATCATCAAGTTTTGAACAACATCTAGCTGATCTTGAAGCTGTTTTTAAAAGATTAGACAAATGGAAACTTTCTGCAAATAGAGAAAAATGCAACTTTGCTTGTACCAGAGTAAAATATTTAGGACACTGGATCACACCTAATGGCCTAGAAGTTGATCCTGGGAAAGTTGATGCTATTGTGAGGATCCCACCTCCGAAGAATATAAAACAACTGCAATCCTTTCTGCAGACATGTTCATGGTATCGCCGTTTTATACAAGACTTTGCAAAAATATCCAGACCACTTAGTAATCTCACAAAAAAGAATGTAGAATGGCACTGGGGTGCCGATGAAGAAAATGCATTTCAAACCTTGAAGCAATGCCTCGTTTCAGCTCCAATATTGAAACAAGCTGATGAAACTAAACCTTTTTTCATTCGAACTGATGCAAGTAGTTATGCTCTGGGAGCAGTACTTCTACAGGGTGAAGGTCCTGAAGAGCATCCGATTGAGTATGCAAGTAGATTGTTGACTGCTGCAGAACGCAACTATCACACCACAGAAAGAGAAGCACTTGCTGTTGTCTGGGCTCTTAATAAATTCAGAGGATATATTGATGGAACAGAAGTTACTGTGGCATCCGACCACCAGCCTCTCCGATGGCTCATGAGTTTAAAGTCACCTTCTGGAAGACTTGCCAGATGGGCTTTGCAATTACAAGAATTTAATTTGAAAATAGAATATATTCCAGGCAAAGCTAACGTCATAGCTGACATGCTTTCTCGTCCTGCTTGTGATCACACCAATAAAGAAAGTTGCGATATTTGCGCTATAATAGTTGATATTCCTTCTAAATCATCAAGTGATTTACGTGCTGAACAAATGAAAGATGAAGAATTAAAGAAAATTATTAAAAGTTTCGAAGATGAAGAAAAAACTCTTGACTATACTAACTGGACTGATCGCGGTTATATTATGAATCAAGGAGTTTTATACAGATATTCTCCAAGTTCGGAATCAGAAGAAGCTCAACTAGTTGTCCCATCACATGAAAGGGAGAAAATTTTAAAAGAACACCACGATTCACCTACGGCTGGTCACTACGGTGCTGAAGGAACGTTAAATAGAATATCCAAAAGGTATTATTGGACTGGAATGCGTTCATACATTTCAAACTATGTCAAAAATTGTGCTGAATGCAATAGGTATAAGCCTTCTAATCAAAAACCATCCGGTTTGTTACAAACACCAGTGTATTCACAAAGATTTGAAGTTCTATCAATTGATCTTTTTGGCCCTTTACCAAAAAGTAAAAACGGTAAAAGGTGGATATTTATAGTAGAAGACTGTGCTACAAGATGGGTGGAATTGTTTGCCCTTACGCATGCTACTGCAGCGCAGTGTGCAACTACGTTGCTTGAAGAAGTTATCCTTAGATATGGTCTACCGAGACGTATAATATGTGATAACGGACCCCAATTTGTTAGTAGTGTGATGCAACAACTTTGTTTTCTTTTAGGTATCAAACAAAATCCAACTCCCATATACCATCCCCAGGCTAATCCTGTGGAGAGGAAAAATAGAGATCTGAAGCCGAGATTAGCTATATTAGTAGAAAATGATCACTGCTCTTGGGAAGAAAAGCTTCCAACAATCCGTTTTGCACTAAATACTGCTAAGTGTGACACTACTGGAGAAACAGCAGCATTCTTGCAGTTTGGAAGAGAATTGAGAACAACGGATGATGTTCAGCATGACATTCGTGCTGTAATTCAAAATGATAATTTTGTGCCTGAGATTACTCCATATCTCAAGAAATTCGCAAAATTCACCAAAGAAATCAAAGACAAAGTTGAATCTAAGCAAGATCAGAGGAAAAAATTTGCTGACCGTAGTCGGAAACCGGGACATAGTTTTGTTCCAGGAGACAAAGTTTGGGTTGACTTACATCCAGTAAGTAAAGCCTCTAACAACAAAACGTCGAAGTTCATGCCTAAACGTGATGGACCTTACATCATTTTAACTCAAAAATCACCCACCACTTTTGTCATAGCAAGTATGGACAGTCCAAATGATCCACTTGCAACATGTCACACTTCTGCCTTAAAACTATGTAATGAGTCTGACATAGTGCCTGTCGCACCCATTAGGAAACGCGGTAGGCCACCAAAGAAAGTTACTGGTTCCACACCGGGACGTTCGCGGAACCAGAGGGGGAGGCTGTAACAGGGTGACTGCCTTCCCTAAATTATAGTATCTATAGGTGGCGCTATTGCCACCTTCGGCAAAATATCTTAAGATATTTTGCCTTCCTTTCTAAAAAGACATGAAACGAAGTGAAGTAATTGAGTTGGTAGTTAAGATGTAAGATTGGGATGTGTGTTCCAATACATCTCTCTTAGAGATGTTCTTTGTGCTAAGTAATTTTTATGAATATTCAATTGATTGAGAAGCGCTCGTCTTGCGATTTGTATATAGTGTGTTTTGTGCTGTGACGTCTACAATAAAAATGTGTCTGTAACATTAACATCTCTGTTCTATATTTTAAGTACAGAACGACATCCCACAAAGTGAAATTTGTGAGAAACAAAAATTGTAAAAACATCAGAATTTTAAATTAGATAACTCCTTTACATAAATTTTTATATCGCATTTTCTATAAATTACTTATATATCAAATACAGGTTTTTGTGGTTAGTAGGTAAAATAAAATTAAAAAAATCAATATTGCCGCACATTCAATAGAAAATTACGAATGTAAATTTAATGAGTTCAGGGGGGCAGAGCCCCCTGAAGAAATGTACTTTGTTGCCTAAAAAATTATAATATGCAGTTCATAAAATTTTAGAATATCATTGCATAAAAACAAGATCCATTTAATGCATCAAATTTCTGAAAACTTCTACGTATTTTTAAATGCATTCGTGACTATATAAATACATAGCACATATAGTCACATTTGGTCTGTTTGTATGTCTGTTTATCTGCCTATCTGTCTGTCTGCACATAACTATAAAAATAGTATCAAATCAAATGGTTTGAAATTTAAAATATATAATTGTTGCATAAATTTGTCGTGTCATTGCAAATTTTATGAGCATCGGATATATAGTTTAATTATAAGGACAGTCAAAAATATTCCGTTACATAACGCCAATGGGAAGAATACCTTCAAATGCATTTTAAACATGTTACACTTTTCGTACATTTTGAAATTGATATGAATCTATCAGGCATGAAAGTGGAAAATATGAAAAAAGGTGGAAAAACTTCATCTATACAGTGGCACTGAACTCATAATTTAAGTGTCATTTTAACAGCTACATATATTATTATAATCAAATCATATGTAACTGAACATGACTGCAACTTTTTTTTAGCAATAACTTAGAAAGTATTAACAATGCTAAAGGTGTAAATCCAAATATATCTGATCAACTTGTGTGAATTACCGTCATTAATCTTCCAAAACAAATATATACTGAATGGTTTATCTATTAAATCTACACCCCCCCCCCCTTTATATTTTCAAAAAACAATCTCCTTGCTATATTGATTTGCACAAAGTCATCTCGAAAAAGATATGACAGAAAATACTCTAAAGTATTGTATAAACAGTATACAAAATTCCATTCCAAAAAGAAACTTCCTTTTACTTTGGAAGGAAAAAAAAAATCATTCTTGAAAGACATTTTGAACATCTTCATTTGACATGACTTTCGGATGTTTATATGATATAAGTTCACCTTTCATTTTATGTCTCTTTTGCACAACAATTCAAGAATTAACTCTTGTGCTCGTATTCACCATCTACCTCAACCCAGAACAGCTTGGTCAAAAGCTCAAATGAAATTCATAACAACATTTGATTGGTCATTATCAAGGACACGTCCAATCAGGATGAAAGGTGAATACCGTTTGTGCGTTTGACCGAGGATTTTGGCTTAACTCGGGGTCGAAGTAGTTGGTGAATAAGAGCGTAAGGGTTTGAATTGACAAAATATCACATTACTAAATTTTTCGGGCACCCCCCCCCCCTCCATTATCCTTCCAAAATTTCATTTTCATTTTTGCATCAATCCAGAGAATGTCCAAATTTGCTTTTAAAAACGTGGAGTTCCTCCTTTAGGAGGAACTCTTTCATGCCTGATCTATGAAGTACATTAAAATAAATATTTTGTACAATCTGCGGTGCAAAGGATATTTGTACTTAAATTACAGGGCCACAAAAGTATTTCATTGCATAATGGTATATTGGGGAATATTTTAATTATATTGAATTATTTCATATTAAATTGCTATATGTTGATGAGGGCATCTACAAGTTACTTTCTATAAAGCAGAAAACACATAGTATTTACAGGGACACTCAAAAGATTTCAAATGCGATACTGCAATGAAGTAGTATATATATAATCGATGACTGCTGATGGTTCATTTTTGTTTTGATATGAGCTTTTAACTAAAATTTTGAATGTACATTTTATGTATAAATGTTATAATTCATATACAAGGTATACAAAAGAATTTCTAAGGGATATTGAGTATAAACGGAAATAGCTTAAAAGTTTTTTTTTTTCTTTTAATCATGCATTTTCGTGTTGAACTACATTTAGTACACTAAGATATCTTTGCACAATGTAGATAAAATAATACACCACGCAAAGAATTAAATACAAGGACTTCTATGGATGATAATCTCTGGAACAATGATCTTAGTAGATTTAAGTGTGAATAGATAATAATTAAATAACAGCCAATTAGTATTGTGTAAATAAAAAGTGGATAAAATACACTTTTCAAGTATGATTCCATTTATAATTTCTTGAAAGTGAAATTTAAATCTGTTATGCGGTTTTAAAGCATTACAAGAAGTTAAAATTAGTTTGTGAATTATGCTTATCTGTCCATCTGGTTGTCTGTATGTCTTTCCGAACTTTCTTTAATATCGCTGGATTGATACTTTTTATTGAGATTTACTATGCCCTGTTCATTATTGAAAATAAACTGCGTAAAGCTTGTAGTTTATTTGTTGAGCCACTTAGAACAATTTTATTACATTATCATTCATGGGAAAATATAATTTTTCAACTTTGTAGTGCCTATAGTCGTTACCTGGTCCATCAATCTGTTTGTCGGTCTGTTCACATATAATAGAGCAAAAACTACCAAGCTGAATGATTTAAAATCAAATATACAAATTCGTTGCAAAATTTTGTTGCATCATTTCAAATTTTATGAAAATAGAGTCACAACTTAATGAAAATTTTCTCCTATGTATCAAATCCTATCTTTTTAAATAATTCAATCATATCCTATGATAGATATTGATTCAAAGTTGCTTTGGTGATTATGCCCCAATTAAGAAGTAGTAATATTATCCGTATAACTGATATCATATCTGTATAACTGAATTTAACACATAAAATCATTATAATTTTTGTATCCATACATTTTTGCATAGGAGTGCAGCAACTCTTACACCTAGATCTGAATATATTTTAAACTTTGTTATAGTAAGAACGAACCTCATTTGATAGGTTTGACATGGAATTTTTGACTTGTTTATTCATTTATAAATTTATGTAATTTGAAAACTTTCGATTGCTGTTTGTATAAAGTTAAATTATACGCAAAGTGTGGTAAAAAGCAGTCATTAGAAGAACTAACGTTGAGGCTTCTGATCTGCATTTACTAGTTATTATAATTTTATTTGCAATGATAATTTTTCTTAGATAGATTTTGATTGACACGAAAATTGCTTCAAAATTAATATTTGTTGAAAATTTTGCCCTTTTTTTACACTGCATTTTCAGTTAGGTTTCCAAAGTTTTTGATTAATTTTTTCCACTAAAGTAAAATAACGATCTCATAAACCTGGAAGGATTGCTAGAAAAACCTGGACCACAATCACCCGTTGTTCTGATTTAGTGCATTGAATGTTGCCGCCAGGGGAGGATGTGACTGGTCACAGTTAATTTTTTGTAAAAGTATTTTAGCTTGCTCCTTGTTTTTTGAAAATGTCAGAACTAAGCAAAGAGCGTGTGACTGAAATTTTATTTCCTGCTAAGGAAAAATACTGCAGAAACAGTTTTCATGTTGCAAACAGCTTACGAAGAAGCCACTATGGGAAAAAAGTATAGAAGTAGTGTTCTTGTTTTTTTTTTTTTTTTAAGTGAAATATTGATGGATAAAAAATCTCATTCGGGACATGGCCGATTCTTCCAGAATGGTTAATCCATTGGTTATGGATTAACCAGAATGAACCCAGAATGGTTATTCTTTTCTGTTCAATAAATTGAAAATAACGGATTCACACCATTATAATTTAAATAAAATGTTCATAACATTTAGTCTAAACATTTTCGCCTTTAATTAGTATCAAATTATGTAAAAAAAAAAAAAAAGTGTTGTAAAAAAGCTTTAAATGATGAATTAAGCAAAGTCGTCTTTCCCGAACGGCATACAGGCAAATCAGTATGTCGAGAAAGTTTGTGCAGTTGTGCTTGAAGATTCGAGGAGAGCACATCATTGAAGTAATCGCAAAGTTATCTGGTCCAGACTAAAGGCAGGTTTTTGCACCATAACACTGCATCTTTTCACACAGCCTTATCAAATCACCCTTATCCTTAAACAGCCATGACAACCCATACCAACTTATTCACCACCTGACCTTATTCTGAGAGATTTTTGTTACCACAAGTGAAGAGGGATATGAAAGGATATTGTTTTAACGGCATGGAAGAGGCTCCAAAAAACAAGCTAGAAGCTTGCAGACTACATGAGTTTGAACATCTTTCCAACAATGGAATCATGGATTAGAAAGTGTGCCAAATAGGAAATATATTGAATGTGGTTTAGGTTGTTTTGTTTAAAAAAAAATAAATATAAGCTTTTATACAGAAATTTCAGTTATTTTTGGATTGCTGGTTATACACAGTAAGTTTGGTATTAAATTTTCAAAAATACATTTTGGTTAATGATTTATTCATCCATTACAGTTGCTGGGATGATAAAAAGTTAATAGGAACAACTCGACTTCAAGTCCTAGATAAAGAGATGGGAGAAGGTTATAAGTTCTACATTTTGAATACAGCAATCTTATTCACTTTTATTATAATTTTAATGATCTCTGTAACTGTTTGCAAAAATGTAAGATTGCAATCCAAAGAATAAATTATGAAATTATCAATTATTCAATTTTATTACACGTATCTCACTGGTTAAATTTATTGTGGATCTTACCAATATAATACAAAGTATTTGAAATTGTGTTGTGGCAATAACTAAAAAAAATCATTTTTGCTTTTATAAAAGTAAAAATGGTTTTAAAAACTTTTTTTATAAGTATACAATTTTTTTTCAAAAATCAGATCTAATTTCATAACTGTTGTTTCAAAACATTTCTATTATAAAAGGTTAATTTGATGAGAATCCAGATTATGGAACATTCTCAACTTTGATTTATGTTGGTAGAAAATACAGACTAATGAATTTATTAAAAAATATATAATATTTGCTGCTTCTTTTTTAATGTATGGCATTAGGAAGAAAAAAAAACCGATATTTAAACTAGTCAGAAATTGTTTCTTGAACATATAATTACAACTTAATTAAATATGTATACAGAGTGATTCATAAATATCAAAACAATAGACTATTTCCTTAAATATTGCCCCTAGATCCATACTTCCAATTGCAACATTTCGTAACAAAAGGTGCAAAATATGATGATATAAGTTGCAACTCTATACAAGGTCCTTTTGAAAAAATATGAAAATTAAATTTTTATATGATGCCTGTAGGATAAAAATTTCAATTAGGAAAACTTTCCTCATCTAGTTCCTGAATCAAACACACAGAATCATATCTTCATACCTGCAAAACTCTCGGAGTTATAGCTGTTTAAATAATTCATCAGGTTTTAAGGAATTAAGGACAAACAAAAATTGAAGTACCCACAATTCAAGAAAAAATGTTATTTTAAGAGTGCTAAGAAACATATAAAAAATATATCTATTAAGTTAAAATTTCATTTTTTTTTTTTTTGTGATAGTAAATTACATAATTTGCAAACAAAATCACAACTTAAAATTTCTCAATAAGTTTATAAAAATTTCAAATTATTAGTATTTTTTAAGTGGCTTAATTTAAAATTTTTATAACTCTAAACATTATTCATTGGATTTCACTTTTTTTTTTTTTTTTTTCCATTTAATTAAAGAGGAAAATATAATTTTAGTTGGGTTTTTTTTTCATCAATTTTCAAAATATTTATTTAAAAAAGGATGCAACTTATTATTATTTTTAAATCATATTTTCAAAAGTAAATGTTTTTTCAAATTTGTCAAAAAATTAATGTAAAATAATCAAAAAAAGGCATGCTTCAAATCAGCACCTTTTTTGCTTTACTTGACTCTTGACTTTTAATAATCTAGAGACAACAAATAGTGTAAAAAGAAAAAAAGGCAGAAAATCACATTTAAAGTTTCAAACAAATATTGACTCCTAATAAGCTGTTTAAACACTTATTAAAAATTGCAAGTGAAAAGTAACTCTTAGTAGATTAATCTTCTGACCTAGTTTAACTTTTGCCATTTCTACTTCCTTCCTGTACTACTTAAATGTCCGTCAGTTATTTAAAACATTTTTTTCCAACATGCAGATTAAAAGCTTTTTCATAATTTTAGCTCTCATAACTTCTGGCTTTTAATCGTCCAAACAAATCTGTTAAAAAAATTCTGTATTCTGGAGCCAGGCCCTGTACATTATCTTTTTTCTGAAGACTCGGGCAGGACGGGCTTAATGTGTTTTTCAAACCATACTGGGGCTTGCTTCCTTCTTCCTAGGTCTGCATGGAACGAAATTTTCATTTCCGGTCTCAACACAACGTGTATTAAAATCATTGTCACTGACTGTACATTTATTTTATGAACAGATCAGGTCAATCAGAGTAAAATTTAGCCTAGTCCGAAAATTTTTAATAAAATTTTTTTTTTAAATCGCCTTTAAAAAGCTTTAAAATACATCTTTTTAAAGAATATTTGATTTAAAGGCAATAAATAAATAAAATACAATAAAACCAGTGAAAAATAACCTGCCTATGATGGAATCTAGTTCTCCATCTATATAATGACCCAAACTCTTATAATTTAGACACATTTTAACAATTACTTATACAGAAAAATGAAATATTACGGTAATGTAAGATGATTAAATACATTTTTTTAATAACTCAGAAATTTTAAAAAACAATTTTATACCAACATTTTTATTGGTTCTTTGGATCAAAAAAGGAAATTGGAGACAATTTGCTAAAAAGGTGCAAATGCAAAAATATCTAACTAATATGAGTACAATGATTATTTTTTCGAAATGAATATTATTTTAGAAGGTTTGTCTGTTTAAGATTTTTCCTCTTCTTTCAAGAGAAAGAAAAAAAAATCTGTTAAATACAAGGAAAGTTCCAGAATTAATCTGCAAAAACTCAGCACTGAAATTACCCAAAAGTGTTGCATAATTCAGGGCTCCCAACAGATTTTAGTCCTCAAAAAGAGGGAAAGGGGACCATTTTCATTTAAAAAGGGGACTTTGGGGGACCTTTTTTGTTTAAAAAAGGGACTTTGGGGGACCATTTTTGCTTAAAAAGGGGACTTTGGGGACCAATTTTATTAAAAATGGAAAGCAAATAAGGATCATATGTGTGTAAAAATATAGCAAAAATTTTCCTAAATAAGAAAGTAATTTTTTTAAAATTAACCCAGAAAATATGTTAGATGGTTACCTTTATAAGATTTCATTAAATAATGTACATAATTTTATTTAAATACATTTAAATATGCTACTGAAAAAGTATATAAAGCATTCAATATTTTGGCATTCACCTTGATAATTCTCGTTACAGGTAAAAAACTAGTTGGATGTGCCAATACCAAAACTTTCTTCTATCTCATTTTATAATAAAAAAAAAAATAGTTACTCATTTTAATTCAATGCTGTACCAACTTTGATTTTCATCTTAAACTTCTGCTTCAGTCAATTAATCAGAGTAAAAACAAATTTCCGTCTCTGCATGAGCTGATGGACAACAGAGTGATAGGCAGATTTTTTTTTTTCAAATTCAGGGAGAACCTACTTGCCTTACCAAAAAGAAAATCATATACAAAACATTTAGTTAAGTTCTAGAACTAACTTCATACACTTTTAGGTGGTGCAATATTGTAAATGGCATAAAATTCACTATTGCAGCACCCCCTTCTGGCGGATTTTTTTCAAATTCGGGGAGGACCAATTAGCCATAGCCATACAGTTACACAAAAAATTTGGTTCAATTCGATGCATAACTTCATATACTTTTGGTCGGTACGATATTGAAAATGACACAAACATCGCGATTGCAGCGCCCCATTTCAGCGGATTTTTTTCAAATTCAGGGAGGACCAACTAGCTATAGCCATATACTTACACAAAAAATTTGGTTCAATTCGATGGATAACTTCCTATACTTTTGGTCGGTACAATATTGAAAATGGCACAAACATCGCAATAGCAGCGCCCCCTTCCAGCAGATTTTTTTCAAATTCAGGGAGGATCAACTAGCCATAGTCATACACTTACACAAAAAATTTGGTTCAATTCGATGCATAACTTCATATACTTTTTGATAGTAGAATGGTGACATACGGACACACACACAGACAGACAGACATTTTGTAAAAACATGTTTTTTGGAATCTGACCCCTAAAACGTGTAAATCTGTCGAAAATCGGAAGTCGAGAAAATTTCGATTAAAATACTTTCTTCTACTGAAGATAGAAGAAAGTAATAATAGTGATCAGTTAATAAAACCAAGTGGGTAAGTGTGATCACAGATCACTCAGAGGGTTTTATTTAATATTCCTTTCAAAACATTCTAAACTTTAATTAATAAACCAAAATTGTTAATAATGAAATTTGTTAAAAATTAATAATTGTTTATAATGATTAAATCCTTACATAGATGGGGATGATATAAGACAGTGAGAATGGAGGTAGAGATAGAGTGAAGAATAACATTATTCATAACCTGGCTTTTCATTTAAGATATTACATGCCATATTGTAGATTACATTTTTGAAAATTTATTTCAATAGCGTCCCCTGGTGACAGAAAGGGATGAAAAGATGCTAACCATTGAGATATGTTGAACAGATTTTTTTCCCCTTAAGACGGTGGGAAATGGCTGCTTAGGCCAAGAGTTTTAAAAGGATGTGTGAAAAAAATTTTTTGATTCCCCACCCCACACACACATGAAGAATTGCCCCTAATTGCCTGGGGTCAAAATAGACCCTAGCAAAATGTTGGACCTGATGAGATACCTTCTTTGGTCAACCCTTAAATTGAGATTGAATCTTGCTGTAGTTTAATTAGGGGTTGAGTTTGAAAATTGCTGAAGTTTTATGAAAATCAGTGCATTAGTTTTTGAGATAGAGCTATTAATGAAATTGTGAATAATGCAGCATAACAGTGTCACTTGTTGAGCGATATACACTAAAAACTAATCTGCTCTAGTTTATATCAAGGTCTAAGTGTATCTAAAGTTTTGTGCATTATTTGTGCATTAGTTCTTGAGATACAGAGTTTTTTAACAGACATTTTCTAAAAACCATTAAAATTGTGTTCAGGACCTTCTAAAATGTATAAATCCATCAAAACTGGAAGTCGAAACTATTTCATGTATTCAATATTTCTTTTTGTAAAGATAAAAAAAATGTGAAAAGGCATTTTACTCCAACTATTTTCTTTAATATGATTCAGAGTTGTGAACTTTAATTTTCTTAGTTTAGTCTTCGTCTGTTTCCACACAATTCAATGATTCTTTCCATTCAAAAAAGCTTCACTTTTTTTTTAGGTGAGGGGGGGGGGGGAGGGGGTTGAAGCATGCCAAGGCCCGTTATTGAAGACTGGTCAAGCAGTAGTTTCATATAGTAACTTTTGTGTTCTGCAATTTTTTAATTTTTAAGAATTTTAATGAGATTTTTAAAATTTGCCTGTCTTCTGTTGTGATTTTTTAACATTTAGATTCATGAAAGAATTTCAATTACAACACTTTTTTATACCCATTATAATGCTTTTTTTACACCCACTTTAAAAAAATTTGTCTTCTAGGATTTTTAAGCTTTTAGTGATTTTTTTTTTTTGCGGCGATTTTTTTCAGACACAGAAAAGGGGACTTGGGGGACCAAAATACAAAAAAGGGGACTAAAGGGGACCTTTGGGGGGAAAAGGGGACCATTTGGGAGCCCTGATAATTAGACAAAATATTCTATTCTATTAAGAACATAATAAGAAACTTTCCCTCCTTTTAAAAATCTAAAAAATTATCCTGGAAATAAATTTTAAAAATAACTACATTTACATGACTTTTAGATGCATGCATTCAGGCTCCTACGATTTGAGTAGACAAAATGTCTCATTATGAAAATTTCCAGTACTTCCCTTTGTCCCTGTCCCCATAATGCTTCCAATATAAGCACATATAAGTAAAAAAACTAATAATGTAGCAATTAATTTCAAAAAGTTCCAGCAATTTTGTAAAAGAAAAAATGCCAAGCACTATAAACTTATTGGAGTATACCTGAGAAAATTTTTAACAATTTAAATTTTTAGTGCTTCTTCTACAGTCTCCATAAACATTGACAACAATAATCTGACAACATTGAATTTTTTTGTAAATGGGATTGACAGTGGGACACTATTAAGGAGTAGTTAAAATTTTTTAATGTACTGGTAAAATGTAAAAGCTTCGGGAAAGAAAAAAAGAAAAAAAAAATCCAGTATTTTGATGATTTTTTCAGATATGTTAAAAATATTGACCGATACATGACCCAGCTTTCAGTCAGATGTTCATTTTAAATATGATGTAGTTGTAATGCCAGCAATCATTTCAAATCTTTTCAGGCTGATTAACTACTGGTTGTCAATATTTTAATTTTTAAAGACTGCAATTAGTTCAGCATATAAATTATTAATGTGGTATAAAAGGCAGCCTGTTAACGAGAAATGCCCTTTACTGCCATTACTAGATAATGAAAGTGTCAACTAACATAAAAATGAGAAGATTTCCTTTTCCATTCAACATGATACAAATAACAGATTTCAAACTGTAATATGATTCATTATTAAGTTATACTGCTATGAGAATTTCTACAAAATATTTTATTACTTAAATTGCACTAAAACACAGAAACAAACGATTCATATATCAATTTCTTAACAGTAGTAATGTATAGAAGTAATAAATAAAAATTGTAAAATAAGTAACTGAGCAAATTTTCATTGACTAATTATTTGCAATAATTTAGTTAAAAATGACTACTTTCAGTTAACAAAGATAATTTAAAGCAATTATTAAGCATAAAGTAAACATTGAATAATTTTTTCAGTTTCAATACATAAAAGGAAAATTTTATAACCAAAACAAAATGTTTTTTAATGTTTGGCAGTAAGAAATTAGTTTATCTCTTACTTAGAAAATAAAAGAGTACAAATTTTATTTTATATATAAACAGAATATAAATTTATTAATAATCTAATGTATGAAAATGAAATGAATGATCAAATAAATTACACAGGAAAAAGTTTGTAATATTACAGTTTTTACAAACTTATGAGAAAAAATGAATACATATATAAGTTGAAGGATATAAATATAAAAAGAAACACAAATGATAAATTAAGTGATATGAGTATTCAAGGGAAAGTATCAAATAAAGCATATCATAATATGATATGTCTCATAAATGATAATTTTTACTAAGCACAAAATCTAACATTTATTTTTATTAAATAAGATAAATAATATAGGAATAAATATATTTAAAAAAAAAAAATCACATGTTAAACAGTGATCAACTTACAGGGTTCATACTCATTTTCTGGGATGTACAATTTTTCTATATCAACAATTAACGGCATTTTTTAAACCAGTATCACGACACTGCAATCTCCTCAAAATAAAAATAAAAAACAAGGTAATCTCAAAAATAAAGTTTATACATCAGTTAAATAAACAATATGAACAGAACTTTAAAAGAAAAACATTAATTTATATAACAGAGATGAGTCTAATTTGTGGTGTTGACCTTAAAAACTTAAGTATGCTGAAAGAATTTTGATTTATTTCATTATGATTTTATTTCATCTGGAAATCACTTTTCAAAGCATTATGAACAGGGCTCGAAATGGAAAATTTCACGAACCGGAACGCTATTTCAAAATTACAATGGAAAATTTCACGAACCGGAACGCTATTTTTCAAAAAAAAAATTTGATATTTTTTTTTTTTCAAAGTATAGCTAAATTTATTTTTAACTTGACAAAATCAATTTTTAAAGGTTACATTGAACAAAATATGCTATATACATGTAAAATAATATGTTTGCGATACAAAAAACGCCGATTTTTTTTTTCCTTTTGCCGGAAAACAGCATGCGGAATGTAAACGGTCCGTGTCTTCACTAAGGCCAAAATTTCGCCTGCCATTCTATCAAAATTATCTCCATTATATCAAAAAATTAAATTTTAAAAGTCTGGATGTAGAGACTCACATTTATTCAGCGATTTAAGTTTAAAAAGGTTGTTTTTTTTACTTTGCCGGTAACAACATACGGCATGTAAACAATTCCATCTCCGTTATGACAAAAGATTAAAATAAAAAAGTTTAAATATGTGTGTGGACTGTCATATTTATTTAGTAACTAAAGTTTAAGATTAGATGTAAATTCATTGAAAGGAACAGAAGTGCTGAATGTAAACAAAAAGATAAATGATTAAATTATATTTCACACGCAATATGTAGTGCAATTTCTGCACATGTTTTATCAGAGTGCAAAATATTTCCCATTGATATTCCATTTAATCTCTGCAAATCAAAGTCAACTGGAAGATCGACAAATGGTCTTTGTTGTTTCACAATTTTATACACAGTCATAAAAAGCTTTTCTGTATTCGAAAATTGCGGTTTGTTCATATTTTCAATGTGGTTATCAATTTCTTTTTTAGCTGATTTTTCCAAAATTTCTGCAGCTTTTTTATGTGCATCAATGTTTTTGTGTTCGTATATCTTTTTTTTCAAACTGGATTGTACCGATTGTGCCTTACCACTTGGCGTGATAGAACAATTTTGCCATACTTTCGAAAGTCTTAAATTTCTATCACTAAGTACTCCTAAATCTTTTACTTTTCTGCAGATTAAACAACCTAATCCACCATTGTCTACAATTAACCAAGTATTATTATCTTTCAATCGTTTTAATTTTTCTTCTCTCAAAAAGTCAGGCAATTCAACGTTTTCACTTGGTACATTTTCTTCTAGATTCAATTTCTGCTTTTTGGCTGGTGGAGTAGCTTCATCTATTTTGCAATCATTTTTGCTACTTGTTCCAGAGTTTCCCCCAGGTTTTAAAATGGGCAAGGCGCTATTGTTCTGAAAAGAGCAGTTTTTACATTTTTCAGGGCACTTTTATAGAGTTGAACCTAGAATCTAGCGGTTCAAAAATCGTGAAAAAGCAGAAAATTCGTCAAAAAATCGAGAAAAAAAAACAAAAATTTCGCCAAAAAATTGAACAAAAAGAAAAAATGATAAATTTTGCTAAAAGATTGCGAAAAAACGGTCGATTTTGTTAAAAGATCGCAAAAAGCAGCAGATGTTGTAAAAAGATCGCAAAAAACTGGCAAATTCTCTAAAAAATCACTAAAAAACGACAAATTTCGTGAAATCGCAAAAAAGGCAATTATTGTTAAAAGTTCGCGAAAAAACGGCAATTTTTGTTAAAAGATTGCAAAAAAAACGGCTGATTTTGTTAAAAGATTGTTAAAGGCCGAGCCTGATTTATTGAAAAAGACATTAAAAAAAAGAATACTTTTGTTGAATACAGGGTTCTTTTTGTTTCATAAACGGGTGCTTTCAGGATTCACATTTAGAAAGTTTTGGACAATCAAAAGATGATTGTGAACAGGGGGGGAGGGGGGAGAGAAAGAGGAGGTCGCCCCGGCTACGGAAATTTAGGGGGTGCCAAATTCATACTACAAACGACCTTTTTGAGCTGTCACGAGAAAAAGTTGGGAAAGGGAGAGGCCTCAAATTCTAATTATGCCCCGGGTGCAATTTTCTCTTCACACGCCTTGATTGTGAAGCTGTAAAAATCCGCTTTTTGAGCATTGAAAACACAATTTTGAAGCAGGAAAATTAGTTTTTAGAACAGAAAAATTCACTTCTGGCATTAAAATTTTTTTGTGTGTGTGTCTCTTTGACGAAATTTGCATGTTTTCGCCATCTTTTGAAGAAATCTGCCGTCTTTTTGGGATATTTTGACAAATTTTGCGTTTTTTTAGTGAATTTTTGGCAAACATAGCCGTTTTTCGCAAATATTTTGACAGAATTTTCCATTTTATTGCGATTTTCGGACGAAATTTGCCGTTTTCCAGGAAATCTTTTGATAAAATCTGTCGTTTTATTGCGATTTTTGGACGAAATTAATCATTTTTTCACGAATTTTACCAGAAATTAGTCGTTATTTCGCGATTTTTTTTAGTGAAATTAGACTTTTTCTTCGCAACTTTTTGACAAAATTACACGTTTTGTGGGACGCGTAAGAGCCATTTTTTGGACGATATTTAGCATAATTTCACGAACCGGAACGATATTTAGCACAATTTCACGAACCGGAACGATATTTTTCATAATTTCACGAACCGGAACATCGTTCCGGTTTGCTCCGGTACATTTCGAGCCCTGATTATGAATAATATGAAAGCTACAAGTGCCAATATCAATTTTTTAAAAGTATTTTTTTAAACTATTGTCAAACCTCATGATATTAGGAAATGTGTCTAGTGACTGAATGGATGTTGATAAATTCAATATCATAAAGAACACGGACAGCAACAATTGTCTTCAGTTTTCCAGAGTAGACAGTCATTTTGGCAGGTTTTCCCAGGTTTGGGGATTTTTTTCTATTATCCCCTGGTTTTTACAACCAAAAAATTAGCCCCTGGTTTTCCCAGGAATCTCATCTTCCAATGTTGAGTATGAACTTTGAGTCAGTGTTAAACAGTGACAATAAGTCAATAAATAACTGGAAACAGAATATTTTCTTAGAATAAACACTATGTAAGTTTTCGAATGTACTCATCACAACTAAGATTTTAATAATATACGGTGAAATAAAGATAATAATATAAAAATAAAGATAAGTCATTATTTATACCACAGATATCATTAAATGCATTTGGAAAACCCAATTCTTTAGAAATAATATCCTAAATATGCTTAACTATAACATTTGAATTGTCAAAAACATTTTAACATTCTGATTATTTATCCTGCAATTCTGCAGGCAAAACTGTAAACTTCAATATTACTTTTTACATTGGATACGATCCTATTTTTAATTCATTGATTATTCAGACATTACACTTGTTTTATACATAAGTCAATTTTTAAATGCAGAAAAACAATCATAGAAAACGGATAAATTTTTATGCTACATTGGTAGACAATATGTACATATATGTGGCAGTCAGATGATTAAAAAATAAAGTAACACTGATTTTTCTGTGGTAAAATAACATTGAGATCAGAAATTTAGGATGAAAGAATTTAGATGTTTCACTTATTTATTGTTCATAAAAAAGTGACAAAGAAAATTTATATATATTATCGAAACTATGTGCTGGAGGACAATAAGAGAGAGAAAAAAATTAGACCAATTACTTGTTTGTTGTATAAAATAACAAAGAGGGTAAGAAATAGAATACTTTTTTATTTAAAATTTTATGCGTTAAGAGAGGATAGACAGAACTTGTCTGACTAATAATTTAATTATTGCTAAAAAGTAGAGAAAAAAATATTAATTTTAAAGATTTTACTTTTGCTGGAGTAAAATTAAAAAGAATTCAGATACACATTTTTTAAAAAAGCAAAACTACGTCGAAACATTGAAAATTCTCTTCCTTGAAATAAAAAATGATTAATTTTTTAAGTAGTTATTAAATTTAACACATTCACATGATGAAAACAAAATAAAAAATTTAGATAACTTTGTTCCTTTTTTCGAATATGATTTATTATATAAGAGAAGATTAATATTTCTGTACAAAAGTAATTTTTTTTCCCTACTATTCTTTATACACTTCAACGATTTGAGTTAATTGTTAGATAAAAAAAAGAAAGAAAAACAGCAATAACTCATTATGACATTTGTAATGCAAACACAATTTTTTCGTCTCTCACACATTTTCATTTTTTCCTTGTTGACCTTTTTTTAAACATCTGTCATTATTTTCTACATTTATTTTATGCAGAGAAAAAGACAATTTTGTATATATTTTGGTGCTAATTTGTTTCATTGAAAATAATAATAATAATAATTAGATTAAATAAATAATAGGATATGTTGAATATAGTTTCAAATAAGAATAAATAATTTAATACAAATTTTTTTAAGATTAAGATTTTAAAACGCAAAGCATTCAAAAGGCCATTCATGTTGAAATTAATAACTAAAAAAAAATCTAATAACATAAAATACAGCACATAATAAACAACATAATAAGCACACTAATAAACAAAAGCATATAAATAATATACATAAATATAACTCATAAACTTTATAGTTAAACAACCATCTCCAAAAAACAATACTGAATTTTGGACATCTACTTCAAAAATGGCAGTGATTTCAGGACAAATACATTAATCAATTAAGGCACTGCAGGATTTTATAGAACAGTATTACAAAACAAATTCCTATTTTGGACATCCCATTTTTAAAATGGCTGCGATTTCAATTCAAATCCATCAATCAGCTAAGGCACTGCAGAAATAACACATAGTTTACAACACAGTATCACAGGATAATTGGCATGTAAGTTAGGTAGGAATGAGTTGACTTAAGTTTCAGGATGATTTAAAAATCTTGAGCAATAACTGAACACCCTGTAAAATATAAACATTAACAATATAAATTAGAACTGACAATAACATGGTGTCCACAGAAATTTAAAGAAAAAGTTTTCTGATTTTACCCTATCTTTATCAGACTTCCCTGATTTTCACTATTAACAATACACACACAGTATTTTTTAATATATACAGCTTCCTCATATAATATAATTAGTCAGCTCATTCGGAAGAAAAAACATAAAAATTGCATAATATTCATAAAGTATTAGTTGAACATTTTATCAATCTGAACTTAATAACTTTATTTTACATAATTGTCAATAGATATATCTTCACAAAAATTCCTCATTTTTTTACCCTTGACAAGCACACTGGGTGCAAAGTACCCACCCCAAAATTTTATTTTGTTATAATTTGCTGTATGTATTTAACAGAGGGCTTTCACCTTCGGTGATATTTTGTTGAGAACTTGAGGAAGCGTGTTCAGTAGCTGTTAGTGAGATTCAGTTGTTATGATGCAATGAATGCAGAACATCGCGAGTACTTTTAACCCAGTTTGCCAGTTAAGTGTAGTCAGTCAAGTGTTCAAGAGTTTTTTCTTGGATCATATGAGTGTTTTATTTATTTACAATAATAAATTATGATTACAATTGTATCACAAAATATTTATAAGCTTATGTAAATTTATGTATTTATAAACATGTATGTCATATACAAGACAGTCATATATATATATATCCATTGATGCCCTATGTGCATAGAGTGTTGCAACAAAAATTCTTTTTTAAAAATATTTTTTGTGTTTATTTGTATTTTCGTGCTTGAAAATAAAGATTATTATGAATAATAGATCTCTGATTTCTATAAAACTTGTCCTGTACCTACTTTTTAGTATGCACCACTTCAATGCATTCAAGCAGTAAAATAACTGTACTTTTTAAAGCAGATCAAAAAACAGATTTCACCACCTTTTAAAGCACTTTTTAAGTTTTCCAAAACACTATAATGTTTTAGATTTTAGTCCATTAGTATGAAAAATATGGCACAAAAAAAAAAAAAAAAAAAAAAAAAAAATTATCAAAAAGGCATTTTTTTTAGCTTCGAATCTTTTTCATTTTTATCTATTTCAATTGACATCAATCAATTTAACATAATATCTATTATATGCAGAATTGTTTAAGCTTTAATTAAAAAAAAATTCTTTAATTTTATTAGCGACAAAGATATTTGAAAATGAAGTGTGTTGGGTACTTTTCACCCTGAGTGCCTAAAGAGGCATACTGTTTAGATGTGTGTTTGTCAGGAGTTAAAAAAAACATTCAATCCTAATAGAATGGGAGGCATCAGCACATACAATCACCTCATTGAATTCATGGCTGAAATTTTAGAATTAAAGCACTATTCACTTATTAAAATCCAATTGTTTTACCAAGTCATACACCTTAGTGGAAAATACCTGAAAACCCAATTTTAGAGATTGTCTCATATAGAGATGGGAATGCTCGGAAAAAACCCAGAAAAATTGGGAAAAAAACCGTTTTTTTTCCCGAAGGCTTATTTTTCAATTTTTCCGAACTGGAAAAATTGAAATTTCATTTATGAAATAATATCGTGAAAATTTTGTAATAGCTACATTCTCATACTTTTTATTTATTTTTATTTTTATGTTGAGTGTCTCACATGAAAATTTTAATGTGGGTAATCTGATCTCTGAGCAGAAATCTGTTTGAGAAGACTTGAAAGGATCCTTCACATTTTTTTTCTTGTTTGAAACACAAGACCCTTTGCAAAATTTCTCTTGAAAATAGACTTTTCAGAAAAAATTTAATCAACAAATTGAATCTTTCGCAAGTGCGGTGATAGAAGAAAAAAAAAATCTCATGCCATACAGCAGCTGAATCTTATTAAGTTGCATATATGTATGTAAATAACCTTATTAAAAATGTCTAAATAGGAACCTAAATATAGTAATAATTTCTTATTCAAAAATTCTGAATATATTTTGTACAAGTATATACAAAAAGGTCACAATTTCACAAAAACTTGATTACATAAAAAAAAATCTAGGTATGTAATTAAATGCAACTTCTCTTTTTAAAAATTAATTCATGTGTAAAATTATTGCAATAATATGCCGATTAATGGAAATGATAAAATTAAAAATTCAACATAAAATTTTGAAGTATGCATTTATTACTTTAATGTATCTTTTCAAGAAGTAAGTATTGAATTCGTGAAAAATTTGACTTCCAGTTTGTGGTGCATTTAAAACTTTTAGAAGGTCCTGGACACGTTTTGATGGTTTTTGGAAAGTATCTGTCACTCTGTGAGTCTATATGTGATAAATTTTATGGGCCTCTATCTCAAGAACTGATGCACATAATTTCACAAAACTTTAGATTCAGTTACACCTTGATATAAACTCGAGATGTTTAGTTATTAGTATATATCGCCAAACCGATGGCGCTGCTATGCTGAATTATTCATAATTTCCACAATAGTTTTATCTCAAACTAATGTATGTATTTTTATAAAATTTCATATTAAATTAATCTTTGACATAACTTTGTGCTTATTACTTTTTGGTGTAAATTGCTCAACAGATGACGCTGCTATGCTGCATTATTCATGATTATGGCAATAGCTTTACCTCAAGGACGATTTAAAAAAAAAAAAAAAAAAAAAAAAAAAAAAAAAAAAAAATCAAACTACAGTTTCTGATACATATTAATGTTGTTTAGTTTTTGGTGTAAATCCTCTATAGGTGGCACTACTATACTGCATTTTTCAAGATTTCGTTATAGCTGATTAATTGAATGTTTTTTCAAGGTGTTGAATCTAAAATTGACCTCCATAATGTACAGTAATGTTGCAAAAACATGGGCAGTTTGCATTAGAAAAGTACAACTGCAATGGAAAAAAAAAAAAAAAAAAAAAAAAAAAAAAATTATTACAAGTAACTATGTTCCAAATTATACTTTCCCTCTTGATTAAACTTTGAATTTTTGTAGTTTTCTAAAGCACAGTAGAAGTTTATCTCTGTATGTTAATTTACTCTTAGTTTACTCTCTTTTGTTAATTCCTCAAATAGTGAGCATTTTCTATTTGTAGTGTTCTGTTTGAGTTCCACTCTTAGAAATATAAAATTACCATGTGGAAACATTACTGAATATGGTTTCTTACTCAAGAATAGAATACCAGATTTCAGGGTAAAAAGAAAAAAATTATATTTAATTAAACTTTTAAAAAATAATAATAAAAATAAAATAAAATATTCTTCTGGTTTCAGTGAGTAAAAATCTAACAGTTCAATAAATCCTACGCTTTTTAGTTGAAGACCTGAGTAAGCCAAAGTAAAACTTAGTTTTGTTTGAATTTAGATTATAAAACTAAATCAAAACTTTTTTGAGTTGAGATTGGAAAGCTATACTAAAACTAAACATATTTTATAAAGGAAATAAAATTATAATTCTAAGAAAAAAGTAATAATGTAAAAATATACATTTTTTAAACAAACAATGGAATTTTTTAATACTGATATTCATAATAATGACAAAACTGCAATAATTTCTTTAAACTAGTATCATTTACTTAAAAACTATACTTATGTAAATGGAATGCATAATTTATTTCATTCCAAACGGCAGACATATTGGCTCAGGTTTTTACATTAGGTCAATTGGTAGTTAAACATGTAACTGAAAAATCATTTCAACAGAGATATGATATAACAAACAATAGGGTTTAATAAAAATTCTTAGGCTGTGAAAAAAAAAAAAAAAAAAAAAAAAACTTTTAAAAGCAGGCTTTGCTACTTTTTTTTTAATTTTGTAATATAAAGTGAAAATAATTTTCATTTAATACATATAAATGGGGAAAAATGTTTATTATTTAATATTCTCTAAGAAAGTATAATTTATTTGAGAGAAACAGTCATGAAAAATCAATTTTTCCGTTTTTTTTCGACACTTATATTTTTCCGGAAAATTTACATCTCTAGTCTCATAGGCTTATCATTATGTTTTCCTGCTCCCAGTCCTTCATGTTTTCTTATTTTTAGGTACAGGAAAATACAATGGTAAACCTATGAGTCAACTGCTAAAATCAGGTTTTCAGGTGTTTTCCACCAAGATATGACTTAACAGACTGATTGCATTTTAATATGCAAATCGAGATTTAACTAATCCTAGATTTTTATCAGTGAACTCAATGAGGTGATTGTCTGTGATGCAGCCTCCCAGTCTATAAGACATACCTACATCGAACAGGATAGCTGATTGGATTAAACTAGCTACCTGATTAGGTTATATTAATATAGTGGGCGATCAGCTGAACTTAATCCATTTCAAAACAGTGTTTGCTAACCGATCATAGGTTTTCTATTGATTTGAATGGTAGTACAATTAATCTGTTCTTAAAACCTAAATATCGAATAAAAATAAGCAGTTTCTAAGTAGTATGTACACTGATTATGTTTCCAACCAATAACTAAGTCAAAATTTCAATTCATTGTTTTGCGAGTGTTGTCTTAATAAAATGATCAACCTAAAGAGAAACTGAGAAACTAGAAAAAATTTTATTTTCTAGTGTTTATACATTCAAGCCGTATAATAAAATTAACATTTAATAAAATTAAAAACAAATCTCTCATGCCTGGCATACTTAAGAAAAATTATCATGCAGACAGTATTAATCATTAGATTAATTTTAAACACGATTATTTAAATCGGTAAATTCATTATAAAGGATGTAAATTTTCCATTCTTCATTTTTGGGTGAAAAAAGTCTTGGCCAAGATTCGAACCAGGGATGTATTGGCTGAAGACGCCAATGCTCTTCTAACTGAGCCATCCCGTACACGAACACTGGGGGACAATATTTGGATAATTTTTGGATGAAATAGTCCTCCAGTGTTTGTGTCTGGGATGGCTCAGTTGGAAGAACATTGGTGGCTTCAGCCAATACATCCCTGGTTCGAATCCTGGCTCAGACTTTTTTCAACCAAAAATGAAAAATGGAAAATTTACATCTGTTAGTATTAATCATTGTATAATATAAAAGGCATGATTTTCATTATTTTCAATTCTTGTATACATCAATCAAATCATTGAAGCCGATAAATGTTGCTTTATGATAATTTAAGGAGTTTTAAAACTGATTTATAGATTGATTATAGAAAACCAAACATTACAAATAAAAGACTTAGTCGAGCATTAGTGGATCCCAGATAAATTTTGGTTCGTTGCAGTTTAGCACAAAAAGATCTACTGCTGAAATGAAAAGGATTGTAGAATTTCAAAATTTTAATGGATAAGAAATCAGTTTAATTCTAAAAACATCTCTTTTTGAAAAAATGGGAGGACATTAACAAATTTTTAGCTTTTTCTTTTCATTAGTCAATTCAAATTAAAATGTAGTATTCAACTAAGTACCCTATTCTTCTAACTAGACAATCTTAGCAACCATATTGGTTGCCCCCTTAAATGTAATGCTAAGCATTTTATGAAGTTACTTTTATTCACAATTAATTTGTTCAATCCTTTGTCAAATCGGAAGATTCTTGAGGAGAAATGAAGAATTCGGTATTTTTATCTCAGCTGGACTTAAGGGAAAAATATCAAAACAATGTTTTTGCTTTTTTTTTTTTTTTCTCATTTTATTAATTTTATTTCATCAATATAATAAAAGTCTAAATCATGTTATTATCATCAACAGTTCCGGGCTGACAACTTCACTTTTTATAAGTCAGGTGACCCATTTTGGTATTTTATGTTAACCAGATGCATGCAATAAGTCACCAAATAATGTTATATCACCATCCTTTCATTTGTTTTACAGTAAGTCATGCGACTGTCATAAATAAATTCGAGTTGATTCCATCGCTTTTCATATGCAAAGTTTCCCTTTTGATTAAAAAAATCAGTTGTTTTTTTTTAATAAATCTACATATAAAAATTTCACAATTGCAAAAAGTTCTTAAAAATTTTATGTTTTATTTTATTTATTTTTTCTTTGGGAGGGGGTGGGGGGTGGCATGGTAAATTAAAATAATGCTTTGAAGTTGAAATTAAATGGCATTAAATATTTTTCTTTTATTTTAGATTTTTGTTAATAAAAAAAGAAAATAAGATGGGAATGATACAAATTTTGGACATTTCAAATTTAAATAAAAATACAGTAATATTTTTATATGAAATGAGTGAATATGTTATATTTTTTAAGGAAAAAAAAAAAAAAAAAAAAAAAACTTGATGGGGACAATGTTTGGTGATTTATCACTCACACCCAGCTACATAAAAATTAAGATATTTTGATTTATATATCTGATTCTTCCGATTTGGTGAAATAATGAGTAAATAAATTTAATTATGAATAAATGCAACATATTAAATACCATAGCAGACATTTAAGGAAGAACAAACTGGTCACCAAGGGTAGCTAATTAAAATATAAGGTACTATTTGATTATCCTGTGGACCGATTTAGTCAAATTATACAAACTTAGTTTAGTATCATAAGTCATGACATTTAATTAAAACACCAAAGAATTATTTTAATTTACCACGTGAAAAATTAAAAATCTAAAATGGCAAGTTAAAAAATTACAAGCTTTGCTGAAGATCACAACAGTTATATCAAAACATTATCACACACACACAAAAAAAAATCTTGTCCCCCCCCCCCCCCCCCACAAAAAAAAAAAAAAAGATATAAAACTCTTTCCATGTTTTGCATTTCATAAATATATATTAAAATACTGTTAAGAATGAGATTGTCTTTGACAAGTTAAAATTTAATTGGCGATCAACAATAATTTAGGATCTACGTAAATGATACATAGATACCAAATTAACTGATGGTGACAAATACAATTTAATGTTTGTTTACATTTCGCTTCATCAAGAGAACTTTTTGAAAGTTGAGTTGTACAGCAATGTTTTGTTAGTTGCACCTAATAGAATAATATTAAAGTTTCAATGGGTTGCAGGCTCGAATTTTTGCATTGCAAAATTCATGGTTACAGAACTAGCTATGTGAATTATTACCTTCATGAATTAGTTTTTATCCTTCTTTGCTTACTTTGGTGGAAAGCGATTGTTGATTTAATTTTCACTGAAATAATCTCAAAGTATACATATACTTCAACTCATCTCTCAAATTTTTTTTTTTTTTTTTTTCCAAATGATCTCTGTAAAAGTATCTTTTATGCTGTTTTATCGAAAAAATTAATTTTGTTTAAAAGTGGCCGCTTGACATATGAAAAGCAAAATGGTCATCCTGTCAAACTGTTGATGGCAGGTAAATGCTTTGTGCTTAATAACCTGTACAATATTTGGTGACTTATCACCTGCGCCTAATATTAAAGTTGGTTGCATAACATATAAAAAATAAATTGGGTAGCCCGGAACTGTTGATGACAGTAACATGACTTAAGCTTTTATTATATAGATGATTATGCAGAGATTATGCATTAATTAAAAAATAAATTTGAACACATAATATTAGGAGAACTATAAAATTCTTTTATGCACATTTAAAAATAATTATAAATATTAAGAAATAAAAATTATTTTTCTATTTGTTTACAAAAAGAAAAGGTTCATATTCGTAATACGATCATAACTTCAGTTCAAATAAATGTTTATTAAAATTATACAACAGTATTGAAAATCAACAAAATTTACAATACTTTACCTATTTTTCGATTAATATCTTGGATCTTGGGGATCTCTGTCTCTGACTTTCAATCCCCAAATGGCTGTTCTTCTATTACCAGTTGTTGGTCTTGCAATTGTAGAAAAGAGTTTTGTGTTTATTTTGATTTCAGGCATATATGCTCTTAAGTAAGCAAGAGCATCATCAGTGAGCGTCCGGAAAATTTCTAAATATTTAAAGTTCTTATGATGTTTCAGATGCCTATTTAGATAAAACAAAGAAAGCAGAATAAATAAACAAAACACGGTAAGCAGTTATCAGTTTATAAATGCTAAAATTTGAAACAATTCTGAAAAAATAATCATTGAATCATTAACTCTTGCAATCTGTTATGGTTTAAGTTACTGTGGTGATGCGGGAAATCAAGCCGGTAGGCTGTTGAAATAATAACATAGATTTATTTAAGAACATACAACCTTACTACATCGCGGCCAGTGCAAGACTGCCGATCGCGCGGGAATCCGTGTAGGATTGCTGGTCATACAAGCGCGCTGCAGAGGCGCCATCTATCATGCACAGGATCTATTATAATCAATCATAACAATTCCCCCCCTTCTTTAAGAAAATGCAAAATGTCATAGAGTCTTGTACATCGAGATAGTTCAAAAATAAAACAGTCCACAACTAAAAAAAAAAAACAGTTTGTCAGGAACAAAACACAACAGTCTAATACTGGAGGCGAATTGGTTTTTTTCTAGCTCGTTCTGAGCGTCTGATCAATGGGGTACTTGCATCACGAGTTAACACTTGTGGTGAAAGCACTGGGGGATCTGCAGGTGGCTTGTTATTTACCCTTGGAGTAGTCACTTCCAAGGGGAGCACAGGAGGTTTGGGGGTACCTGTGGGAACATCGATTTGTAAATCGACTGGTTCTGTAGCTGTAGCTGCAGGAATTGGCAAGTCGAGTGGAGTCGGAACATCACTCACCGGGTTCTCCTGTCTGAGCCTCAACTGGTCAATGTGGCGTGTCCAATTTCCCAAAGGGGTTGACACTTTATACATAACTTTCCCCATGGAACATAAAATATTGCCTTTAACCCATGGTGGGCTACGGCCAAATGAACGCACCCAAACTGGAGTGCCTTCTGCAAAACTTCTGGAACTGGTCTCTTCCTTCTTGTGTGTCTGACTGATAGGATCTCTAATTAGGTCCAGACGAGTTCGGAGAGGACGACCAAACATAGCCATGGCTGGGGATAATCCAGTGGCTGCTGATGGGGTATTGCGATAGTTGAAGAGGAACCTAGACAGTCTCTCGGCAAGAGTCCCTCCAGTCATTTTCTTCAGGGCTGACTTTACTGTTCGGACTGCTCGCTCAGCTAAGCCATTCGAACGTGGATGGTAAGGAGGCGTCTTCACTTCAGCAATGCCATTGCAAGATAAAAAATTTGCAAATTCTTCACTATGGAAACCAGGACCATTGTCGCTGACCACACTCTTTGGAATGCCGAAACGAGAAAACAGGCTACGCAAAACCATTATTGTTGCACTTGCAGATGTACTTGATACCTGTGCAACTTCTAACCATTTTGTCTTGGCATCTACAATTATAAGCAGCATCTGACCTTCCACTGGACCTGCATGGTCAATGTGTATCCGCTCCCATGCTTTCTCTGGCATAGGCCAAGGAACATACTTTGATGGAGGTGCTGAAGCATTCTGCTGACATGAAACACAGCCTTTCACTCTTGCTTCTAAATCGTTATCCAGCTCTGGCCACCAAACATAGGAACGAGCATGTGCTTTAATTGCTGTTATGCCTTGGTGAGATGAATGAAACTCATCTAGAATGAATTTTCTAAATTTTGGAGGAATAAAAACACGTGTGCCTCTCAAAATTATGTCTTCTTCGACAGATAATTCATCTTTTACTCTGAAGAACGGATGCAAATTTTTCTCGATTTTCTTAGGAAATCCTTTTAAAATATATGATTTCAGCTTCCTTAGGTCAGGACATTTGTCAATTTCGGTACTAATTAGGTGTCTCGTCACTGGAGTGTCATCTAACTGTGTTAATAATAACACCGACTCTGCTGGAACTGGTGGATCTGCATACTTAGTAGCCAATGGCAATCTACTGCAAGCATCTGCATTTGCGTGCAAGCTGCCTTTTCTATACTCAATTGTATATGAATACGCTGCCAGGGTCAGAGCCCAACGTTGAATTCTTGCAGCAGCTACTACTGGTACAGGCTTCTCTGACGAAAGGAGATTAACTAAAGGACGATGATCAGTAAGCAGCGTGAATGTTCGTCCTAACAAGTATTTTCGAAATTTTGTTACACCAAAGACCAGGGAGAGAGCTTCTTTTTCTATATGGCTATAATTTTTTTCAGCTTCTGTTAAGGAACGGGAAGCAAAGGCTATTGGACGATCACCATCTTCGGTTTTGTGTGACAATACTGCTCCAAGTCCATAGGGACTAGCATCGCAAGCCAAAACAACTTCTTTCTTGTTATCGAAGTGTATTAATAGTGATGAGTTCTTCAAAACCTCTTTCACTTTAGAAAATGCTTCCTTCTGTGGTGTCTCCCATTTCCATTTCGTTTTTCCTTTCAATAATTCATATAATGGAGCTAATAAGGTAGCCATGTTTGGTAAAAATTTGCTGTAATAAGTAATGAGACCGATGAAGGAACGTAGCTCATCAACATTCTTCGGATCAGGAGCTTTGACTACAGCATCCACTTTAGACTCTAAGGGATGAAGTCCTTCCCTGTCAATACGATGACCCAGATATTCCACCGAAGATTTCAAAAATTCACATTTTTCGGAATTAAGCTTCATTCCAGCTTCCTGTAAACGCATTAGAACTGCTGTCAAGTTCTGTAGGTGTTCTGCTTCATCTCTTCCGAAAACCAAGACATCATCGAGATAGCAAGCAGCCTTCAAACCATGCAGAATTTTGTCAATCTCTCTCTGGAACATCGCTGGAGCTGAGGCAACTCCGAAAGGAACTCTAGTGTACCGGAAAAGTCCTTTATGGGTATTTATCACTACTAGATCTTTGGACTCTTCATCCAGTTGCAGCTGGCAATATGCATCACGAAGGTCCAATTTAGAAAAAACAACTCCTCCTGAAAGCTGTGCAAACAAATCTTCGATGTTCGGCAGTGGATACTGCTCCAATTCAGTCACCTTGTTGGTAGTTAATTTGAAATCTCCGCATATTCTGATGCGTCCATCACGCTTTAGGACAGGTACTATTGGCGCTGCAGACTCAGCAATCTTCATTGGCTCGAGGATGCCTTCCTTAACGAGGCGAGCTATTTCCTGATCAACCTTGTCCAAAAGAGCATAAGGGATTGGGCGTGCTTTAAAAAATTTGGGCGTTGCAGAATCTTTCTTAATCAGGTGCACTTTGACATCTTTTAGCATGCCTAACCCTGGTGAAAATAAATCTTTGAATTTTTCTAAAACTTTATGTAACTTCAATTCTGGAGTTGGCAAATTGTTTATGGCGTAAGACTGGTTTGGATTCTCGAACACTTTCATCAATTTTAATGGATAAATCCAATTACGTCCGGCTAAATTAATTTTTCCCTGTTCAACAATCATCAAAGGTAAAGGGCAGGACTTGGATTTGTAGGATACATTCACTTGTGCTATTCCAATCACTTCAATAGGATGCCCTGTGTAAGAATTGAGCCTTATTGAAGTATTTTCCAAAGGAGGAAAACATTCTTTTACTTTATTGTAAACATTTAACGGCATCAAAGAAAAAGGAGCCCCTGAATCCACTTCAAAAATGAAAGGCCTACCTTGTAGAAAGCATTCCACTTTAGCAGGAGGTAAGGTTTCTTCCATACCTGAGACATTAAATAACGTGTAAACTGGTGGCACTTCATTTCCTACTTCTTCCACTTGCACATTATGTACCCGAGGACTGGAATTCTTCTTCTTAGAACGGCATACTTTAGCGATATGGCCGACTTTTTTGCAAGAATGGCAAGTTGCATTCCGAAAACGGCATTCGTTTGACAAGTGATTTGATCCACATCGGCTGCACTTTTCAAAATTCTGTTTTGTTGTACGAGAATTAGGACTTCTCGGCCCATTATTCTTCTTTGAATGTATTTTGTTTGTATTTATTTCAGCACCGGATGTCATACGCAAGTTGTTTGCATCTCTAGCCGCTGTCTCCATCGTCACCGCGATCTCTGTAGCCCTCGTTAGGGTTAACTGATTTTCTGCGAGAAGCTTTCTCTGGATTGCTTCATCTTGAATTCCACAAACAATCCGATCCCGCAACATTTCGTCCAACGATGTGCCGTAACTGCAATGCTTAGCCAGGCTACGTAACTCGGCTATAAAATTTGCGACCGATTCGCCGGCACGCCGAACTCGGCTGTTGAATCTGTATCGTTCCACAATGACGGAAGGTGCAGGGTCGAAGTGCGAATTCAAAACGTCGATTATTTCTACCAATGTCTTCGTATCCGGTGCCGCCGGTGACAAGAGATTCCGAATTAAAGCGTACGTAGAGGGGCCGACGACTGTGAGAAAAATCGCTCTTTTCCGGTTGTCGTTCTCAATCCCATTTGCGATGAAAAACTGCTGGAGTCTTTCAGTATACAATGTCCATGATTCGGCTGTCGAATCAAATTCTTTAATTTGGCCAAAAGAGCCCATCTTAGCTTTATTTCTTGAAGGCTTTAATTCCAAAGAACACGCGCCTTTCTGCTTGGACTTCGTTCGCGCTTGCGCTACCGGCAAATGGAAATCTCACGACCGCGTGTTAGGCTTAACATCGCGCGTCAAAGATCGGCGTTCGGCGTTGTAAATTCGCCGAAAGAAGAAAAAAAAAATAAATTCTCTTCGCATCACCATATCCCATGCTCGTCGCCAGTGTTATGGTTTAAGTTACTGTGGTGATGCGGGAAATCAAGCCGGTAGGCTGTTGAAATAATAACATAGATTTATTTAAGAACATACAACCTTACTACATCGCGGCCAGTGCAAGACTGCCGATCGCGCGGGAATCCGTGTAGGATTGCTGGTCATACAAGCGCGCTGCAGAGGCGCCATCTATCATGCACAGGATCTATTATAATCAATCATAACACAATCTCAAGCTCGTGATCTCATTCACTTAACTGTAGTTTTTTCTGAAATACACATTCATTATTTATTTAATATATTTTTATAAATTTAACACAATTTAAAAACATTGAGTTTAATATCTTCATCATTTAACTTCATACACATAATTAAGTTCTTATATCATATTGGAACAATCTTTTCTTTTAGCATTAAATAATTTTTTTAAAAATGATGATAACAACATTAAAATTCAGTCTTTTTGCTGCTTATTACATTAAAGGGTGGGAAAATATATTTCTAAGATTTATAAGACTTCAAGTTTCTTGAAACATTTTTTTTTTAGACACACATAAAACTCTTTTTATAGGTCTAAGAATGTGCATACATCTGTGCTTTTTTCAAGCACCACTCTTACTGTGTTCTATATTTACTATGTTTACTAGTAAAAAGTAAACAAATTGGTATTCTATACCATGTCTTTTTATTTGATACAAAAAATAACGCTGCAACTACCAGAAAAACTTAAATAGTAACCTGAGTCGTAGAGTAGGGATGCACAATAGGGTGGAGTGAAAAATCGAAAGTTGGAATTTTGATTTTGGTTAGCAGCCAAAAGTTGTCTTTTAGTACCTCTAATACACGTGCAAAATTTCATGAATTTTGAAAAACTTCTTGAGTCCCCTACCAGGACATTTATATTTTCATTGATTTATACGATAGATTCTTAGCATAAATTGTACATTAACAGGATTTTTTGTAATCTCGTTTCATATTTTTAAATTTAAAATGTTTAGTGTAATTCCTTTCATCATTTTCAAACTTTAAGTCTTTATTTTTAAATATTTGAAACGGTTTATTGAGTTTTAAAAATTGTATCTTGTCAATTTTACAGTCAAAATGAGTATGTGTATAAGCAAATCGAAGTTTACCATTACTAGAAGTTGGTGATTCTTCAAAAGTAAATAAATCTGTTTTGTCAACAATAGCAGAATGCTATAAAATATTATTATTATACAAAACAATAAATAAAACACAGCACTAATTGTAAAGTTTCCCCAAAATCAGAGGTAAAAAAAAACCTAAGAGAAAACATCGAAGGTATCAATTATTGTAGTTTCTCAAAGACGTATTGATCAAATGATAGACAACAATATTTCTGAATATCAGAAGGTTATTCGATCCCCCAAAATCAAAGGAAATTATGGAAAATTGGAAATATATGGAAGAAATATAAGTGAAAAGCATAATGTCCTATTTTAAAATTCAAAAGAATGGTATTTGAGGCGCATTACATCATCTTTTGAACCAGGAAAGATCATTGTAGGAAGTATTAAAATCTTGCACTACAAAACATTTAAACCTTGATAAAATTTTGGCAATAAGTTGTGACGGAACAACTGTAAACAGTAAGATAAAAAATCATGCTAATAGAATTTTGAAACTAAGATTTAGTCGTCCGTTGTAGTGATTAATATATCAGCTCTCTGCAAACGAACTGCCACTAAGTCATTGAACTTGATAAACAAAATAAAGGCTCACGAGCTTTTTTTGTTCTAATTGGAAACTCGTTGGATCAATGTGAACAATAGACAGTTATGGAAATTAAAAAATATCTGCTCCTATCACAGGGAAATGAACTCTGGAGAGTTAAGTGTAGACCAAAATTATTTTTATGGCATGTGTCAAACATTTGCATCTGGTTAATACTCGTCAAATCTGGTAAATAGTAATCCAGCAAGAATGTCGCACTCTAAATGATTGACACCTGCCCATTGATTACTTGGTTTGCAGATTGGAAGTCAGAATTCATCCAAAAATCTGAAGATTATGGCTGAATTTGTAATGAAAGTACATTCGTCTATGTTGTTTCACTTCAAGAGAGATTCTTCTTGCAAATATAGATCTCAAAATGTTTTTTAAATAAACAAATAAGTTTTTTCGTTATTTGAGGGAATATTTAAAGAAAATTTTGTATCCCGTTATTCAACAAAACGGTATACTTCTGTCATTAAGATGATAATTTACAGGAACGATAACTGATAAAAACTAGTTGGATGTGTCAATCCCAAAACTTTCTTCTATCTCATAAGTACATTTTAATATTAAAAAAAAAAAAAAAAAAAAAACGTGGTGACTTCAAAGTTACCCACTATCGAATTTCCTCGAACATTTGACCTAGCCTAATGAGATTCTGGTATCCGAAAAGCCTAAAACGCAAAATTTAATTAACATTCTGAGAAAATGAGCTTAGTAGTGCCTCATGTTGGGTAATTTATATTAAAACCTAATAAGCATCTGTTTATGTCAAAACCTAACAGAATCTGAAATTTGATGGAATTTTGTCCATTAGTTCTTGAGATGTAGTTATAACAAAAAATCTGCAAAACGTAGCACAGCAACACCATATCTTGGACAATTTATGCCAAAACGTAAAAAAACGTCTAGATATGTTATGGTGCAAAAGAATCTGAAGTTTGATGAAATTCTGTGTATTAGTTCTTGAGTATAGCTAGTTTAAAAAAAAGTGTAAAATATAGCACAGCAGCACCATCAGTTGAAGGATTTATAACAAAACGTAATCATCGTGTAATTATGTTATACGTCATTTTGTAACAAAATCTGTAGTTTGATGAAATTCTGTGCGTTGGTTGTTGAGATATAGCTATCGGAAAAATCGCGCAAAATGCAGCATAGGTGCACCACCTGTTGCAAAATTAATACCAAAATGTAATCAGCGTCTAATTATGTTATATATTCTAGTGTAACAGAATCTAAAATTTGATGAAGTTCTCTGCATTAGTTCTTGAGATATAGCTATCGCAATAATCGTGCAAAATGTAGTATAGCAGCGCCACCTATAGGGCAGTTCACACCAAAACCTTATCAGCGGCTATATATCTCAAGGTATCGCGGAATCTGAAGTTTGGTGAAATTCTGTGCATTAGTTCTTGAGATATAGCTATCAAGAAAATCATGAATAACGCGGCATAGCAGCGCCACCTGCAGGCCAATTTACACCAAAACTTAATCAGCGTCTATGTATATATAGGGGTCACAGAATCTGAAGTTTGGTGAAATTCTGTGCATTAGTTCTTGAGATATGGCAATCTTGAAAATCATGAAAAACGTAGTATAGCAGCGCCACCTGCAGGCCAATTTTCACCAAAAACCAATAGGCACTAATTCATATCAAGATCTAACTGAATATAAAGTTTTATTAAATTTCGAGCATTAGTTCTTGAGATAGAGCGCCCACAAATTTTTTGTCACATACAGACAGACACACAGACAGACAGACAGACAGACAGACAGACAGACGGACAGACTCACAGACAGACATTTTCTAAAAATAGTCAAAACGTGTTCAGGACCTTCTAAAACGTATAAATCCGTCGAAAACCGGAAGTCGAAAATTTTCATGAATCCAATACTTTCTTCTTGTAAAGATAGAAGAAAGTAAAAATCATGTTGGACAATTTGGATTCCGAAGAATTTTGAAGATGAAGAATATATGTTCTACAATACGACAGTTTCATAATCCAATATTGAAATTCAGTGTTACAAACTATATAAACATTATTAACTGGCAAGAATGTGAAATCACCCTACATTCTTAAAAGAGTACCAAAAGGGAAACTCTAAATTCTCAGAAAAAAATAGAAAGTTCCATCATTTCAATTGAAAAATTTCTCTGTTAGATTCAAGTATTCGAAAGAATCGTAAACTTAGTTGTTGAAGCGCCATTAGCGACTGTAGTAGTAGCAGCAAGGTTCGGATACATATGAGCAAAAATCAAATCACGAAAGGTAATACCTAATTTTGATAACAAAGATCAATATAAATTAGAGTGAAATGAAAGATCGTTTTACAATACATCATATATATTCTTTTCATTTCATTATTATATATTCAGAAAACTGATCTTCCTTTATATTTAGAGAACTATCTTTCATGTGGATTTGAAAAATAAAAGTGAAATGCATGTCTAAGTATTGTGTTTTCTCTTCTCTGCAACAATACGATTCACATTTTAGGGTTTTATTCGCGATTCAAAGAGTTAAAACGGCATGATATTTAGATCGTTTACAAGTCTTTAAGAAGTCATTTTTGTGGGTTATTTTACTGAAATCAGAAATTTAATTAAAAAAGAAAGTTGATTAATTTGCACCACATTGTAAAATCTTGATTTTCCCATAAAAAGAGCATAATCATTAAGATCTGGCAAGGAACTAAAATGAATTCCAAATGAAATGAAATTTTAACCATATATTCAGTGTGCCAAAAAGCAACATTTTAGACCTATCCAAAGAAAAAATTCCAGAAAAAAATTTTTTTGGTCATTTACACTTCATAGTGAAATCTTGATTTTCAGATATAAAGGGCATAATCTTTAAGAGCTGGTAGGGGACTAAAGATGAATTCCAAACGAAATGAAATTTTAACCTTATATTCAGTATGCCAAAAGGCAACTTTTTAGACCTATCCAAAGAAAAAATTCCGAAAAAAATTTTTTTTGGTCTTTTTCACTCCACCCTAATGCACAACCTGTGGCCCGCGGGCCAAAAGTGGCCCTCGATAGGTTAACATGTGGCCCGCGAACTTCGTCAATTTACAACAAGAAAAAATTGCAATTTTTGTGCAAAAGTCGCAGAAAAATATCGTAAATTTCGACAATTTACCACGGGAAATATAAAATTTCATCAGTCACTTAAGAATCGTAAATTTCGTAGATCGAGCATGGATAAATCGTGAAATTCATTGATCAAATGCGGAAAAACCGCACACTTCGTCCATCAGGTATGAAAAAATCGCGAATTTTGTGCATGAGGCTCGAAAAAATAGCAAATTTAGCCGATCGGACACGGAAGAATCGCGAGTTTTGCCGATCAGGCACAGAAAAATAACGAATTTTGTCGGTCAGACGTGAAAAATCACACATTTCATCGATCGGACAGGAAAAAATCGTCAGATTTGTTGATGGTGCACGAAAAAATTGCAGATTAAACTCATCGGTTATGGAAAAATCACATGTTTTCTCAGTTTATTGCGTGAAAAAAAATGCTAATTTCGTTGATTGAGCTCGAAAAAATCGCGAATTTGCGATGATGCGCGAAAAAATTTTAAATTTCGTTGATCAGCTGCGAAGGAATCGTGAGTTTTGTAAGTTTATTAGGAGAAAAAAATCGTGCATTTAATCTTGGCGCGTAAACAAAATGCAGATTTCGTCAAAATTAGTTTAAAATCGAGAATTTCACTGTTTGAGCTCGGAAAAAATGCAGATTTTATCAGTTAAAGGCGAAAAAATTGCAAATTTCGTTGATCAGACATGGAAAAATCGCAAGTTTTATTGATCAGGTTCCGAAAAATTATAAATTTCATTGGTTAGACATAGGAACATCGCAAATTTTATCGATCTTACGCGGCAGAAATGCAAATTTCGTCGATCAGGCGAAGAAAAATCGGAATTTCATCGATTGGATCCGAAAAAAATCGCAAATTTTGTCAATCAGGTTCGTAAAAATTGAGAATTCTGTCGATAAGATTTGTAAATAACAAGAAATTCGCTTATTTGGTATGGATGAATTGCGAATTTTATCAATCATGCGAGGAAAAATTGCGAAATTCGTCGATCAGCTTTGTAAAAATCACGAATTTCGGCGATCGGCTTCGTGAAATTCACGAATTTTGCTGGTCAGGCTCGGAAATATCATGAATTTTCTCGATCGGCTATGAAAAACGCGAATTTTGACGATCAGGCTCCAAAAAAATCGCAAATTTTGTCGATCAGCTTTGTAAAGATCGCGAATTTCGTAAATCGACAGCGAAAAATCCTGAATTTGCAGATCGGCTTCATAAAACATTACTAATTTTCTTGATCAGGCCGGAAAATTTGTCAGTTTTCTCAATAGGCTTGCTAAAAATCGCAAATTTTGTTGATCATGCGAAGAAAAATCAAGAATTTCGCCGATCAGCTTTGTAAAAATCACGAATTTCGTCCACCGACTTCCTAAAAATCGATAATTTCGTCGATCACGGGCAGAAAAATTGTAAATTTCTCTGATCAGCTGCGGAAAAATCGCGAATTTTACCCATCATGTGAAGAAAAATTCGCGAAATTCGTCGATCGGCTTCGTCGAAATCGCGTATTTTGCCGATTGGCTTCGTAAAAATCGCATATTTTGTCGTTCAGCCGCAGAAAAATCGCTAGTTTTATTGAGCGGGCGAAGAAATATCACGAATTTTGCCGATCAACTTTCTAAAAATTGCAAATTTTGTCAATCGGCTTCGTAAAAAACACGAATTTCGTCGATCGGCTTTGTAAAAATCACGAATTTCGTCGACAGGCTTTATGAAATGTGTGCATATTGTCGATTGGTTTCGTAAAAATCGCTAATTTTCTCGATTGGTATTGTAAGAATCATAAATTGTATTGATTAGGTACGGAAAGATCGAATTTTTCTCGATCAGTTTCGTAAAAATGGCGAATTTTGTCGATCACCTAAAAAGCCTAAATTTGGTCGATCATGCATGGATAGCTGCAAATTTTGTTGATCGGGCGTTGAAAAATCGGGAATTTCAGTGATGAAGCACGGAAAAATCTTGTTGATCGGCTCCTTCCCTCTCCTTCGTTCATAAAGTTCACATTTTTTTAACACTTTTAATGAAACAAAATTTTCTCTCCTGAATAAAGTCAAGGAATATTATTACATCTTGTGATTAATCCTTGCTATATCTGTTATGTATACAAACATAAAAACTGCTGATATATCCTTACCAAGTGAATTGGATATTTTGACTGGTTAAGCGAGCCTAAAAGGGTATCCCCAACTTCCTTTGAAAACTTATTTTTTATCCAATTATAAACCACAGATAACCTTCGAAAACGAATTCTCTCCATATTATTGATGTGGCCCTCGACCGCCCAGATGTATTTGTAAGTGGCCCTCTTTTCGAAAAGGTTGTGCACCCCTATCGTAGAGGATTAACTAAATGTCAGGGGAAAAAAAAAAAGCTTTTTACAGAGATAAATGTATTTTCCTTGGTCACAGTCTCCAAAAGCTTTCATGGTGCTTAATGCACCCCCCCCCCCCCCACACACATATATATATATATACACCATCACTGCCACCACCTATAAACCATAAGTTTAAGGTAAAGTACTGTTGGTCATGCAAATTTAAATATATTTATGTAAACTTTACAATTAAAAATAATCATAATTTAAATTGCCTACTATAAACATAAAAAAGAAAATATATACATGTTCAATATTGTTCAAATTCAAAAATTCCTTAGAAAGTGCTTCAAATAGGAAAATAATTAAACTAAAATATTTTAATAAAAAATAAATGTAGGCCTAGTAATGCTGTAAAATTTGAAAGAATATTAAAAGAAAATTTATTTTTTAAGTTCTAGTTGTTGACCAAAAAAGTGTTAGGTAATGTTTGCTGTAGGAAAAAGACAGTATATTATATACATATGACTTTCTATCTTAAGATATTTTGAAAATTTCTTGTTTTTTGTTTTGTTAACTAAAAATTCTAAATTTTTCTTAATATTTTAATCAGCAGGCTTTCTCCAATAGTGATGTTTTATCAGCGATTTCCTTCATGGATGCAACAATCTTTTCCTTCTCCTCCCTTCCCCCCCTCCATTACTTTCTTTTTACTGTCAAAATCAGTCTGATAGCCCATCCTAGATCACCTCAAATTTTTACACAGTTTCATATACTGCTTCAAACAAAAAAAATCTTTTAGAATATTCTACAGTAGATGCAGATTGCTTTTCACCTATCATTTTGAAAATACAGTGGATCGATTTTCACTTCTAAAACTCAAATTAATTATTTATAATTAAAAACTTAAAACTATTAGATTTTCCTCTCTACCAAAAGGGGCTTACTTTCGGTACTTTTATGGTACATTTATTTTTTCTTTTGATCATTTTACGTAGTAGTAGTTAGTACAACAACAACAACAAAAAAAAATTATATGGTTGTTTGATGTAATTGATTGACTTTGAATTGTAGATAATAATTTGTGCAATGAGTGAAGGGTTTGAAAAGTCTTTTAGCTAGTTTTGTAGCAAACAAAATAAGTTTTTAATATTTCCATGCAATTCACAAAATTTTTTTTTTACTATTGCAACTTTTATTTTTTAATTCTTTCAAAATATTAATTTTTACTTTTACCAATGGACTTATGTTTTCGAGATATGCCAGAAAAAAGCTGTGGTCAAAACAGTACAAAAAGTAAATAATAACAATAAAAAGATTTGTACTGTTACGACATTGATAAGCACAGAATGTGTCGTGCATGTAAAAATAAAACAGATCAGGAAAGCTGACCATCCCCGGTCCTCACAAAAAGAAAGACCCTTTCTATTTTTTGTAACTAATCCCACACTAGCTCACATTGTTATCATATGGATGGGATATATTTAAATTAAATGCAATCTTTGGTGTCATTCATAGTTCGTGAATTCCGTCCGTTCTTAAAAATACCACAAGAAAAAATGGAAAACCAACATATAAACAATACATTTTTACATTAAAACGAATAGGAATGAATTGGGACCACACTAAAATGTCGTATAAACAATGCTTCACCGTAACAATCTGGAATGAAGAGTACGTTTTAGTATCTTTCGCTCCATACTTTGATTTTAACTGGTCATATAGTAGTGAAACTCATCTTTTACTGCAATATTGGAAACCCATACAAATATTGCAAATTGTTCTCTCACTTACATCAACTTTATGTATGGGTTCTCAAACTGTTGCACATGTTTATTTTTTTCTTTGTTTAACTGTTTGTTATAGCTTTTGTTAGGCATCCACATCAAATTTTTTGTTTTTTTCTTTATGAATATTGCTAGATGTCATATCAGAAAGAATATTTAACATTCTGACAATCACACAAAAATTAAGTTGAAAAATATAACATCTGAAAGATAAAAACATGAAACAATGATGCAAAAGATTTCTCTGTATTTGTATTGGCTTGGAAGGAATCATACCAAGCAGTGTTGCCAATAAGCAAAAGCAAATTTAATTTGCCAAAACTTAAATCTTTTCTCCAACAATTCATTGACATGAACAGAAGAAATGTGCAGTTGCTTGGAAGAATGAAGAGTACATGATCTAGACAAAGTGAAACTTATGGTCTGGGAGATAAGCTGTTTGGCCAAAGCAGATGGTACTTGCATGTTCTTGACACCACTTTCATGCTGTTTGCTTCTATGTGCAGACTAAATGTTTTAGCTCACAGGTAAAATGAATGGGAAAGCCCAATTCAGCTGTGTGTGTAATCATACTCACACTTTTGTTCGATTTTGTCCAACCCCCCTCCCCCAATAAAAAAGATCCACAAATCCTAGAAATCCACCAATCCTAGGAATGATAAAATTTAATGCTAAAAAAGCAAATTCCGCATTTCCACAGAAAAGTCATATGCCTATTGTCAATTTACTTCTTGTGTAATTTGCATATTTAGCATTACATTTGCTATGTTTATGGATGTGCATGATATTTTCATAAATAATGTGTATGAAGTTTTCATTAGTAAATAGTAAACTAAATAAATATATAATAAATGATACAGTATTAAATAGTGATATTTTTGAGCCTAATAAATAAAATATTCTAATAAGTAAAAAGGCAAAATAAGGCATGAATTTTAGGCTTATATTCTATACTACAAAAATATTTCATCAAAACAAATATACAAATTAAAAGCTTACCGATAACAATGAGTAGGAATCTTATAAGCACGACTAGTATGTAAATGTTCCAACTTGGTACAAGTTTTGACAAGTGGCATGAAAGATGCTTCAGTCAACAAATGGCAATCACTGATATCCAATTCAATTAAGTTTAGACAACGATTAACGATAGAGAGTAAATCTGAAAAAGGTAAAATATAATAAATAGATACAATCAAAACAAATCGCCAACAAGCATCAAAACAGAAATCTGAATTAATACTGACCTGTGTCATCTAATGTCTCGCGATGGCCACTTATGTTTAGCCTTGTCAAAGTACTTGGTAGTACAGGTAGAAAGGTTTTCATACAACATTCATTCAAAAGGGTCCAAGCTAAATTCCACTCTTTTAGTCTAAAATAACAAATAAAGATTATATATTTAAAGCTTTTAATGCAAAGTTTTGTAATTACAGGGTAATCAAAAATTTGCACATACGATTATGTACCTAATTCAAATTAAACATGAATGTTTAGGAAAATTTTAGGTCCTTTAAAGGACCCTTCACAAAATTATTTGTCTCTTAAATAGACTTTTACAGAATTTTTTCACCTTCAAATTGAACTTTTCACAAATTTAATCATTTAATAATAAAATCTGGCTTGTAAATATGTAGTTGAACTCATCAAAAGCATATTACTTAGCTTTTTACATATGAAAAATAGAAGCTGAAGGCATCAATAATTTAAAATTCACACAATTCTGACAAGAATTTTCACAAGAAAAAAATTCACAATTTCACAAAAACAGGACCCTGCGAGAAAAGTCTGGACAGACCCCTGATTAAACTGAAAAAGTGATTATTCCAATGAACAAAACTTGATTCAAAAACTTGTGCAGTTAACAATAAACTTTATTCAGTAATCAGAGTTTTTTATTTTTGACTCGCAGTCCCTTTATGAAAGGAGGGGGAGGGAACAAGAGGGAAGTACATTTCAGATTCACAGGAGATATTTGTGAAATGACAACTGAAGGGAAATGCTTATAAGCAGCATAGAACAAAATACACTCTGCAAATGAGTACTTTGACAAACACATTCAAATTAAGAATTATTAAATAAATAAAATAATCATTTCTTGACTTTAAAAAAATATTTACTTACTTTGAACAATTAACTGCAATTTCTCTCAATCCTACAGGTGTTAGTCCTGAACACATAGTCATATTTAAAACTTCTAGTGATTTATTTTGAGCTATAAACCTGGATGAAAATATATCATTAATACAACATTTAAGTGATATATTATAATACATGAAAGACAGACATCTTCAACACAGGTACTGTGATAATTTGAAATCTCTCTTTCTTTTAATAAACATGATAGAAATATCTATTGTATGATTTGAATTTGATTGCAAAATGCATCCTGTTTAATTGGATGCATCTTGCAATCGAATTAAACTCATAAGATTCTAAAATCAGATGTGTTGAGTGTGCTATATTAGAAAATTAATTTACACCTTAATTTTACTCCCCTCATATGGACATATGCGGCAACTAGAGCTAAAGATAGCATTATTTTTGAATATTCAAACAATGGAGCCGCATTCAAAAGCAATAGATACGACACATGCAGTAAAATATCTGACGATGTAGACAGGTTCTATGATAAATGGATACATATTTAGAAAGATGTGGGGAATAAAATATTAGAATTTTTTTTTTTTTAATCAATACTTTCTTCAAAATTTTTTAGTGTTATGTCAGAGTTAAAAAAATACATATTTTAACAGCTAAAAAATAAGATATGTTTTAAATTCAATAAATATGGTCAATTTTGAAAAATTAAAATAAATTTACGTTTTCTTTTATAACTACATGACACAGGCATGAAAGTGGGAAATGAGAAAAAAGGTGGAAATTTTCCCCCATCTATACAATGGCTCCAAACTCTTATAATTTAAGTGTCATTTTAACAGCTACTTATACAATAAAATTAAATATAACTGTATATATATATTTTTTTTTCCTTAGAAAGTATTAACAATGCTAAAGGTGTACATACAAATGTATATAATCAACTTACATGAAGTACAGTCATTAATTTTCCAAATCAAATATTCTGAATGGTTCAAATGTTAAATTCCTCCTCATCTCTCTTTTTCAAAAGAAAACAATGTCTAAATTGTTCTTCGTTTCAGAAATGCATCTCAAAAAAAGGAATCTCAGAAATTACCCAAAAGTGATGTATAATTAGTACAAAATATTCTATTCCAAAAAGGAACTTCCTTTCACTGAGTTTTTTAAGTCTAAAACAATTTTTATTCTTGAAAGACATCTAGAACAACTTAATTTAGATGGCTTTCAGATGCTTATATGTTGAAGCTCACCTTTCATTTGATGCCTCTCTTGAGAAACAATTCAAGAACAAACTCTAGTGCTTGTTCAAAATGTCCAATGGCTAAATTTTTCATCCCCCCCCCCCCCAACTATCCTTTCAAAATTTTCTTTGCATTTTTGCATCAAACCAGAGAACGATCAAAATAGCTTTAAACAAGAAAAATCATGCGTTAAGCATAGATTATGAAGCACTTTCCAACACTTAATGAAATCTTTAACAAAACTTTGTTATTTAGGGAAATAATAGTGTATAGCCAAATATACCCAAATATGTATTCCAGTACTTTTGAACAGCTCTGTATTTCATATGTCAGTTGATATAATGGGAAAATTTAGTTTAGCAAGAAAATATCCAGTACCTTGAAATTTCTTTTTCAGCATTTCATACTATTAGATGGAAACATACTTGAATACTTTTGTTCAGCCCTGTAGTTTACATTGTACTTTTATTACACGTCAGAATTAGGCTAAAATTTATTGTAAACTAAAACACTTTTAAAACAACTGAAATCACATTCTCATAAATTATCATTCATAGGCATCCATGTACCGAATTCTTTGCGTGGCCCTGTATATCCTTTTATCTATATTCTGCAAACATTTCTCAGTAAATTGAATGAAGCTCAGCGTAAAAATGCATAGCTAATTTAAGAACCACGTTTAAATAATTTACGCTCATATTCAGTAACGTTGGTGAGCTCTTTTGGGTAGTCCTGTATATCAACTATAACATTTATACATACCATATAATGTGCATATATTCAGCGAAATATAAACGCACATATCATAATTAAAATGCATTTCATCCCTCCATCAGCCATCATCGGACACATATACGGTACTTCGGAAAGAATATACTATTTGAAATCTTTTGTATGGCCCTGTAAATGCTATGTATTTCATATTATGCAAGACAGTAGCGTATAACTTATATTAAGCTTCAGTGACATATATCAATTTTATTATACATGAAACAGTTTAATATATTTAAAATATGTCACACACAATTCCCCCTTTTACTATTATCTAATGGAATTCATTTGTATGGCCATGTAAATGAATAATAGCTACATTTTCACCTTATATTTTATAGAATGCATATTTTAAATGTTTGACAGGGTATAACATCTTTAAAATTCCTTTGAAACGATTTTTCCATATAGGCCGTAATGTAATGGGAAACTTTTGATTCGCCCTGTAGATAAACTAATCATGGTAGATACTTAATTTTCTATAGGTGTCGTGCTAGGGTAAACATCTATAACGTATAAAAATTTCATAGCAATCCGAGTATATTTACGGGAGTTAGAGCGCGGACAGACGGCTAGACAAACCGAATGCATAAGCACTTTTCAACTTTGTTGGAAAGTGCTAAAAAGGTGGAATTCCTCCTTTAGGAAGAACTCATTCATGCCGAGACATAAAAACAATTTTTAGTCAAATTATTGTTAAATAATGATTCAAAAAAATATTTATATACAGTTTGCATAACAAGTAACCATTCAACAGTAGGGAATAAAATAAATTATTATACAGCTAAATATTAACCATATTGATCTAATGTAAATTATATGACCAAAATGAAAAGAATATTTACAAAACAACCATTAAAAATAACTATAAAAATGAGACATTATGAAACAAAAATGGTTATAAAAATGCTAATTACATTTTATCATTTTTAAATTTTCAATATATATATTTTTTTTAAATTATAAAACAAAAATGTTAAATTGCATCCCCCCCCCCCACCACTGACATTGAATATCTAATATTAACTGTAAATAAAATACTGCTGCTCTTTCACATAGATGATTAATACAGTTTTTGCAGCTTTATTTACTAATACACAAAAATAATGTATAAATACGATACACCTTAAGGAATACTGTTAGTAACTATAAAAGTCAATTGATTAAAATGTATTTAATTTTGTATAATTGAGAAATTACTATTACACAGAATGTTCAAAATTATTAGCATGAAACAATGAATGGAACAGAAGGTACATTTTAAATAGCATGGAAACCATTATAGGTGCAAGACCAATGTATATTCTCATATGCAATAAATAAAACACATACTTGCAACAATCTTCATTCACTTCACAAGCTTCGAGACTAAGCTTTTTTAATTTATTGCAGACAGCCAGAATATCAGCTAAAGCCTCAGGGGCAATAGTTGCCATGCTCAAGTCTAAATACTGAAGCTTACAGAAGCTGGAAAAATTAATTTGATAATAGTTAGATATTAAAACCAAAGGTAACATTTTATATAAAATTAATACAAAATTATTATATGGTACAAAGAATATATTTTACAGTCTAAACTTTAATCTTATTTATATTTTGCAATAAATGATAAAATCTTGAAAAATACTAAATAACAAAATATTTATCTTAGACAAATATTATACAAAATTAAAACTATATTCATCTTAGACAAAATATTACTCTCATTAAATACAAATTGAACTTATTTCTCTTATTATGCATATATAATTACAGATTCAAATCATGATAAAACTTATGTATTTTTTTTTTTTTTTTTTCCCCAATCAAAATTGAAAAAATCCTCCAGAAAAACAATTGCTTAAGTTTTCCTATTTGTCGAGAGTGAAGTTTGGTCAATCAGGATATGACTAAAATATGGCTTTTTACATAATATGATTATGTATCTTCATTCAAGAAAAACACATGTATATCCATGATTTTGAATATACCTTGGCACAGATGTCATTTACTTACCACATTGGAGCGATGTTTTCTGACGCTAATGTCATGCACTGGGGTACTTAAATGGCACCAAAGTGTCATCATTATTTTGCTTGATATAGTAAACCAGATGTTGTTGTTTATTTATTCTTATTTTCTTTTTTAAAATTATAAAAATTGTTTTGCTCTATAGTAGGGATGCACCGAATATTCGGTATCTATTCGGTATTCGGCCTATTCGGCCATGTTACCGAATATTCGGTTAGGCCGAATATTAAACTATTCGGTTGAGCCGAATATTCGGTATGGCCGAATATCAAAGTATTCGGCCATTCAATACTTAATAAAAACTTTTACAAACTTTTCACTATTTCTACTTTTAACTGTCAATTTTTTAATTTATATTTAAAATAATTAGAAACAAAATCATTTTTAAATAAAATAGAATGTTTTTACATTATTTATTTGCTGTTTGTAAAGTATAACTTAAGAAAATTAAACATGAAAAGGATTAAAATGGTGATTTATTAGGATTCTCCTTAGGAATAAATTATGTGCAGATACCAGTTTCTAAATTTTGTTTAGTAAATAATCTGTTTCTTGCTTTCCCCAAATAAAAGTCCTTTAAAAGAAAAAACAACAACTTTTGAGATTAGTAATAGCTATCAAGGCAGACTATTTTTGTTCATGAAACCATAATCATAATCAACTTATTGAGTCATAAGTACATTGTATTTCATCTCACTCTAGGTCAAAACTTGTGTGTTCGTTTATTACATTAACAATAAATAAGATAACATATTTTCAACTCACATGCTTTGATTTCTGTAAAATATGATATGATGGGAAGGGTGGAAAATACCACCATTCATAAGAAAAGAACTATGAGCCAAACATGCCTTTATTCAAAATTAAGTTGAAAATATTTGTACTTTATATTGAAAAAAATTTGCCTTGAGTTATTTAAAAAGGACAATCATCAGACTGTAAAATTTTTCTTCGGCCATTTTTTCATTATTTGATTTTAAAATGTTTGTTTTGATTCATAGAAAATTTTATTAATTAAAGTTCATAATTGTGCTTCTTAAATAAGTCAAGGCAGATTTTTTTTCAATACTAAATGTTCTTATAAAAAGCTCTTGTTTATCAAAATGTAAGTTTCTTTAATTAAATATTATGTAAAACTATTTTAAAAAGTAACATTTTAATACCTTTAAATTTTAAAATATAAAAAGAATTTGGAAAGCCGAATATTTGGTATTTGGCCGAATAGTTAACTATTCGGCTGGCCGAATATTCGGTATTCGGCCCAACAATTACTATTCGGCTAGCCGAATATTCGGTATTCAGTTCACCTGCCGGCCGAATATTCGGTATTCGGCCAAAATCACTATTCGGTGCATCCCTACTCTATAGTTACAGTAAAACCTCGTTAACATGAACACGCTTAACATGAATTACTTTTAACATGAATTGTTTTCACAGTCCCCTATAAAGATTAATACAAAAACTCGATACTGATAACATGAACAAAATTTTGATTCCCCTTGAGGTTCATGTTAATGAGGTTCGACTGTATTAATTAAATTTTTTTCATTCATTGATATGTCCTTTTTAAAAATACATATGTAACTAGTATTCGTAAACAAGGTTTTTGCCAAAATAGTGTTAAAAAAAAAAGTATTAATGTAGTGTATATATGTCATCTGTGCTGATACCTTTAAGCTTAGTATACACTTTAGAGAAATTAATGCTAGGCAAAAGATGATTTAAAATTTTGTACTAATACACTACAGATATTAGTTAATCCAGACAATACAAAACACTAATTGTCTTATGTTGTTAGTTACTGAAGAATAAATACCAAAAATAAAATAAGAATTAAATTCCAATAACAATTAATAAAAATGAAAATTTTGCACCAGTCTCAGCTTAAACTAATTTTACAAGAAAAATTCTAAGATATAATAAAATACAGTACAGAACCATTTATCTGGAATGTTTAAGGGAGGGGGGGTCAGAGATGTGTTCTGGATAACTGGTTGGAATAGATAAAGCAGCATCTAGTTTTTAAGCTTTATGGAATACATGTGGTTTTGATACTATTTTTTATTTTAAATTAGATTACTTGAAAAGTAATTCATGGGCATCCCTTGGAAACAAAAATTATTCTGTTTCCTCAGCATAAAAATTAAAGCATATTTCAAGAAATGCACATTTTGAACTGGTAATGTACAACACTTTTTTCTGAAATGACTTATATGGGAAATGGATCCTTTCAAACAAAATAGAAAGTAACTAAAATCAGCTAAAGTTAAATGAGAATACATATTTAAAAATAAAGAGATATGTTTAGAATTTTAGTTAGTTGAGCAAAACACTTCTACAAACTAGCAAAGACGAAAAAGAAAAAAAATAAAAAAAAGGGAAAAAAAAAAAAAAAAAAAAGAAAAAAGAAAGAAACAAAAAAAAAAAACATTACCGTTGTCTATGGGCAAACAGGGAATCTTTAAACACTGGAGATCGTATCTGAAAAATTAAATAGATTAACAATAAATAAGATTCAAAGTATATAATTTAATCCTTTTCGGCACACTGTGCCCGGTCTGGGATACCTAATTTTAATTCCAAATTTGCAAATGGCACCAATAATATTTTAGTAAAATTTTGCTTTTATAATAAAAGTTTAAATTAAGGATTTGAAAATATCTAAAAAATTCATTTTTGAATTCCGGTGACAGTCGATAATTTCTCATTTTACTAATAGATTTTGCCTGTGCCGGAAAGGATTAAGGCAAATTATTTGACAAACATTTTTCCAATAGTTATTTACTACAAAAAAAAAGATAGCAAAATATAGCTGTATAAATTTGACGATTAAAACTTCATGATATAACCTGCAGTTTTGTTAAATTGCACAAAAGATTTAGTAATTATATAAAACTGAATATAATAACTAACTATTTTTCTTAGGGATGCAAAATTTATTCTCTTGATATTAAGCCTATTCAGTTTGGCCAAATAATAAAGTACTCGACCAAATACTAAAACGAAACCATTGGTAATAAATAATATCAATTGATATATTTTAAATAACATACCTATTGATTTACATTAAAGTGTTACACATAAAAAGTAATCTTATTTGAAAATTTCAAGTACATTTATTAATTTGAATTTTTTATCTATTATAAAAATGATTTAATTATGTTTTAAAAAACCACTAGTTTTTATAATAAGCAATATCAATTGATATATTTTAAATAACATACCTACTGATTTACCCTTATGTGTTACCCATTAAGAAAATTCGAATGTTTATTAAATTTATAGTACAAACCTGTTTCAAATATTATAAATAAAAATTTAATAATCACTTAAATTTTCTTAATGTGCAAAACATGAAAAGTAATCTTACTTGAAAATTTCAATACTTTGAATTTTTTATCTATTATAAAAATGATTTAATTATGCTTTAATATTATACTTTAAAGAAATTTAATTATTTATTCCATTTCTGAAATAGTTATAAAAATATAGTAAACTTGCATAAAAAGACTATTGTACTATTCCAAGAAAAGAATATCTCCCTGGTTGTGGAAATTTCTTTTGTTACTTGTATTGCAATTTAGAGTAAAACTTTGTGTTTTCTTATTGTCATCAAAAAAATTTTTTAATAGTGTGAATAATTATAAAAAGTGAAATGATTTTAAAAAGTAAGATTGTTTCTTAGATGAGTATTTGTTTCGGTTTAATTAAAGATAAATCTTTGTGAAACTAGAAGAGATAAAGGAATACTTTTCAGGAAATGTATTTGATATTACTTAAAAATTAGAGATAAAATGTTATCAAAGAGAATGAAAATTATAAAAGAACTTCAAAATAGCTGAATGAAAAAACATTCTTTGATTAATTAAACATAATAATGTAATAAAAATATACAGTGCTGTATTTGTACTCTGATTATATTATTAGATTTAAAACAGAAACAATCTTTAGTAATTTCATGAACAAAATGTTAATATAAAAATAAAGTTACTCAAACTATCTAATCACTAAACACATCTTTAAAACTGAATAATTGTAACATCATTCTAAGCTCTTTCTTATAAAATATTTTATTATTTAAAAGTCAGATATATTTGTTTGGCTTTAATGAAATGTTTAAAATTAATTTAAATCATATTTTAAATCATTGTTAAGGCTAAATATTTTTAATAAGAACTGTATGACAATATCGATACATAGTATTTTAATTTATATAAGAATTTATGAATTAATATTTGGCAACCGAATATTGGACTGCAACTTGGCAGATCATCAAGTATTTAGTCAAACCACTATTGGTTGCATCACTAATTTTTATTATTAATGTGTTTTTTATTGGGGGGTTGGAGAAGGAGGGAGTAATAAGGCTTGTACATTTTCTTTTAAGAAAGAAAAAAAATTAGTTTTTAATAATAATAAAAATTACCTCAGACATTGCTAATCTAAAAGCAGATACACCTCTTTGAAGTAAGATATCGAGCACACCACTACCAACATGCCTTTTTCCCAAATCAAATCTTGTCCATAAACTTTCATCATTACTTGAAAAGAAAAACAGAAGATATATAAATATACATTTATTTCTTTACAATCAGTATAAAATAAGACAATAAGTGAAAGCCTTTAACCCCTTTGCAATGAGCATAACATTTATGTGAGGAGTGTGTTCAGAATCCTTGGTTATTCCTACCAGTAAATTTGAACAGTAAGTATTGCCATTTTTAATCATAGCATTTCTGCGATTAAATTAGACAAAATTTTCTATTTTCAATAATTAGCAAGGAAAAAATAAAACTGCTGTAAGTGGTGCTTGTCACAAAAGGATTAAATACTGAAACAAATTCATATACACAGGAATTGTAATAAAGATTTATTATAGTTGATTGGACTGCAATGCCACAAGTACCAAAGCAGACTGGTTTAGAAATTTAATATAATAAATAGATATTAAAAAAGTCTTCTCACTTATTAAAAACCTCAGCAACATATATCAATTTGATTGTACATGAAATCGTTTACCATAATTAAAATATGTTGCAAACAATTCCCCGCTTTATTATTAGGTAATGGAATTCTTTTGTGTGGCCCTGTAAATAAATAATAACGATTATTTTCACTGCATAGGCATACTTTGCAAAATGCATATATTCATGCACTTCATAGGTGCGTATAAATTTGAATATGTTTGATGGGGTGTAAAATCCTTAAAATTCATTTTGAATGATTTTTCCTTATAGGCTGTACTATAATGCAAAACTTTTGATTATCCCTGTAAATAAACAAATCATGGTAGAATCTTCATTTTCAATAGGGCTTGTGCTAGGGTAAACATCAATAACGTTCAAAAATTTCATGCCAATCCAAGTATATTTACGAGAGCTAGAGTGTGGATGAACAGACAGACAAACCGAACGCATAAACACTTTTCAACTTTGTTAGAAAGTGTTAAATGCTTGTCTTGACCATATTATCCATGTTGGAAGTTTGTTGCAAGATTTTAGAAAAAACCTGAATGTTTACAATCTCTGAAAATTATTGCCCATTCCAGACACTGATCTAGAATGCATTTAAAACCTTCCTTGTTAAATCAAAGGTAAGTAAAAAAGTTATTCCTGCTGAGCTGCCATTATTTGGGAAGATTGTATTACAATTTATTTTTTAGTCTATCTCAGACAAATAAACAGTGTACGACCCTGTAAATTTTTTCTACTAATTTTTTTCACTATTTCTCTTTGATTGTAACATATGTTTTAATTAAGAAACCAAGAAATTTAAAATTTTATTAAATTAAAAAAGTCTTATAATTACCCTTTTTAAATAACTCAAAGATTTATTTCAATATAAAATTTATTTAAAAAGCTCTAGTTTATCAAAATGTAATTTTTTATTATTGAATGCAGTTGAACCTTATTAACATGAACCTCAAGGGGAATTTTGTTCATGTTAACAGTAATTCATGTTATCAGTATCAATTTTTTGTATTTGTGTTTAAAGGGAACTGTGAAAACAGTTCATGTTAAAAGTAATTCATGTTAAGTGTGCTCATGTTAACGAGGTTTGATTGTATTATGCAAAATTGTTTTAAAAAGCAACAGTATAATACTTTTAAACTTTGAAATAAAGTTTAAAAGTTTGAAATAAATTTTACTATTCGGTTCACCTGTGGGCTGAATATTCAGAATTCAGTTCACCTGTGTGTGGGTCGAGTATTTGGTATTTGATATTCTGCCAAAATCACTATTTGGTGCATCCGTAGGAGTTAACTTGTAGTTAGGCAATTAATTATACAGTGAAACCTCCAAATAAGGGACACCTATGGGACCGCAACTTTTGTCCCTTAAATAGAGGTGTCCCTTATTCGGAGTTTCTTACTGAGTGAAAACTCCAAATAAGGGACATCTATGGGACTGCAACTTCTGTCCCTTAAATAGAGGTGTCCCTTATTTGGAGGTTTCACTGTAATTTCATAAACTTGTTTGACGTTTAGAACTAAAATTCCAGTTCAAAATATAATTTTTCTATCAGCTAGGTTCTGTTAGTCTGAATCTTTAAAAGGCAGATGATCAGGGGTGCAAAAATACCGGGCGCCAGGTCGCCCAGGCGACTAAATTTTCGACACTGGCGCCTAGATATTTCTGAAGGAAAAAAAAAATCGTATCTATAATCTTAAATAGTTATGTTTTTTCCCATGTGGAAAGGGAAAAAAACGAAGTTCTCTTTTACTGAATTGGACCGATATTTACAGAAATGTTGGGAAAATTAAAACATTGCAAATCGCTGTCGGGAGGATTGCATAACATTATTTACCAACAACACGGCTTCCGCCATGATTGGTCGGATTGAGGCTTGCATCGTTCTGCCGATAGTTTTGCCGGGGAAATAAGTTGAAGCTGTGCGCTGTTCGTATGTTGAACGTAGTAATGCGCATGCGCAACTGCATTCGGGCGTTTTTCTCCGAAACACAGGCATGTTTGGATGCTTAGCGAACCATGTGCTGCATGTTTCGTATTATTGATAGAAAATGAAGCGTTCAAGAGAATCAACAAGTAATGCAGCTAAAATTGTTAAAAAAATGCGTTTAACCAATTTTTTTTCAAGTGATAGATTTGATAAAAAACTGATTCTGTTCCAGAAAAGATAATATCGGAAAATAGTGATACGCTGCAAAAAAATGAAGTGCCGACCAGGGCTCGAAAAATAGCGATCCCGGGGAACCCAGAAATCCTTTTCTGGGAACGTATATTTTTACAATCAGGTTCCCGGCCAGGAACCTAACTTTTCGGCGTGTCTGCCAGCGACGCCGCGGACGCATTATAATGCATAAATTACGCAAAAAAATAGCTCTTAAGCGGCCCATGTGATGCGTAATGTCGTCAAAATATTACCGGAAAAGATCGCAAAAACTGGCAAATTTCGTTAAAAAAATCTTGAAAAATGACAGGTTTCGTTAAAACATCATAATAAAACGACAGATTATGTTAAAACATCGCATAAAACGGCAGGCTTCGTTAAAACATCGCAATAAAACGACAGGTTTTTTTAACATCGCGATAAAACGGCAGGTTTCGTTAAAACATCGAGATAATACGTCAGATTTCGTCAAAAATTTGCAAAAAAATGACAAATTTCGTTGAGAAAAAAAAACAGATTTCGTCAAAAAAAAGCGCAGAAAACGCAAAATCTATTTTAAAAAATCGCAAAAACGGCAAATTCATATTTTTTAAAAAAAGGACAGGTTTCGTTAAAATATCACGATAAAACGTCAGATTTCCTCAAAAAATCATGAAAAAACGGCAAATTTCGTTAAAAACCATGAAAAACAACAAATTTTGTCAAAAAAAATCTCAAAAATAGTCTAAAACTCGTCAAAAGATTGCGCAAAACAATGCAAACTTCATTAAAAAATCACAAAAAAAGGCAAATTTCTTTTTTTTTTTTTTTTGTATGAAAAATGACAGGTTTTGTTAAAATATTGTGATAAAACAGCAAGTTTCGTTAAAATATCGTGATAAAACAGCAAGTTTCGTTAAAACATCGCGGTGAAACGGCAGGTTTCGCCAAAAAATCATGAAAATAAAACGGCAAATTTTGTTAAAATACTCACACAAAATTTCCGAGAACTTGCACTTTTCGCCTGGGTTTCATGTAGGTTCCCAGCTGGGAACCTTATAATTTTTAGAATTTTCAAGCCCTGGTGCCGAAAAATGGTGAGCTTGTACTTTTAATCAAAAACAACAAGGCATCTGAGCGCTTATAAATCTCATAAAAATTTAGCTGCAAATGAGAACAAACAATAAGCTACATCACATTGATTTATAGGTTAGATGTGCCAGTAATTGACACACTTAGGAAATTTCTTTTTAAATTATTTTTTATTATTAATGATAATTATTAAATTCCAGTTTTTTTTATCAGCACTTCCAATTTTTTTATATCTGTATTTTGTATAATTTTACAGTTTTATGCAAGAAAAATTTATATCATCTGTCAAATAAATTTAATTAAAAGGAGTAATTTGTGTTTACCATTATTAACTTATACCGAATTCTGTTTTATAAATTTGTTATTGACCCAGTAGCAGAAAGTTTTGCAAGTATCTGCGACAGATACTTCAGGGGCATAAAATAATCTGCAGATAAACTATTTTACAATTAAAGCATTAATTAATCAAAGATCTTATCTCTAGCATTTTTATTAATAATCTGAAGTTTTTGTATTAAGTAATGAACTGGGCCTGATTACTAACGGGGCACTCTCCCACCAGGAAAAAGAAATAAAGAATTTTTCCTTATTCATGACAGTAATCTTGTATGAAAAGGGCGTTTAAAGAAGACGAAAATTTCTATAAATTTTTTCTGGTGAGAGAGTGCCCCGTTAGTAATCAGGCTCTGGTAATGAAGGGCTAAACATAATGTAAAGCAAAATAAAGGTTCAATGGAAAAATAATCTGTAAAAGAGAAATGAAAATCTGCGACGTCCGTCTCCCGTGTCGAACTTTCTGCTACCGGGGTTATCGATAGTAACTGGCTCCTAGATTTTCAAGAAATTTTTGCACCCCTGCAGATGATACACAGATATAAGAAAATCTACAGTAAAAGATTAAGATATTTAACATTTAAAATTATTATTTAAATTATTTTCTGCAATAAAAAGTCAAGTCTTCACATAGATTATTGTCTTTTAAACAGGGTTAGAAATTGGGAATTATAAGAAAGGCATCAAATGACGCCTACAATTTTTTTCCTAGGTGCCAAATAGAATTTCATGGTTGCAATTTTATGTTGCATCATATTTTCCCATTTCTTTTCTTTTTTTCTTGTCTCATTTTTTTTCTTGGAACCATGCTAACAATAATATCGTTTCTAGGCAGAGGGATGGTGTATACATATTAAACGCTATATCCTTCTTTTAATTACTAAATCAAAATAAAAACTGCCTTTCAATAAAATTGTAAAACTGATTAAACTACAATATATAGATTCTAGAAAAATGCTTAACTAGTTCTATTTATGAAGCTAATATGAATACAAAGTATGAAAATACAAAGAAACAATATAAAAATTAAAATCTTATTTAGTTTTTAAGATCAGGTATCTTAACTTGACCGTGCATCAGTCATTGATTGATTAAATTGAAGTCAACTTAGATTTGATAGACAAGTGCATGAGAGATGAATTATGCTTTGGAACAAGGTGTGTAAGAGTCTTATGGACAAATGGCTCCCCTTGGTCCTAAGTCTTTATAAGTAATTGGTTAAGGTGATTGATAAATGCAAGTGTTGTCTTAAACACATGCTACTGTCTAATATTTTACAGAAAACAGGATTCTTTAAGTGTATGCGGCGGAAGAAATAACTTTTGCTAAAATTGGAATAAGGGCGTTAATTAAAAAAAATAAAGTGAAAAAAGCTAGGTGTCAAATTTGACGACTGGGTATAATTTTGTGGTTGCCAAATGTAATAATTTAGTTGCATTTGGCAACTAATGACCACTAATTTCTAACCCTGCTTTTAAAATGTTATTGCAATTAAATAAGAAAAAAGACCAATACATTTATAGATTATTATTTACTACATCACAAACATACCTTAAAGTTTTCCATCTTTTGCAAACTTCAGAACATTTGATTAGAGTTGTTTTTGGCAACCACTTGAATATTTGTAGGATTATTTCATCAGAGAGTCTCGAAAAATGATCTATAAAACAAGAAGTTGTAAATAAATTTCTGAAATTTAATTTTAAAATATAGCTATTACAAATTAAGCCTTTTTCTTTCTTTTTGTTCTATATTAATTACGTAAATTGTCAAAACAGATCGCATTCATTAATACTAATATCTTCAATTTTGAATTTGATTGATTTCTACATGCATTTTTTTCATTACTATTTTTAATTGTAATATACTAGAATCATCTTTCCTAAAAATTTTAAATTTGCTCTATAATTAATCCTATTAATAATATGAAAAAATACTTCTGTCACATTAATTTAAATATGATAAAAATTAATAGCTAACTGGGGAGGGTGAAATAACTGAAAACATAGACCACACTATTTGCAATATGAAGACTTTTGTAAAGACTTTTCTATAAGGGTCCTGTTGTGACAACTCCGACTGCCTAAATCAGATAATCACAGCAAGAGCTGCCACACAAAGAATTATCAACATACACATTGATTCTATGAAAAATTATATCATGAAAATTAGGTAAGACATGAAAATTCTTACCTCCTAAATTCCAATTCTACGAGAAAGTCGGGGTATCGGGTGTCCAAATCTTCTAAGCCTTCTACAGCAGCGTAAATATTGAAGACCACTTTAACTCAAAAACAATAATCTTCTTCATTTTCATACTTTTTAATAAAGACGAACACGAATCACAAAAAGACACACACAACAATAATATTTACAAATGGCCGTGACACTTTCACTATTACATCTTTGTTCTACAAAACTTCTAACTGAACTACAAAACAGAAAAAAAGAGAATTGAAATTAATAAACAAAAAATGTTCTCAGTCAAATAAAAAAGTTCGACGCATGCGCCGCAACTTTACGTAAGAGAGTAAAAAGAGTTTCTTGTTTTTCATTGCGCAATAGTTTTTTTCCTGACAGGTGGTGGATGAAAGGAATATGAAATAAGTTCCAAATCCCGACATCCTCCCACCTTTGAGTTTCAGGGGTTCAGCTGGAACTCAAATTTTCCACTTAACTATCGGTTTGATGATGCGTCCAAATCTTGAACGATGAACTAGAGAGTCTGAATTTCGGTTCTTGACCGAACCACTGGGAGGATCATTGGAATGTTCTTTGTTTTCGTCCGAAGAACGTGAATTTTCCATTTCGTTGAAATGGCTTCTCATGAGATCATCATTTTGTGATACCTCTAAAGGTATTAGTCTACTTGTCGTTCTGATGTATTCACCACTTTTCATCTTTACCTTGACAAGTCGTACTTGTCCATCCTTAGATGGGAAAATTTCAGTTATTTTGGCCAGAGGCCAATCGAGTCTTTTGTTATTGTCACTAGTTACAATCACTACGTCGCCTATTGCAAAAGGTTTCTCATTTTTCTTACTTTTATTAGGTTGTCGCAATTGACCTAAATACTCTGATCGAAATCTTTTACGAAGGTCTTCTCTTAGTTTTTGTTGGTAGGCATGCCTTTTATTCAACGATTCAGCATCCAAAATATCTATATCAGGTGTTCCACTACCCTTTACTTCTTGCAGAAACATTGATGGAGTGAGGGGTACAAGATCTTTGTTGTCTTCGGAAACGTAGGTAAGAGGGCGGCTGTTGATTATACTTTCGATGTCACACATTACGGTTTGCATCTCTTCATAATTTAGCGAACTTTTTCCTAAAACTTTTCTTAGTATTCTTTTTGTCATTCCAATTAGTCGCTCCCACCACCCTCCCCACCATGGAGCTGAAGGTGGAATAAATTTCCAAGTAATTTTTCTAGATAAACTATGATTTTGTACTGAAATCCAATCTATTTCTTTCAACAAATTTTCGGCCCCCACGAAATTTGACCCATTGTCAGTGTAGATAATAGAAGGCCTACCTCTACGGGCAATAAATCTTCTCAAAGTTAATAGAAAGTTTTCGGTTGATAAAGAAGTGGCTAACTCAAAATGAACTGCTCTGAAAATTGCACATGTGTAAATTACTAGCCATATTTTCCTGTTTTCTTTAAGAATAAGCGGGCCGGCATAATCCAGACCAACGATTTCAAAAATGGCAGCTTCTCGAACTCTATCTACCGGTAAGGGAGGAGTGGATATTTCTTGTGGCTTAAAATCGTATCTTCTGCATATTACACAGTTTCTAATGATTTTTCTTACAGTTTTTCGAAATTTTAAGATCCAAAAATCTTCCCTCAAATTAGCCATTAAAGTTTGTACCCCGGCATGTCCTAGTTTTAGGTGTCTAGATCTAATTATTTTTTCAACTACGGGATGGTCATGCGGAAGTATGACAGGGTATCGAAAATTCATCGTATCTTCTCTCATAAGTATACGCGATTTCAACCTTAGAACTCCAGCGGAATCCGTGATAATCTGGAACAATTTTAATCGATTATCTAGGGGGCCATTAAACGATTGTTCTTGAACTAATTTCAATAATTTATTTTCAGCTTCATTCTTCTCTTTTACAGTTAAAATACTATATTCTCTATCTTCTTTAGCTTTCTTGCAGTTTTGGTAAAATCTATACATCCATCCTATTACGTTAACTAATTTTTCATACGATGAAAATTTTGCAAAAATTTGTTCATTGTGAATATCTAAATTGTTGGCACTAATAATTGATTTTCTTCTTTCGGCATCTATAATTTCAAAATCTGGAAATATTTCTGATTGTGGCCACTCGTTAATTGGTTTCTTTAGCCACTGTGGTCCCTCCCACCATTTGTCTCGGGCTAAAACCTCAGCGGTACAACCCCTTGAAGGCAGGTCCGCAGGATTTAAATGGCCGGGAATGAAATGCCATTTTGAAGGATCACTTAAAGACCGGATTTCTGATACACGGTTATAAACAAAAGGCGCCCAATTTTCATTTCTTTTTATCCAATAAAGTGCATTGGCCGAATCAGTCCAATAAAAAATGTCAATATCATCTAATTTTAAATCCGTTTTGACACTATTTGCTAATCTAGCCCCAATATTGCAAGCCAACAATTCCAACCTCGGAATGGAAATTGTTTTCATAGGAGCAACTCGGCTTCTTGCTTGAACCAATTGACAGAAATTGTCATTCTCACCTTCAAACCGTATAAATATACACGTAGCATACGCTATTTTGCTAGCGTCACAAAAAACGTGCAAAGAATGCAGTTTATCTGCATCCCGAGAAAAACACCTAGGTATTTCAATAGTCCCTAATTTTTCTAATTGTTCTTTCCATTTTTCAAATTTTCTCTTGATAGAAATAGGTAATTCCGTATCCCATGTCACCTTAGCTTTCCAACACTCTTGTAATAATATTTTAGGTTCTAATGTTACAGGACACGTGTATCCGATAGGGTCAAATATTTTGTGTACAGCCGATAAAATGTTTCTTTTGGTTACTTTGCGTTCGTCTTCGGAAATTTCCTTTAAATCAACTGCTAAGGTGTCCCTACTAAAATCCCACATTAGACCCAAAACAGGGACTTTTTCCCCAGTCAAAACTTCTCGAAAACTATGCTCCCACCCGCGAAGCTCGAATTTTGCATCGCTAAGAAGGGTTTTTGACTCTTCGATAAATCTGTTCAGTTGTTCCGTACTATTAACACTCGTAACACAGTTGTCTACATAAAATGATTCTAACAATTTAAGCGCAGTGTTTTTAAATTGCTCCGGTGCGTTTTTTAAATGATATTCTAACGTGGCACCTAAAAGATAGGGGCTACAAGAAATGCCAAATACTACTCTTCTATGTTGAAGAGTTATAATTTTTTGAGGGTCCCCTTCTTCATACCACAGGAATTTCAAGAATGAGCGATCTTTTTCTGTAATGCCAATTTGCAAAAAAGCCTTTTTTATGTCAGCAATTACCCCAATTTTTCCTAATCTAAATCTATTTAATATAGAAGGAATCAGTTCTACGAGGTTAGGCCCCTTTTCAATACAGTCATTTATAGACGGCGAATCCTTTTCCCGAGCTGAACCATCGAAAACTGGCCGCACCTTTGTAGTGGAGTTTTCTTTAAACACCGCTCTATGAGGAAGGAAATGCTCACTACCTAATGTTTTTTTCTGATCAACTTTTTCTATTATTTTCTCATCTAACCAGTCATCGAATACTTGATTATAATCGCTTAATTTTCCTACCCTTTTTAATGAATCGACGCATGTTTTTAATCTACGTCGAGCGATATTTTCGTAACTGGGTAAACGAGGGTGGCCCTGTATCCATGGAAGACTAACCTCATACCTACCCTCGTCATCTACTCTAATGTTACTGAGAAAATGTTCTTTAGTGGCTATTTCTATTTCCTCTCTATTCTTTTTCTCCCCAGGATCGCGAATTCCTAAAGTGTCAAGTTGCCATAACTCGGTAATTTTTGCCTCTTTGACATGCAGCGAAAAAATTAAATTGTTCATATTCTTATTTTCATAACCTTCAGTTTTCCCAAGAATTGTCCAACCTAAACGAGTGTCCATGCAAGCCAATCCGCCCTGTAATTGTTTTAAATGTCCGGTAAATAATTTCCCGGCGACATCTGCACCAATTAACACATGTATCTCATCAGGAGAAAATTCATATAATAAATCATTAACTTTAGTGACTCTATCAGTCAAAACTATTCCGTACCGCTTTATTTCCTTAATAAAGGGTCCTTCCGGTATAGGTGAAATTTCAGAGCAAATTTTTTGTTGGTCTAATACCTCAAATTTACATCGGAAACTATTATCCATATTTCCCAAATTAATCAAATATCTATCGTGTAGTTCTTCACATTGCCGCCCCCCAAATAAGCTATGCACTATTCTCTCTTTACTTATGCTACTATATCCTAACATTTTAGCAGCAAATTTCGATATGTACGATCGCTGCGAACCCGTATCATATAAAATTCTAACATTTCGTACGATATCCCCATTGTATATACGTACAACCAATGTTTGGAGCAAAACTCGTTTTCTAGAAGTTGTATTCGCAAGCATACAATCTTTATTAGCAGTTGAATCCTGTTTAGAATTTTCGCCTAAATTAATTTTACTCTTTTCTATGCACATGAACTGGTGGTGATTTTTCCCGCAATGAGAACAGTTAATTTTACTTTTACAAACTTTTGCTAAGTGGTTGACATTGAAGCAACGAAAGCATGCTCCTTTTCTTAATAAAGCATCTTTTCTTTTCGCCAGTGTCATTTTCCATACCGCTCTACAATTTTGACTACGGTGTTTGTTTTCGCAAAAAACGCACTGTTCTTCCGATTCTTTATCATCCGCATTATACAGTTCGGCTGCCGTAGGAAGAGAAAAATGTTTATCTTTTCGATCGAATTTTGTTTCTCTGTTTACTGAAACATCTTTATCGAAAGAAAACCCACTCTTAGCTAATTTAACCTTTTGCTCCATCTCAACTTCAATCTGTAAAAATTGCATTAAAACATCTAATTTATTAATTCCCTGATTTTTATCTTTATCCTTAACAGTTAAAGTACCAAGATGTCTTTCCCATAATTTAAGAATATCTGAAGGCAATGCCGATTCGACCAGTGGATATAAAATCGACGAATAATTTTCGCTCGATACTCCTAACATTTTCAATGACCGAAGATAAGTTTCGATTTTATCATATAATTTAACAAGCGACAATTTTTGCCCTTGTCCCAAGGAATTATTAATAACTAATCCTAACACTTCGCATATATATACTTCAATTAAAACATCTGTCCTACCAAACCGTGCCTTCAACGATTGCATCGCTTCTGGATAGCTCTCGGCTGTGGGGGGAAAAGAATCCACTATTTCTCTGGCTCGCGATCCTTTCTGTGTAGCCATTATTAGATACTGTATTTTATCTTCATTTGCTATATTATCATCTTCGTGAATTTTCTCAAATTGCCCCCAAAAAGTTAACCAGTTTTTAATTTCACCGTTGAAAGGCTGGAGCTCTAATTTAGGTAACTTAAATTTTCTTCTTGTTGCCATGCTATCTAATGTTACGGAACTATCTGGATTAAGACCTTTTTCTAATTTTTGTATATAACGCGATAATTTAGTTTTTGTTTCGTAAAAAATCGTATTATATTTATCGATAGAATCATATTCTGTATCAAAAGCATCTTGCTTACAGGTTGGGTCTTCAGACAAATTATCAAGAATTTGTTTATCTAAATTTTCAAGTTCATTTTGTTTTGCTTCTAATCTAATCAATACTGAAGACAAGCTATCTAAATCATCAAAATTAGCCTGTATAAGGTCTTCAATTTCTTTAGTTAATTTCGTGAAATTGGAACGAACTGGCGTTCTTAACTTTCGTAATTTTTCCATAATTCTAAATCAAAATTTTTTCTAATTTCTTATTCACTAAACTACAGAGCACCCGATCCCGGCAGGGGCGCCACTTTTATGTGACAACTCCGACTGCCTAAATCAGATAATCACAGCAAGAGCTGCCACACAAAGAATTATCAACATACACATTGATTCTATGAAAAATTATATCATGAAAATTAGGTAAGACATGAAAATTCTTACCTCCTAAATTCCAATTCTACGAGAAAGTCGGGGTATCGGGTGTCCAAATCTTCTAAGCCTTCTACAGCAGCGTAAATATTGAAGACCACTTTAACTCAAAAACAATAATCTTCTTCATTTTCATACTTTTTAATAAAGACGAACACGAATCACAAAAAGACACACACAACAATAATATTTACAAATGGCCGTGACACTTTCACTATTACATCTTTGTTCTACAAAACTTCTAACTGAACTACAAAACAGAAAAAAAGAGAATTGAAATTAATAAACAAAAAATGTTCTCAGTCAAATAAAAAAGTTCGACGCATGCGCCGCAACTTTACGTAAGAGAGTAAAAAGAGTTTCTTGTTTTTCATTGCGCAATAGTTTTTTTCCTGACAGGTGGTGGATGAAAGGAATATGAAATAAGTTCCAAATCCCGACACCTGTTTTTGTGAAATTGTGAACAGCTTTTTTACATTTGTGAAAAATCAAGATATAATTTTGTGAATTTAAATTATCGTTATATTCAGGCTCTCTTTTTTTAATGTAATTTTAAGAATGTGTATGAAAAAAAAAAAAATCTTTACATATGTAAAAGTGACAGATCGGATTTTACTTTCAAATGATTAAATTTGTAAAAGATTTAGTTTAGAGTAAAAAAAAAAATGGAAAAGATCTACTTTTAAGAGACAGAATTTTGTAAAGGGTCTTTTTACTGTGAAAATTTTGTGAAGGTAACATTTTGAAAGTTTAAAATGAAAAGTTAAGTATCTAATGTGATTACAAAAGATATAAAAGCTGAAAAGGGCAGAAAATTCGCTCAAAATATGCACTGCAAGAAGAGACAGAAAAAAGCCTTTCCCACTAGATTTTGAAATTTTAACTAGATTCCGTTACCTTTGATGGTTTAAACAAAATAGTACACAAAATATCTTTCATATGATTTAAAATAAATATTATAAGAGATAAAATTATAAATTTCTTTTTAAAGTGTTTTTGTATATTAAAAAACATGATTTCAAAGCCATTAATAATAATAATATTCGCATTTTTATCATTAAAATTGAAATAGTGTACAGTTAATTTGTTTAATTACAAATTAAAAGACCCAGTTTTACTATTTTAAAAAATGTTGTGCATTTAAAAATAAATAAAACTTTTAAACAACAGTCAAAATAAGATTTAGCATATGTCAATGATACGATTTATAATTATAAAATATTTAAATAAACCAAATAAATTAATACAACTCACCTTCACCTGGAGTTGAATATTGGGGTAATTTTTGGCATAGTACAAAATCATCTCTATAAGCTTTGAAATGTGGACTCGTTTCTGGTATAACCAGCATACGTCTTTTTGTGCCATTAACCATCTAAAAAATAAAGAAAACAAATGCTGAAATAAGTAGAATTAATATCTTAAAATAGAGTTAAAGAGTTGAAAAGAAAATTTACCCACCCCCTCCCTTAAAAATATTTAGACAAACAAATGAAACATTATATATGCCGATATACAAAAAATGCAGCTTTTATCATCATAATCAATGAATAATATGATGATATTCTTTAATAAGTTAAATATTCAGTAACAAAAGCTAACATTTTAATAAATGTTCAACCCATTCATCAAAAATATTTAAAATAGAGTAACAACACTTTCTCAGATGTAAAAGACTTAAAGCAGTATTAAAAAAAATTCTAGAAAACAAATACAACGAAATAAAACGCACAATTACAATTGACGACATCTGTATCGCTTTTATTTCATCACACCCTTAATTAATCGAAATAACAACATGCAAATCCTTTCCTTTAGAAAAAAGATAAACAGTCACTATATTACATAACTATCCCATAAATACAAGGTTTGCTGTTAAAAACAATTTTTGAAAGTAGCGAAGATGTCGCTATTCCCATTTTAATAAAGATGTAAATAAAAAACGTCAAACCCGCAAGCAATCCTCAAGCAACAACAAATGCACGCGAGCAAATTATCCGATTCCAATTTCCCCGCCAACAAGACATTCGGTTTTTACCGCCAAATCACAATCCCGTAACTAAATGATAAGCAAGATTTTATTTGAGCGGGATAGTTGACATAACGAAGATAACACAGCGAAAGGGGGGAGGGGGGGAGACAAAAACGGCTTATTCTGTACTAGAATTATATGAGTTTGTAGAAAATGCCGGTCTAAACTTTGTTGATTATCTTGATCCGCTGGAGAAGATTTTAGAAGAAATAAATTAAGAAACTTTAATTGCTGGACGTATTTTCATCGGGACTGGCTAGAATTTAAGCAGCTCGGTAATGCATTTACCTTAATTAATCTTAAATAAACATATTGGTAGTTTTATGTACGATAGGCAATTTAAACAATAATATATAAAACAATAGCTTTTTTTAACGAATTTTTCGTCTTTACAGATGGATAATTTTCTCAACAAATCTATTTGAAACGTTTAACAAATAAATATAACAACTTATATGTATATTTTTAAACGATTTCGCGACGATTTCTTTTACATAATTTTTAATCTTTTATCGCCAGGTTTTTCAAAACAGAAATTTTTATCTAATTAAAATTTAGAAAATGTCTCGCTTAAATGAGGCAAAAATTTCAATAAAAAATAACTGGTGGAAATAATCACAGAACTGATCTCATAATCTGAACGCCTTTTGCGTCTCCAAGGGTTTAACTGTCATAATGACCAATATACACTCACATGATTAAAATTTATGCCAGGGGTGCAAAAATCTAGGCGCCAGCGTGCATTCTCTCACTACTAAAATTTAAAAGTTTTCTTAGCTGAAAATTTATTAGCCCTCTAGAAAAATTTTACACGAAATATTAGAAGAAAAAAAAAACGAAATAATTTTAGCGGTGTGAGACTGCCTTCTGGCGCTTAGATTTTTGCACCCCTGATTTATGCTATCATAGATGTTAGCAGGCAGAGATTTGAATTTGGGCAACTTTCAAAATGTTTAATTAGAATGTTAATTCCTAGTTAAACAAAACAAATGTAGTTATTTACGTACGTTTACTTGTTCAGATTTACTAGACAATTCTTGATTTTTATCTCGTCGTAAATCTATGTTGATAAATATTAATCGCAAACAAAATTCCAATTACCGTTAGTGCATAAGCGCTGCAAAAATGCCTAATTTAATTTTACGTCACCAAATTCCCTCCTTCGCCACGAAAATTAAGTCAACATTTCACCCCCCCCCCTAAAAAAAGTGCCAGATCTGACAAGAAATCACAGGGTTCGGGAAGAAACGTTTAACCTTTTACTGCAATCCCGCTCCAAATCAAATTCGTACCGTGATTCTAAAGATAGCAAAAATGCTTAATTTTATTTTATGTGACTAAATTCACTCCTCCGCCACGAAAATTATGTTAACGCGACCCCCCCCCCCGAAAAAAAATGTGACGAGACGGAAAAAAAAAAAGCGTGATTTGACGAGAAATTACAGGCTTCGGGAAGAAAAATTTTACCTTTCCCCCCAAACACGCTCCAAATCAAATAAGTACATTAATCTCGACTCACCTTTTTCTTAAAAAGCTCCACCATTTTTTATTTGTCTATTACAAGAAGTATATGAGTAATTTTTCCTCTATGTTAATTTTAATAAGTAAAATGTAGTGTCTGTATAAACTAATGTTCTGGAAACAAATATGAAAAATTACAATTATTTGGAGGTTAACTTTCTTAATTTTTTAAAAAAAATGCGAACGTTTATAACACTCCCCCCCCCCCTTTGTTTCCCAGTATGCACTACGTATCGAGACGATATTGTATATAAAATTATTCGAAAGCAAATGCGGTATTTCTTCTTTTATCATGCATGTGTGAAAATGCATAAGAAAAAAAAAAAAAATCACGGAAGCTACCAAGAAAATAAAGACGATAATCACCCGGTACACGTTTTATATATGCTTTCTAGAGTTAAGTTTTATATGTATATTACAATTTCCTCTTAAATAAAAATAATATTAAAGAAAACAATAGAGGAAGGACTGCCTTAAAGGGCTACTTCAGTCAAATGAAAATACCCGTTCGCTAATGCTAATCCTACGAAAGAAATCTATCAAGATATTTCGGTTGCATTTCAATATTTTTACATTATTTTTCTTGCATTGGATAGCTGAAATTGATATGAATGCAGGCCGTTTTTTACCTTTTCGATTCTGATTATAGATATTTTTCATGAAGGTGCTTTTGCTTTCCAAACCGGTTCCGAAAATGAAAGCGTTCTCATAAAAATATCTGCTTAGAAAATCAAAAAAGTAAAAAACGACCTGCATACAAATCAATCTCAGCTATTCAATGGAAGAAAAAAAAAAACATCATTTAAAAATACTGAAATGCAACTGAGATATCTTTATAAATTTCATCCATAGGATTAGTATTAACGAACGGGTCTTTTCATTTGAATGAAGTAGCCTCTTAATGCATTCGAGGATAGAGGTCTGCACGGGCCGGAATGCCTGGGCCCGGCCCGTAGGAAATTTATTTTGGCCCAGCCCGGCGTAAAGCTCAAAAGTTCGGCCCGGCCCGTTTAAATTTTTATATTTTAGGCCAGGCCCGGCCCGGCCCGTACAGAAATCAGTGAAAACAGGCCCGGCCCGGCAGATTTTTATCATATAATTAAGATTTCTTTAAAGAATACTGCATACATATCTATGGAATGATTTTACAGTATATTTTACAGGAAATACACATTAACAACATTAATGATTACTTAGACTCTTAGGCTTTCAACATTCGAATAAAGATTCATTAAAAATTTAATATGGCTTAGAATAAAAGAAAAAAGAAAGAAAGCTAAAAACATCGTCACTTTTGAAGATATTTGATAAAAGAAGATTTATAAAAATATTTCTATCATTTTATTAAAGGTTTTAAATCCAAATTCATTCTTAAATTCAAAGAAGCTCCTTTCTGGTACATTTCTAAATTCACTTTTTTCTCAGAAATGCATAAGATTAGCAGGTATCTTTATTCAAAAACTATATAATCGAGTGCCGTTATCCATTTTTTGATATAAGCAATTTAAGAATACTTACAAGCAAATAAAATACTGTCATAATTAGCGATTTGAATAGAATTTCCGGAAGCGATAGCACGGGAAGGGAGAAAAACCTGCAATCACTTGAGAAACTATTACATCTCAAAAAGTCATACAAGTATTTTATTTACCAAAAATAAAAAACGTTATTCGATTCCAAATCCCTTCAATAGTTAAGCTTATCACTTTTATACTTTTACAATTTAAATTTAATCAGAAATTAATTTAAAAACCATCAAGAAGTATATATCCAAAGATAAAGCTAACATAAGTTCTTTATCGCTGTTAATAATTTTACAAATCATGTTTACTGCCCTACAGATCTTGAGAACAATTAAGTCTAGTTCCGGTCCGGCCAGTCTATATGTAGAAAAATAATGCAAGCTTGATCTCGGACCGGCATGAGTCAGCTAAAAAAAATATTAAAACGAGTTGCACACAATGTAATTCTCCGATCCTGATCTCTACACTGTACATTTTTATATTGATGCTGTCAAACTAGTATGGCTCGTGACGCACACTTATACTTATTCTCGTTAAAACCATTGGAAATAGCTCATATTTTATCGTTCCAGCTCAAATCTTCAGAACGGGCCGGTAGGCCCGAAAATTTTTTTAATCGGCCGGCCCGGCCCGTTAGAAAATTTGAAACGATTCCGCCGGCCCGCGGGCCGGGCCCGTGCAGACCTCTATTCGAGGACCCTGGACCCGAATTGTCTTATGCGAGACTCTTTACAGATCAATTTATATTCGCTTAATTATATTTCTAAAAGTATACTCAGTATCCCTAGCGTGGGGGGTATGGGGGTAGGGGTGGGTGCTACACAGAGGTCAGGAAAAAATAGAAGTTGGTTTTTTCATATCCTAACCAACATCTTCATATTTAAAATACCAGGGTTTTTTTTTCCTTTTTTTTTTTTTTTTTTTTTTTTTTTTTTACTTTAAAATAGTGAAGTTATTTTAAATGCAATTCTTAAAATATTGCTTAGCACGACGAACTGCGTGATCCTGCAATCTAGCGCGAACTAAACCGTATTTATTTATTTATTTTAAAAGAAAAATTAGGATAAATCAGATTATGTCAATTTAGGATCCTGGGCCAAGAGTCCTGCATCGGTTGGGCTATATCCGATTCAGATCTAACAACAAAAAACTTAGTTGACCCGTAATGAAAGAAAATCGACAATCTTATCTACAATGTGAATTTTATCTTTTATGTAGAAAAATAAACACTTAAAGAGTCATTCATATTCAAACACATACTTTTTAAATCTAAAATCATGTTACGAACTTTCCATTGGAAAATCGGGTTAACCGATACTGAGCCTTAAAAACTCAATTCTGAAACTCACTTGAACCCGAAACAATTAGATCCGACAATTCAACTCGCAAGTAAAATCGGGTTATCCAGTCGACGCAGACGCAGTGCTCTATCTGGACCCTAGCCATGCTGATTCACCCGTAAAGTCCGTACGGAACTGCTACAACAAATAACTGCATTACTTATCGTATTTCGAATGTATGTTTTTCGCGGCTTTTCCGCAAACTTACGAAAATCGCATCTTTTTCAAAATCCTTTGATGGAATTAGCGATTCTTTCCGTAGTCGTGTCCTTTCCGCGATCCTTTGACAAAATTCGAATTCTTTCTATGATCCTTTGACAAATTTTGGGTTTTTACAGCTATTCTTTCATGAAAATTGGATTTTTTTCGATACTACGACGAAATTTGCGTTTTCCCGCTGTTTTTTGACGTCGTTATTTTCTGCGATTCTAAGATGAAATTTCCCTTTTTTTTTTTCTTTACGCGATCCTTTATTCAAAATTCGCGCGTTATTTTACGATCCTTTGACAAAATTTGTTTTTTTTTTTTTTTTTTTTTTCGCAGCACTTTGACGAAATTAGTATTTTTTTACGGCATTTTCGAGAAAATTTATGGGTGTAAGTTAAAAATTTGGCCAAGACTGAAAATATTTTGGATTCCCTCCCCCCCCTTCCACTGAATAAGCACATATGCACGCACCGATGAACCATTTAGACAAAACACAATACATTAAACTATTATCTGCAGTAAAATTCAATGATGTTGAAACCAATTTTAAAAAAAAGTGCAAGTGCTTGTAAAACATTCATAAGCATGTCAACAGCATGGAACTACACTATATTGCCATTGATTATGGGACACTTGCGATTTTAGACATTTTACTAAATATCTAGAAAAATACATGAGGAATCATCTCGAAACTCTTAGTGTATAAATATAATAGTATACGTCATACATCTCCGTGAAGATTTTTTACCGAAAGTCCATAGGGGACCATCAACAAATTAAAAAAGAATGAATATCTTTTGAATAACCCTGTCAAAACTAATGTAGCAAAAGGGCTCAAACTCTAGATTATGATTGAATGCCTTATTGTAATACACTGTGTTCATTTTTATGCAAATAGCATGCATACTCGCAGAGTAATTAAGGTTTTTATAAAAATGTTCCCAAATTTTTCCAAGTTTTTTCCTTATAATTTTCAGAGTTCTTAATATAAAATGATATTTTTTTTCAGAAAATATGACAAACAACATTGCACACAGTACCTTGTAATCAGAATTAAAAAAATAATGAAAATTGTATACAAAATGAGTTGGTTTACTAAATAATTTTTTACTGCGCATGCGTCAACGATATCAAAATTTCATTTGCATATTATGTTAGCTAAATGTATAGAGCAACTTTTGTGAAAGTCACAAAATCATAACTTGAAAATTCTGAAAATAATCGTCAATTGAATAAGTTGAAAATCTGTTGTTCTCAAAATGAAGCAAAAACAAGAGGGGTTGTATCCATATATTCATTGATTAGTGTCAATATAGAATACACAATACGGGATGTTACGACTACTTTTGGATAAAATCCCTCATTTTTTTGCTTCATTTTGGAAACAACGGATTTTGTCCTTTTTCTATAGACGATTACTTTCAGAATTTTCAAGCTATAATTTTGAGACTTTTACAAAAGTTGCTCTATACATTTAGCTAACATAATATGCAAATGAAATTTTGATATCTTTGACGCATGCGCAGTAAAAAATTATTTAGTAAACCTACTCATTTTTCATACAATTTTTATTATTTTTTAATTCTGATTACAGGGTAGTGTGTGCAATGTTGTTTGTCATATTTTCTGAAAAAAATATTATTTTATATTAAGAACTTTGAAAATTATAAGGGAAAAACTTAGAAAAAATTGGGGCCATTTTTCTAAAAACCTTAATTACTCTGCAAGTATGCATGCTATTTGCATAAAAATGAACACAGTGTATTACAATAAGGCATTCAATCATAATCTAGAGTTTGAGCGCTTTTGCTACATTAGTTTTGACAGGGTTATTCAAAAGATATTCATTCTTTTTTAATTTGTTGACGGTCCCCTATGGAGTTTCGGTAAAAAATCTTCACGGAGATGTATGACGTATACTATTATATTTATACACTAAGAGTTTCGAGATGATTCCTCATGTATTTTTCTAGATATTTAGTAAAATGTCTAAAATCGCAAGTGTCCCATAATCAATGGCAATATAGTGTATTAAGGAAGAGGAACTGACATATCCTTAAAATAGTGAAGCTTCAACTGTAACCGCTTTCGCAGGGATTCATTACTACCGCGCCAAACTTTAACCAATAAAATTATGCAGAAAACTTCTTTTTATTCAAATGACTCATTAACAGAAATCTTCAATTAAAAAGAATTACAAAAACTAATATTTACTTTAACTGGTAACAGTTTACTTCTGTGGTAATACATGCGCCACATTGTGACAGCCAAAACTATGTCAGTAAAAAGATTACAACACCTCGCCAAACTGACACCAGTTAAAAGAAATACAAATTTTTTACCACATTTCTCAATGTATTTTTTAGTCAATAAGGCTCTAAAATAAGACGAAATTTTCTAGTTAAGTTTACTGGTGGGATATTTTACAGACGGTAATGAGAAACTGTAAATCTGATTAAATGAAACAGCCGCCATATTGTGACAACCAACTCAGTTACTTCACTCGCCACTGATAGACAATAGACTATATGTCTCCTCCTTTTTATTCATAACTCCATTGTCAACAGTTAACAGCATTTGAGAATTTAATTCATACAGGCTACAGCTAAAAAAACTTAGTTCACATGCTATGGACACTTAAAATCAGAAGAGATTGTGAATAGAAAAATTTTGCTTGAAATTCACAGCAAATTTTCTGAAAGGTTATAGCAGAGGGAAGAGGGGGGGACCTCCGTTCCGACATTACGTGTTTTTTTCTGCTATCTTTTAACAAAAGTAGCGATTTTTTGACAAAATTTGCGCCTTTCTTGCGATTTTTTGCTAAATTTGCTTTTTTTCGCGATCTTTTGACGACATTTACCTTTATTCTCACGATCGTTTAACGAAAATCTCGTTCTCTTCGCGATCACTTTTTAATGAAATTCGCGTTTTTTTTTTTTTTTTTTTTTTTTTTTTCCCAGAATCTTTAGTCGAAATTTGAAGCTTCTCTACGATTTTTCGCCAAAATTAGCATATTTTCCACAATTTTTCGAAGAAATCCGCGCATATTAAAAGATCTTTTGACGAAAATAGTACCCCCCTCTCCATATTCAGTCCTAGGACTGCTGAGTCATCTTGAAAAAGAGAGAAGAGACCATAGCGCAAGGAAAAAAAAAAGACTAAAATTGAAAAAAAAAAATCACTTTTTCTCTTTACTTAAAAGTTTTGGATACATAGTCGATGCACTAAAATTTAATACCATCTTCAGAATGCATTTCAGTCAATTACGAAAAAATTGCAAGTTTCATCAATTTTCTAGCAGAAAAATATTGCAAATCTCGACGATTCGTCGTGTGAAAAATAAAGAAATTTACCAAATGATCTCAGAGGAAAATCACGAAATTCATCGAATGATTTCGTAGAAATATCACAAAATTCACCGAATTATCACGGGGACAAAACATGAAATTCGTCAAATTTTCTAGCAGGAAGTACAGTGATGTTCATCAAATTGTCTAAAAAAAATTATGTAATTTCAGGGATGAGATTGACCAAAAAGCAAAAAAGCTGAAAACTGCGCGAACGCCGTTTGAGCAATGACAGGAATTTCAATCGCAACAAATATAATTGCTATTAATATATATAAATTACATACAATTTTGCTTTGCGTAAATTAAAAAGAAATTATTAACATGAAATAGGCAGAAAGTATTTGATTACTCTAATGAAATTTTATTTTACTAATATCAGGGGTGATTGCGACTCGAAATGAAAAATCCTGAAAATTAACTGATACATAGTACAAAACCCTGAAAATTATTGAATGCAAAATGTACCAATTTCAAAAGGTCTCATTCACTTAAAAAGATTTGGAACAGCAAAAGAAAAAAAAAACTTTTTAAGCAAAAACAATTTTTGAGAAAAGTGATTTAAAAAAAAGTAGCCACAAAATCAGTTTTTAAAGCAGCAAAAACAGTTTTTGGAACAGAAAGTTCCACTCCAGCAATAACCTTTTTTTTGGCAATCTTTTGATGAAATCAATCGTTTTTTTATCGCGATCTTTTCACGAAATTGGCCGTTTTTTCGCGCTTATTTGACGAAATTTGCAGTTTTGTCGCGATTATTTGATGAAATTGATCGTTTTTTGCGATTTTTTGGACAAAATTGGTCGTTTTTTCGCGATATTTTTTTGACAAAATTGATCGTTTTAACGCGATCTTTTGACGAAATTGATCGTTTTAACGCGATTGTTTGACGAAAAGAATCATTTTTTGCGATTTTTTGACAAAATTGATATTTTTTTCGCGATTTTTTGACGAAATTAATCGTTTTTGGAGATTTTTTGACAAAATTGATCTTTTTTCAAAATTGGTCGTTTTTTAGCGATTTTTTTGAGAAAATTGATTGTTTTTCCGAGATTTTTAACGAAATTGATCGGGTTTTTTTTACCATTTTTTTGACAAAATTGATCGTTTTTTACAATTTTTTGACGAAATTGATCGTATTTTCATGATTTTTTGAGGAAATTTGCCTTTTCTTAATTACGAAATTCCCGTTTTTACCCCGCCGATTCTATAAAGGAATTAATTTTTTGCGCGATTCTTTAAAGAAATTCATGTTTTTTCCGTTAATCTTTGACGAAATGTTCGTTTTTCCCGTAATTTTTTTTTTCGAAATTTGCGGTGTTTTTTAATGTCCGAATTTTTTACTAAACGCAACGGTATCATAAATTAGGAAGGATCGATCGAAAAACCTGGAAATCCGGGGTACATCCGGAACACAATCACCCCTGCAATATATGGCACATGAATAAAAGCCCTTATTGGCATGATTTTTTTTTTTAAATTGAAATTTTGAAAACAGTAAGACATTTTTGACTAAATATTAAGGAGAAGGAAAAGAAATAGAAATTTTGTTTGTTCTTTTAGCTTTGCTCTTGCAAAAGGTAAATTTCTTTTTCCTGCTTTCTTTCTGTATATTTGTGGATATTTTTTGTACTGAGATTGAGATGGATGACACAGTACAAGGGGTGATTCTGAGTTTTGAAAAATTGCATCTGAAATTCACAGCAATTTTTCTGAAAAGTTATAGCAGAGGAAGGTGGGGTATCCCTCGTGGTTCTAATTATTATAGGGGTTTTTTTCTGTATTTTTTTTTTTACGAAATTCGCGCTTTTTTTTGGGGGGGGGGGGGCAAAATTCATCTTTTTTTGCGATTCTTTAAAAAAATGCAAGTTTTTTTCTGTGATCCCGTAACAAAACTTGTGTTTTGCCGCGATCTTTGAGTAAAATCACGTATTTTACTGCAATATTTTAAAGAAATTTATGTTTTTTCCGTGATACTTTAAAAAAAAAATGCGTTTTTCCCGCGATCCTTTGACGATATATCTGATTTTCCTACAATCTTTTGACGAAAATCTTGTTTTTCTCACGATCTTTTCCAAGTTTTCTGCGTTCTTTCGCAATTCTGTGTCAAAGTTTGTGTTTATTTCGCGATCATTAGATGGAAATCATGTTTTTCTGTGATTTTTTAAAACGAAATTTGCGTTTTTTTCCGCAGTCCTTTGACAAAAATTGCGATTTTCCCGTGATCTTTTGATGAAAATCGCGTTTTTCCCGCAATTCTGGGAAGGTGGTGGATTGATCCTTAAAAGTTTTACGTGTTTTCTCTGCAGGCCTTTGACGAAATCCACTCTTTTCCCGTGATTCTTTAATTATATCCTTTAACAAATTTGCGTTTTTCCATGATTCTTTGACGATATTTCCGTTTCTCCCGTGATCTTTTGTCAACATATTCGTTTTTCCCGTGATTTATTTTTTTTTCATTTGAAGAATTTTTTTTCTTTTTCCACGATTTTTTGTGAAATTTCCGCTTTTTAGTCGCGAAATTCCCCTGCAATATATGGCACATGAATAAAAGCCCTTATTAGCATGTTTTTTTTTTTTTTTTTTTTTTTTAATTGAAATTTTGAAAACAGTAAGACATTTTTGACTAAATATTAAGGAGAAGGGAAAAAAATAGAAATTTTGTTTGTTCTTTTAGCTTTGCTCTTGCAAAAGGTAAATTCCTTTTTCCTGCTTTCTTTCTGTATATTTGTGGATATTTTTTGTACTGAGATTGAGATGGATGACACAGTACAAGGGGTGATTCTGAGTTTTGAAAAATTGCATCTGAAATTCACAGCAATTTTTCTGAAAAGTTATAGCAGAGGAAGGTGGGGTATCCCTCGTGGTTCTAATTATTATAGGGGTTTTTTTCTGTATTTTTTTTTTTACGAAATTCGCGCTTTTTTTTTTGGGGGGGGGGGGGCAAAATTCATCTTTTTTTGCGATTCTTTAAAAAAATGCAAGTTTTTTTCTGTGATCCCGTAACAAAACTTGTGTTTTGCCACGATCCTTTGAGTAAAATCACGTATTTTACTGCAATATTTTAAAGAAATTTATGTTTTTTCCGTGATACTTTTTAAAAAAAATTGCGTTTTTCCCGCGATCCTTTGACGATATATCTGATTTTCTTACAATCTTTTGACGAAAATCTTGTTTTTCTCACGATCTTTTCCAAGTTTTCTGCTTTCTTTCGCGATTCTTTGTCAAAGTTTGTGTTTATTTCGCGATCATTGGATGGAAATCATGTTTTTCTGTGATTTTTTAAAACGAAATTTGCGTTTTTTTCTGCAGTCCTTTGACAAAAATTGCGATTTCCCCGTGATCTTTTGATGAAAATCGCGTTTTTCCTGCAATTCTGGGAAGGTGGTGGAATGATCCTTAAAAGTTTTACGTGTTTTCTCTGCAAGCCTTTGACGAAATCCACTCTTTTCCCGTGATTCTTTATTATATCCTTTAACAAATTAGCGTTTTTCCATGATTCTTTGACGATATTTCCGTTTCTCCCGTGATCTTTTGTCAAAATATTCGTTTTTCCCGTGATTTTTTTTTTTTTTTTTTCATTTGAAGAATTTTTTTTTCTTTTTCCACGATTTTTTGTGAAATTTCCGCTTTTTAGTCGCGAAATTCCCCTGCAATATATGGCACATGAATAAAAGCCCTTATTAGCATGTTTTTTTTTTTTTTTTTTAATTGAAATTTTGAAAACAGTAAGACATTTTTGACTAAATATTAAGGAGAAGGGAAAAAAATAGAAATTTTGTTTGTTCTTTTAGCTTTGCTCTTGCAAAAGGTAAATTTCTTTTTCCTGCTTTCTTTCTGTATATTTGTGGATATTTTTTGTACTGAGATTGAGATGGATGACACAGTACAAGGGGTGATTCTGAGTTTTGAAAAATTGCATCTGAAATTCACAGCAATTTTTCTGAAAAGTTATAGCAGAGGAAGATGGGGTATCCCTCGTGGTTCTAATTATTATAGGGTTTTTTTTCTGTATTTTTTTTTTTACGAAATTCGCGCTTTTTTTTTGGGGGGGGGGGGGCAAATTCATCTTTTTTTGCGATTCTTTAAAAAAATGCAAGTTTTTTTCTGTGATCCCGTAACAAAACTTGTGTTTTGCCACGATCCTTTGAGTAAAATCACGTATTTTACTGCAATATTTTAAAGAAATTTATGTTTTTTCCGTGATACTTTTTAAAAAAAATTGCGTTTTTCCCGCGATCCTTTGACGATATATCTGATTTTCTTACAATCTTTTGACGAAAATCTTGTTTTTCTCACGATCTTTTCCAAGTTTTCTGCTTTCTTTCGCGATTCTTTGTCAAAGTTTGTGTTTATTTCGCGATCATTGGATGGAAATCATGTTTTTCTGTGATTTTTTAAAACGAAATTTGCGTTTTTTTCTGCAGTCCTTTGACAAAAATTGCGATTTCCCCGTGATCTTTTGATGAAAATCGCGTTTTTCCTGCAATTCTGGGAAGGTGGTGGAATGATCCTTAAAAGTTTTACGTGTTTTCTCTGCAAGCCTTTGACGAAATCCACTCTTTTCCCGTGATTCTTTATTATATCCTTTAACAAATTTGCGTTTTTCCATGATTCTTTGACGATATTTCCGTTTCTCCCGTGATCTTTTGTCAAAATATTCGTTTTTCCCGTGATTTTTTTTTTTTTTTTTCATTTGAAGAATTTTTTTTTCTTTTTCCACGATTTTTTGTGAAATTTCCGCTTTTTAGTCGCGAAATTCCCCTGCAATATATGGCACATGAATAAAAGCCCTTATTAGCATGTTTTTTTTTTTTTTAATTGAAATTTTGAAAACAGTAAGACATTTTTGACTAAATATTAAGGAGAAGGGAAAAAAATAGAAATTTTGTTTGTTCTTTTAGCTTTGCTCTTGCAAAAGGTAAATTTCTTTTTCCTGCTTTCTTTCTGTATATTTGTGGATATTTTTTGTACTGAGATTGAGATGGATGACACAGTACAAGGGGTGATTCTGAGTTTTGAAAAATTGCATCTGAAATTCACAGCAATTTTTCTGAAAAGTTATAGCAGAGGAAGGTGGGGTATCCCTCGTGGTTCTAATTATTATAGGGTTTTTTTCTGTATTTTTTTTTTACGAAATTCGCGCTTTTTTTTGGGGGGGGGGGGGGCAAAATTCATCTTTTTTTGCGATTCTTTAAAAAAATGCAAGTTTTTTTCTGTGATCCCGTAACAAAACTTGTGTTTTGCCACGATCCTTTGAGTAAAATCACGTATTTTACTGCAATATTTTAAAGAAATTTATGTTTTTTCCGTGATACTTTTTAAAAAAAATTGCGTTTTTCCCGCGATCCTTTGACGATATATCTGATTTTCTTACAATCTTTTGACGAAAATCTTGTTTTTCTCACGATCTTTTCCAAGTTTTCTGCTTTCTTTCGCGATTCTTTGTCAAAGTTTGTGTTTATTTCGCGATCATTGGATGGAAATCATGTTTTTCTGTGATTTTTTAAAACGAAATTTGCGTTTTTTTCTGCAGTCCTTTGACAAAAATTGCGATTTCCCCGTGATCTTTTGATGAAAATCGCGTTTTTCCTGCAATTCTGGGAAGGTGGTGGAATGATCCTTAAAAGTTTTACGTGTTTTCTCTGCAAGCCTTTGACGAAATCCACTCTTTTCCCGTGATTCTTTATTATATCCTTTAACAAATTTGCGTTTTTCCATGATTCTTTGACGATATTTCCGTTTCTCCCGTGATCTTTTGTCAAAATATTCGTTTTTCCCGTGATTTTTTTTTTTTTTTTTCATTTGAAGAATTTTTTTTTCTTTTTCCACGATTTTTTGTGAAATTTCCGCTTTTTAGTCGCGAAATTCCCCTGCAATATATGGCACATGAATAAAAGCCCTTATTAGCATGTTTTTTTTTTTTTTTTAATTGAAATTTTGAAAACAGTAAGACATTTTTGACTAAATATTAAGGAGAAGGGAAAAAAATAGAAATTTTGTTTGTTCTTTTAGCTTTGCTCTTGCAAAAGGTAAATTTCTTTTTCCTGCTTTCTTTCTGTATATTTGTGGATATTTTTTGTACTGAGATTGAGATGGATGACACAGTACAAGGGGTGATTCTGAGTTTTGAAAAATTGCATCTGAAATTCACAGCAATTTTTCTGAAAAGTTATAGCAGAGGAAGGTGGGGTATCCCTCGTGGTTCTAATTATTATAGGGGTTTTTTTCTGTATTTTTTTTTTACGAAATTCGCGCTTTTTTTTGGGGGGGGGGGGCAAAATTCATCTTTTTTTGCGATTCTTTAAAAAAATGCAAGTTTTTTTCTGTGATCCCGTAACAAAACTTGTGTTTTGCCACGATCCTTTGAGTAAAATCACGTATTTTACTGCAATATTTTAAAGAAATTTATGTTTTTTCCGTGATACTTTTTAAAAAAAATTGCGTTTTTCCCGCGATCCTTTGACGATATATCTGATTTTCTTACAATCTTTTGACGAAAATCTTGTTTTTCTCACGATCTTTTCCAAGTTTTCTGCTTTCTTTCGCGATTCTTTGTCAAAGTTTGTGTTTATTTCGCGATCATTGGATGGAAATCATGTTTTTCTGTGATTTTTTAAAACGAAATTTGCGTTTTTTTCTGCAGTCCTTTGACAAAAATTGCGATTTTCCCGTGATCTTTTGATGAAAATCGCGTTTTTCCCGCAATTCTGGGAAGGTGGTGGATTGATCCTTAAAAGTTTTACGTGTTTTCTCTGCAGGCCTTTGACGAAATCCACTCTTTTCCCGTGATTCTTTAATTATATCCTTTAACAAATTTGCGTTTTTCCATGATTCTTTGACGATATTTCCGTTTCTCCCGTGATCTTTTGTCAACATATTCGTTTTTCCCGTGATTTATTTTTTTTTCATTTGAAGAATTTTTTTTCTTTTTCCACGATTTTTTGTGAAATTTCCGCTTTTTAGTCGCGAAATTCCCCTGCAATATATGGCACATGAATAAAAGCCCTTATTAGCATGTTTTTTTTTTTTTTTTTTTTTTTAATTGAAATTTTGAAAACAGTAAGACATTTTTGACTAAATATTAAGGAGAAGGGAAAAAAATAGAAATTTTGTTTGTTCTTTTAGCTTTGCTCTTGCAAAAGGTAAATTTCTTTTTCCTGCTTTCTTTCTGTATATTTGTGGATATTTTTTGTACTGAGATTGAGATGGATGACACAGTACAAGGGGTGATTCTGAGTTTTGAAAAATTGCATCTGAAATTCACAGCAATTTTTCTGAAAAGTTATAGCAGAGGAAGGTGGGGTATCCCTCGTGGTTCTAATTATTATAGGGGTTTTTTTCTGTATTTTTTTTTTTACGAAATTCGCGCTTTTTTTTGGGGGGGGGGGGGCAAAATTCATCTTTTTTTGCGATTCTTTAAAAAAATGCAAGTTTTTTTCTGTGATCCCGTAACAAAACTTGTGTTTTGCCACGATCCTTTGAGTAAAATCACGTATTTTACTGCAATATTTTAAAGAAATTTATGTTTTTTCCGTGATACTTTTTAAAAAAAATTGCGTTTTTCCCGCGATCCTTTGACGATATATCTGATTTTCTTACAATCTTTTGACGAAAATCTTGTTTTTCTCACGATCTTTTCCAAGTTTTCTGCTTTCTTTCGCGATTCTTTGTCAAAGTTTGTGTTTATTTCGCGATCATTGGATGGAAATCATGTTTTTCTGTGATTTTTTAAAACGAAATTTGCGTTTTTTTCTGCAGTCCTTTGACAAAAATTGCGATTTTCCCGTGATCTTTTGATGAAAATCGCGTTTTTCCCGCAATTCTGGGAAGGTGGTGGATTGATCCTTAAAAGTTTTACGTGTTTTCTCTGCAGGCCTTTGACGAAATCCACTCTTTTCCCGTGATTCTTTAATTATATCCTTTAACAAATTTGCGTTTTTCCATGATTCTTTGACGATATTTCCGTTTCTCCCGTGATCTTTTGTCAACATATTCGTTTTTCCCGTGATTTATTTTTTTTTCATTTGAAGAATTTTTTTTCTTTTTCCACGATTTTTTGTGAAATTTCCGCTTTTTAGTCGCGAAATTCCCCTGCAATATATGGCACATGAATAAAAGCCCTTATTAGCATGTTTTTTTTTTTTTTTTTTTTAATTGAAATTTTGAAAACAGTAAGACATTTTTGACTAAATATTAAGGAGAAGGGAAAAAAATAGAAATTTTGTTTGTTCTTTTAGCTTTGCTCTTGCAAAAGGTAAATTTCTTTTTCCTGCTTTCTTTCTGTATATTTGTGGATATTTTTTGTACTGAGATTGAGATGGATGACACAGTACAAGGGGTGATTCTGAGTTTTGAAAAATTGCATCTGAAATTCACAGCAATTTTTCTGAAAAGTTATAGCAGAGGAAGGTGGGGTATCCCTCGTGGTTCTAATTATTATAGGGGTTTTTTTCTGTATTTTTTTTTTTACGAAATTCGCGCTTTTTTTTGGGGGGGGGGGGGCAAAATTCATCTTTTTTTGCGATTCTTTAAAAAAATGCAAGTTTTTTTCTGTGATCCCGTAACAAAACTTGTGTTTTGCCACGATCCTTTGAGTAAAATCACGTATTTTACTGCAATATTTTAAAGAAATTTATGTTTTTTCCGTGATACTTTTTAAAAAAAATTGCGTTTTTCCCGCGATCCTTTGACGATATATCTGATTTTCTTACAATCTTTTGACGAAAATCTTGTTTTTCTCAAGATCTTTTCCAAGTTTTCTGCTTTCTTTCGCGATTCTTTGTCAAAGTTTGTGTTTATTTCGCGATCATTGGATGGAAATCATGTATTTCTGTGATTTTTTAAAACGAAATTTGCGTTTTTTTCTGCAGTCCTTTGACAAAAATTGCGATTTCCCCGTGATCTTTTGATGAAAATCGCGTTTTTCCTGCAATTCTGGGAAGGTGGTGGAATGATCCTTAAAAGTTTTACGTGTTTTCTCTGCAAGCCTTTGACGAAATCCACTCTTTTCCCGTGATTCTTTATTATATCCTTTAACAAATTTGCGTTTTTCCATGATTCTTTGACGATATTTCCGTTTCTCCCGTGATCTTTTGTCAAAATATTCGTTTTTCCCGTGATTTTTTTTTTTTTTTTTTCATTTGAAGAATTTTTTTTTCTTTTTCCACGATTTTTTGTGAAATTTCCGCTTTTTAGTCGCGAAATTCCCCTGCAATATATGGCACATGAATAAAAGCCCTTATTAGCATGTTTTTTTTTTTTTTTTTTTAATTGAAATTTTGAAAACAGTAAGACATTTTTGACTAAATATTAAGGAGAAGGGAAAAAAATAGAAATTTTGTTTGTTCTTTTAGCTTTGCTCTTGCAAAAGGTAAATTTCTTTTTCCTGCTTTCTTTCTGTATATTTGTGGATATTTTTTGTACTGAGATTGAGATGGATGACACAGTACAAGGGGTGATTCTCAGTTTTGAAAAATTGCATCTGAAATTCACAGCAATTTTTCTGAAAAGTTATAGCAGAGGAAGGTGGGGTATCCCTCGTGGTTCTAATTATTATAGGGTTTTTTTTCTGTATTTTTTTTTTACGAAATTCGCGCTTTTTTTTTGGGGGGGGGGGCAAAATTCATCTTTTTTTGCGATTCTTTAAAAAAATGCAAGTTTTTTTCTGTGATCCCGTAACAAAACTTGTGTTTTGCCACGATCCTTTGAGTAAAATCACGTATTTTACTGCAATATTTTAAAGAAATTTATGTTTTTTCCGTGATACTTTTTAAAAAAAATTGCGTTTTTCCCGCGATCCTTTGACGATATATCTGATTTTCTTACAATCTTTTGACGAAAATCTTGTTTTTCTCACGATCTTTTCCAAGTTTTCTGCTTTCTTTCGCGATTCTTTGTCAAAGTTTGTGTTTATTTCGCGATCATTGGATGGAAATCATGTTTTTCTGTGATTTTTTAAAACGAAATTTGCGTTTTTTTCTGCAGTCCTTTGACAAAAATTGCGATTTCCCCGTGATCTTTTGATGAAAATCGCGTTTTTCCTGCAATTCTGGGAAGGTGGTGGAATGATCCTTAAAAGTTTTACGTGTTTTCTCTGCAAGCCTTTGACGAAATCCACTCTTTTCCCGTGATTCTTTATTATATCCTTTAACAAATTTGCGTTTTTCCATGATTCTTTGACGATATTTCCGTTTCTCCCGTGATCTTTTGTCAAAATATTCGTTTTTCCCGTGATTTTTTTTTTTTTTTTTTCATTTGAAGAATTTTATTTTCTTTTTCCACGATTTTTTGTGAAATTTCCGCTTTTTAGTCGCGAAATTCCCCTGCAATATATGGCACATGAATAAAAGCCCTTATTAGCATGTTTTTTTTTTTTTTTTTAATTGAAATTTTGAAAACAGTAAGACATTTTTGACTAAATATTAAGGAGAAGGGAAAAAAATAGAAATTTTGTTTGTTCTTTTAGCTTTGCTCTTGCAAAAGGTAAATTTCTTTTTCCTGCTTTCTTTCTGTATATTTGTGGATATTTTTTGTACTGAGATTGAGATGGATGACACAGTATAAGGGGTGATTCTGAGTTTTGAAAAATTGCATCTGAAATTCACAGCAATTTTTCTGAAAAGTTATAGCAGAGGAAGGTGGGGTATCCCTCGTGGTTCTAATTATTATAGGGGTTTTTTTCTGTATTTTTTTTTTTACGAAATTCGCGCTTTTTTTTGGGGGGGGGGGGCAAAATTCATCTTTTTTTGCGATTCTTTAAAAAAATGCAAGTTTTTTTCTGTGATCCCGTAACAAAACTTGTGTTTTGCCACGATCCTTTGAGTAAAATCACGTATTTTACTGCAATATTTTAAAGAAATTTATGTTTTTTCCGTGATACTTTTTAAAAAAAATTGCGTTTTTCCCGCGATCCTTTGACGATATATCTGATTTTCTTACAATCTTTTGACGAAAATCTTGTTTTTCTCACGATCTTTTCCAAGTTTTCTGCTTTCTTTCGCGATTCTTTGTCAAAGTTTGTGTTTATTTCGCGATCATTGGATGGAAATCATGTTTTTCTGTGATTTTTTAAAACGAAATTTGCGTTTTTTTCTGCAGTCCTTTGACAAAAATTGCGATTTTCCCGTGATCTTTTGATGAAAATCGCGTTTTTCCCGCAATTCTGGGAAGGTGGTGGATTGATCCTTAAAAGTTTTACGTGTTTTCTCTGCAGGCCTTTGACGAAATCCACTCTTTTCCCGTGATTCTTTAATTATATCCTTTAACAAATTTGCGTTTTTCCATGATTCTTTGACGATATTTCCGTTTCTCCCGTGATCTTTTGTCAACATATTCGTTTTTCCCGTGATTTATTTTTTTTTCATTTGAAGAATTTTTTTTCTTTTTCCACGATTTTTTGTGAAATTTCCGCTTTTTAGTCGCGAAATTCCCCTGCAATATATGGCACATGAATAAAAGCCCTTATTAGCATGTTTTTTTTTTTTTTTTTTTTTTTAATTGAAATTTTGAAAACAGTAAGACATTTTTGACTAAATATTAAGGAGAAGGGAAAAAAATAGAAATTTTGTTTGTTCTTTTAGCTTTGCTCTTGCAAAAGGTAAATTTCTTTTTCCTGCTTTCTTTCTGTATATTTGTGGATATTTTTTGTACTGAGATTGAGATGGATGACACAGTACAAGGGGTGATTCTGAGTTTTGAAAAATTGCATCTGAAATTCACAGCAATTTTTCTGAAAAGTTATAGCAGAGGAAGGTGGGGTATCCCTCGTGGTTCTAATTATTATAGGGGTTTTTTTCTGTATTTTTTTTTTTACGAAATTCGCGCTTTTTTTTGGGGGGGGGGGGGGCAAAATTCATCTTTTTTTGCGATTCTTTAAAAAAATGCAAGTTTTTTTCTGTGATCCCGTAACAAAACTTGTGTTTTGCCACGATCCTTTGAGTAAAATCACGTATTTTACTGCAATATTTTAAAGAAATTTATGTTTTTTCCGTGATACTTTTTAAAAAAAATTGCGTTTTTCCCGCGATCCTTTGACGATATATCTGATTTTCTTACAATCTTTTGACGAAAATCTTGTTTTTCTCACGATCTTTTCCAAGTTTTCTGCTTTCTTTCGCGATTCTTTGTCAAAGTTTGTGTTTATTTCGCGATCATTGGATGGAAATCATGTTTTTCTGTGATTTTTTAAAACGAAATTTGCGTTTTTTTCTGCAGTCCTTTGACAAAAATTGCGATTTTCCCGTGATCTTTTGATGAAAATCGCGTTTTTCCCGCAATTCTGGGAAGGTGGTGGATTGATCCTTAAAAGTTTTACGTGTTTTCTCTGCAGGCCTTTGACGAAATCCACTCTTTTCCCGTGATTCTTTAATTATATCCTTTAACAAATTTGCGTTTTTCCATGATTCTTTGACGATATTTCCGTTTCTCCCGTGATCTTTTGTCAACATATTCGTTTTTCCCGTGATTTATTTTTTTTTCATTTGAAGAATTTTTTTTCTTTTTCCACGATTTTTTGTGAAATTTCCGCTTTTTAGTCGCGAAATTCCCCTGCAATATATGGCACATGAATAAAAGCCCTTATTAGCATGTTTTTTTTTTTTTTTTTTTTTAATTGAAATTTTGAAAACAGTAAGACATTTTTGACTAAATATTAAGGAGAAGGGAAAAAAATAGAAATTTTGTTTGTTCTTTTAGCTTTGCTCTTGCAAAAGGTAAATTTCTTTTTCCTGCTTTCTTTCTGTATATTTGTGGATATTTTTTGTACTGAGATTGAGATGGATGACACAGTACAAGGGGTGATTCTGAGTTTTGAAAAATTGCATCTGAAATTCACAGCAATTTTTCTGAAAAGTTATAGCAGAGGAAGGTGGGGTATCCCTCGTGGTTCTAATTATTATAGGGGTTTTTTTCTGTATTTTTTTTTTTACGAAATTCGCGCTTTTTTTTTGGGGGGGGGGGGGGGGGCAAAATTCATCTTTTTTTGCGATTCTTTAAAAAAATGCAAGTTTTTTTCTGTGATCCCGTAACAAAACTTGTGTTTTGCCACGATCCTTTGAGTAAAATCACGTATTTTACTGCAATATTTTAAAGAAATTTATGTTTTTTCCGTGATACTTTTTAAAAAAAATTGCGTTTTTCCCGCGATCCTTTGACGATATATCTGATTTTCTTACAATCTTTTGACGAAAATCTTGTTTTTCTCACGATCTTTTCCAAGTTTTCTGCTTTCTTTCGCGATTCTTTGTCAAAGTTTGTGTTTATTTCGCGATCATTGGATGGAAATCATGTTTTTCTGTGATTTTTTAAAACGAAATTTGCGTTTTTTTCTGCAGTCCTTTGACAAAAATTGCGATTTCCCCGTGATCTTTTGATGAAAATCGCGTTTTTCCTGCAATTCTGGGAAGGTGGTGGAATGATCCTTAAAAGTTTTACGTGTTTTCTCTGCAAGCCTTTGACGAAATCCACTCTTTTCCCGTGATTCTTTATTATATCCTTTAACAAATTAGCGTTTTTCCATGATTCTTTGACGATATTTCCGTTTCTCCCGTGATCTTTTGTCAAAATATTCGTTTTTCCCGTGATTTTTTTTTTTTTTTTTTTCATTTGAAGAATTTTTTTTTCTTTTTCCACGATTTTTTGTGAAATTTCCGCTTTTTAGTCGCGAAATTCCCCTGCAATATATGGCACATGAATAAAAGCCCTTATTAGCATGTTTTTTTTTTTTTTTTTTTAATTGAAATTTTGAAAACAGTAAGACATTTTTGACTAAATATTAAGGAGAAGGGAAAAAAATAGAAATTTTGTTTGTTCTTTTAGCTTTGCTCTTGCAAAAGGTAAATTTCTTTTTCCTGCTTTCTTTCTGTATATTTGTGGATATTTTTTGTACTGAGATTGAGATGGATGACACAGTACAAGGGGTGATTCTGAGTTTTGAAAAATTGCATCTGAAATTCACAGCAATTTTTCTGAAAAGTTATAGCAGAGGAAGATGGGGTATCCCTCGTGGTTCTAATTATTATAGGGTTTTTTTTCTGTATTTTTTTTTTACGAAATTCGCGCTTTTTTTTTGGGGGGGGGGGGGGCAAATTCATCTTTTTTTGCGATTCTTTAAAAAAATGCAAGTTTTTTTCTGTGATCCCGTAACAAAACTTGTGTTTTGCCACGATCCTTTGAGTAAAATCACGTATTTTACTGCAATATTTTAAAGAAATTTATGTTTTTTCCGTGATACTTTTTAAAAAAAATTGCGTTTTTCCCGCGATCCTTTGACGATATATCTGATTTTCTTACAATCTTTTGACGAAAATCTTGTTTTTCTCACGATCTTTTCCAAGTTTTCTGCTTTCTTTCGCGATTCTTTGTCAAAGTTTGTGTTTATTTCGCGATCATTGGATGGAAATCATGTTTTTCTGTGATTTTTTAAAACGAAATTTGCGTTTTTTTCTGCAGTCCTTTGACAAAAATTGCGATTTCCCCGTGATCTTTTGATGAAAATCGCGTTTTTCCTGCAATTCTGGGAAGGTGGTGGAATGATCCTTAAAAGTTTTACGTGTTTTCTCTGCAAGCCTTTGACGAAATCCACTCTTTTCCCGTGATTCTTTATTATATCCTTTAACAAATTTGCGTTTTTCCATGATTCTTTGACGATATTTCCGTTTCTCCCGTGATCTTTTGTCAAAATATTCGTTTTTCCCGTGATTTTTTTTTTTTTTTTTCATTTGAAGAATTTTTTTTTCTTTTTCCACGATTTTTTGTGAAATTTCCGCTTTTTAGTCGCGAAATTCCCCTGCAATATATGGCACATGAATAAAAGCCCTTATTAGCATGTTTTTTTTTTTTTTAATTGAAATTTTGAAAACAGTAAGACATTTTTGACTAAATATTAAGGAGAAGGGAAAAAAATAGAAATTTTGTTTGTTCTTTTAGCTTTGCTCTTGCAAAAGGTAAATTTCTTTTTCCTGCTTTCTTTCTGTATATTTGTGGATATTTTTTGTACTGAGATTGAGATGGATGACACAGTACAAGGGGTGATTCTGAGTTTTGAAAAATTGCATCTGAAATTCACAGCAATTTTTCTGAAAAGTTATAGCAGAGGAAGGTGGGGTATCCCTCGTGGTTCTAATTATTATAGGGTTTTTTTCTGTATTTTTTTTTTACGAAATTCGCGCTTTTTTTTGGGGGGGGGGGGGGCAAAATTCATCTTTTTTTGCGATTCTTTAAAAAAATGCAAGTTTTTTTCTGTGATCCCGTAACAAAACTTGTGTTTTGCCACGATCCTTTGAGTAAAATCACGTATTTTACTGCAATATTTTAAAGAAATTTATGTTTTTTCCGTGATACTTTTTAAAAAAAATTGCGTTTTTCCCGCGATCCTTTGACGATATATCTGATTTTCTTACAATCTTTTGACGAAAATCTTGTTTTTCTCACGATCTTTTCCAAGTTTTCTGCTTTCTTTCGCGATTCTTTGTCAAAGTTTGTGTTTATTTCGCGATCATTGGATGGAAATCATGTTTTTCTGTGATTTTTTAAAACGAAATTTGCGTTTTTTTCTGCAGTCCTTTGACAAAAATTGCGATTTCCCCGTGATCTTTTGATGAAAATCGCGTTTTTCCTGCAATTCTGGGAAGGTGGTGGAATGATCCTTAAAAGTTTTACGTGTTTTCTCTGCAAGCCTTTGACGAAATCCACTCTTTTCCCGTGATTCTTTATTATATCCTTTAACAAATTTGCGTTTTTCCATGATTCTTTGACGATATTTCCGTTTCTCCCGTGATCTTTTGTCAAAATATTCGTTTTTCCCGTGATTTTTTTTTTTTTTTTTCATTTGAAGAATTTTTTTTTCTTTTTCCACGATTTTTTGTGAAATTTCCGCTTTTTAGTCGCGAAATTCCCCTGCAATATATGGCACATGAATAAAAGCCCTTATTAGCATGTTTTTTTTTTTTTTTTAATTGAAATTTTGAAAACAGTAAGACATTTTTGACTAAATATTAAGGAGAAGGGAAAAAAATAGAAATTTTGTTTGTTCTTTTAGCTTTGCTCTTGCAAAAGGTAAATTTCTTTTTCCTGCTTTCTTTCTGTATATTTGTGGATATTTTTTGTACTGAGATTGAGATGGATGACACAGTACAAGGGGTGATTCTGAGTTTTGAAAAATTGCATCTGAAATTCACAGCAATTTTTCTGAAAAGTTATAGCAGAGGAAGGTGGGGTATCCCTCGTGGTTCTAATTATTATAGGGGTTTTTTTCTGTATTTTTTTTTTACGAAATTCGCGCTTTTTTTTGGGGGGGGGGGGGCAAAATTCATCTTTTTTTGCGATTCTTTAAAAAAATGCAAGTTTTTTTCTGTGATCCCGTAACAAAACTTGTGTTTTGCCACGATCCTTTGAGTAAAATCACGTATTTTACTGCAATATTTTAAAGAAATTTATGTTTTTTCCGTGATACTTTTTAAAAAAAATTGCGTTTTTCCCGCGATCCTTTGACGATATATCTGATTTTCTTACAATCTTTTGACGAAAATCTTGTTTTTCTCACGATCTTTTCCAAGTTTTCTGCTTTCTTTCGCGATTCTTTGTCAAAGTTTGTGTTTATTTCGCGATCATTGGATGGAAATCATGTTTTTCTGTGATTTTTTAAAACGAAATTTGCGTTTTTTTCTGCAGTCCTTTGACAAAAATTGCGATTTTCCCGTGATCTTTTGATGAAAATCGCGTTTTTCCCGCAATTCTGGGAAGGTGGTGGATTGATCCTTAAAAGTTTTACGTGTTTTCTCTGCAGGCCTTTGACGAAATCCACTCTTTTCCCGTGATTCTTTAATTATATCCTTTAACAAATTTGCGTTTTTCCATGATTCTTTGACGATATTTCCGTTTCTCCCGTGATCTTTTGTCAACATATTCGTTTTTCCCGTGATTTATTTTTTTTTCATTTGAAGAATTTTTTTTCTTTTTCCACGATTTTTTGTGAAATTTCCGCTTTTTAGTCGCGAAATTCCCCTGCAATATATGGCACATGAATAAAAGCCCTTATTAGCATGTTTTTTTTTTTTTTTTTTTTTTTAATTGAAATTTTGAAAACAGTAAGACATTTTTGACTAAATATTAAGGAGAAGGGAAAAAAATAGAAATTTTGTTTGTTCTTTTAGCTTTGCTCTTGCAAAAGGTAAATTTCTTTTTCCTGCTTTCTTTCTGTATATTTGTGGATATTTTTTGTACTGAGATTGAGATGGATGACACAGTACAAGGGGTGATTCTGAGTTTTGAAAAATTGCATCTGAAATTCACAGCAATTTTTCTGAAAAGTTATAGCAGAGGAAGGTGGGGTATCCCTCGTGGTTCTAATTATTATAGGGGTTTTTTTCTGTATTTTTTTTTTTACGAAATTCGCGCTTTTTTTTGGGGGGGGGGGGGCAAAATTCATCTTTTTTTGCGATTCTTTAAAAAAATGCAAGTTTTTTTCTGTGATCCCGTAACAAAACTTGTGTTTTGCCACGATCCTTTGAGTAAAATCACGTATTTTACTGCAATATTTTAAAGAAATTTATGTTTTTTCCGTGATACTTTTTAAAAAAAATTGCGTTTTTCCCGCGATCCTTTGACGATATATCTGATTTTCTTACAATCTTTTGACGAAAATCTTGTTTTTCTCACGATCTTTTCCAAGTTTTCTGCTTTCTTTCGCGATTCTTTGTCAAAGTTTGTGTTTATTTCGCGATCATTGGATGGAAATCATGTTTTTCTGTGATTTTTTAAAACGAAATTTGCGTTTTTTTCTGCAGTCCTTTGACAAAAATTGCGATTTTCCCGTGATCTTTTGATGAAAATCGCGTTTTTCCCGCAATTCTGGGAAGGTGGTGGATTGATCCTTAAAAGTTTTACGTGTTTTCTCTGCAGGCCTTTGACGAAATCCACTCTTTTCCCGTGATTCTTTAATTATATCCTTTAACAAATTTGCGTTTTTCCATGATTCTTTGACGATATTTCCGTTTCTCCCGTGATCTTTTGTCAACATATTCGTTTTTCCCGTGATTTATTTTTTTTTCATTTGAAGAATTTTTTTTCTTTTTCCACGATTTTTTGTGAAATTTCCGCTTTTTAGTCGCGAAATTCCCCTGCAATATATGGCACATGAATAAAAGCCCTTATTAGCATGTTTTTTTTTTTTTTTTTTTAATTGAAATTTTGAAAACAGTAAGACATTTTTGACTAAATATTAAGGAGAAGGGAAAAAAATAGAAATTTTGTTTGTTCTTTTAGCTTTGCTCTTGCAAAAGGTAAATTTCTTTTTCCTGCTTTCTTTCTGTATATTTGTGGATATTTTTTGTACTGAGATTGAGATGGATGACACAGTACAAGGGGTGATTCTGAGTTTTGAAAAATTGCATCTGAAATTCACAGCAATTTTTCTGAAAAGTTATAGCAGAGGAAGGTGGGGTATCCCTCGTGGTTCTAATTATTATAGGGGTTTTTTTCTGTATTTTTTTTTTTACGAAATTCGCGCTTTTTTTTGGGGGGGGGGGGCAAAATTCATCTTTTTTTGCGATTCTTTAAAAAAATGCAAGTTTTTTTCTGTGATCCCGTAACAAAACTTGTGTTTTGCCACGATCCTTTGAGTAAAATCACGTATTTTACTGCAATATTTTAAAGAAATTTATGTTTTTTCCGTGATACTTTTTAAAAAAAATTGCGTTTTTCCCGCGATCCTTTGACAATATATCTGATTTTCTTACAATCTTTTGACGAAAATCTTGTTTTTCTCAAGATCTTTTCCAAGTTTTCTGCTTTCTTTCGCGATTCTTTGTCAAAGTTTGTGTTTATTTCGCGATCATTGGATGGAAATCATGTATTTCTGTGATTTTTTAAAACGAAATTTGCGTTTTTTTCTGCAGTCCTTTGACAAAAATTGCGATTTCCCCGTGATCTTTTGATGAAAATCGCGTTTTTCCTGCAATTCTGGGAAGGTGGTGGAATGATCCTTAAAAGTTTTACGTGTTTTCTCTGCAAGCCTTTGACGAAATCCACTCTTTTCCCGTGATTCTTTATTATATCCTTTAACAAATTTGCGTTTTTCCATGATTCTTTGACGATATTTCCGTTTCTCCCGTGATCTTTTGTCAAAATATTCGTTTTTCCCGTGATTTTTTTTTTTTTTTTTTCATTTGAAGAATTTTTTTTTCTTTTTCCACGATTTTTTGTGAAATTTCCGCTTTTTAGTCGCGAAATTCCCCTGCAATATATGGCACATGAATAAAAGCCCTTATTAGCATGTTTTTTTTTTTTTTTTTTAATTGAAATTTTGAAAACAGTAAGACATTTTTGACTAAATATTAAGGAGAAGGGAAAAAAATAGAAATTTTGTTTGTTCTTTTAGCTTTGCTCTTGCAAAAGGTAAATTTCTTTTTCCTGCTTTCTTTCTGTATATTTGTGGATATTTTTTGTACTGAGATTGAGATGGATGACACAGTACAAGGGGTGATTCTCAGTTTTGAAAAATTGCATCTGAAATTCACAGCAATTTTTCTGAAAAGTTATAGCAGAGGAAGGTGGGGTATCCCTCGTGGTTCTAATTATTATAGGGTTTTTTTTCTGTATTTTTTTTTTACGAAATTCGCGCTTTTTTTTTGGGGGGGGGGGCAAAATTCATCTTTTTTTGCGATTCTTTAAAAAAATGCAAGTTTTTTTCTGTGATCCCGTAACAAAACTTGTGTTTTGCCACGATCCTTTGAGTAAAATCACGTATTTTACTGCAATATTTTAAAGAAATTTATGTTTTTTCCGTGATACTTTTTAAAAAAAATTGCGTTTTTCCCGCGATCCTTTGACGATATATCTGATTTTCTTACAATCTTTTGACGAAAATCTTGTTTTTCTCACGATCTTTTCCAAGTTTTCTGCTTTCTTTCGCGATTCTTTGTCAAAGTTTGTGTTTATTTCGCGATCATTGGATGGAAATCATGTTTTTCTGTGATTTTTTAAAACGAAATTTGCGTTTTTTTCTGCAGTCCTTTGACAAAAATTGCGATTTCCCCGTGATCTTTTGATGAAAATCGCGTTTTTCCTGCAATTCTGGGAAGGTGGTGGAATGATCCTTAAAAGTTTTACGTGTTTTCTCTGCAAGCCTTTGACGAAATCCACTCTTTTCCCGTGATTCTTTATTATATCCTTTAACAAATTTGCGTTTTTCCATGATTCTTTGACGATATTTCCGTTTCTCCCGTGATCTTTTGTCAAAATATTCGTTTTTCCCGTGATTTTTTTTTTTTTTTTTCATTTGAAGAATTTTATTTTCTTTTTCCACGATTTTTTGTGAAATTTCCGCTTTTTAGTCGCGAAATTCCCCTGCAATATATGGCACATGAATAAAAGCCCTTATTAGCATGTTTTTTTTTTTTTTTTTAATTGAAATTTTGAAAACAGTAAGACATTTTTGACTAAATATTAAGGAGAAGGGAAAAAAATAGAAATTTTGTTTGTTCTTTTAGCTTTGCTCTTGCAAAAGGTAAATTTCTTTTTCCTGCTTTCTTTCTGTATATTTGTGGATATTTTTTGTACTGAGATTGAGATGGATGACACAGTATAAGGGGTGATTCTGAGTTTTGAAAAATTGCATCTGAAATTCACAGCAATTTTTCTGAAAAGTTATAGCAGAGGAAGGTGGGGTATCCCTCGTGGTTCTAATTATTATAGGGGTTTTTTTCTGTATTTTTTTTTTTACGAAATTCGCGCTTTTTTTTGGGGGGGGGGCAAAATTCATCTTTTTTTGCGATTCTTTAAAAAAATGCAAGTTTTTTTCTGTGATCCCGTAACAAAACTTGTGTTTTGCCACGATCCTTTGAGTAAAATCACGTATTTTACTGCAATATTTTAAAGAAATTTATGTTTTTTCCGTGATACTTTTTAAAAAAAATTGCGTTTTTCCCGCGATCCTTTGACGATATATCTGATTTTCTTACAATCTTTTGACGAAAATCTTGTTTTTCTCACGATCTTTTCCAAGTTTTCTGCTTTCTTTCGCGATTCTTTGTCAAAGTTTGTGTTTATTTCGCGATCATTGGATGGAAATCATGTTTTTCTGTGATTTTTTAAAACGAAATTTGCGTTTTTTTCTGCAGTCCTTTGACAAAAATTGCGATTTTCCCGTGATCTTTTGATGAAAATCGCGTTTTTCCCGCAATTCTGGGAAGGTGGTGGATTGATCCTTAAAAGTTTTACGTGTTTTCTCTGCAGGCCTTTGACGAAATCCACTCTTTTCCCGTGATTCTTTAATTATATCCTTTAACAAATTTGCGTTTTTCCATGATTCTTTGACGATATTTCCGTTTCTCCCGTGATCTTTTGTCAACATATTCGTTTTTCCCGTGATTTATTTTTTTTTCATTTGAAGAATTTTTTTTCTTTTTCCACGATTTTTTGTGAAATTTCCGCTTTTTAGTCGCGAAATTCCCCTGCAATATATGGCACATGAATAAAAGCCCTTATTAGCATGTTTTTTTTTTTTTTTTTTTTTTAATTGAAATTTTGAAAACAGTAAGACATTTTTGACTAAATATTAAGGAGAAGGGAAAAAAATAGAAATTTTGTTTGTTCTTTTAGCTTTGCTCTTGCAAAAGGTAAATTTCTTTTTCCTGCTTTCTTTCTGTATATTTGTGGATATTTTTTGTACTGAGATTGAGATGGATGACACAGTACAAGGGGTGATTCTGAGTTTTGAAAAATTGCATCTGAAATTCACAGCAATTTTTCTGAAAAGTTATAGCAGAGGAAGGTGGGGTATCCCTCGTGGTTCTAATTATTATAGGGGTTTTTTTCTGTATTTTTTTTTTTACGAAATTCGCGCTTTTTTTTGGGGGGGGGGGGGGCAAAATTCATCTTTTTTTGCGATTCTTTAAAAAAATGCAAGTTTTTTTCTGTGATCCCGTAACAAAACTTGTGTTTTGCCACGATCCTTTGAGTAAAATCACGTATTTTACTGCAATATTTTAAAGAAATTTATGTTTTTTCCGTGATACTTTTTAAAAAAAATTGCGTTTTTCCCGCGATCCTTTGACGATATATCTGATTTTCTTACAATCTTTTGACGAAAATCTTGTTTTTCTCACGATCTTTTCCAAGTTTTCTGCTTTCTTTCGCGATTCTTTGTCAAAGTTTGTGTTTATTTCGCGATCATTGGATGGAAATCATGTTTTTCTGTGATTTTTTAAAACGAAATTTGCGTTTTTTTCTGCAGTCCTTTGACAAAAATTGCGATTTTCCCGTGATCTTTTGATGAAAATCGCGTTTTTCCCGCAATTCTGGGAAGGTGGTGGATTGATCCTTAAAAGTTTTACGTGTTTTCTCTGCAGGCCTTTGACGAAATCCACTCTTTTCCCGTGATTCTTTAATTATATCCTTTAACAAATTTGCGTTTTTCCATGATTCTTTGACGATATTTCCGTTTCTCCCGTGATCTTTTGTCAACATATTCGTTTTTCCCGTGATTTATTTTTTTTTCATTTGAAGAATTTTTTTTCTTTTTCCACGATTTTTTGTGAAATTTCCGCTTTTTAGTCGCGAAATTCCCCTGCAATATATGGCACATGAATAAAAGCCCTTATTAGCATGTTTTTTTTTTTTTTTTTTTTTAATTGAAATTTTGAAAACAGTAAGACATTTTTGACTAAATATTAAGGAGAAGGGAAAAAAATAGAAATTTTGTTTGTTCTTTTAGCTTTGCTCTTGCAAAAGGTAAATTTCTTTTTCCTGCTTTCTTTCTGTATATTTGTGGATATTTTTTGTACTGAGATTGAGATGGATGACACAGTACAAGGGGTGATTCTGAGTTTTGAAAAATTGCATCTGAAATTCACAGCAATTTTTCTGAAAAGTTATAGCAGAGGAAGGTGGGGTATCCCTCGTGGTTCTAATTATTATAGGGGTTTTTTTCTGTATTTTTTTTTTTACGAAATTCGCGCTTTTTTTTTGGGGGGGGGGGGGGCAAAATTCATCTTTTTTTGCGATTCTTTAAAAAAATGCAAGTTTTTTTCTGTGATCCCGTAACAAAACTTGTGTTTTGCCACGATCCTTTGAGTAAAATCACGTATTTTACTGCAATATTTTAAAGAAATTTATGTTTTTTCCGTGATACTTTTTAAAAAAAATTGCGTTTTTCCCGCGATCCTTTGACGATATATCTGATTTTCTTACAATCTTTTGACGAAAATCTTGTTTTTCTCACGATCTTTTCCAAGTTTTCTGCTTTCTTTCGCGATTCTTTGTCAAAGTTTGTGTTTATTTCGCGATCATTGGATGGAAATCATGTTTTTCTGTGATTTTTTAAAACGAAATTTGCGTTTTTTTCTGCAGTCCTTTGACAAAAATTGCGATTTCCCCGTGATCTTTTGATGAAAATCGCGTTTTTCCTGCAATTCTGGGAAGGTGGTGGAATGATCCTTAAAAGTTTTACGTGTTTTCTCTGCAAGCCTTTGACGAAATCCACTCTTTTCCCGTGATTCTTTATTATATCCTTTAACAAATTTGCGTTTTTCCATGATTCTTTGACGATATTTCCGTTTCTCCCGTGATCTTTTGTCAAAATATTCGTTTTTCCCGTGATTTTTTTTTTTTCATTTGAAGAATTTTTTTTTCTTTTTCCACGATTTTTTGTGAAATTTCCGCTTTTTAGTCGCGAAATTCCCCTGCAATATATGGCACATGAATAAAAGCCCTTATTAGCATGTTTTTTTTTTTTTTTTAATTGAAATTTTGAAAACAGTAAGACATTTTTGACTAAATATTAAGGAGAAGGGAAAAAAATAGAAATTTTGTTTGTTCTTTTAGCTTTGCTCTTGCAAAAGGTAAATTTCTTTTTCCTGCTTTCTTTCTGTATATTTGTGGATATTTTTTGTACTGAGATTGAGATGGATGACACAGTACAAGGGGTGATTCTGAGTTTTGAAAAATTGCATCTGAAATTCACAGCAATTTTTCTGAAAAGTTATAGCAGAGGAAGGTGGGGTATCCCTCGTGGTTCTAATTATTATAGGGTTTTTTTCTGTATTTTTTTTTTACGAAATTCGCGCTTTTTTTGGGGGGGGGGGGGGCAAAATTCATCTTTTTTTGCGATTCTTTAAAAAAATGCAAGTTTTTTTCTGTGATCCCGTAACAAAACTTGTGTTTTGCCACGATCCTTTGAGTAAAATCACGTATTTTACTGCAATATTTTAAAGAAATTTATGTTTTTTCCGTGATACTTTTTAAAAAAAATTGCGTTTTTCCCGCGATCCTTTGACGATATATCTGATTTTCTTACAATCTTTTGACGAAAATCTTGTTTTTCTCACGATCTTTTCCAAGTTTTCTGCTTTCTTTCGCGATTCTTTGTCAAAGTTTGTGTTTATTTCGCGATCATTGGATGGAAATCATGTTTTTCTGTGATTTTTTAAAACGAAATTTGCGTTTTTTTCTGCAGTCCTTTGACAAAAATTGCGATTTCCCCGTGATCTTTTGATGAAAATCGCGTTTTTCCTGCAATTCTGGGAAGGTGGTGGAATGATCCTTAAAAGTTTTACGTGTTTTCTCTGCAAGCCTTTGACGAAATCCACTCTTTTCCCGTGATTCTTTATTATATCCTTTAACAAATTTGCGTTTTTCCATGATTCTTTGACGATATTTCCGTTTCTCCCGTGATCTTTTGTCAAAATATTCGTTTTTCCCGTGATTTTTTTTTTTTTTCATTTGAAGAATTTTTTTTTCTTTTTCCACGATTTTTTGTGAAATTTCCGCTTTTTAGTCGCGAAATTCCCCTGCAATATATGGCACATGAATAAAAGCCCTTATTAGCATGTTTTTTTTTTTTTTTTTAATTGAAATTTTGAAAACAGTAAGACATTTTTGACTAAATATTAAGGAGAAGGGAAAAAAATAGAAATTTTGTTTGTTCTTTTAGCTTTGCTCTTGCAAAAGGTAAATTTCTTTTTCCTGCTTTCTTTCTGTATATTTGTGGATATTTTTTGTACTGAGATTGAGATGGATGACACAGTACAAGGGGTGATTCTGAGTTTTGAAAAATTGCATCTGAAATTCACAGCAATTTTTCTGAAAAGTTATAGCAGAGGAAGGTGGGGTATCCCTCGTGGTTCTAATTATTATAGGGTTTTTTTTCTGTATTTTTTTTTTACGAAATTCGCGCTTTTTTTTTGGGGGGGGGGGGCAAAATTCATCTTTTTTTGCGATTCTTTAAAAAAATGCAAGTTTTTTTCTGTGATCCCGTAACAAAACTTGTGTTTTGCCACGATCCTTTGAGTAAAATCACGTATTTTACTGCAATATTTTAAAGAAATTTATGTTTTTTCCGTGATACTTTTTAAAAAAAATTGCGTTTTTCCCGCGATCCTTTGACGATATATCTGATTTTCTTACAATCTTTTGACGAAAATCTTGTTTTTCTCACGATCTTTTCCAAGTTTTCTGCTTTCTTTCGCGATTCTTTGTCAAAGTTTGTGTTTATTTCGCGATCATTGGATGGAAATCATGTTTTTCTGTGATTTTTTAAAACGAAATTTGCGTTTTTTTCTGCAGTCCTTTGACAAAAATTGCGATTTCCCCGTGATCTTTTGATGAAAATCGCGTTTTTCCTGCAATTCTGGGAAGGTGGTGGAATGATCCTTAAAAGTTTTACGTGTTTTCTCTGCAAGCCTTTGACGAAATCCACTCTTTTCCCGTGATTCTTTATTATATCCTTTAACAAATTTGCGTTTTTCCATGATTCTTTGACGATATTTCCGTTTCTCCCGTGATCTTTTGTCAAAATATTCGTTTTTCCCGTGATTTTTTTTTTTTTTCATTTGAAGAATTTTTTTTTTCTTTTTCCACTATTTTTTGTGAAATTTCCGCTTTTTAGTCGCGATTGGTTAACGAAATTTTCAATATCTTTCTGCAAACGATTCACAAATTCATTTTTTTCGGCAACTATGTATCGAAATTCTCGATATTTTTTAAAGTTCGAATTTTCCACTAAATGTAACAATCTCATAAACCCGGATAGATCGAACGAAAAATCCGGAAATCGGGTATACACGGAAAATAATCGCCCCTGTCGAAGTCTGCTCGTCTGATGTTTTAAGACAATGCCGATAAGTTTTTCAATGAGCATTCGGCGATCGCGATGAATTAAGATAACCACCTCGTGCGATAAAGGACATCTCGTAGTTGAAGTGTTGAAATAGAGACATATTTTGATGTGGATTAAAATTATTTTATAATTCTTTTTTTATTTTATTTAAACGAATAAAAAACGAAAGTCTGCACAAAATAAATTCTTGAAAAATCAAAAATTAAAAATCGAAAAAAATGGCAAAAAAGTGAAAATTTGAAAAAAATCGGAAAAAAGCGGAAATTTGAAAATGACAAAAAAGCTGAAAACCGTGGATCCGCGGAAGAATCTCATCCCTGGTAATTTGTCACGATTCGCGGAAAAAAAAATCACGAAATTCGTCAAATGACCTTGAAAAAAAATCGAATTATTAGTCAAATGGGTTTTGAAGAAAAAATTGCAAAATTTGTAAAATGGTCTTGTGTTAACTATCGTAACATGCGGCAAAGGCAAATGGTCGTAAAAAAATGACAAAATTTGTCAAATGGGTCTTGAAGGGATAAATCGCAAAATTCGAAGAGCGATCATGCAAGTAAACGCTAATTTTGTCAATGGATCATGTAAATAAATAGTGAATTTCGACAATTGCTTTCCTTAAAAAATATCGCGAATTTCTCAAAAATAACTGCAAAGCGTCAAAGAATCGAGATTTCTGACAACGGCTTACATTAAATGTTGCAAATTTCAAGTCGGCTGCAGTATAAAATAACGAATTTTGAGGCAAAAAGGAAAAAAATCCCAAAATTCGTCAAATGGTCTCGGCGGAAAAAATTGAAATCGGGGGTAGTACTGGCCCTAAATAATATTTCAAGACATACATTTTTCGATATTTCAGGACACACTCGGCATACTATTTTTTCTTACACAAATGTTAGATGAAATTAGCGATTTTTCCCCCGCTACCGATTGACGCAATTTAATTTAAAATTCCGATTTTTTTTCTCGATCGCTTACCGAAATTTGCCAAAATCTGTTATCTTTCGTGATTGTTTGCCGAAATTCGCAATTTTTGCGATCGTTTGTGAAATTTCGTTATTTTTTCGGTAAACCTTTGACGCAATTCGCATTTTTTCAGCGAACGTTTTAGGAAATTTGTGATATTATTAGATAGTTTGTCGAAATTCGTGAATTCTTTTAGAACGTTTAATAAAATTCGCGATTTTTTTGTAATCGTTTCACGAAATTCGGGATTAATTGCTGGTCTTGTACGACAAAATTTGTGATATTTTGCTCCACAACTGATTAACAAAATTTGATGTTTTTTCTGCAACCAAAATTAACAAAAATTCAGCGATTGGCGAAATTCATATTTTTTTTTTTCTAAAACCGATTGATAAACTTTGCTGTTCTATTCTACGCGCTAGAAGCGATATTTTGCAGCTTTTTTTTTTTTAAAAAAAAACGATCGTTTGATTTTTATTTGAGGATCAATTGACGAAAATTTCGGGATCAGTTGACGAAAATTGCGGTTTTGTTTTGAGATCATTTGGCGAAAATTGCGGCTTTGTTTCGGGATACTTTGTGGAAAACTGCGATTTGATTCCAAGATCATTTGACGAAGATTGCTGCTTGATTTCATGATACTATTTACGAAGTCTTTCTTTTAAAGTTTGCTTTCGCTACCCATTCGTTGGATAGGTTTTTTTTTTTTTTTTTTTTTTTTTCTCTCTCTCTCTGGTGCATATTTTATTTAGAAAATTTTCACATTCTCAAAGAAAAGAAAATTAACTGTGTTACATCATGCTATAGAATTTTCATTTAATTTTAGAATTATTATCCAAAATCTTATAAGATTATAAATGTATAGATTTGCAAATACATTTAGATTACAAATAGATACAAAATATTTTACAAAATAGATTTTTGTGTGTCACCCCTTTGAGTGTGACACCCGGGGCGGACCGCCTCCCGCTTGCTACATCACTGGTTAGGCAAAAATTGGGGTTTGATTTTACGATTATTTGAGAAAGACCGCTTTCTGATTTCATTGTCTGAGCGAAGCGAAGTCTTTATACTCAGAGATACGTAACGATATTAAAAGTCAAAAAAATTCTTTCGTCAAGCAAATCTCAAAAAGTACTTGTCGGATTTTGATTCTGTTTGTACCAATAGGTACCTATGAAGGTAATCTGGTGAATGCACTACATACGAAAAATTAGTTCCAAATAGTTTAAAAGTTATATTAAAAAAACGGATAAAAAAGCACAATTTATTTGCATACGTCACAGAAACTTGGTGTGCATCATTTTTCACCAGCTGGATATTTTCATAGACAGCCGAACCAGAGTGCATGGAGTAAATAGTTGTCTTGACGAAGTGAAGACTAATACACATAGCACGTAACGATATTAAAAGTCAAGTATAACTCTTTCGTTAAGCAAATCTGGAAAAATGCATATCGGATTGCGATTCTGATTGTACCAAAGGGTACCTATGAGAGTAACCTACTGAATAAACCTACTTTCAAAAATTAGTTCCAAATAGTTTTAAATCTATTTTTAAAAAACTGATAAAAAGCCCAATTCATTTGCATACATCACAGAAATATTGTGTGCGTCACTTTTTACCGATTGTATATTTTCCTTAGATTCCCAAATTTAAGCACATGGAGCAAGGAAAATACGCAAACAATTTTTAATTACAATTAATTATATTTAAACTTAAGAAACAAACTGAAATATAATTTTGTTCATGTTGTTAATTTAAAAGAAAAAAGCCTTAATTCTTAGTAACTTAGTATTAGTATTTGAGATTTTGCGATAATTTTTATAATAGCACTTAATAGCCGCCATTAGCATCTTTTATATTTCGCACATTCGCACATGCAAATTGGAAACAATTATGTGGTGTTTAAATAAAATATATGCTGAAATAAAATTTTGGTATAAATATCTCGTGCTCAATTTCGCCAAATTATACATATTCACATATTTTTATTTTTAAATAACGAAAGAAGAAATAAATTAGTGAACCATTGATAAAAATACAAATAAAAAGCGGCATAAAAAATCACTTGATGACGTTTTAAACACATGTTTACATTGTTTAATGAGACATTCACGATCATTCATGATTGGCATTTTATCTTATTGTTTGGCGATAATTTTTTTGTCTATAGGACTAGCAAAAGCCATGCTTTGTTTGGATTCGCGAAGCATTATTTTATAAAACAGATATTTGAAAATAACAATATTTTTTTATTATTATTTTTGCATCTTTATTAAACAAAAACTTTATTTTATGTTTTGGCGCATTTTAATTTTTTATTTATGATGTAAAACTGGCATAATAAGATATTTTCGAAGCAAACTTTTACAATTTTTTTTTTAATTTTCAACTAAAAGCTCTTTTAAAGATGTTTTTACAATTTCAAGCAGCAACTGGTGTTTTTTAATTGTTTGAAATATGCATGTTTCCAATCTTTGTAATCAACATCCGATAATCTTTGATAGCTATTTTAGAATAATATATTTGAAGAAAGCTTGAAGAAAGTTACTTCTTCAAAATCCTATTTTCTGGAAAAAACATTTGAAATCTGCTTTCGTTGATACTATGAATTTTTAATTGTAAAACATTTTATTTTAATTTCTTCGTTTTTATACATGTTAGCGTATGAGAATTGCTGTAATTCTCTCCGCGTGGGAGAACTTTTTACTTTCTGCGAATGGCAACTCAATTAATGGAATTACCTTTTAACGAAACGCTCTCTCATTCTCGCAGTGACGTTTTCACGAATAATTATTGTTGTGTTTGCGAACTTATTAAAGTCTTATTTTTCTATAAAATCCTTCTGATTAATGAGTCGATATTATTTAGCCACAATACGACCGTCGCAAAAATATTTATAAAGAGCTTGAACCAACAACTTCACGCAGATCTTTTAATTTTTCATTTATATAACAAATTTAAGAATTAATTTTATTTGTTTACAATTATTTTGTTGCCAGTTTACAAAAAAAAAAAAAAAAAAAAAAAAAAAAAAATCCATAATACAATTTTTTTAAAATGTTTAAGTGTCATTTGTGCAAACGATTTTGCGGGAAAATGAAAACATGTTTTATTTAATAAATTAATCTTGATTCTATCTATAATTATTTACTCCATGATTTAAACTTTTTTTTTCTGAAAATATACGCGTTTCATTTTTTATTTATTACTTACCCATCATACGTAGTATAGGGTAAGTCTTGCAATCGTTTTGAAAATCGAAAAATTTTTTTTGACGGATTTACACATTTTAGATAGTGGAGATTCCAAAAAACATATTTTTAGAAAAAAAATTTTGCCGTCCGTCTGACTGTCTGTCTGTTTGTCTGTCTGTCTGTCTGTAAACGCTCTATCTCCCGAACAAATTGAGATAGAGACTTGAAATTTTGTATGTAGTTAGTATGTAAGAATGGGACGAACCCTATTTAATATCAGCAACCTCGATAATCCGGAACTATTTTTTTCGGACTCTCGAAAAATTCGTTCTGATGAAAGGTGTATAAAATTTTTCGAATTTTTTTATTCTAAGGAATGGATGTAAAAGGCAATAAAATAACACACATTTTGCATATAGAACGAAGTCGATCGGATTATTAGTTGTCGAGATATTTGTAATCTTGTTTTCCACATTCTTCGATTTTTCATGACCCTGTATTTCATTCAAATTTCAATTCAAAAGTATATTTTAATTGGAAATGAGAAGCTTAATCCGACGCAGTTAATTGTTAGTTAATAGAATTATTATTTTTGGAGTTATAAGGATGTTTCTTTTACGCAGTTCGGTACTATTTCAGTAGTTTGGCGTTTTATATAATTTGTCGACATTGGTTCATTAGCAGTTCTTTAATATAGCATTACTATGTATATTAACAATATTTAAGTTTTGTTTATGAATTGCAATGCATTGTATAAATAGTTTCACATGTTTTATTTTCATATACATATCCATGATGGGTAAGTATTACGGTGGTCCCCAACGACTAGTTTGCTAAAATGCGTCCGTATTGGAAATGCATGTAAAATAAATTAATTAAAATAATAATTTTTTTAACGTTTTACTGTAAAAAAAAAATTATATTCTGCAAATCTACAGATCATAATTTATTTTTGTGTTTAATTTGAAGTTAAAATATTGAATAGTTTTTTTGTAAAGCGTACGACAAATTGTAATTTGAGTGGACTAGTAGAGGATTCGCTTCGCTCATCCTAATAATCAAGTAATATCAAAAAAGGAACTATAATTGAAGCGAAGAATAAACAGTTATAAGTAATAAACATAATAAAAAATATAATAAAAAATATGAATATCACAATAAATCGTAAATCGTAAAACACTTATAGCAATATTCAAAAACACCGTTTTCATCAGTTTGGCGGGGAAAAATCGCGCTAACACGTAGCTTATATTTTTACTCATAAATATGACATCTGTGCCATATTTACGAGTAAAAATAAGCATAAACAATCATCAGGTTTGAAATCTCAATTTCTGAAGCCCAAACTGGACCATGATTTATAAAAACGCCAAGGTAAAGATATTATTTGAAAAGTATCATGAAATTAGAGCACAGATATCATATACGCGTCGGGTTTAGCGCAAATTTCGCAAAAATCATTTCTGAATGAATTTCGATTATTTTAAAAAGTAAGCAACAATTAAAAAAAGCACGATTAAATTTAGGTTATATAAATATAGAAAAAAATAAGCAATTTATTAATAAACAAAAAACAATAGCCAGATCACAATGCATTGTAAATAGTAATATTTTGGCGCTAATTATATGGAAAAGTTCCATATCCTGTTCTAAATTTTTTGCCGAGCTCTTTTTTTTTTATTTTTTTTAATTTTTTTTAATAACATTTGGTTATTTCGTTGACCAATTGCGCCAAGCTACACAAATCGCCAAACTTTTTGTCAAATTACAAATTACATAAATTCACCTAATTTGTATTTTAAATAACAGAAGAATAAATACATTTTTAAAATGCAATAAGAAATACATATTAAAAGTTGGATCAAAAATCACTTTATGACGTAACAAGCACGCGTATCGTTATTAATGACAAGTGAAAGTAACATTTACAATCATCCAGTAATGGTATGTAAATTTATAGTTTGGCGATAGTTTTTTGATCGACAGGATAACCAAGAAGTACCTTTTTTTGCCATTAAATAAATCGATGTGGTTATGGTCTTCAGCCTGTGAGGCTGCTATTTTTCTGCACTTTCCAACAAAGCTGAAAAATATTTACGCATTCAGTTTGTCTATCCGTCTGTCCACACTCCATCCGTAACTATACTAACTAACTATCCGTATACTAACTATCCGTATATTAAATATCCGTAACTAACATCCGTAAATATACACCGATTTATATGCAATTGGAAACCTTATTTAGGGTCTCCTAGGTATGTTTGATATTGTATATGAAGTATGTGGGATTAATAGTTTATTTACAGGGGCACCCAAAATATTTTCATTACAGTATGGTCTATTGGCAGAAATCCTTTGCAGAGTATTTTAATGAAATTAAGCTATTGCAAATTTACGAAACTAATATAAACCACTGAATTTCATTACGATTAAGTTATAACAGGGTATTCATAGCATTTTTAATCCAATTACAAGGACACACAAAAGAAATCGGTTATAATACTGTTTTTGAGCAATAATTTCTGGAAATGCGTTTTCAATTTCAGCAAGCGCTTTTTTTTTTTTTTTTTTTTTGTTGAGGTGTGTCTTTAATTAATGTAAAACATTTAGTAACTGTAGTCGCCGTCTGATCTGTTCGTCTGTATCTCAATATATAACAGCACAAAAACTACGGAATCATTTGAAATTTTAAATATCTATTTGTTGCCGAATTTTGTTGAGTCGTTGCAAATTTTAGTAAAATCAGATAAATTCGAATACAGGGACAATCAAAAGTATTCCGTTACATTACGGCCGATGGGATGAAATAGTTCCAAGCTCTTTTTAATGAAGTTAAACCCATCGAAACATAATGAAATTGATATGCATTTATGAAGAGCACTAGAATACATATTTTATAGAACATACCATGCAAAAAAATATTTATTATTCATTTACACGTCACCACAAAATAATTCCATTATAAAATAGTATGAGGGGTGGGACATTAACTTTTCAGCTTTACTAATTTAGGAATTTTATCATAGAATCATTTTCTCAATTGCCACTAGCAGGCCTTTTAAATAATAACCTTTTTCCCGTAAAACGGCATAATCGAGTTCACATTGGCGTATTTGAGCCAGCATGTTATGCTGAAAAAAATATGTTCAGATACGTAAATCACTTGTGATGACATTTTGACGTCTCAAAGCTTATGCAGACGAGATACTCAGATCTCGTTCATATCTTATGCTATTGGCATTGCCAGCAGTGGAATAATCGTAAAAAAATAGAGAATATACGCTCTAAGCAGAGAGTATATGCTCAAGTTATAGAATATATCCTAGAATGTATCGTACTGCGGCTTTTTGAGAAAGAGGGCGAGTGAGATAAGGTGATTCTTAAAAAATCCAGAAAGTATGCGACGTATACCTCTGTAAACTCTCTACTACATTCATGATTGCCGATTCGTTTTATTTTATGTATTCTAAAGCGAAATACAGCTCAATTTCATGGGAATGGGTTTAAAACGAAAACAAATCAGCGTATGTAGTGGCCAGCATGCACGACCCATTTAAATCAGATTGAGCATATCCGGAACACACTCAAAACGACAGATTGTATTCCTTTGTTGGCGTTTTCGGGATTTTTATGTATCTTTTTTAAGTGAGAATATCCCAGTTTTTAATGGAAAACCTCATCGCATACATTGAAAACAGATGTAGATATTATATTATTATATATATTAATTATTTTGTTCTATCTTTTTAAAGGCACTACACACCATATAAAAAAAATCCCTCATTCTACTCAACCATCATGATTTGCGCCAATTTTAGATACTAAATTGATGTGTATATCCTTTACGTCATTTTAAAGAGTTTAAATTCTGATACAAGATATTTTAGCGCTTTGTTAGCTGTATTCTTCAAATTTTATACTTATGCATGACTGTTTTGTATAATTTAATTTCCCATTTTTTAACCGTGTATAGGAATTTGCATGTAATATTTTGCAAATGTACCATTCATCTTGCTCTTTTTTATTATATCAATTTGTGACAATATATAATCAATTAAAGATAGAATCTCTTTACTTTTAGCATATTATTTTACAAACTCTGTTCTAAGTTATATCGCTCAGACTAATCCCTCTGAGGGAAGTCCTAGTTATCACTTGACATTGATCGCAGTTTTCTTACACAATCGTTTGGCGAAAATCATGCTTTTATTTCAGGATTGTTTGGCAAAAATACCGGTTTGATTTAGTGATCGTTTGGCGAAAATCGTAGCTTAATTTCAGGATTGTTTGACGAAAGTAGTCTTTCCTCCTCGTGCTGAGTTAATGAAAATCGCAGTTTCACCCGCAATCATTTGATGAAAATCGCAGATATTCCGCATTCGGCGAAAGAATGGTCTCCCTGTAAAATTTTGGGATTTTTTTCTACAACCTATTGAATTACTCTACTGGGTTTTCACAAGATCGATTGACAAATTTTGTGATATTTGTCTGTTGCCAATTGACGAATTGTACACGTTATTTTTTTTGTGAAAATGACAAAATCGTGATATTTTTTTCGCAGCCGAATATTATGATTTTTACCATTATGAATGATTATTAAATTTCGCGTTTTTATCTTGCCATATATTGACAAAATCTACTTTTTTTTCAGTGTTCAACAGAAAAATTTTGCGATTCTGTCCAATAAACGATTGATCAACATCATCTGGACAATCTCTTAATGATAATTTGTATTTTGGATTTGTGTCCAAAATGATTTATTTTCAATTTTGTTGAGATTTAGGAAGCATACTGTAGGGTCATTCCACGTGAAATCAACCAATTTAAAGCAGGGTTGGGTTTCTTCCGGAAGAAACCTATTTCTTCCAGGACAGTGGAAGAAACTGGAAAAAACCAGAAGAAACTGGAAGAAACCACCAGAAACCAAAACAAATGCTCTAAGTCAAATTATATTAACTATGTAAAGAATGAAAGTATAATCACATGAAATCTAAATTGGAAAATTCAATTATTATTAAAATATTTTTGTAAAATTAAGTTATTTTTTTTTAATAACAAAGTTCAGGTTCAGCAGACATTTTCAGGTGATGGATTTTTACTATTGTAGAGATTGAGATTTTTTATTATAGAATGGGCTTTTTTTATTAATTGCTGCATTTATAAAAAAAACAAAATAAAACTACCTACAAATTATTTATTTTTCATTAAAAATTTTTTTTTTTCATATGAATGTGCATTATTTTAAACCGTGGAGCAAAGTAAATAAATAAATTTTAATTTTTTATATTTTTCATCTAGCATGAATATTTTATTGCTGATTTTAAAAGGTTTGTGTTCTATAAACATCTATGGGTATGTCAAAATACTTTTATACTAGCCTGATATGTAGGACTTGAAAATAAATCTTCATTTTTTGCTTTCATCCAATTTAAGTTGAAAAATTGGTTGCAGCATCCTACTGCTAAAAAACTTTTTTGCTATACTATGTTGCATTATGCAAAGAAAATTAAAGAATTTAATGACTTTTTTTAATACTGAGGATAGACTGACACAGGTTTTTAAGGCCAAAACTGAATTTAGGTGACCTTTCTACTTTTTGGCCGAAAATGATAACATTAAAAAAAAAAAAAAAAAATTAAGTAACTAAATTGTATGTTTTAAAGTAATTAATACATGCATAAATATACATAATGGAAATTAATTATATGTATAGTATTTAATTTATTAACCTTTTAACCGTCCAAGAGTTTTCATGTATTTTTATAAAAATGCTTATAAATTGCAAGATATTTATATTAATTAATCACAGTTTGATGCTATAATATCTTTAATACAGAAACGGATTAACTACCAACCAGGCCCCTAGGCTTGACTTTCTGAGGGCCCCCTTTCACTCCTTCAAAGTGGTATATACTGGAAAAATTAAAACACATGCTTGCTTCATTAACTCATAAATCATTGATGATTAAAATGTAAAAGATTACGACAAAGAATTTCGCACATCTTTTGTCTTTTGTATTAATGTCTGACCAGTATAAAAGAATATTTTCTTGTTCTTTATATAAGGAAAATTTTAGCACTGGGCCCCTAGGCTTCAGCCTACTAGCCTAATGGGTAATCCGCCTCTGCTTTAATATCACTTCTCTCTACGTATGATCAGGGTTGGGGTTTTGCCGGCAGAAAGTGGTTTCTGCCGTGCCAGTGGCAGAAAGTGGTTATAACCGGTTTTAACCGGCAGAAACTGGCATAAAGACATTCTGTGACATAATCTCTGATTTTTTTTTAGTAATATTAAATTTATTAAGTAGTTCATCCTTAAATAATTAGTACTTAAATAATTCAGAATAAATATATGCACACAAATAAAATATTGTGGATAGTTTTAATTTAAAAAAAAATTTGATTTTTGAAAAATTGAGTAATGCAACATTTTTTTTTTGGTTACATATGCATATGTAATTTATGTTTAAACAATTATTTTATACAACTCAATATTTTATACTCAACAAATTAAGAAATAATCTGGGGGCAGAAAGATTAGCAAAATTAGTCCTATGTTATGGAATGCTTCGTGGAAAAAATACTAATAGTATATTTGAGTGGTAATTTGTTTCTTCAATATTGTAAAATAATTGTACAAGATATTTCATTAAATTTTCTTTGTCTATGTTATTTTTTGTGCTTCAATTATTTACTTATACATTTTCACAAGAAATTGCATTATGTTATTTATTTAAAAATAATCTGAAAAGTAATTTGTTATTAAATCAGAATTTTTTGTAAATTTATTTTTAAAAGAAATAGAAATTCAACTGTAAACAATAATATTAATAATTAAACTTGTACAGCATCAGGTTATTGTTGTGAAAGTTTCTGTTTTTCAAGTGAATGAAAATTAGTGTTTTAAATAAGCAAGGTATGTATTTATATGATCATTTTTAAACGTTTTGATACTTTGAATAACATTCATAATCTTATGTTTTAATTTTTAGCTCAATGGTTTACATATCAAATGTAAGTGTGAATTATGAATCATTGCTGAGTAAAGTTCTTATTTAGTACTGTTTCTTAGTTTCTGCCAGTTTTTGCCACTTACTGGCAGAAACTGGTTTCTGCCATGCTGGTTTTAACCACCCCGGCAGAAACTTGCCAACCCTGCGTATGATTCAAAATAACATTCTGTTTAAAATATTTTTGTCTGCAGCCATTTAAACATAATTTCTAGAAACGGAAAAAGTCGGGACAAACGGTTAAAGGGTTAATTATGTAAAACTGGTAATAATCCAAAAACTGTATTTTCATATACAAAAATACGTAATTAATTCATCTATGACACAAAAATTTTCTAATTATAGGAATTTCATTTAATTAAAAAATATTTTAAATTTAGGTATATACATCTTGATTTTTCTTCTATAATGATTTTTGTAAATGATCATTTTTTATTCTAGAACTTTCTCAAAGAATATTTGAAATCTGATGCAGTTAAACTAAAAATTTTCTGAGATGATTGATAAATCATGAGTGATAATTATAAAAAATGAAATTCATTGCAATACATTCATTTGAGCCGATACAGTTAAAATCAATAACTAATATTGAAAATTTCCAAAGGAATAAACAAAATTTTTGGTTACAAAGTGTTTCAATCTGGCCGAATTTTTGCCCATGTTTTTGGCAAAACTCTGATTTTAGGCTGAAAACGAAACCATATTTTTTATTGATCTCTATTTAATATAGTAATTATTATGCATTATTAACATTAATAAAATTAATGTAAATTAAAAGCTTTCATTTAAATGGGTTTCATTCTATCATTAGTAAAAAATCTACTATTTATTACTAGTTTCAGTATCTTAAATAATAAAAAAATGTGTTGGTTAAATTGAAATGAATAACATTGAACTGATTTTGTGTATTTTGGATAAAATTTCTTTTCATTTCTATCATGGTTGAAGTTCTCTAGGTAAGTGTTGTGTGTGATCTTGGCTAAAAAACTGTTGTAATTATTAACTTAGCATATATAATTAATTAAATTTGGGTTGGTCCAGTGAAATTAATTTATATTATATTATAAAAGGGATATATTTATTATATCTTACAAAATTGAAAATATATGGTAAATTCTTAAAGAAAAACAGTTTCTTCCATTTCTTCCACTTGGAAGAAACCTATTTCTTCTGGCCGGTTTTTTCCATGTTTTTTTCCACTGCGGAAGAAACTTGCCAACCCTGATTTAAAGAAAACTTGTTGCATCATAGTCACAGATTTTTTTAAAAATTTTATCATAGACAGACATAGTAGTGAAACCCTCAAATCTGAAATTTAAAAGTAATTTTCACAATATCGGCTGAGATATAGCCATTTGAAAACTGACCATTTTTACGAAATGGCGGCCATCTTGGAATCTTATCAGTGTCTAAATATGGCTATAACTTGACAACTAATGGCTCAAATTTTATATATATGGTACCAATTTGGAGCTATTTGTACAAAAAATGCATATTTTACATCAAAACAATAGTACATTTTCATTATGTGCAAACTGAAAATATCGCCCCCAAAAAAGGGCCGATTGTAATGGCCCATAAAAAAAATTAATCATCATGAATTTTTCTGAAACTTGGTCAAAACAATGCTCAATGTGTGTGCTTTAAATAATAAAAAAATGGAGAGGTAAAAACTGTTGTTTTAAAATAAATTATTTTTTTTACACTTAAGGTGTTCCTAACCAAATAATGATCATTTTAGAATCTGTGTCTATTCCTAATTTAAAAAATAATGGTTAAAATAAAATTTTCTAAAATCTAAATTAATGTAAATGTATATTCAAAACTTCTTTGCATTAATTTTGTAGGAATTCTCCACCAACCCTCCAAAAAAGTATACAATTGGAAAAGTTTTTACACTGAAAAATACAAGAAAATAATTAAGGAATATAATGTATAATTATAAATACCTGTAAATGCAACACATGTAAATGAGGATTTACGTTACATATAGGGGAGAGTGGGGTGCAATGGGACAGTAGGTTTTTCTCTTTATGTATCATTCTAAATATTTCATCAATCACACATTAAATCTGATAAAACATCAGATTTCAACAAAAGATCGCGAAAAAATGGCAAATTTCCTCAGAAAATTCACAAAAAAAAAACCCGGCAATTTTCGTCAAAAAATCCCGAAAAAACAGCAGATTTCGTGAAAAGATCATAAAAAAAGACAGATTTCATCAAAAGATAGCGAAAAAATGCAACTTTCGTCAAAGGGAACCTCTCTTCCCTTCCTCCCCCTCAAAATAATATTGCGGGGAGTTCATTTTTCTGTTCAACAAACTAATTTTCCTGCTTCAATATATATATATACATATTTTTTTTTGCTGCTCTAAAATCGGTTTCTGACAGCTCCAAATCTTTCTGAGTGAGTGCAGTTCCTGAAAGCAGCCATTCATTAAACAAAAAGTATCCCTTTACTCAACAAAGTATTCATTTTTTAAGAAAGTCTCTGTCGATGAATTTGACTTGCCCCTGGGTCATTCCACATGAATTCAAGAAATGGGTGTTGCATCATAGTCACAGATTTTTTTTTTAATTTTATCATAGATAGACATAGTAGTGAAACCCTCAAATCTGAAATTTAAAAGTAATTTTCACAATATTGGCCGAGATATGGCCATTTGAAAACTGGCCATTTTTACGAAATGGCGGCCATCTTGGAATTGTATCACTGTCTAAATATGGCCATAACTTGACAACTAATGGCTCAAATTTTATATATCTGGTACCAATTTGAAGCTGTTTGTACAAAGAATGAATATTTCACATCAAAACAATAATAATTTTTCATTTTTTTACTTTTTATTATGTGCAAAGTGAAAATTTCACCGCAAAAAAGGGCAGACTGTAATGGCTCATAAAAAAAATGAATCATCATGAATTTTTCTGAAACTTGGTAAAAACGTTGCTCCATCTGTGTACTTTAAATTAAAAAAAAAATTGGAAAGGTAAAATTTGTTGTTTTAAAATAAATGGTTTTTTACACATAAGGTGTCATTAACCAAATAATGATATTTTTAGAATCTGTAAGCATTCCTGATTCAAAAAATAATGGTTAAAATAAAATTTTCTAACATCTAAATTAATGTAAAAGTATAATCAAAACCTCATTTGTACTAATTTTGTAGAAATCTGCCCCCAGCCCCCCTACCCCCCCCCCCCCAAAAAAAAAAATTAGACAATTCAAAAAATTTTACACTGAAAAAGATAAGAAAATAATTAAGGAATATAATGTATAATTATAAAATACCTATAAATGCAGTGCATATATATATGATAATTTACTTCACATATAGGGGCGAGTGGGGTGGAATGGGACAGTAGGTTTTTTTCTTTAAGTATCATTCTAAATATTTCATCAATCACACATTAGGTGAAGTAATGGTACCCCAATCTTCAGTTGAAAAAAGTAGCTGATTTACATAAGCTTGCAATTATATAAAGAAAAAGATTATTTCAAAAATGAAAAGTAAATTTAGTTCATATACTTTTTATGCTTTCTGTATAATGATTTGATTATGCATAGATGTAACAGTTTCTATATATATGGAACATTATACTGTAAAATTAGAGAGGTAAAATTTGTTGTTTTAAAAATGGTTTTCTACATATAAGATGTCATTGACCCAAATAATGATTATTTTAAAATCTGTAAGTATTCTTAATTTAAGAAATATTGGTTAAAATGAAATTTTCTAGCATCTAAATTAAAGTATTGTGTTTATATTATATAATTCAATAAAGAAATATCAATTTGCAGTTATTTACACTAAATATTTATTTTTACAGTACTTTTTATTTCATTTCATTCAAAATTTTTGTAACTTTTGTCTGCAAATAACCAAGTTTCCTCTTTGAGCTACGCCTATTCATTTTTATTGGCGATAACTCTAACATTTCACAGCTTTTGTTTAATTGTTCCATTACTACTGTGGGTTCACTAAATTCTGGATCAGAGATGCTTTTCATGTCAACAATAGAAATCATCTTATTTATTGATGAATAGCAGGAAGTACATAATTTTTTTCCTGGAATGAGGATGTCTGGATTTGTCATAGACATATCTAAAGAAATTGTTTTCAGTGATTTTGCTCTGTTACTATTTGGATGTTTATTAAATGGATCACAACACTGTCTCTGATTTAAACTATAAAATTTTAGAAATTTATCCCTGTGAACCTTGCATATATTCGCATGCAAAAAACTTTTTTCATCTGGGATTATATAATGTAACCTTTTTTTTAATAAATGTAAATCCCGTGGGGATAATTGAAGAACAGAAATAACATCAGTACTCAGAGAAACATTGAGTTTTTTACATACAAAACACTCCATCTCCACTGTATAATAAGTACAAAATAAATATTGTATGTCTAAATACACTTCATTGAAAACTTTAGAAGTGGTATATGGTATTTAAAAGGAATTACTCAAGTTTCTTGGACATTATGATGCAAGATTACATCATACTTTAATTATAGCCAATTAAGAAGCAGATGAAGTAAAGCAGCAATCTTTTCTTTAAATTGCATCAGCTCATATAGAACATGATGCAAGATAGCATCATACTTTGATTATAGCCAATTAAGAAGCAGATGAAGGTACAGTAGCAATCTTTTCTTTAAATTGCATCAGCTTATATAGAACATGATGCAATATTACATCAGCTTATAGAAACATAATGAAATTTTTACATCATGTTTTGAATTCAAAATTTAAAATTTTGAATTCATGTTTTGATTCTTGAAATAATCTTTTTCTTTATATAATTGCAAGCTTGTGTAAATTAGCTACTTTTTTCAACTGAAGATTGGGGTACCATTACCACTTCATCTAATATGTGATTGATGAAATATTTAGAATGATACATAAAGAGAAAAACCTACTGTCCCATTCTACCCCACTTGCCTCTATATGTGAAGTAAATCACCATATGTATGCATTGCATTTATAGGTATTTTATAATTATACATTATATTCCTTAATTATTATCTTATCTTTTTCAGTGTAAAATTTTTTGAATTGTCTAATTTTTTTTTTTTTTGGGTGGGGGGGAGGGGGGCTGGAGGCAGATTTCTACAAAATTAGTACAAATGAGGTTTTGATTATACTTTTACATTAATTTAGATGTTAGAAAATTTTATTTTAACCATTATTTTTTGAATCAGGAATGCTCACAGATTCTAAAAATATCATTATTTGGTTAATGACACCTTATCTGTAAAAAATCATTTATTTTAAAACAACAAATTTTACCTTTCCAATTTTTTTTTTATTTAAAGCACACAGATGGAGCAACGTTTTTACCAAGTTTCAGAAAAATTCATGATGATTCATTTTTTTTTTATGAGCCATTACAATCTGCCCTTTTTTGGGGTGAAATTTTCACTTTGCACATAATAAAAAGTAAAAAAAATGAAAATTTATTATCGTTTTGATGTGAAATATTCATTTTTTGTACAAATAGCTTCAAATTGGTACCAGATATATAAACTTTGAGCCATTAGTTGTCAAGTTATGGCCATATTTAGACAGTGATACAATTCCAAGATGGCCGCCATTTCGTAAAAATGGCCAGTTTTCAAATGGCCATATCTCGGCCAATATTGTGAAAATTACTTTTAAATTTCAGATTTGAGGGTTTCAGTACTATGTCTGTCTATGATAAAAATTAAAAAAAAATCTGTGACTATGATGCAACAAGTTTTCCTTAAATTGGTTGATTTCACGTGGAATGACCCCCCTTTTTTAAAGAAATACAAACAATAGTGATACTTCTTATTTTCTACACTCAAATAAGTATTATTTTATGATTAAATTTGTATCTTGCACATTTATTATACAGAAAAATAATATTGGTTATAACAATTAATTATAAATTATAAATTTATTAAATTAGAAGTGTTATTAATTATTATTAAAACAATAATTAGACCTGTGACAAAAATAATTAGCACCAGGAGGGAATTTACCGCCAGTAAAAACTAGATAATATAAAGTTTTTTTACACATTTCGCATAATTATTCTGAATTGTTGATAAAAATTGCCTCAGTGATATTTTTTTATGTCTGTATTTTAGTAATTCTTTAAATAGCACATAAAATAATGACGGGTTTTAAACATTTTTTCTCCCTCCCAAACAGCCAAACTCCCCTCCATTTATAAATGTTGGTTGGAAGACTCCCCTCCTTTGAAAAATTTAATTTCAACCCCTGAGCTCAATGAGTAGCACCTGGCATAAAGAATATGCAAGTACCTGAAATTCTGTGTTTTATAATAAAATATTCATGGTAGGCCTAATAGATATTCAAAATCGGGACTTATTTAAAAAAAAATGGCACAACAAAAGAATCTCATCAACCCCAATGTGTTTGCAACATCTGTTTAGAAATGATATTTGATATCTTTATTGAATGTAAAGAAAGTTACCTGTAACGGCTTTACAGGACTAGATTTGTCTTCTTCAGAATTACGTTCTTCAGTGTATTGGATAGGATTCAGCGGTACTACATCCATTTCTTTCATTATGTGTAATATTACTGGTTCTTGTAAGAAGTTCCTTTTATTATAAGCCTTTGGAAATTCTACATTTTCATCTGTATATTTTCTTCTAGGCATTTTTATTTCTTATTTTACAATGTACTACCTATAAAGAGAAAAAATATTTGTTTCAAATATAAATACATCTTTATGCATTAGAAAACAAAATATTATAATAAAATCAAATTCAAACTGATCAAATTCAAACTGATCAAATTCAGAAATATTAAATTCAATAGTGATTTTATTATCTGTCTCATTATCCACATAATTTAAATAACATTTTAAGTTAAGAAGGAAAAAGCAGACAGCAAGATAGATTATCATGCAATTAACGGTACTTACCATATTAACACCACTGCAGCAGAAGTTGGGCTAATGTGCCAATAAAGAGCAATCTTGTTCGCATGCACACAAAAAAGATGGCATGAAAAATCATCAAATCACAAGGAATCCAAAAGTTAACTGCGTGCGCGTGCAAACAACAAAATTGCTCTTTATTAGCACAACTTCTGCTGCGGTGGCGTTAATACGTAAGTACCTAATTAACTGACAGGATTCATGGTTTTACATTTCCAGGGAGAAATTCTGGAATTTTTAGAATTGTTGGCATCTATACAATAGCACTGGCACTCAGCTAATTGAAAATTATTTAAAAGATGGCAAAGTTTTTTTTATTTTTATTATTAGTCTGCAAAAATATAACATCAAATAATTTATTATCCAATAAAATTTTGCTTATGCTCAATTTTATTTTTCGAGCATATTATTTCAAGTTTTTAGCTGTAAGTCTAATCATTTTTTGTTGAAAAGTCTAAGGATGGGACTGAAATTAAACTATATAAAAATAAAAATATGCATAGTAATTATATGTAATTTTATACATTAAATTATATTTCTATTTACTCCAATTATTTCCATTTTTTAAAATTAAAAATATTTAAATTGATTAGTTTATATTTTTAATGTAACAATACTTTTAATTATTTTATATTCTATATTTATAGCTTACAATTATTTTTTTTTTCTAAGAAATTAATTGAAAAAATATACCTTGTTTAAGTTTTTTACTGGATATAATATTTAAAGTATAAAACTGTAAAAAAAAATTATTCATATGTCTAAAACTGAAAATTATATATATATATATAAAAAAAAAAAAAAAAAAGTATATTTAATGTTGCAAAAATTACTTTAACCAGTTTTTGGCTCAATTTCAGGTTTCTGACAATCATTCCCAAACGCTATGTCAAAAAGGGGTTTGACATGAGAATTAAAACCAGATAAAACCATCACACTGTCAAAAACTTCCCAACCCTGTTTGAAAATGCATGTCATACGTTGGAATACACATTGGTTGCAATTTTACATCTGATCACAACATATAGTAATTCTGAATTTTTTAAAAATATAGTAGATGAGTAGCTGAAATGAAGTCCAATAGAAATACTAAATATTGTCATAAATGCCAAAATTTTTTAATCATCTGCTATTTATTGATAGCTTATTTTGACAATAAATACAAATTTTCATATTTGATTTCAGATAAGATCGGATTGATCAGAAGAGATCTTATCTGATCTCAGATCTGTTAGTCAATTTTCTTGTCTTGCAATTGGTATGGATAGTATAATAGCACTTTTCCAGCAGATCATAATAGTTTATAAATTATACGTGCATAATTTAAATAAAATATGACTATCATTTCGATCTTTGTGTGTCAAGAGCCTTTTTGCCTGTAAAATATATTTAAGACTGAAATTTATTCATGTTTTAACTTTATTAACCTTTTTCAAAAATGTAATTTAGAAATTGGCCAAACATTTAAATTGCACTGCATATTTAAAAATAAAGATCTTTAAATAAATAACTGAGCAAATAACTGTACAAAACTAATAATTTTACCTTTAGAAAAACGTTATTAGATTAGTAAAATGAACACAGTGCTACTACAAAATACAGATTCAAAATACAAAATTTAACTTTTATATAACGGAAATTTATATAAAATAATATTAGTCTGATTTTCACACAGTAGAAGCAATTAATTTTTTTTTTTTCAAAAGATAACTTTACAAAAAATATAACTTACAAAAAATGAAATTTGTAATATAACGCTGATATAAATATTAATTCGGTGATCATGAAATACAATATCGCGCAAACTGCGCGCGCCAAATAAACATATGTTGGAATATTGCCAAAACAGAAAAGGGAAAAAATAGAAAGAAAAAAAAAAGTTCAAGGCGAGTGTCATGATTGTGTTTTGCACGTCATTCGCACGTCGCATTTCGCAGAAGCCGCTCGCTGGCAAGCCACAGAGGAACTGAAAAATTCTGCTGTGACCCTTTTAAATTACTGGCTAAACAGCTAACTCAGAGTTAATCGACATATCGGTTTTACAGTATACAGTTGTTATTATTATTGATAATTTCTTCTGTTTGTCTGCTCGTCCATTAGCGTGATTTTTTTTTTTTACCGGTTGTCGAGAAAACTAAATAAGTTATTGAACGTAAGGTAAAATTGATCATTATATTTTGTTTATTCAAACCCGTATTTGGATGTGCAAGTTTTATATTTAGCATTTTCAGCTATTAAAATAATTGCGTTGTTTCTCAGAGTTTGTACCCAAGGTCAATTCTTTTCCTGATTATTCTTTTGTATATTTTGGTGAATAATAAATTATAGTGAGTTTCTGCAGTATATCAGGACAACACAAACTTATATACTCAGTTGTTATATACTTTGTTATGCTGATTTAAATCCTGTTGCGAATTATGAGTTATTAAGTAGTTTTTTCTGATTGCTATTTTGATCACACAAAAGAATGCTAAATTAAATTCCAGAAAATTAAAAAATAAATTAGGACAAATTTTCTGTTAATTTTGAATGTGTTAAAAGAGTATGTCATTGTACTTTAGGTTAGCTTATGTCAGGGCCCACCCAGAGCCGTCCTTATAGAGGACAGTTTAAAGCGAGGCCCTTTCCTTTCAGTCTTTCAACATAATCTTTATACTATCGATAAAAAATAATGGTTTTCACCTATATACTGTGATCTGGTAGCCAGGGTTCAATCCCCTTGCTATTATAAAGGAGTGGCGTTTGTTTGTGTGTCTGTACAAGTAGTTTCTGGAACTATTAAACCATTTTCAAAAATAATGTTTGAAAATTGATGATGAAAGTCCCTCATCCAACATAGGCTATATTTTATGCCAAGACCACTATTTTTTCTAAACTAAATCATAAATTTATATTAAGGATGTTCGATTATACCTTTTTTTAATTAAAAAAAAAAAACTTTTTGTCTATGTGCTAGGCCTCTCTAGGCATGAGGCCCTGTGCAGCCGCACCTGTCGCACACCCCTAAGAATGGCTCTGCCCGCTAGACTTATGTATTGGCCCAACATTCAACAACTCCATTATTGAAATGTTTGAATACTGACTATCAACATGATTCTTTCTTTGCTGTAGCTTTAGCAAGACGACTTTGCTCAAATTCGAGATGTATTAGCATTTTTGTAATCATTTTATTTTCATGTAGCAGCAATTTCATTGTAAAAAAAATTTGTGAGGGAGATAATTTGCTTAATTTTTATTTATTTTTTTAAATATGTAAACTTTAAGCAATTTAAAGGTATATACATAATAAATAAAAACGTTTGCAATTTCTTATGTGAATTAAGTTCAGATATTTTTATATGTTTTACAAAAAAAAAAAAAAAAAAAAAAAAAAGTTTAGTCAAATGACAAATCAATTTACATTGACCTATGCACATTGACAGTACCTAGGAGATATCCATGCCTCGCCCACAATTAAGAACTATGCCCCTTTGTGTTAAAGACTAATATGCTAACTACTATGCCTTTAAAAAAAAAAAAAAAAAAAAAAAAATATATATATATATATATACATATATATATATATATTAAGTTGTAAATTTTAAACTGGAAAGTGTTAATATTGAACAGAAAGAGTTAGTAATATTAAAATTGACACATATACATTGATTATTTATTTGGTATATCATATTCATTTGTACATTTTAGTTTATTATTCCAAATTATCAATTATATATACTTTGTACATTGATTGTTTATTTTAAATATCAATATAATACTTGAAAGTTAAGTTGTTTGTTTTATGCCTTCACTAATAATTAATCAGAATGTCAGGTATCTGGACAATCCTTTTAAACTTCATGCAACTCCATATATTGCAGTCGAGTATATAACGAAATCCATCGTTCAGTAAAAAATTCATTATATAGAAAAATTTGTTGAATAGAGAATGGCAAAAAAAATTTCATTTAATGTTTAAATTTTGAAATAAAATTGTTTTTGAGGTGTTTAATTAAGTTTTCAAATATTTAACAGAATTTTTCCATAATCTCAAATATTTTCGCCACTTTCTTTTTTTTCCCAGTGTTTTATTGATTATTTTCAAAATTATTATTTTATCAGAGAGAGTTATCTTTATTGTAGAAGCAATTTTATGCAGATGTAGTAAACGATAACACCAGCTTAGATGACACTTAGTAACAATTCTTCATTCAAATGATCCCTCACAACAAAAAGTGCTCCAAGGTGCAGATAAGAAACATCCACTCTAAACTCTAAAATTAATGAGAGATAATTTAGGTAGAAGAAAACCTGCTGAAAAAACGACCTTTTCAGCAATTGCCCCCTTATCCTTTCCTTATTCCTTCCTTACTATTCAAACCAAGAAACGAATTTGACCAGCATTTTCAAGACGACAATGGAATAGTTTTATCTTTTAGGATGCTTTGTGATAATTGCAAATCGCTCCAGTAGCAAGCATATGTTTCAAACTTTTCCAAGAACACATGCTCATCTTGGCTAAAACAAAGTCAAGTGTGACCATGCAAAAAGGATGCTTTTCTTAGGGGCGGGGGGGGGGGGTTGAATGTGTTTTTTTTTTTACATAAGGAATAATGTAGAGTAATTTAGCTATGAGATATAAACCAGAATTCAACAAAAACAAGTTATTCTACAAAGTATTTGAAGCATTTTCTGAATATATGAAAGAACATTTTTGAAAAAAAAAAAATCGTTAAATGGAGATATATATTTTACTATATGGAGATTATTTTTAATGTAGTCGGGTCATTTTCAAAATAAGTACAATTTTGTGTCTTACTATTCTAAAATTTATAATATTAAAAGTAGATAAAAATTTCAAACCTTTAATTGTTCTTCATTTCTTTTTTTGATAATCAGAGTATTAAACTAAGTAATTTATGTAAAAATAAATTAAATTGGGCAAAAAATAAAAATGAACTATTGACTTTTCAATAGGAATCATTTTTGTCTCAAACCCAAATTTTGATTTTCAACATGTTATAATTTCTAATTAATAATTGCTATTTTCGTTGATTTGGGCAATTTTATTTTGAGAACAATATAAATTTTGTGTACTTATTACAATTCTGTCTGAAAATTGATTTTAGTATGGATTAATTAAATTAAATAAGGCTGTCTTACGTGTTTTGAGTCACTGGTCTAACAACTGATATTTTTCTATTTAACTATTATTCTGTTGATAAAAATTGATTGAACTGGCTTTTTATGTTAGCAACACTGTTTGTAAACAAAATAGTGGAAAAACTAGCTGTCTTCATGTGATCTACTGCTTAAAAAAAGAAAAAAATATTCCTAAGTCAGCCGAGTTTTTTTATTATGTGTCACTGGTCTAAGCTATCATGTAGTATTCGCCCGGAATCTGCCATTTTGTTTCTTTTGCTGATTTTGAATTTCTGTATTTCTATTTATTCATTTATTTTTTTCCGATTATTATTATTTTTTAATATATCAACTCTGAAACATTTTTTACTGTAATTTCGGAATATATATATATATATATTTAAAAATGAATATTTGGCTTATTTAACTGTTTTCAAATTTATGTACATTAGAACCCTGCAATTTCGTACCCCGTTAATCCGGATCGATTTGGTCAATTTTTTGTTTCATATTTGAGAAACGGTTGGCTAATTTACATAACATTAACTTGTTTCACCGTTGTACTCTAAATAAAAAAAACTTTTTCTGACATCTTTTCGGAAGAAGCTTTCTTAACTCTTCGATGTTATCTTTCAAAGAAACAACAATGTATCATCAAGTTTGGCAATTCCAATTTTCCCAATTTTCTATTTAAACCACTTAGAAATGTCATAAAAAATCACTGCACAATAAATGAAGCACCATCTCATTTAGAACAATTAATGGTTTATTTTGAATGTCAGGCTGAGACGCTGAGACTACACTCAACAGACTACTTATGCTCAAGCGGATGCGTGACCGTACGGCTTGCAAAATGTATAAAATACTGGCACAGCAGAAAATTACTAACTTTTTTTTTTTTTTTTACAAAGTAAACATTTTTACTGTATATGAATATTCAATAAGTTTAATTTAACGGTGTTTTCTGTAAGTATGTTTAAATATTATTTTATTTCATTTTTTCTAATTCTCCGGATAATCTGGATTTTCGATAATCCGGTTTGGGTCTGGTCCCAATTAATCCGAATTATCGGGGTTTTACTGTATTTACCATTTGATAATTATAAATTCCTTCTCTGCCTTCCAATTTTTTTTTTTTCTTTTTTTACAAATGTTTGGAGTGCTGATTTTCAGTTTAAAAATTTGTTGTTGTTTACATTTAATTTTTGAATTGTTCTAAAATTAATTATAAAGTGGGCACAAGTGATCAACAAAGAAACAAAATGGCGGATTCCGGGCGAATACTACATCTGTTCTCTGGTCTAACTAGTATTTTATTAAACTGATAACAGTTAAATCAATTTAATAAAAAGTTTATAATAATACAGCATATAAAGTTGTGTTTAACACCCTAAACCACAATATTACAATTTTTAAATAAGGAATAAGAATTTATTTTTAAAGAAATGTCACTGGCCTAACAATACACTTGTTATGCCAGTGACACAATGCTAAGCAATGAAATAATTTCATGTAGAAAATTGTTTTCTAAAAGTTATAATAATATTTTGATTATTCACAACTTTAATAAAGAATGTCTTTGGATTAATAGAAAAATGTTACCTATCTAATGCAAAATGTCACTGGCCTAACACATGTCATTGGTCTAACTAATGCTTACTTTTAAGTAATTACTGTATTTGTGTTAATGAGCCAATTAAGTTCAGTCATTGCATAATTTGAGTTACAATTGCCATTTTATTAAATATAGTAAAATAATTTCTGGAAAAAATTGTACTTTAAAATTTCAAAAAAAAAAATTGCTGAAAATGTACCTTATTTTGAAAATGACCCAGTCGTGAAAAATTTGACCGTTCCTATAAAAAAATTCATTAAATAGAGAAATTTGTTGGATAGAGTTTCGTTATAGAGAGACTCTGACATTTTTCTTTACTAGAAATGACTGCAAGTGGTTCTTTATAATGTTAAGTATTGAAAACACATGTTTAAAAGGCACTTGAAGTCATGATTATTTGAAAAAAATTTTGAAAAAAAAAATTGGCATGCAGATGGGAAATGGTTTATTGACCCTGCTATAGGCTCTAGGTCAGTTTTTATCAATCATTAGTTAAAGTGAAGTCAACTTAGTGGCAGGGTTGCAAAAAATGTTTGTACTTCCAAAATTTCATCCAATCCACCATTATGGTATGTTATAGGTAAAGGCTGTATTAATATAGGTATAGAAAATTTATTTTTCCAGTATGCAAATTTAGAAAAGCAGTAGAAAATTTATTTTCCCAACTTATGTGCAAGTATATATAGCAGGGTTAATTCTGAGTTTTTAAAAAAAGTTCTGAAATTCACAGCAAAATTTCTGAAAAGTTACAGCAGAGTGTGGAAAGGGGAGGAAAGAATCTATATTTAGCAATAATTATGTCTTTTTTTTCTTTGGAGTCATTCTATGATAACCTATGTTGCATTTAGAACAATTTACTGTGGTAATTTTAGTAATATAACATTAAAAAATATTCAAATGTCAGTGAAACCTATCTAAGGGTCAATTTGGATGAAAATTACCTAAAAAAAGAGAGTGTAAATTATATTTTATTATAACTTGCATTCCTCTTTCAGTAATGGCAATTACTATATAGCTACCAAAATTTAAGGAATAACACTAAAATTAGGTAATTTTCATCTAAATTGGGCTTTGAATAAATTCAATTAGCAAATCATGTCAAATTTACATTTTGGATATTTTTTTTTTTTTGTGTGTGTGTGTGTATGCTATATTACCAAAATTGCTGAAAATAGTTCTAAATCTAACGTAAGTTATCATGGAATGACCCTTTGACGAGATTTGCGTTTTTCAGCGATTTTTTATGACATTTACGTTTTTAGAGATTTAATGAAATTTGCAGTTGTTTCGCGACCTGTTAAAGAGTTTAGCAATTATTTCTTCTCTTGGCAAAATTTACAGTTATTTCAGCAATTTTTTGACGAAATTCACAATTGTTTTGCCCTCTTATAATGAAATTCATGGGTTTTTTTTTTTTTTTTGCAATCATTTAAAAAAATTTGCAGTTCTTTTGTGATCTTGTGACAAATTTAAAGAGTTTTTGCAATCTTTTAATAAAATTTGATAAGAAATATATTTATTTTCCTCCTATTCTTCTTACCTTATTCAACCTCTACTCCATTCATTCTATTTCTATGTCTAACCTTTGTTGTTTAAGTTCAAAGTTAGTTTAAAATAAATTCTGCTTTATTTCTATTTTTAAAATATATAAGTTCAAGCAATTCAAAGTTTCATTTAAACATTCTTTATTTTTATTTAATGTTTAAACATCAATTTATAACAAATTTGGGTACTTATTTATTAACAGCACCGCACCGCAGTATTGCGCTAATGTGCCAATAAAGAGCAATCTTATTGTTTGCACACACACAAAAGAATTGCGTCAACAAATAAGCAAAAAAAGCTTTAAAGCTCTAAAAAAAAAGCACTGAAGAAACTCTAAAAAATGACATTGAAATGAGCTAAAAAAAAAAAAAAAAAAAAAAAAAAAAAAAAAAAAAAAAAAAAAAAAAAAGCACTAAATGCATGAACAACAAGATTGCTCTTTATTGGCGCATTAGCTCACTTCTGCTGCAGTGGTGTTAATACATAAATACCCAAATTTGCATTCATCTTGATGAATTTTGCATTATTGTTTTCTTGTGAAGAAATTCACATGTTTTCATAATTCTTGATCAAAATCAATGGTATTTTTATGTTCAAATTTTCAGATTAATAACCTTTTTTTTTTTTTTTTCCTTCTCTTAATTTTCAGAAAATATGAAACAAAATTACCTCTGATATAGTACATGTTATTCCAAGATTGATTTTATGAAAGTCATCGTACAGATTTTTTATTTGTAGTGAAATTTTTCTATCTCAGGGATTTATGGAATAAATCGAAATTAATTACATATGTTTCTGCAAAATTTCTCTAAATCCTAGATCGATGGATCGGATATTATATTCTGCATTCCTGCAGAGGTGGTTGACAGGTGCAAGGAATTCTATGATACAAGCTGCTGCACATGTACATCTTTCATCAACAATTTACAAGTTTTTTCTATAAGGATAAGGATCGAAATTTTTTCGCATTGTTGAGTTGTTTTATATGGCCATTCTTCTTTTCTATGAAAATTGTCTCTGTGTGGCGTTTTTTCTAAAAATAAATTAACTTGATCACAAAAAGAAAAATGATATTCCTAAAGAGAATAAAAACAAAAAAAAGTTATTAAAATGTTGCTATTTTAAATTGATATTTAACATCAAGGCATGTCCAATAGCAGAAAATTCTCTAATTTTATCTGTGAATCTAAGAAAATAATTTTTTACAACTGAAGCATTAATTCAAACAATCAGGTGTAATGTTTTTATGCATTTTAATAATTTTTATTAATTGTAATCTTAATCTTATTAAGTAATAAAAAAAATAAAGAAATGTAAAGCAAAATAAATGTTTGATTGTCTGCAAAAGCGAAAAGTAAATCTGCAACAACCGTCTCTCACCTTGAACCTTCTGCTATAAGAAAGTCATGAATCACCAACTAGGAGGTTGCATGCAAACTTCTGTTTAACTGTCTTCTGTAGAAAATGGAGAGCCCAGAACCTGTGTTTCATCATAAATTGGGCTATGATTGCTATTTCATTGCATATTTTGTATTCTAATTAATATCTGTTAATAAGATTTTTCTCCTGAGTTTTTGATAAAAATTTGCATATAAAATGCAATTTTTGTTCATAATTTTCTGTAAGAAAATGTAAGTTAAATGCACAAAAAACGTCTTTCATTAAACTTTTTTTTAAACATAATTTTTTTTTTTTTTTTTTTGCATTTTTGCACTGTGTTTTTAATTGTTTTTGATCTTGTCAACTTTTCCTGTTCTTAAATTCCAAAAAATTATGTAAAAAAAAAATTTAATGAATTTCTGCTCTTTCAGATTAATGAAACATGGGTGCCTCTACATCTAACCTGCAAGCTAAATCCGCAGGAAATTTAGTAAGTGAAAAACATAATTTGAATGAAGATGATAAAAATAACAACACTAAAGCATCTGGTTGCCCATATAAGCATGATGAAGAAAAAAGTCCAATGAAAAGTGAATGTCCTGTTACGGGAGCATCTACCGATGATATCAATCCCTATAACATGGTAAGTATGGCTCTAAAATATTTATATATTTTGAATAATATGTGCATGCAGTTGATATGTCATGAATTATATAAATTTATCTGCATACAGTTAATAAAATATTTCTTTATTATTATGTAATTAAATATTCATATCTAAAGCCCTTACATTGCCTTAAGTTTCTAAAACACCATTTTTTATTCAAACTTTTCCTACTTTCTGAATAGAAAAAAATCTCTTTTATAGAGGAAATGTTAATCCTTCTAATTGCTTCTTACATAGCGTCCTTTTAATTAGAAGTACTGTTACTTTATAAGCCCTATATTGAGGGGCTGAAACTGGCAAATTTATCAATAGAGGATGGAGGAATAGTTACATATTTATACTAATTTTTAAATTATTTATGATTTCATTGCCAATTTATCTTTTGTTATTTTATTTCTGCTAATTAGATGCCACCCATGAATCAAAATCCTGCTCCAGATCAGCCTTTCCCCCTTTCGAAAGATCGAGAGGAGTCCTCTATCCCAAAAGCTGGAACTGATAATGAAAAATGGGTCTACCCATCCCAGCAGATGTTTTGGAATGCTATGTTACGCAAAGGTTGGAGGTGGAAGGAATCTGACATCTCTCCTAATGATATGGCTCATATTATAAGGATCCATAATATAAATAACGAAGAAGCTTGGAGAGAGGTTTTAAAATGGGAAGCTTTGCATGCAGAGTAAGTATTATGTTACAAAAGCTGTATTTATTTATTTATAACTTAAATTTTTATTTACTTATAACATAAATTAAAAAAAAAAAAAAAAAAAAAAAAAGCTTGATTTGAAATATTTTCTTTTCTGGATGGGCAATCTCCCCCACCAACATATGTAAATCGATGGAAGCAGAAATGATTGGCTGAGGGGATGCCTTTATTTTAACATGCTCTTTATATTAAACATAAGTATGAAACAAGTCAAAATATCATTAGAAGAATGTACTGAACATAAACAATTTAAAAAAATTGTTTAAATTTTATAAATGTTATGTACTCTTAATAATTGTGTTTTATTTTGATATTTGTTGTTGTAATTTCATAGCGGTCATTGTATTCCTTGTTCTATGTACTTATTGTTCAAAAAAAAAAAAGTCATTTTCCAAAATTTAATAAAATTTCTTGGGCAGAAAGCTTCCATTTCACCTATGAAATTCTTTTATATAGGATTTCAATATTTTCGGCATGAATTCTGCCAATATTATATTATTTTTAAATCATAATATCAGCTAAATAGTTTGGAAATAATATAATAATTTTATGAGAAAAGCAAATTTATAACTGTTTTTTATAACTGTAAAGAAAGATAATATTTAATAATTTTATCTTCCCCTTTCTATATTATGTATGTAGTTTTTTTATTATTATTACTCTCTTTTTATTTTATTTTTATTTTCTAATCTTTAAAATATTGCATTGTTGTAGTTTTGCTGCCAATTAGTCAGAAATTCTCCCTCATGCAATTTTGTTTTTCTAGTATTGGGAAGACTGGTCTTTTGATTGGCTTTTCTGATAGGGCACCATAAATTCATTCCCATTTAGGTATAGCCCATAGAGTAATAAGAAAGAATAGAATGAAAATGTAGTGGATGGGAGCAATGCCAAAAATGTAACCCTAAAATCTGTTACATTAAGCCCAAATACAACCACATGCTTTTGCAAAAAAAAGAAAAAACTTTTAATAACAAAGTTTTTAATTCATAATAGAATGCAATGCTACTTTAGAATGCTTAAATATAACCAGATCATTTTCATTAAAAAAAAAAAAAAAAAAAATGCATGGCTGATGACAAAAAATTCGATCCCTGTTCCATGTGATTGTTTTGTTTGGGCGTAATGAGAACATTAAATTTGAGTGATAACGCACATCTTATTATAAGCTGATTTTAAGGCTTAATGCATCCCCATCTATCTTTATCCTTCATGGTATAGCCTTCAGTATTATCTCATATGTTTAGCGCCAAGATCCATATAAAGGTTTCATCTGGTTATCTCTTTGATAAGGCTTTTTCATTGCATAATTTTGTAGCGATCTGGAGAGATCCTACCTGTCGTCCATGTAGGCTTCGTCTATCTCATGCCAGTCCGCTCTAGTGAGATCCCTCTCATGATATATACCTAGTTGTGAAATTGGACTTCTGTCTTAGGCAGGCGACTGGAGCAACTCTCTTAAGACACAACACTTGTCACAGAAAAAAAAAAAAAAAAAAAAAAAAAAAAGATGATAATATTAAGTCAATGGGGGCATTCTTTTCATATATATCATTCAAATATTAATATTTTTACATGTTTTTTTTTTTTTTTTTTTTTTTTTGCATAGGACAGCTGAGGATGATTTACAACCAAGCTAGTTTTTACTTTTTTGATTTTGGTTATACATTTTTTATATTATGATAGTTTCAATTTCAGAACCGGTTTTAAAAGTTAAAATAATTTTTTTTTTTTTTTAAATCTGAAACCAAAATTGAAAAAATAAAAACTAGCCCGATTGTAGATTGTTCTCAGCTATCCTATGGGGGAAAAAAAAGAAAAAACAAAAAAAAAATCATGTAAAAATATTAAAATTTGAGCAAGATATTTGAAAAGAATGTCCCCATAGACTTAACATTATCATCCTATGATAATGGAATCCTATCCACGGAAAAAAATCTTTTTCAGTGACTAGTGTGGGGCCTTAAGAGAAGAATCAGGTTTCTCCTTTGTTTCAGCCTATGCCTGTCCCTTTAAAAAGAAATGCCATGTTGCATGATTTACCTTGCCTTTGTGTGCATCCTGCCTGAGTCTGCAAAAAAAGATTTATTTAGCTGTGAGGAGGTGTGAATGTCACAGGTTTTGGTTTATATGAAAATGCATAATCCAGTTTAATGTAAAATTTCTTTATTTTGTTGGATTTGCAAATGTTTAATTCCAAATCTAACAACTTTTTTATTTTGTTTTATTTAACAATATGCAGATTTTCATGCATATTACTGAACATTTAGAATAAGCCAAGAATAAGTGTAACTAGTTCTTGTTTCAGTTCATCATTTTTTTGGTGGTGTGGGGGAGGAGATACCAGTACTTTTATCTGTTGATCACTAGAGTTTTTAATATGTATGTTAAGAATGCACAGAGTACTGATTTTGGCCAGCATGCAAACTGAACACCAAATATTTGGTCAGCCGAATATTAACTATTTGGCTGAATAATGAATACCTTAATGTTTCAAAGCTCAAATGCATAAAATATAAACTGTTAAATTTTTAAGCGGTTTTATAGAATATTTACTACAGGAATTTACATTTTGATAAACAAGAGCTTTTTACGAGAAAACTTTATTCTGAAAAACAAAAAAAATCTATTTTGAATTCTTTATTAGAATGGTTATAAAACTTCTTTTAATTTATAAAATTTTAAATTTCATAGCTTCTGTGGATTAAAACAAATGAAGAATATTTTCTTAAATTCTAAAACAATATTATAAAATCAAAGAGAAATTGTTAAAAAAAAAATTGTAAAACTTTACATAATCATATACAGTCGAGTGTCTATATAACGAAATCCATCATTCAGACAAAAAATTTGTTGAATAGAGAACGGCAAAAAATTTTGGCATATACGTATTAACGCCACTGCAGCAGAAATTGCACTAATGCATCAAAAAAAGGGCAATCGTGTTGTTCGCACGCTCACAAAAGAAAAAAAAAAAAAAACAAGGCCTCAAAAATCAGCAAACAACAAGGCAACAAGGAATCTAAAAGACTACTGTTTAAATTTTGAAACAGATTTGTTTTTGAGGTATTTAATTAAGTTTTTGAAATATTTAACAGATTTGTTTTTTTTTTTTTTTTTTTTCAGAATCTCAAATATTTTTGCTATTTCTTTTTTTTCCCAGTGTCTTATTGATTATTTTCAAAATTTTTACTTTATCAGAGAGAGTTATGTTTAAACTAGAAGCGATTTTATGCAAATGCAGTAGAATAGAACACCAACAAAGATGACATTTAGTAACAATTCTTCATTCAAATGATCTCTCGCAACAAAAAATGCTCCGAGTTGTCACAAACAACAAACATCCTCTCTAAACTCTAAAACTAATGAGAGTTAATTTAAGTAGATGAAAACCTGCTGAAAAACGAGCTGTTCTGCAATTTCCCCTTATACCTCCCTTACTTTCCAAACCAAGAAACAAACATCATTTTCAAGACAATAATGGAATAGTCGTATCTTTTAGGATGCTTTGCGATAGTTGCAAATTGCTCCACTAGCAAGCAAATGTTTCAATCGTTTCCAAAAACGCATGCTCATCTTGACTAAAACAAAGTCAAGTGTAACCATGCAAAAAGATGTTTTTCTTGGGGAGGGGGCAGGGGGAGTTGAATGCCTTTTTTTGGACATGAGGAATAAGGTAGAGGAATGTAGCTATGAAATATAAACGATAAATCAACGAAAAAAATTATTCTACAAATAATTTGAAGTGTTTTCTGAACTTATGATAGAACATTTAAAAAAAAATTCATTAAATGGAGATATATATTTCGCTACATGGAGATTATTTTTGATGTAATCATGGAAAAAATTAACCGTTCCTATAAAAAAATTCGTTAAATAGAGAAATTTGTTGGATGAAGTTTCGTTATAGAGAGACTCGACTGTATATGCTGTTTATTTGTCAGGAAATGATGATGGTAAAAATAAATAAATAGTATAATCTTTCTATTCAAATGATGGCAACTCAGCAAGAATAATTTTTCTACTCCCTTTGATTTGTCCTTTGGGAATTTTTAAATGCATCATTGATCAGAATCTCGAGTGGGCAATCATTTTCAGTGATTGTAAACATACAGCATGTGTCCTAAAATCTTGCAACAAACTTTCAGTGGAGATAATATGTTCAAGACAAACAGTTTTTTAACAAAAAAACAACATGAAAATATTCAAGAACTTGCATTTGTCCTTAATTCTTAGGAAATCCTCATTGATGGTTAATTATCTTAAGTGAAACTTTACAAACAACAAATGAATAACATATTCTGCCTAATTGAATATTTAGTAACATAGCCCAATGACAAATAAATACTGAATATTCAGTACACCCCTAATAAGTATATTAAGTCTAATGCAATCAATAAGGCATCAAAATTAAGTTATTCCTTTTTTTTTTTTTTTTAATGTTGGCCATATCATCTTGTAATGCCTTAATTATATTAATTTTATAGCTGTAGTGTAATGATGCCTTTTTAAAATCTGGTAACTCTAATTTTTAATTAATTTTATTTAAAATTGCCAAAACTAGCTTTGTAGAGTATTTCAACATTTGCATTTGTAATATTTTCAAGGATTTCTCGTTGCATAACAGTAACACATTTTATCTTCAGAGAATTTTTTTTTAATACTATGTTTCTCAAATCTAGTAAGTTTGATTTAATTATACTATTAACTACTATAGCATGTTAAACTGTAATAGAATATGATAATTTAAATTTAGTTTCAGTTGGGTAATTTGTATATAAAAAGACGTTTAGAGGTACAATCAGTTTGATTCAAGAAAATCCTTGTTTTTGAATGATTTATGTCAGGTGTAAGTATGAATATCTTTTTTGTCGATATTCTATACATAAAACTTAATAAATTGTGTAATAATCCACAGTACATTTGGAATTAGTTTAGAAATAATTCCAAAATAAATTTCAATTTTATTAGTTTGAAGGCAAAATTTCAACCACAAAGGGGTCAAATGAAATAACTTTTAGTCTTACATAAAACCTTTTTTTTAAATCTAATTTTAGTTTGTATATATATTTTTTTCTAGTGAATGCTGTAATCCTAAGCTGAAAAAATTTGGTGGTAAAGCAACAGATTATTCTCCAAGAGCAAGAATAAGAAGCTGGCTTGGGTAAATATCTTTTAGTAATTAAATAAACTTTTAAGATAGTTAAAGTAAACACATTATACAGGGTGGCGAGTGGGTAGATAAAAATACAGTCAATATAAATGATAAATACCAGTATTTTGTTAAAGATAAATTCAGTTTACATAATCTCTTTACATTATTTGAAGTATTTTCTTTAAGGAAATACTGGTAGTTTTCTCTTTTCTTGACTGTGTTTTTCCCGGTTTTCCTTGGCCACTCGCCACTCTGTTATACTAAGCTGTACTATGTTTATGCAAGATTTCAAGACTGAATTTATCAAAAGTCAGAAAGAAGAAAATTCTTACTTTTTTGTTTACAATATGCATTCTATCTATTTCATTGCTTGACATCTTGTCTCTTAATTGCTTTATGCATTTCATTTTTTGGAATGGTGTATAACTTTCATCCTGTACTTTTTAAGAAAGATAATATATATATATATATATAGTAAACATTGTCTGAAGAAGAGACTGTGAGACTAAGACTGAAAAAACTTTGTCATGGACAATGTTCCATCATTTGTAAAACAGCTGAAGATAATAATTGTGCCTGTTGTGTATTTTTTATGTTCATAACATTCTTTAAACTGAAATTTTTAATGACATTAGGTATGTGATTTTTTTAAATATATATAATCTTGAAAAACATTATTTAAACACTAAAAATTGCAAAATTGCTTCAATCCTGAAATCTAATTAATTTAAAATCGCTTCAACAATTTTTTTATTGTGGTCATCTTCATTTATCTTTCATTGTTTCCAATTTATTAACTTTTTCTGACCATATGATTTCTTAAAATAAAGTCACATGTATCATCCTTTTTACCCCATCCCCCTCCTTCCCAAAAGCAGCACCAAATGAAAACAGATTATAGCCCTGTTCCTCTTGCTCATACACAGAGAGTTAAAATTAAATGGTTTGATAAAGAAAGTATTTGAAGATTGAAATAAACAATAAAGTTATTTTCCTCTTATCACAATGGAAAAAATGCAATAGTTAATGAATAGAAATTTTTTGATTAGTTGTTTAGAATAATTATTTTAATAAATATAAAAAATAAACACTGTACAATCTTTTTTATTTAATTATTTATTTAAAATTGCTCAGTAACACAAATCTTTCAAACACATTCTGTATATCATTTTTATACATAAAATTTACATTCGTGTCTATTTGAGGGATGTATAATTGAATTTTATTTTTTATAAATATATTGGTATTAGATCTTGAGTTAAAATGAAGTGTTCTTCAATAATGATCTTTCATTGATTGTCCTGGCTCAAAAATTGGGTGCCATAAAACATGTAATCCATAATCAACCATAAAATGTGTCGCAGTCCATCAACTCTGATCTGGAAGACTCAGGTGCTCCCTTGTCCTTGGGACACCGTTCACCACTTCAGAAACTTTCTTCAAACTCAACGGTAGTCAGGTCCTCTGTGAACGGCAATTTCAATGACCTTTTCTCATCACTTCGAGCCTCTCGTCTGCCACTCTTCCTCATCTAAGCCGCTCGCTCACACTTTTATTGGCTGGCCTTATCACCCTTTTTCACGGTGCTCAATGAAAGAGTTCATTTACGATCTGACTGTATTGTTGTTATCTCATTTTGGTTGTTCACCATTTTTTTAAAAATTATGTATTTAATTAATTGACATTGTATTTATGTTGTATAATTTCTTGTTAGGAAAATTTTTTATAAAAAAAGAAAGCAATATCGTGTGTCAAAAACGTGGACCACCTGCCATGCATGAATACATGACATCAGTGTACGGATGCACGTGCATCATAAAATATCAAATCATAAAATATCTTTGTATATTTTCCAACCACATATTTCTAAAAACTTCTAGAATAATCACTTTTTTTTTTTCAAAATTAAAATTATTATTATTATTGTCTGAATTTTACACACATTATATTAAATATTTTCCAAGGAAGGATTGTTTATGTTGGCGGGCACTGAGCCAACACAAAAAAAACCCTCCTCAAAAGTTATCAAACACTATAAATATTCATTAGATGTAATATGGAGTAATTTGTGACTACTGTTTGATAAAAAAAAAAAAAAAAAAGAGATATCCCAAAAGCAAATAAAACAACCTATTATTTATCTATTAATTAATTAATTTTTATTTATTTTAAAGACCAAAATAATCAACATAACAATATTAACTGGCTTTTAAAAGAATTAAGCACATTATTTCCTTTTAATTTTATCGCATTTGGCATATACTGACAATATCTTTAAATTAGATACTGTAACTCTTTAAACACAAAGGTAAAGGAATTAATATATTAGTTACTGAATATAAAATAATAATATCATACATTGTAAGAAAATCCAATAAAACCCATGTTGATGTGGGTTTCATTTACCAAGGAAAACCCTCTCAAGTTTTTTTGGGGTTGAAGGTGGGTTTTTTACAATCCTGATTTAAAATGTCAGTTTATCAAAGAAATAGTCTTAACATTTTTACTGACTTTGTAAATTCCTTTCAGACTGGTTAGAAGACACCTTGTATAAATTCAGAGTTGTGTTAAAATTGTGGATTATTCTTGTGTTTCTAAATAAGGAATTTCATATTTTAGTAGATTGAACATACAAGGAAGGTCTCCATACTGGGCATACGCAGAAGATTTTTAAAAATATATATTAATTAAACTACTCATTTATATAATAAAAGATCAGTCAATTTAGTAGCAGAATTACAGTAAAAAGTCTGTAAAAAAATAAAATACTTTTGAATATTTGGCGTGAAAAGATGAAAGCTTCATGCAACTTGGCTAGCAACACTTTTCTTTGCCAAAAGCAAATGCTTTAATGTAACTGAAAATTATTTGTTGGCAGACTTTTAGATTGTGTGTAAATGGTAGTTAATAAATTTAAGCTTGAGAGAGATTAATATGTATATTGCTTGTTTCTATAGTTACTGATTTTATCACTAAAAAAATTCCATTCTGTAAAAAAAAATTATATACAGTTAAGCATGTTCGAAAAATAACAGCTAAAGTCATTTCCATAACAACAAAATTAAATTGATAATGCTAATTAATTTTGAGCTTGAAACAATTTTAGTTGATTTAAATTTTGAATTTCATTTTAAATCATAATTTTTGACAGCTAAATTTCACTATAAATACATATAAGTATCAACATGACACAATTAAACTGACATAACTAAAGTTATTTAAATTAAGTTTATTTAAATGAAACATTTTATTCTGTAAAGTGTATTTGATATAAAAGGTATTTTTTCAAACTGTATTCCATCGCCAAAATATAAACAATTGTCAAATAACAAATTTTTAGTTTTTTTTTTACCTATTATTGAGGTTCTGCTGAAATTTTTTTTAATGAATGTATATTATCTCATGAGAAGAATATTCTGTAATTTTTTTCATATTTTTTGAAATATGTTTGTATGGAGACCTTCCTAGTTAGTAAAATGTTGACAGATTTCTATAACAGTCTCATCTTGATTTTTTCCTATTTCTGTTGCTTTTAATTTGGCTTAAATTAATCTGTTTTGCAGTTATGAATTGCCATTTGATCGACATGACTGGATTGTTGATAGATGTGGGAAAGAAGTTCGTTATATAATTGATTATTATGATGGAGGTGAAGTGAATGTACAAAATGGTAAATTTGCCATTTTGGATGTGCGACCAGCCTTTGATTCTGTTGGTGCAATTTGGGATAGAGCAAAGGTGGCCTGGTGGCGCTGGACAACTCCTGAACAGTAGAATAATTCACTCTTTTGTATAAAATGCAATGTTCATAGACATCTGTAGATATATAAATAAAAATAATTTAATTTAGTTTTGTGGATTTTTTTATCTTTTGTCAAGTGTTTACTGAATATCTTTCAAAAAAAAATCTTATATTTAAAATATACATATAATTAATAAACAGCTTCTGAAATTTAAAATATCATACAGTGTGGGATCTGTTATCCAGAAAGTTTCCTAAAACCAGAATGCAAAATGAAATCCGGAAAATATTTTATTTCCTTTCAAAAATGTAAAAATGAAATATTTAGCATGGAATATAGCAGACAGATATACAGGGTGAGTCATAAATATCGAAACAATAGGCTATCTCCTTAAATATTGCCCCTAGACCCATACTTCCTATTGCAAAAATTCATTAAAAAAAGTAAACTTTTTGATAAGACAAGTTGCAACTCCATGGGGGGGGGGGGGGTCTATTTGAAAAAGTATGAAAATTAACTTTTTATACGGCCCCCGTAGGATAAAAATTCCAATTAGGAAAACTTTCCTTGTCCAGTCCTGAATAATACACAAAAAGTTGCATCTTCATATTTTCAAAACTTGCAGAGTTATAGCCGTTTGAATAATTCATCAGGTTTTAAGGGATTAGACACAAATTGAAATGCGCACAAAAGACAATGTTAATTTTAACAGTTCTAGGAAACGTGTAAAAAATCTATATTTTGAGTTAGAATTTTGATTTTTTTTTCTTTGTTTGTAATGGTTAGCCATATAATTTGCTAAGAAAATCACATCCTAAAATTTATCATAAAATTTCATATGATTAGTACTGGTTTAAATGGGATAATTAAAAATCGTTACAACTCTAAACATTATTTATCGGATTTCAATTTCATTTCATTTAATTAAAGATGAAAATCTGATTTTAGTTTTGTTTCGGGGTTTTAGTTTTTCAATATTAATTTTAGAACTATTAAAATTATTTATTGAAAAAATAGTATAACTTTAAAAAAAAAATCTTATTTTCAAAATTAAATAATTTTTCAATTTTGCCTGAAACAAACCTAATGTAAAATAATTAAAAATGACATTTTTCAAATTTGTATTTTTTTTTCTTTAACAATTCACTTTTAATAAGGTCTGCACTGGACGAAATTTTCAATCTCTGTCTCGAACAATCCATATTAAAATCACTGTCTCTGACTGACCTAATACGTGCATGAAATAAGTAAAATTTGGTTCAATCAAAATTTTTATGAAAACCACATAGATTTTAAAATCGCTTTTATTTTTCAAAAAGAAAAAAAAAATAATTTTTTTTAAGAAAATATATTTAAATGCTAAAAAATTAAACATAATAAAACCAGAAAAAAATCTGCTTATGACGGAATTGTCTTAAACAAAAAATGTGTTGATCCATGAGAAATGAATACAATAATACCCGAGAAAAAATAAACTCCATTTAACCCTCCTAGGAAGGACATTTGTCTGTTACGTGTTTTTTCTTTCCTATGTGATTCTGTCTTAAAAGGATTTATTTTATAACATTTTTCAAAGTCTCCAACGACAGGATATGGATTAGCGATATTAAAATATAAGTGAAACATTTAGAAATAAAATAAATATATCACAGCCTTTGGCACTTCTTTAATAATAAAAAGTATAAATATAAAAAACAAAGCTATAATAAGTATTTTTGGTCAGAACTCCTCCCCGCGAAACAATTTTTAACTACACTGAAGTAAAAAACTATGTAGAAATTCATGGCTGAGCCAGGCTATGATTTAAACTTTTCTCCAGGCTGGTCCGGATTATGATTTTAACATTTTTCCATGTCAGGCAGAAATTTTTTTCCCTATGGGTCGGTTTGGGACCGGACCTAAATATTTTGATCCATGCAGACTTCCATTGCATAGATATCAGCATATTTTGGACAACATGGATCAACATATTTTGAAAACAAGTTTTGATTTAAATCAATACACTGCTTTATTATGTCCAAAGAAGAAGCACGGTCTTGAATCGACATTTAATATAGATAATATGTGGACGATCCCTCATTTGCTTTGAAAACAGGTGAAAAAATTTTCGGTTACAGGCATGGTAAAGTGGTAAGTCACGAATTTTGGATTTTAATATCTGTCAGATTTTCAGATACTGAGATGAAATTTTTTTTGTTCAGTTTAGGAATAGATAAGGAAGAATTCCCTAATTGGGAATTTTGCTCTATGGAGGCCGTATAAAAATTTTATTTTCGTATTTTTTCAAATAGACCTCCCCATGGCGTTGCAACTTATCAGAAATTTCACCTTTTTTTATGAATTTTTGCAATTGGAAGTATGGGTCTAGAGGCAATATTTAAAGAGATAGCCTATTGTTTTGATATTTATGACTCACTCTGTATACACATATCCAAAGATGATACTTTTTTTTTGATGGTATGAATGATTATGAAGTGGAAAGCTTTACGATTATTACTTATAAGAAGAAAATTTCTTACAGGCTGCCTGACTAAGCTAAGGGACATTCATGTTCAGATCCTCAATTTTTAGAACAATAATCAGTGAAAAATTGTCCTTGCTGATGATAAGTCATATGATGACTGGAATGTGACATAACGACAAATGATATGTCTAATGAAAGTAATGATGATGATCAACAGAATAGGGTAAGTAAAAAAAAAAAAAAATCAAATGAGCTACTGATATTTTTCAACTGAACAACCGACTTGTAGAATGCAACAAAGAAGTTACTTCTATGAACAGCAAATCATGTCATAATGCAGGATACAGGAGCAACCACTATAAGCAACCAATCTTAATAAAAAATTTCTAAAGACCCAAATCAAAATATTCTCTCAAGTCTTATATGATAATGTATTTTCTTTATTTGAATAGTAATTTAGAATTTTTTTTTTTCTAAGTATTTTGTGGATATAAGTTAACAAATTTGTAAATATATACAGGGTTCGTACAGACTCCTTAGAAACAAAAACGTTCCCAAGTAGTGCTTAGAACTACTTGGATAAACAAAATAAACTCCTTAAACTGTATTGTGGTTTTGCATGCAAGCGATATTGATCCCGGAAAAAAAATCGCAATTGTAAAACACACGATTGTAAAAAAAAAAAAAAAAAAAAAAAAAAAAAAAAAATGTGAATGTTGCATTTATTATTTTTTTTTTTTTACCTTTGGAAATTTTTTAAACATGTGTGCAATATGCATAAGTATTTAGAATTTGACTGATCTCTGTGTATATGACCATTGGTCACTGCATAGAAAAGTTGATTTTTTTATTTAAACTTACAAAATCGTCAAGGTTGTGAATTCTGTGCAATTTCAGCACCAATAATTAGATTCTAATAGAGAAAAATTTGTTCAAAATGTTCTTCTCTCCAAATGGGGCATTAAAAATTGGGGTGTGCAAGAGCATGCCCCATAAATAACAACAAAAGTGGCAAGCCCTTAAAATTTTTTGGACTCCTTGGATTTTTTTCTTCCCAACTCTGTATGAACCCTGTATATATTTACATATACTTTTCATATTTTATACAGTTATTTTGTACTATTCTTAAACTTATAATAATGTATTCAAAAGGCCCGTATCCAGAATATCCAAGGTCCCAAGCATTCTGGATAACAGATCCTATATTGTGTTAAAAAAGACATATGTACTGCAGTATCTTAATTTTTCTATATTAAAGCTATATAATCAATTGCAAATGAAAAACAAAGAAAAGCAGATTTTAATTTCCAATTCTTTCAATTTCAGTGGATAAATTTCATAAATAATAAAACAAACGATAATAAATTATAAATATTTTTTGACAAATAATGGGAAATTCAAATGAGAGCAATTTATTTTCGATTGTAAAAAAATATGTTCATTTTACAATATCATGTAATTAAGACAGGTCAAACATGTGATCCAATGACAACTTCACTGTGACCAACCAAACCTTGGTAATTTCCCTATATTTGATTCAGTTCATGTTTGATTCTGAACATACACTTTGTGCTGCAGTATTGTGACATTGAAGAATTTTTAATTCAGAATTCTTGCCACTTACAAAATAGTAATCTTAGCTTTATTTAAAGACTGGCTTTTCAGGATTAAATAAAGTGTTCATTTTTAGTACAAAAAGAAAAGAAAAATGAATTATTAATTTGAATAAAATATCCATAATTTGGTAACATTGTTAAGGCGTTAGAGATGGCAGACATCAGAAAGTATGATACGCACTCACACACATATGCATGTTTGAGTGTGTTTATACAGGGTGATTCATAAAAGATGGGCAGAACTTTAAGGGGTTATAGTACACTTAAAGACAAATAATATTAAATAGGAGACTAAGGTTCCCAGACGTATTCCCAAGGAGATAGGGGGCATTAAAGTTTAGGGTCCGAAATTTCAAATGATTATAAAAAATGGAAAAATTGGTCGATTCGTTTGCGGTTTTTGCAAAAAATTTTCTTTATGCCAGTATTTTCTTGAAATAAAATTTTAAAGTTCAATTTCAAAAAATGCCGATAGGGGGCGCTTTAGACTTTGGAGTAACAAACAACTATTTTTTAACGTTATTTTTTGTATTTCTTTAAATGATTTCGAAAGCTTAGACTTAAACTTAAATTTTGATCTAAAAATCTGAGTCCTAACGAGTAGTTAAGTAGCGTAAACTGAAATTTGAAACCCTTCTCCCCCCAGAACAAAAATCAGTTATTCCCGATCTTTGTGTCGTAGATTAGGCTCTAACTACTGCCGCGTTTTGCTAAAATTATTCTTTATGTCAGTATTTTCTTGAAAATAAATTTTAAAGAAAATTTTCAAAAAATTCCGATAGAGGGCGCTTTAGACTTTGGAGTAACGAACAACTATTTTATACCGTTATTTTTTGTGTCTCATTAAATGCTTTCTAAAGATTAAACTTAAATTTTCAGCTCAAAATCTGAATCGCTGAGCGTGGTTCAGTAGCGAGGGGAGGGGGTTCAAATTTCAACTTCTGAACATAGTTCAATTTGCACTACTTAACCATGCCCAACGATTCTGTGCTGTGATACGAGGCAAAAATACAACTTTCGTCAAGGACTGCATAGTCGGAATTCACTCATAAAGGCACTGGCACAGTTGGAAACGTCGCTCATGCAAACGTTAAAGCTCCATTCCTGACGCTAGTCACCGGGTGAAGAAGGAGACAGAAAGTATGCAAATGTCAAATGGGGAAGAAGAAGAACACGTATGCAAAATTTCGACACGATTCAGGCATAAAAACCACTGAACGGTGAGTCAAGTGTAAGTCGCTGTAGTAATGAATCGGAAGATGGTGCCCTTCACGAATAAGGAAAAGGCTGAGATGCATTTAATTTACGGAGCGGCAGATGGAAATGGTGCAGAGGCACAACGAATGTACGGAGAGCGATTTCCCAACAGGCGGTTGCCTAACCGCAAAACTTTCGAGCGTTTGCACAGACAGTTGTGTGAGACGGGATCATTTCTCGCTTCCCGGTCGAATGCAGGTTGTGCAAAAAAGGACGAATCAGTAGTTGTTGCAGAAGCCATTCTGGATGTAGTAGCGGCGCAGCCAAGTACAAGTACACAAACAGTGACTAGGCAGGTGGATACCTCACAGTCCATGACTTGGAGGGTACTGAAGGATGAACATTTGCTCCCGTTTCATGTGCAACGAGTCCAGAAACTGTCTCCAGGGGATTATCCAAATCGTATTGAATTCGCCCGCTGGTTTCTGCAGCAGAACGCGCTAAATCCACATTTTGGACGAACTGTGCTTTTCACCGATGAATGTACCTTCACACGTGAAGGTACATTTAACACACACAATGCACATGTATGGGCGGATGTCAATCCACATGTCCATCAGAGACGCTTTTCCATCAATGTTTGGGCAGGAATCCTCGGAGACCACCTAATCGGACCGTACCTTCTTCCTGAACGCCTCAACGGTAAAACATACCTCACATTTCTGCAACATGTGCTGCCAGACCTGTTAAACGTTGTTCCTCCACGCATTCGGCGGGTCATGTGGTTCCAGCACGATGGAGCGCCAGCCCATTACGTACGAGACGTCTGCAACTATCTGGACATCACATTTCCGAACAGATGGATTGGTCGAGGTGGTCCTGTTGCTTGGCCTGCTCGCTTGCCAGATCTTTCACCCCTCGATTTCTTTTTTTGGGGACAATTGAAGGCTCTTATGTATGAGACACCCATTGAATCCCCCGAGGAACTGGTCGCCAGACTTTCCGCCGCTGTAGGGGAAGTGCTCGAAAAGCCTGATGTTTTCGCGAATGTTCGCCGTTCCATTCTTCGCCGTTGTTCTGCGTGCATAACCTCTGGTTGTCACAATTTTGAACATTTATTGTAATTACATGTTAATAAATATGCTTTGGTAACATAATCCTAATTTGTGTCTTTTTACCTCGTATCACAGCACACAATGTGTGGACATGGTAAACTGAACTGTGCTCAGGAGTAGAAATTTCAAACCCCTCTGCCCAGAAACTTAACCACGTCTAACGATTCAGATTTTGGGCTGAAAATTTAAGTCCAAGCTTTAGAAAGCATTTAATGAGACACAAAAAATAACGGTATAAAATAGTTGTTCGTTACTCCAAAGTCTAAAGCACCCTCTATCGGAATTTTTTGAAAATTTTCTTTAAAATTTATTTTCAAGAAAATACTGACAAAGAATAATTTTAGCAAAACGCGGCAGTAGTTAGAGCCTAATCTACGACACAAAGATCGGGAATAACTGATTTTAGTTCTGGGGGGAGAAGGGTTTCAAATTTCAGTTTACGCTACTTAACTACTCGTTAGGACTCAGATTTTTAGATCAAAATTTAAGTTTAAGTCTAAGCTTTCGAAATCATTTAAAGAAATACAAAAAATAACGTTAAAAAATAGTTGTTTGTTACTCCAAAGTCTAAAGCGCCCCCTATCGGCATTTTTTGAAATTGAACTTTAAAATTTTATTTCAAGAAAATACTGGCATAAAGAAAATTTTTTGCAAAAACCGCAAACGAATCGACCAATTTTTCCATTTTTTATAATCATTTGAAATTTCGGACCCTAAACTTTAATGCCCCCTATCTCCTTGGGAATGTGTCTGGGACCCTTAGTCTCCTATTTAATATTATTTGTCTTTAAGTGTACTATAACCCCTTAAAGTTCTGCCCATCTTTTATGAATCACCCTGTATATTCAGCCAGATCTCACTTATTTTAAAATTTAGTTCCTAGAGATTATAAACACAAAAATAACCAATCGGATAGCTACAAAGCCGGATCTTGAATCTGAAAATTTATGACTATTTTCTTATAATTATTATTATATTATGTTGAAATTAATGCTTTATTTTACTGCTGTCTTCGATTTACATCACATTACAAACAGTGTTCTCGCTGGCTTTTGACCAACATTAGCGATTTGTCGAATAAGAAATTAAAACAGTCGGCAAATGAAAGGAAATGGTAGCAAAATAGATTCTTCCGTAAACACTGAAAAATGAATCTTTATTGTATTTCTTTTTTTCCAAATGTTCTATTATTTTCCTTATAAAATATAACTAAATGCATTCTAACTGTCTCATCAATGTTTAAAAGTTTCAGACATTCTTTTAGCAGTCTAAATAAAAATTAAAAATAGCTATAATTGATTTATCATTGAGAAAATATACACTAAAAATTTCTAAGAGATTTCGACTGTTAACCGATAGAAAAAAAATAAAAATTTTGACAGACTGATGAGTACTTTGCATTTAACTATTATTACACTGCTGGCCACCCAAATTGCAACACCAAGAAAAACAAGAGATATCACAACAAAATTTATTGTGTAGATAACATGTTGACCAAGTAACAAATGATTAAATTTACAGCATTCTATGAAGTGCGGTTCCTGCCAAAATCAGTACCTAGAGTAGCCACCATTGTTGGAGATCACAGCTGCCACACGCCTCGGCATTGATTCAAAGAGACTGAATGTGTTCTTGGGGTACAGCAGACCAAGCAGCCTCCACACGTTGCCAAAGTTGATCTGGTGTGACAGCTGGGGATGAACTCTGGGTCAGTCGTTGAGCAACCATGGACCACATGTTTTCTATCGGCAAAAGATCCGGAGAGCGCGCCGGCCAGGAAAGCAATTCAATCTGGTGATTGACGAAGAACCCTTGGACAATGCGTGCCACGTGTGGCCGTGCATTATCCTGCTGAAATATGGCTGTTGGCAAGCCCTGAAGGTAAGGAAGGACAACTGGCTCCAACACCTCGGAGATGTAGCGCTGGCTGGTTAAAGTACCGGCAATGCGTACTAGAGGAGTGCGAGAGAGATATCCGATACCGCCCCATACCATAATACCTGGTGCAGGACTAGTGTGACGGTGCATAATGCAGCTGTTCAGCATCCTCTCTCCACGGTGTCTCCAGACTCAAATCCGACCGTCGTGGTGTTGCATACAGAAGCGTGACTCGTCAGTAAAGAGAATTTCATTCCATTCTGTCGTCCACATCCTTCTTTCATCGCACCATTGGCGGCAGAGACGTCTGTGGTTCCGTGTCAGAGGTAGACAAAGCAACGGACGTCTTGCGGACAGACCATTCTGCTGTAAACGACGTCAAATGGTACGTGCACACTGGATGATGCGTTACAGACTGAATCTGCTGTGATATGGTTCGTGATGTGACTGAGCGGTCCGTCACTGCCATGCATACAATCTGCCTGTCATCACGTGACGTGGTGCACTGAGGTCGATGCGGTCGATCACGTCTGTCCGTCGTACCCTGTTGCACCCAACGATCACATATCCGCATCACAGTTGTTTGGTTTCGTCCAACACGACGACCGATTTCCCTGAAAGATAACCCACAATCTCGGTATGCCACTATCCTTCCTCTGTCAAACTCGGATACTTGATCAAAAGATGATCGTTGTTTCCTACGAGGCATAATTTATCTTTTTTTTGAAAAAAAAAAGCAAGAAAAACACAATTACTGTATTTGAAACCGCCGAAATCGCCAAGCCTTAAATAGCGCTTTGAGGTGGCGCCACAGGCACGCTTGATATGCGTCTGCGCTGAAATTCTAATCATTTGCATATCTCACCTCAGCTAATGCATGTTGTAAATTTCATATTATTTGCATGCTTCCTTCAGGGTGTTGCATTTACGATGGCCAGCAGTGTAGTTAGATATAGTGATTAATTGGCATTAGATAAATATATAGTGCATAATCATTTCTGTCTTTCGTTGTTGCTAAGCTGAATTGATCTAAGTCAGTATCTCTATAAATAGAGCTATGTAAAGGGCATGGTATGCTTGAACATGTAAAGTAACATCCAATCGTTGAGCAACTCTGATAAAAATCTTCACTGTATGGCACACACATACACACACACAGAAAAAAAGAACAGAAATTGAGCAATTGTAATTTGGCGAGTCTGTTTGTTCTTTTACTCGCCAAATGGAGCATTTAGTCGCAATTTGGCACAAAGGCGAGCGGCAGAGAGAACCCTGATCATAAATGAATGTGCAGTATTTATGATAAAATATCTTATCTTATAAAGTAAAACTAACTATTTTCGCTGAGGATTAAGAATGACAAAATAAAAAATTAGTCAGAAGCAGCAACACTGCCCCTTGTTATTTACTTTAGACATATATAGTTGAAAACTAAGATTTTGAATTTGAGCTTATTAATTATTTTCATTTTTTAAGCTTGTGTTATTGTTAATAAGTCATACATGATCTTTTTATTTAATTTTTACAGACATATTTGTCTCTCATTCGTAATGTTATAATGCAAGATTAGTAATCTCACATACATTTTAGAATTTTTAAAAGCCATGTTAAAAATTTTTACTGGTGTAAACATAATTTATCAGAGATGAACATCACACATTGATAATAGTCTGCTATGTTCATATAAAACTGAAATTTTATGTATGATGTGTAAACTTTTTTGGAGTTTGCAAAGAATGTGCTCACAAATATCTAGTTAAACTTCAGAAAGATACTGTTAAAATTGGAAACTTCATTAAAAATAATGTATTTATGAGTTTATTGAAGACAATGCATCTGCTTTAAAAATAAATAAATAAAAATGACATTCAATTGCACACTAGTCAAAATCATTCATAATGAAGTAGAAAAAATGATGTTTAGAGCAATTGAAGAAATCTTAAAATAATATAAGCTAAAATATTTAAGTGTCATTGCTAGAAAGATTCATGATATACCACGAGATTCCAATGATGATATGAAATCTATAATTTCATTATTTTTTGCCCATTAGATGAAAATACGGATGCACAAAATTCCACTCAGTTTGCAGTTTTTATTCCCAGACAATGTATAATTAAAAAGTTTATAAGGAGCTTCAGGAAATTATTTTCATGCTCAGTGCAACTACCATAATTGATGGTTTTTTACTGTTTTATGAAGATTTCAGCATTTGAAATGCAAGTTTATATTGCATATAGTAGTTTAATGTAGTTAATCATACAATTTTGTATAATTTTCATTGCAATTTAAATTTGTAAACACCATGTATGAAAGTATTAAACATACTTTAATTTTTATCTAACTGCAGTTTTACCTTTGCTCGACAGAACATTTTTCTGCAACATCTTTGTTATTTTCAATTTTACAAAATAAAAAGTTCAGAAAGATACAACTGAACAGTTTAGTCATTTCTTAGGTTTCCTAACTGATGACAACTTTATACACTGTCTAGGAATTTACTATATATCAGAATGTCTACAGCATTTGGAAATCAGATATATTTATCAGTCTTGAAAAATTGATGAATGTTCTAAAAACTATACAAAAATCAGGAAAATTAGTAAATCTGCGAAAATATTTGCATTTTCACCTTGCCAATGAGACTGATTGATCTATTTTATATAACATTTTTTCACATGCTGATTAGTCTTTCCTAATATTTTTTTTTAAATTGCAGATGGTACATTTTGGTATTTAACACAAATTCAGATGATCAGATGTCTTCATTTTTTGTGGATAGGATTTACATTATAAATAATTTTCCCATTTTTGAAATTTTTAAATGATACATTAGCAGACCAGATGGATCAGACATAATCTGGTTAACTATCCACTTAGATGTAGATGTCTTAAAATTGAATATTTTTCAGAAAATGAGGAAATTTTGTAATTTCCTTATATCCATTGGGCATTATATAAAGTTGTTGGATTAAATTTTGAGTTTGGATTTCTAAAACTGTCAGTTAATACTTTATGCATACTTGCCAAGTTTTACACATTGGCTGTAAAATTTACACATTTGGGTTGTTTTTTAACACTTAGGATACTTTTTTTTACATATTTTTTTATCCAATCTCCATTTCCTCCCTTTAATTATAAATTATTATCTAATTGCTTTTAATTATAAATACTTAACTCTATCTGGCACAGTATGCCTACTCCCCGGGCACACCTAATTTTAATTTCAAACTTGCAATTAACGTCAATGGGAAGAAAACCTTCAAATGCATTTTAAAGATGTTACACTTTTCGTACATTTTGAAATTGATATGCATCTATGAAGTACATTAAAATAAATATTTTGTACAATATGTGGTGTAAAGGCTGTGTTTAAATTACACGGCCACACAAAAGTATTCCATTGCATAATGATATGAGGAAACATTGTTTGAGGAGTATTTTAATTATATTGAAATATTTAACATTCTATTAAATTGATATACATGATCTTGATGAAGGCAACTTGATGATACTTGATGAAGGCAACTACAAGTTACTTCTTATATAACAGAAAACACATAGTATTTACAGGGACACTCAAAAGATTTCAGATGCAATGCTGCATCCGAAAGAGAGTATATAATCCATGATTGCTGGTGGTTCATTTTTGTTTTGATATGAGCTTTTAACTAAATTTTTGCATGTAATGTTATTTGTATAAATGTTATAATTCATATACAGGGTTATACAAAAGAATTTCTAAGCGATATTGAGTATAAACTGAAATAGTTTATTTTTTTTTTATAAATTTTTATGTTGAACTACATTTACACTAAGATATCTTTATACAATGTAGATAAAATAAAATACAAGGCCTTCTATGGATGATAATCTCTGGAAGAGCGATCTTGGTAGATTTAAACATGTATAAGTCTTAATTAAATTGCAGCTTATAATTAAATAACAGCCAATTAGTAGCTTGTAAATAAAAATTATGAGTAAAATACAGGGTTGTATAAGAGTATTCAGCTATCATTCCATTTACTGGTAAAATTTTCTGAAAGTGAAATTTAAATCTGTCATGCGTTTTTAAAGCATTACAAGATAGTTATAATTAGTTTGTGAGTTATGTTTGTCTGTCTGTCTTCCTGAATTCTAACTTGCTTTAATATCGTTGGATTGATCTGTAATTGATATATTTTACTGAGATTCACTATGCCCTGTTCGTTATTGAAAATAAAGCACATAAAGCTTGCAGTTTTTTTGTACAGACACTTAAAGCAATTTTATTTCATTATCGTTCATGGGAAAATATCATAAATTTACAACTTTGTAGCACCTATAGTTGTTGTTTGGTCTATCTATCTGTTTGTCAGTCTGTTCACATATAATAGCTCAAAAACTACCAAGCTGAATGATTTGAAATTAAATATACAAAATCGTTGCAAAAATTTGTTGCATCATTTCAAATTTTATGAAAATCTAGTCACGAGTTAATAAAAGTTTTCTACAATCTATCAAATCCAATCATTTTTAAATAATTCAATCAAATCCCATGATAGATATTGTTTCTAGGTTGCCATGGTGATTATGCTCCATTTAAGAGGTAGTAATATTGTATCTGTATAGCTGAATTTAATGCATACAGGCATGAAAGTGGGAAATAGGAAAAAAGGAGGGAAAAAATATCCATTTATACAATATGGCCAAACTCATAACTGACACATTTTAATAGTTATTTAAACAATAAAATGAAATATAATTGAACATATGATTGTTATTTTCTATTTTAACTTAGAAAGTATTAAAGAAAATTGAAGACAGTTTACACTTGAGTTTGCTAAAGAATATCCCTGATATTTTTCAGTATTTTGATTATAAATCCAAATATATCTGATAAAGTTATGAGAAGTAGAGATTAATTTTTGATTATTTTTTTTTCCCTTGTGAATGAACTTTTAATAAGGCATTTCTTTATTATTCACTATAGGCTCTTTTATATATCTGATCAGGCCCGGCCCTGCAGAATTAAAGCAATTTTTTTCAACAGGTCGGGCCAGCAAATAATTGAGCAGGTCTGCTTTGCTGAGCTGATAAAACCTGAAGTGGAATTACTGGTCCGATTTTAAAATTAACGATGGAGATAAAATATGAGCCGTTTTCAGTGAATATCATTTTTGCATGAATAAGTATAAATGTGCGTCATGAGCCAATACTAATTTGACAACATCGAGACAAAAATTTCACATGTCCCAGTGCAGAGACTGGCCTCAGATAGTTACATGGTGTTTGAGCCCCAGGACTTTCAGCAGACTCGTGCCAGATTGAGATCAGCCTGACATTTTTTTTTTCTATATAGTTGAGCTGGGTTGGAACTGGACTTAATTATTCTTAAGATGTGTGAGGCAGACAATACAATTTGTAAAAGTATTCATAGCGATAAAGAACTTATGTTAAAGTAATCTTTGGAAATAAACTTCTTGATGCTTTTTAAATTCACTTAACAGTGCGAAAGTTTGGCACATTTTCTGACTAACGTTTAACTGCAAAGGTAGTTGTAACTGTAAAGTGTTTTAACTGCTAAGTGTAGTTTTTCACACAGTGCGACTTCTGTTAAAGGTATCTTGGGAAATAGCTTTTATTTGTTGAGATTTGGAATACTATAACTTTATAAATGTTTATATTTATCATTTGAAAAATGTTCTATTGTTATTTTATTACAAGAGATGTTAAATTCATGAGCACTGCAAGTTTTTATAAACAGCTTCTATTAAACAGGATTTCCAATGTATACATATGAGGTACCAGCAGTCCCAGTTAGCTTGGATAATTAACTTTTTTTTTTTTTTTTTTTTTTTTTTTTAATACAGAATTAGATTGTAAAAAAATGCAGATATGGTGAGTTGCATAAATTTTGCTTCATTGAGTTTTTTTTTTTTTTTTTTAATTCAAAATACAGTAAAACCTCTAAATAACGGACACCTTGGGAGCGCAGAAATTGTCTGCTATTGGGAAAACTCAGAGATAGAAAAATTGCTAATGAATGCTTAATGTTTCATTAGTCTATTTTAAAATGTCCTAAAACCTCATTTATATGATTAACCAGAAATTAAAATAATTTTTAAAGCAATAACACTGAAATAAAATTGTGCATACCTTTATCCTTTGTTTATTACATTCTTACAAAAATTTTTTTACAAAAGTTTGCCTTTACTAGTGATTATATGTAATTTGTTTTTCAATGCGAAGTTTTAACTGTCAGTAATTTTAATCTTTTTAAATCATTATTTTCTAAAAAAAAAAAAAAAAAAAAAAAAAAGTATAACTGTTTATTGTATTTTTCTGTTTCTTAAAAGCATACAATCTCAAATCATCCGAGGGAGGGGGAAGGGGTTGTGATCACAGATAAATGTAGGGGAAGAGGGGATTTACTCCAGCTCATCCACCACATTTATCTGATCACAAAATTTGTGACACATTGCCCTGATAAATTTAAAGGATTTTTATTTATTTATTTATTTTTTTTTTTTTTTTGTCAAAATTACTGTTCGCTATTCGGAATGTTCGTTATTCGGAGGTTAAACATACAAATATTTAAGTTTTGGGAGTGGGGATTTGAAAACTGTCTGTTAAATAGAGGTGTCTGCTATTCGGGAGTGTCCGTTATGGAGGTTTTACTGTAGTTTGAAAAATTGTGCATTTATTTTGTTACACATTTCAAATCTATCTATATATATATATTAATAGTAAAATATATAAAAATATGTCTCTGGGCATTTGATGCATTCTTATATTCAAGATACCATAGGATATTCAAGGAATTAATATCTTTAACTTCTTTTTTCAGAATTCTCTCAAAGGATGTCACTTTTTTTTCTTAGTTTTCAAAATATTTTTTTTTAATTTATGCTCAATTTAATATTTTATGTTTTAAAAACTGATGAGCCGGAAGTAAAATTTTATGGTTTCATATAAAATTATACATAGATTTTAGAAATATTTTGAAAACTAAGAAAAAAAGATGCATCCTTTAAGGAGAAAACACTGAAAAAAGATGCCAAAAATATTAATTCCCGAGGAGATATTTTGAATATAAAAATGCATCAAATGCCATACACTTAACAATGGAGGGGAATTTGGACATTGAGTGATCAGCCACCTTAAGGTTAAAATCCAAATTTATCCTTTTTTAGATAATATTTTTATGCATTATTTTGATGAAAGATTTTCATATGTTTAGGTAAGGGGTCGTTCAAATATGACATAAGCAGTAAGGGGGGAGGTCCAGTGTTTACATATTTTTGCTGACAAGGAAGAGAGGGAGGTCACAAGAATTTTTACTTAAGCATTAAACAATGAAGCAAATATAGTAACAATAACTGCAGCCCACCACTATATTGCAAATGTAATAATAGACAATGCAGAAGCACAGACTCAAAGATTTTGGACACCAGACTAGAAATGTGAATGCAAAACAATATTCTCATGATTCTTGTTAAAATGTTTAATTAAGCCGCTATTAGATTCACCAACATTCCGTAAGACTTTTGAGCCAACACTTGATTTCCTCCAACTTTTCGCAAAATGTCTTCCCAACACACCGTATGATAGCAAACTGCAATGTCTCCCCAACTTTTTTCCACACGTTCAAAAAAGTCTGGCCTAGCTGAGATTTTTCATCCAACATCGAACGTTTCAACGAATCAGATAAGCGATTGATACGAGTAGGCGATAAATATTAACGTCTGGCACGAGAGAAACTGGTTTTCCGGCTTTTCCTCTGACTTTTTTAAAGACAATTTCAAACCTTTTTCTCTCTTTGAACGGGAAAATGTTGGAGTTAAAATCCGCTGAAAAGTTTGTCTAGCCTAAAGTCCGTAAATCTAATAGCAGCTTTATGTGTCCTGTTGCATTCCATAAAGTTTGTTTTGTTTTGTCCAATGCTATAAATAATAATATATTAAACTGTTTTGTATTCTATGAATTGTTGAAAACAATATGTAACAATAAAATTAAACCAATTTTGTCTTCCTTCAAAACCACAGCCCCTATATGTCTATTTGTGTAAATTTGCTGCATTAATAATGTAATTTATTGTTAATTGGAAATTTTGTCAAACAGTGTTGATGTTAGAATGTCATAAAATCTTATGTAAGCAAGGGGGGGGGGGGGGGGGGTGGAAGCGCATTTGCTTATTTTTCCTAACAAGGGGGAGGAGTACAAAATGATCAAAAATATGCTTATGTAATACTTGAACAGCCCCTAAGATTAGAATATTTTAATTTATTATGTAATTAAATAAAAATAGTTTTGTTATAACATGAGTCAAATAACTTGATTTTTACAGCAGAATGAGAAGAGTGGGATATTCATTAGGTTTTCCTGCAGATCTGAAATTTTTTATAACATTTTGTTATCGTTAAAAAGAGATATTTCAAGATTATATTTTATAACTAATCTTACAGGGTGCCTATGATCTTGAAAAAACTAGTTTTAGTAACATAGTCTTTTAATCCTTCTCTATCTGCTATAATGAATGTCAGAATTTGTTCAAAAAAAATTTTTCAGAATCTAAAATCAAAAAGAAAAAAAAATTCATCTTATTTCTCATATCTCCCCTTCCCCCTTTTTTCCCCTTTATAATGGTAAATGAACAGTTAAATTCATCATTGAATCAGCTTCTGTTTTACTTCAATAACTTTTTAATTCTGTATTCATAAAAACAGCCGTGTGCATGTTGTTAGTGATGAGATGCTATTTGCGTGTGCAAGGGAAGTTGTCCCTTCACTCTTAAGTAATTTATATTATAGCAACCATAACAAGCCTGACAAATAAAAACAAAATTCTTTTTTTATATTTACTTCTTAAAGAATGAGTTAATGAGTTTATAAAATGCATTAAAATAGGTCAGCAGGGATGTAATGGAGGGTGTACGAGGATATATGTCATATAGCTTCTCGATTTTTTAAAGGAACACTGTATCCCTCTGCTTAGAGTGTTTATCCTCTGTTATTCTTATAACTACACCACTGTAGGTCAGTAATTTTTAAAATAAAAAAAGGCATTTATTTTATTTTATTTTTATAAAATTACCTTTCATAGATAATTCAATCAGCAACATCTGAAACCGACAAAAACCGACGCTATTTTAATAGGAGTTTATGTAAATCCAATTAATTTGTTCTAAACATTCAAAAGTAGTTACAAAAATAAATTTTATAGATAATAAGTATAGCTTTTAATATTAAAAACAATAAGAATTTAACAGTATGTTATTGGCATATGGTATCAAAGCACTGTATTTTGGGCCCTCCCCCCCCCCTTTTTTTTTGTCTTTTGGCAGTACAACTAGTATAAGATTTATATGACCTATATTTATGCCATCTCTTTAAGATTTGACTTAAAAAAAAAAAAAAAAAAAAAAAAAAAATCATTAAAAAGTTGCTGATACAACTTGCAACAGTTTTGTCTGGGCTATTTTTCTCCCACAAACCCCTACATTTTACTCTCCTTAGAAAAGATGTCTTTATCTCTGAAGAAAGCACATTTTCTTCTGCATCTTTCTCCAAGGCTCAAACTTTTCAGAATTTCTCTCAAATGTGCATCCTGGCCATAATTTCTTCTTGAATTTTTCAAACGCACAGAAATCATTGTTCGAGATGTCAATTCCTGCCAAATCTTACCTATAATGCAAATACAGTGGAGAACAATGAAATATTTTTGTCAGAACTTGTTTAATAATAATTCTGCATCCGATGCCACTTTTAAAGCATTTTTGAAACATTGCTTTTGTGCATAGTTTCTTGAATTTTGAATGATATTCTGGTATATCAGCTAAGTGCTGTTTTATAACGAGACAACAACTTCACTGTGATAAAAATAAAATCCTCACAAGAATGTGGCTTCCAAATCTGCAGAGATATGCAGGCGCATTTTTCATTATCAGAAATCGCAACTAACTATACTAAAAGTTTTTTTTTATTACATGAGCCAAACATTTCACTCCTCCACTAATTGAAAATTGATTTTCTGAAACATGCTTTCTTGTTTGTCTTCCACATCACACACAGTTTACTTTTAATCACATTGTTTCTATTAAAAAAAATTAGTTTCTGGATGCTACACCAATAAAGGCTTCACTTTACAAACCCACCAACATTGCAACATGAAAAAAGAGTTAGCCTATCTTCCATGGGCTGCCCTGGCAGTGCCTTTTCCTAACTACAGGGCCCGAGTAAGACTATGTGGAGTGGAGGGGAGGGAAGGAGGGCAAGCATTATTCTGGAGGCTCCTTCTTATCTATCTGTAGTATTTTTTTGTGAATAATGTGAAAGTGAATAGTACTAAATGTCGCACATATTGTATGTATGCATAAATTTTGTATTCGGTACTGCTCATATCAGTATACAAAGTATTCTAAAAAGATAGTCACAACTTTAAGGAAAAATACTAATTTGATACATTAGTAGAAAAAATGATAAATTTGTTCATTTGAGTATTTCTTTGTAAACTTTTACTTTGCTTATCTACATACATTATAAGATGCCTAAAAGGAGGTGACCTTATGAGGAAACATTAATAAATCATTTCTTTTCGGGGAAAAAAAAAAAAAAAAAAAAAACAGAATTCTAATTTGCTGTAACAAAATTTTAATCATTAGTTTTTGAACAATATACTTTGTTTTTTGCATGTGTGGATGAAGTACTGGAAGCAGTGAAGGAAAAGGGAACCATATTTCTTTCTTAAATGCCCGAAAATGTATGAATTTTGGTCTCTTTTGGCTAATTTTAAGCATTTGGCACTCTTTAATGAAAATTCAGATTACTCGCATGGGGGGTCCCTCTAAAAAGAGGAGCCCAGAGCAGCTGTCCTGAATAACCTCCTCCATCCTGATGTCACCTGGATGCGACACTATAAAACACCCTTTAAATTAACTTAAATGATTCTAGAATTGTTAAAATTACATCTAGAAAATTTAATTAAATGTGTGCATATTAAAATCATCGATATATAGACCGATGCATCCTTGGAGATGTTTTGTAATAATTTTAAACATTTTTGTAGTCCACGTAATATTTGTCTCAGGATTTAGGAGGATAAGTTGGGCCCGGTCTACCTAATAATGAAATTCCTGCGTGATATTCATATTTTCTTCCAAAAGAGGCTAATTTCATCACAGTTAAGGGGTGAATTTTTCAACTTTTAAATAATCTTTAAATTCAGACAATTTTTTTGGACTAAGATTTTTCTGAACTCACATCGTCGCCTTGTCAAGTACCAATGTGTGTATGAGTGTGCTTCTTTAATTTTTCGAGCCAGTTTTGCTGGCCCTACTATCACTAAAATTAACACTCGTCCATGCATTTGCTGAATGAGCCTGGAATGAGTCTGAATCTGTCACACATGATGGCTCTTGAAACCATCATCTAAATGTTTTGATTGATACAAATTTATAATAATTGTTTACCATCTACAATTGTTTGCAATTGAGGCCGACTGTTATGAAATCACTCTCCTTTATTGCTTCTCTTTTCACTACAGTTGAAATCCTTGCGGATGGCTATTTCCAGTACTTGAGGCCAATTTCAGAAATCTCCATGATGTTGTAGTATTTTTTAATAATTATATTCTTCAACTCGATCGTGTTCCTGGTCTTCTTTGAAAGGCTAGTTAGTAGCTCTGGATTGTTTTGGTATTTTGGTCCCATGATGGAGCACTTGCAATCAATAAAAATCCCACAAAAAGTCCACTGGAAATAAACTGTTTTCCTAGATCTACAGGATTATGTACAAATATAAAACATCACACTTAGCAAGATTATGAGTAGGCCTCTCCCTTTGCTTATGGAAAATGCAGGAAGTGTGTGTACATCAACAAAATCCAAGGCAAATTTTTCGAGGAAAAAATTGAGAAAAACTGAAATTCACAAAATCAATGAAAATCGAGGAAGAACTGTATTTGAAAAATTGAAAGCTAAACACACTAAATAATACAGGACTTGGGGGGGAAGGGACATAAAGATCACATTTTTGTTGCTATAAATTAAAAAGATAGGATCCATATTAAAAAATCAGTTCAGTTCGGGTAAAATCAGTTCAAATTTGCAATTTTGAGCTAAATCACTATGTTAGAAGAATGATATATTGATTCAAAAAATTTCTACATCACCCTGTCTTACTTATCAGTAGTAGCAAAATAATTAGATAAAACCAAGGTCCACTTTAAAAAATTGCAGAACTCCAATGAATAATTTAATAGTAGCATTGGCAGCTCCAGTGAGTATACAAGCAAAAAATTTTTTGTAACATGCAAAAGTTTTTGTTTCGTATTACTTTTTGCTTCCTCTTCTGAACCCTCCTCCCCTCCCCCTGCCCCTCCAAAGCATGGCTTCACCAAGTGTCTTTACTAAAGAATGGTAAAAAAATCTTTGCCCCTTCCCCTCATGATTGTTTGATGACAGAATTAAAACTCCTTTCAATTACATTAAGTAACAGTATAATTCATACATTTTATAAGAGGAAAAATAATCAGAATCATTTGAAAGTTAAAGATATGTCTTATACAATAATTAGTAGGTTTTACACAAAGTGAAGTGAGTTATAATTTATAAGAAAAAAGTATAAAAAAGAATAGCAAGTGCACAAGAAAATAAAAATAAAAAACAATGGGACAGCAGGCGAAAAAGTGGCATAAGAACTGGACAGAGAGCCAAGAATAGATACAAAGTTTAATTTCACAACAAAATTACAGAGAAAGGTCTAAAGATATGTCAAAAAAAGTAGAAAAGAAAATATAGTTTAGGAAGACACAAAGAAAAATATCAAAGATATGAACAAACACGATGCTATAGCTCATGCAAATTCTTACCGTCAAGAATAAAATTAAAACACTATATATATTATTTACTTTGACATTATTAAAAAGGGTCATACAAGATACAACACTTACATAGAATCCAAGCTCGTCCAGGAACCTGACCTGGATTGAACACAATATGCAAGATCAGGAGATTCTACACACTACTGAAGCAAACAGGGAAAGATTCACTAGTTGCAATGCAAAAGAGTGGTAAATGGCAAAGCACATAAAAGAGGGATAGATATACAGGTACAAAGAGAGAGAACTTTATCCTAAACCACAAATAATCTGTCAAACACTTAAGGTTGTCTCCAATGTCAATGTCTCATTGGATAAATAAAAGAAAAGTCTCAAAATTTTATCTAATAGTAAATGATATTAGTTCAATTACATATTAATGTTGATTAGGGAAAATAATTCAATCATGCATAGCTAAAATAAAAAGAACATTTAAATTCTGAATTCACTGACTGTTATAGTAAAAACTTCAGTAACCATTATTTCTAATAATGATACTGAAAGCACAAATGTGAGCAGAAGAGGATGCTGATAAATGGTTGATATTAACATGGTATTGTATATTAAGAGGATATTCATAAGTGATTTTATTTTTCAAAAGCAAAAAGACCATGCTATAGAGGAAAATGTCTCATCAATTTAAAGTAAGACAATATTTATTCTTTTTCAGTACACATTATAAAAGTCAATTTTGCCACAAGCAAAACAGTGCTAGTAAAAGTAGCACCTGTTGAGAAGGCACAGCTTGTGTTGTGTGCTTACACATTGAAGAGGCAATCAACCTCATAAATATAAGATATTATGCAATGTTTGTATACACACACATATATAGATATATATATGATATGATTTGAAGCACTTCTGGCATCAATTATACCAATTAAGCTTTCTTTGCAATGTCGATCATGATTGGCACAGGGTTCCCTTATCACAATTTAATGTCATATAATTTTTACAAAAGCCCAAAAATAGAGGCTCGAAAGACAAACCATGAGCATTCTTTTTAATACAACAAATAATAAATGCAATAAATATAGACAATTAAAAGTTTTCGAATTTTTCACTGTCTATTTACATACATTCAGTAATGAATGTTGTTGTTATGGATAATGTTCTACTAACTTGTTAACATTCAAACTTTTTTTTTTTTTTTTTTTTTTGAATAAAAAGAAAGTTTTTCCATTAAATAATTTTCCACAACAGTAAATTTAAAAAACAAACACATTTAAACAGATAAATAAGAATAATCACTGAATGTCTTTGGAGCCTTTATGATTTACAAATTAAATATAACAGTTTTTAAAAATTTGTGCATAAAAATGTTAGTATAAAATATTAAATACACATTTTACAAAGATGTACACATATAGTACTATTGAAACAATTCAGGAAAATAAATTTCAACTTCTTTTACACACATTACATTTTTGTTGTATAATATACATTAATGTAGCAAAAATAAAAGTCAAATAAAAACTCCCTCCCCCCTATGATTAATTATTTATGAAGGAACCCCGAACCAGACACAGTAATTTGGAAAAACCATGAAAGTGTTAAAATTTTACTTCATGCAAAGTAATAGTCCAATGAAATGAGAGCAAAAATACTTTTTCTACATTTCTAATGTTTGGAATATCATAAGCTCATTGTAGAGGAAAATTAAGAACTTCCACTGGTAGCTATGCATCAAGGCACAACAAGTTAAAAGATTTAATATGTATGGTCTTTTTCTCTTTTTAATATATAAAGGCAATGAAAACTCAACTGCATAACAGTCTGTTAACTTTTTCTTGTTTTGGCAGGTTTTACTTTTTTTTTTTTTTTTTAAACCTCATTTGGTGTCTCAGCTTTTTTTTTTTTTTTCTTTTTTTAAACTTCTACAAAGCCAGTCGCATATGAATGATATTAATATAAAAACAGATGAGGCAAAATCATTTTCAATGCCTCCCGATAAAAGCTGTACACAAAACTATCAAATTTTCTAAACTAATATGGTCCATTTTACTTTTATACACATAGCTGTTCATATGAAAGTATTTGATAAAATGTGTACACACACACATACATACACACCCAAACCTTTTCTGGCCTAAAGCTATAAATGTAAATACAGAAAAATATGATATATATATACTTTGGAAATGAAAAAAATGCATATGCACCTGCAAATGGAATGTTGTTTATCTATTTTGCAGATGAAAAATAAAGTATTCAATAACAATTGTTGAATATTTTAAAAATATACTCTACAGATACAAAACTTTTGCAATTTTCATAACAAGATGAGAATGGTTGAATAGTTTTAAGTCATGATTTTTAATAATTTTGTTAGAAAAATCGACAAGTTGATTTGAGGATCAAACCTGCACAGTTTTTTGTATGTACAAACATAGTAACATGTAACAATCATTAAAAAAATTAAGTTCACTGCTAGCTTCAATGTACATGATTTTGTGCTAACTAACATGAAATCGAGCAGAAATAAATGAGATGTAAAATCACATTTTAAAATAACATACAGTGGAACTTCACTGATTAATTCTTAAATAGAAAGATTAGAAGATGATATCATCCAAAAATATAAAATTATAAATAAATACAGATTCCATTCACAATGCTTCCTTAAAAAGTACATTGAAATTCATAGCTGCGAACCTACCATAAAAAAAAAATCTGATGCACATAGACAAACAGAATTTTTATTAAATAATCTTATTTAATAAAAATACTGTATCTCCTTTTTATGAATAGGTATATCTTTTTCATTCATTAAATTAAATTTCTGGTTGAAATATGTTTATTTGACTTGAAAACTACTGAAAGGTTGGCAGCTATGGAAATTAGATATCGATTCAAAATGAAATTATTTCTTATATTGTTAGTCATTAAGTTGATTACAATGATTTAATTATACATATTAATATGTTATAGATTTAAACATGGTAATTGTTTTCCTAATGTATCAATTGACAGGATAAAAATCATCTAATATATTTTCATCAAAAAATATGTAAAAAAATAATTCAAGGAAAATACATGCTTAAATTCTTTACACTCAAATGTCAGTGATTATGATCAACTTCAAACAATGTTTAAATTATCTGTGATTCTAAATTTAATTGACTCGTTTAAAAATTATTGAAAACTAATTTTACACTGGTATTAACAATACATGAATAGTGCTTAAACAAGTGCATTTCCTAAATGGTCCCAATGAATAAAGCTAAAAGTTCCACTGTAATAGTATTAATATAAGAAAATGTTGTGAGAATACCCTGTTGAAGAGATTAAAACTCCCATTTTTAAATGATTAAATCTAAATATAATTACAGAAAAATTAATCATTCCATTTTTGCAAGAATAAAACTGCTTGTGAAACACTGTCTAGATCAAGGGAAAAAAATGATTTTATATTCACACATGATTACCTGATGTATAAGGAACTTAATTTGTTAAAAAATTCATATCAATATAAAAATCACTTGTGTAGAATGAGGAACAGCTGACCAGGTTATCAAACAATCTGGAAATTCTCTAACAAATTCTTTCATCACAAAAACAGAAAAGTCTTGATATGATGCCCTTACTTAATGAACAAGAATGTTATTAAAAAGAATTTACCATGTTGGGGGACATAAAAGTATAGAGGGAGAAAAAGCATCTATGAGGCATGTGCCAGCGTGCCACAATGAAAAATTACCATACTTCAGCAGTATGTATAAGCGCACATAAAATTTAGAATTCTTCAAGGAATAAACATGTGTTGGCTAAGGTAAAGAGAAGAAAATACACAGAAAACTAACTTGAGATTATGGTTTTTCTTAGCACATATGAAAAATAGATTACGAACATGGAATTCTTTAGTACAACCCCCAATGTGCTATACTCAGAAAGACAATAAATGGTTGCAAAAATACAGAATATTTCATATAAAAGACAAATGTTGATAACAAAAAATAACATGTCCCTTTCCCATCATAAATCAAAGATTCATACGTCAAAGTAAAGATAAGAATCACAAAGATTCAATTATGTCTGTGATACGAAGCAAAAGACTTCCCTAAAAGAATACAATAATAAAATTGAAAAAAGAAAGGAAAAAAGAACAGAGTAACATGATACTCCTGGTATATATATATCCAGTAACATGAAACCCTAAGGCTGAATGTGCTGACTTTCATAAAACCATTTTGGCCTTTTATTATTTTCTTGCGGCTCTTGCAGTGAACATAGGTTTAAATCTCTGAAAGAACTTTTTACAACAGATATTAGGAAACTCAGTAAGAAAATTTTAAAATATGTTACATGATTCACTTTCAAAATAAATGATTTTTAAAAAATAATTATGATGATAAAAAGTAGGAATGATTTAAACAATATATCCAGTGCTTGAGCCGTAGCTTAAATAACAATGATTAAATATACAAGTCCTTTTCTTCAATGCTGAAAAAACACTGCTGTTAAATGTTTGCTTCCATGTATCACAGACTATATGGTATTCATCCTGATGTTTCAAATGGTGGATTTTGAAAATGACACTCTGAGATGACTTGAATCACTGAGTTGATAATTGTGCATTTTCTATGGGAATAAAAAATAAAAAGAATTAGTTATAAAAACAAAGCTTTATAGTAAAAAGTGTCACAACATACAAGAAAGGCATTGTCAAAAAGGCCTACAAAATTAGAAATAAAACTTTTATTCAGCATCTCCCAGAAGCTTAAAAAATATTTAAGAGCCTATGTTAGTAAGGTAAAATCTCCTACAATATAACATTAAACCAATGGAAACTCTTTCTCAAAATTTCTTGTTTATATGTCAATATTTTTATGGGATTTTTTTTTCTTTTGTCTATATGATGTTAGAAATCAATGTTTTAATAAATACCCCCCCCCCCTTCCCCGTTTTTTAAAGAATGCTTTCATTTTCAGAATTGATTAAAACAGATATTGTTAATAAATATATAGCAAGACAATTTTATTACATCCTGACAAATTTTCATACCAAATATAAGTAAATTTAATGTCCTGTTTTGTTCAGTGTCTAGGACTTATTATTGTTAAATAAACTAATGATGACAATTCTAAAGGTAGTTTTGACAAGCAAAATATAAAGCAACCCTCACAACATGTTAATGAATCAAATATAATTTGATATGTAATTGATGGATGCTGTAGACTCCTTCAAATCTGCAACCATAAAATTCACAAATCATTGCAGATGTAAACAATAAAACTTTCAATTCAGATAAAATTCCAGAATATTTTAGTTTTATATCACTCTGTATGCATTTTAATATGTAATTCTCAATAATATGGCTGAATTTGTGGTTTTTCATGAAGAAAGCATAAATTTATTTCTGAAAAAAAAAAAAAAAAAAAAAAAAAAAAATCAAAATATTGCTGATATTACTAATAATCACATTCTTTTTTACCAAATACATCTATATATTAATCAAACTTTTTTGGATATTTGACTTTTTAAATCCGAAATAAAACTTCCTTCCTTTATGATTTTAATGTGAACAGAATACATTTATGAGGAAAATCTTGCTGAATAATTCAAGGAAAGTGTATCTAATCTTTATTATGCATATATAAGGATTTAATTATTTATTTACCTTTTATTTTTAATAATTTAATCACTTTTAAAACTATCAACATTTTATCATTTTAGTTTATGTAATTATATGAATATTTTACTATATTGGTAGCATTCTTCAGAATTTTGATTTCAATTATTACATTGAAATTACTGTTTAAAAAATAAAGCAATGGCCAGAAATCTTCAAATTTCTATTTTGTTGCCACAATTATGCATAGCCACCTCGGGGATCGTCCTGAAAACTGAGAAAGTATTAGTGGGTTGGGCCAATTTAAAGTTTATTTTACGCAGTGCAGAACCTACAAAAATTTAGTTTGTGCAGATATCTTACTTCTTAAGTTTAGTTAATTTTGTTTTCTATCCTCTTATTATGTTTGTGAATTGCAAGTTATTTATTTTTATACTATTATTATTTTTTCTTACTCTGCAGATTTTGATTATGTGAGATGTAACATGTTGAAGAGGTGTTTGTTTAATGATGCTTATTATGAGTAATCATTGAATATTTGATAAGGAGAATTAAATAGCTAAAGGTCAATCTCTAAAAAGGCTGCTTTTTACTTCTTCAATTATGCTTGCAAGTGTATATATATATATGTGTAAATTTAATGAAGATACTGTTTCTTAAAATATGCATTTTTAAAATCTCGTTTATCAATCAACATTAGTGAGCGCTTGTTTCTGCATGAGTGAAGAAGTCAAGGAGATATGAAGTTAAAAAGAAATAAAATTTTGCTCTGTTTTTTTTTTTCATATTTTCTAAAATAATGAAATGGATTTAAAATTCCATGAGAGAAGAGGAAATTCGCTCTCTCTCCTTCATAAGATATGGAAAGAGGAAGAAAACTGGTTGTAAACACACATTTGCTGAACATTCGGCACTGCGTTGCCTCAATGTCTTTTTGGGCACAATGGGAAGGGGATGAGGGGACTAAAAATTAAGGAAAGGAAAATATACAAAATGTTTGATCAAAATTTAAGTTTCTTTAGAATATATCAATCATGAAGGCGTAGGACTAAACAAAATCATAGTTACTAAAGCTGCATAATGTTTATAACAATATAATAACATTTATAATTTACACAACTTTACAATATGAAAATTTATGATATGAAACTTACATTCTCGATTTTTCCCATAAAATATTCTGTTATTTTAGCACATTTCTTTCTTTATTTAATATATTCAAGTTCATTTTCTTTTTTCCTATGATCTTTATCTTTCTTTTTATAACTTATTCCCTAAGCAATTTCTTTTTTTAGCAAACCAGATTGATTTACCAATGATGTTCCTTGATTTTTCAAAGACCTGGTATAAAAGCTATCACTTAGTCAAATGTCAAAAAAATGGTCATAAAACTATTTTGCAAGAGTAGTGAAATGTGTCAATGATCTGCTTGTATCTTTAAGTTTTGTTCAGGAGATGGAAAGTATTGAAAAGAGAATAAAGAGAGTGGGAGGAAAAAGGGGTTATTACGGACTTAGCATACCAACATTCATAAAAGGAAAGATAGATAAGAATATTTTTCAAGTGCAATACAAACATAGCAGGACCCAATCCTTAAATAAAAAGACAGGTATATATTTAAATTTTTCCAACACACATTCTATTATGACTAGGTTAGATCTCTTCTTTACATAAACAATTCAACAATGCACAATATTTAGTTTTTAATTCATTATTAAAAAATTCATAGTACAAATTTATTTTAAACTTACAAACCATATCATCTAAATTACTTAAACTATCATTTGGAAATTTTTTCCTTTAGATCTACATATTATATGTTTCAAGAATTCAAATTTCTAAAAAAATTTTCAACATTATTTCAAACAGACAGAGAGAGAGAGGAAGAGAAGTTCACCCAATTTGTACTTAACACATTAATAAAAAATTTTCCCACAATTATTAAAGGGGCGTCTGAACAATTTACCTTACTAACTAAAACACAAAGCAAATAGAACCCCCCCCCCTTTTTTTTTTTGAATAGAAAGAATACAAGAAAAATAAATATTAAATATTCATTAGCTATTTTAATTTCTCAAGCAATTCTTTTTTAAATGATTGAATAATGAAAATACCCCATAGTTCAAAATAAAATTTTTTTATTCTTTACTATTTTAGAATTACTTGATTAATTCCAGGCATAAAAGTGGAAAATGACCAAAAGTGGAAATTTTTTTTTTATCTATACGGTGGTGTCAAACTCTTATAATTTAAGTATTATTTTAATAACTACCTATACAATAAAATTGAGTCTAACTGCATATATGATTTTTTTTTTTTTTTTTTTTTACTTTGAAAGTATAGCAATGTTAAAAGTGTAAACCCAAACTGATTAACTTATGTGAAGTACAATCATTAATTTTTCAAAACAAATATTCCTTCCCCCCTTTTTTTTTCTCCAATAAAAACAATCTTCTTGCTAATTGATCTTTGCTTCAGAAATACACATTGAAAAAGCTATCACAGAAATTACTCAAAAGTGTTACATAAATAGTACGAAATATTCTGCTCAAAAAAACTTCCACTTTGAATTTAAATCTAAAAAAAAATAAATAAATAAATAAATAAAAATCGTTCTTGAGACATTTTGAAAAATTTCATTAATACGATTTTCAGATGCTTGTACAATAAAAGCTCACCTTTCATTTTATGGCTCTTTTGCACAACAATTCAAGAATTAACTCCAAGATTTTGAATAAACAAAATGTCAAATGACTAAATTTTCCAGGCACCCCCCCCCCCCTCCCAATAGACTTCAAAAATTTTCTTTGCATTTTTGCATCAATCCAGACAATGTCCAAAATTGCTTTAAAAAAAGGTGCAATTCCTCTTTCATGCCTGTAATTCTCAAATTTTAGTTTCAAATCCATCTTTTTAAATTTCCTGCATGCCTCCCACATTTGACAAGGCAAGAATACAAAAATTAAGATAAAGGTACTTACAATTAGGGCAATGACAGCTTCCTCAACAGACTCCATTTGAATTAAAGCCATTTTTCTGTCTTTTCTATTGGGATGAGAGGAAAATACATACAATCTTAATTTTAAAATAATACAACAACAACGAACAAGAACATTTTAGTTACAACAGGGATGAAAAACAAAGCATAAAAAAGAAAAGTATGTAAAGGTTTGAAAAAAAATATATACATATATATGGAATACGGATCTTTAAAATATTTTATAAATAGACAGAATGAAAATTCGATAATGAAAATCTGTTCGCCACAAATCAAAATTCAAAAGTGATGGCTTTAAGTAAGTAATTTTATCACCCATTTCATATAGCAATAAAAAAGTAAATAAATTAAAATTGCTTTAAAAAATATAAAATAAAACTGATGGTACAGTCAAATGCATGGCTTTGTTTATTTTTGGTCTTTTTATTAAAGTAAATATAACAGGAACATTAACATTCATGCAGTAAACAGGGAAAGATTCGAAGTAACCAGTCTTGAAACAGCTGTCAAAGACAAGTTTTTTATTTTTTTTAAATAATTAGGTATGTATGCAGAAGTTACATTAAAAATGAGAAGATTCCTCTTAGAATCAGTAAAATGGCATCAATTTGTACCATTTCCATTTCACCAGTAAAAGTTCATAGAAAAATTCCATAGTAAACTGTGAAAAAAAATAACTAAAGAGCACAAAAAGAGGATTTCATACAATAATAATCAGAAAATAATTGAGCTGCAGAAGAATTTCATCCCTGGTATAGTAAAAACAGCAACATAAGGTATAGAAAAATAAAAAAGCAAAATTATTAGATTCTTTTAAAACTTTATACTTACGGAAAGAATTTAAATGCAACAACAGTTCCTCCAGTCTGGCTGAAAGCTTCTTTAATTTGTTCTTCAGTCACACTAGGCCTGTTCAAAATAACAAAAATTTGAATGAAAAATACATTTATCATAATAAAAAATAAATTAATCACAGAAACCTTAAAAAACAGTAAGATTTTAAAAAAAATTGTCAACAACTGATTGTTTCTCTAAGAAATAACTAAAAAATTTTAATTTAATAGAAGTTTTTTTTTTTTTTTTTTTTGAGTAAATCAGTTTTACACTATCGTGAGCGTAAATGAAAAAAATCGATGCATTAGTTTATGAGATAGGGCTACGCAGGAAATTGTAAAAAATGCAGCATAGCAGTGCAACTTCTACGGTGTTTTACACCAAAATGTAAGCAACACCAAGTCATATTAAGGAATAACTGAATCTTAAGTTTCATGAAAATATGTGCATTGTTTTTAGAAATAAGAGTTATTGCAGAAAACACAAAAAATGCAGCATAGCAGTGCCATCTGTTGATCTATTTACATCAAAAGGTAGAAAACATCAATCCAAGTCAAGGACTAACTGAATCTGAAGTTTGATGAAAATCCATGCATTAGTTTTCGAGATTAAGCTATTGCGGAAATCATGAAAAATGCTGCATAGCAGTGCCATCTGTATATCAATATGCACCAGAATGTAGAAAATGTCAACTCTTGTTATGGATTAACTGAATAAACAGTTTGATGGAAATCCTGGATTAGTTCTTGAGATAGAACCATTGCAGAAATTGTGAAAAATGCTGCATAATACCAGCACCACCTGTTGAGCAATTTTCCACCCAAAATAGGCCAAACCAATTTATATTAAAAGCTAACTGAATATAAATTTTTAGTAAATTCTGTGCATTAATTTTTGAGATACAGCATCCACAAAATTTATTTCACATATAGACATTTTGTAAAAACATTTTTTTGTACTATCTAAACCCTAAAATGTGTAAATCTGTCAAAAACCGGAATAAAAAAAGATAGAAGTAAAAAAAAAATTCAACATTATTTAAGTCCGAGAAGGATTAGGCATTTATTTCATTCAGTAAGTTCTACATTTAACATTAAACTTTTGCAATGAATAAGTAGGCCAATTTAATATTAACAAATAAATATAAAATTAAAAAACAAGATACTTAAACACCCAAAAGACTTGGATTCTGTTCTCAAACAAACAAAATCTAAATAAATACATTATAACCGGCTACCCCCCCCCCTCCCTCCCTCCCTTACTTTGGCCAATGTGATTTCAAATTGATATTTTAAATTTTTAGAACATACAGGCCTAGGACCGCTGAGTCACTCTTAAAAAAGAGAGAAAAGAGACTAAATCGCAAGAAAAAGAGACTAAAAGAGACCAAAATTTTAAAAAAGAGACTAAAAGGAGACCAAATAAAAAACTTTTTTTTTCTCTTCATTTAAATGTTTTTGGTATACAGACAAGCACTATAAGATTTAATACCATCTGCGGAATACATTTTCAATGCATTTCAGTCGGTTTTGAAATAATTGCAATTGATTGGTTGCAGACAAATATCTCAAATCGCGACAATTCATCAAGAAAGAAAAACAGAAATTGACCAAATAATCACGGGACAAAATCATGAAATTCCAGGAAATACAGTGAAATTGATCAAATTATCTCAGAAAACAAATCACAAAATTTGTCACATGATCTCGGGAAAAAAATTCTCGAAATCAGTCAAATGTTCTTAGGATAAAAAAAAATCACGAAAATTATCAGATGGCCTTGAAAAAAAAAATCACGATATTAGTCAAATGGATCTTGTGTTAAACATCGTAAAATTCATCAAATGGGTCTCGAAGAGAGGGGTGAATCACAAAATTCATTAAATGATTGCGAAATTCCAAGAGCGATTATACAAGTAATTGCTAATTTTGTCGAAGGTCACGGAAATAAATAGTGAAATTTATTAACTAGTCTCCAGAAAAATAACGAATTTCGTAGAATAAAGCCATAAAAAAAAAAATCAAGGATGCCTGTCAATGGGTTACATTAAAATGTGCAAGTACAGTATAAAACAGTGAAGTTTGTCAAATTATCTCAGGAAAAGAATGGTGAAATTTATCAAATTGTGTTGGTGAAAAAAGTAAAATCAGGGGTTGTACTGGTGCAAAGAAATATTTCAACACAAACTTTTTTGGATATTTTAGGACACATTTAATTGGCATACTACATTTCCTTCCACAGCCATTTGACGAAATTAACGATTCTCCCCCCACCCCGCTACCAATTGCCGCAATTTAATATGAAAATTCTGATTTTTCTATGCTATTGCTTACGGAAGTACAGGATTTTTCTTCTACGATTGTTCGCTGACATTTGGAATTTTTTTCGGTAAAATTTGTGATTTTTTTGGCTTTCATTTGCCAAAATTCACAATTTTTTTTTGCCATTGTTTGCAGAAATTTACTATTTTTCTGTGCTTATTTAACAAAATTTGTGATTTTTTTTACTGCGATCATTTGCAAATACTTGCAAAATCGCACTGAAAAAAAAAAAACGCGATTACAAAGAAAAAAAAAATCACGAATTTTGAAAAATGATCGATCATCAAAATTCGCAATTTTTTTTCTGCGATCGTGGAAAAGATTAATTTCGACAAATGAGTTCGAAAGAATTTTGAATTTTGCCAATCGATTGCCGAAAAATCGCGAATTTCGGCAAATGATCGCGGAAAATATGACGAATTTTGTCATATAAACGCAGAAAAAAGCAAATTTCTAAAACAATGGCCCAAAAATGATCATTTACTGCATTTCAGTAAATGATCGCAGAAAAAAACTCACAAAATTTGACTACCGATCGCATAAAGAAATCGCAAATTTTTTTGCCGATACTTTCACGAAATTTGTATTTCTCTGCGATTATTTTTTCCGTGCGCAAAATCGTACAATTGTATTGTTCATTAGTATATCCGTACACTTTGAACAAAATTTGCACATTGTACGGCCATACCGTACAAGTTGGCATTTATGAATATCCTTTTCGATTTTACGATCATTTGACAAAAGCTCGGTCTTATTTCGGGATCGTTTGATGCAAATCTCAGTGGTTTTTTCCCGCAATCGTATGGCGGAAATCACAAGTTTCTTTCGGGATTGTTTGGAAATAACGATTTTATTTCGGGATCGTCTGGTGAAAATCGCTGCTTGATTTTATGATTGTTTAATGAAAATAGTTTTTTTTCCTGTGATAAATTAATTAGAGTCGCAGTTTTGCCAGTGATCATTTTATGAAAATCACAGATTCTTAAAAATTAAAAAACGTGAAATTCTGCCGTTTATCGAATAAGTGATCCCTGTATATGTAACGACCGAAATAAGAATTTTGAGATTCCTTCCTGCAATCCTCTGACGAACTTCTCAATTGTTTTTCACAAGATCGACTGACAAATTTTGCAATGATTCTGCTACTGATTGACGGATTATACGGGTTTTTTTTCCTCGCGAAAATGACAAAATCGTGATATTCTTCCCGCGACCGAATGACGAAGTTTATGATTTTTACCTCTCGAATGATTATTGAATTTCGTGTTTTTATCTTGCCACAGATTGACCAAATTTATTTTCTTTTCAGTGTCCGACAGAAAAGTTTTGCGATTCTTGCCCGCGAACGATATACTAATTTCGTAATCATTTTTCCACGATAGTGACGAAATTTAGAATTTTTTCCACTGCAAAAGAGAGACATGCAACAGAATTTTTTTCTGCAGTCTGCAACACATGTAAAAACTTAAAAAACAGTCTGCAGACTAATCACTCGCATTACATTATTTGCACTCAAACTTTCAAGTATTTGTGATAGACATAAAAGAAAAGTATACTTTAAAAAAGAAGTTGCCTTTGTTCTCAGAATTTTTAACGCCTCATACATTGCCCTAAAGAGGAGGGGGCTACTCTTTGACAAAATTTGCGGTTTTGTTACGATCTTTTGACGAAATTTGCATTTTTTTCGCGATTTATTGACGAAAACTACCGTTTTCTTGCGATCTCTTGAAGAAATTTGCCATTTTTTTGTGATTTTTTTAACGAAAACTGCCGATTTTCGTGATTTTTTGAAGACGTTTGCCTTTTTTTTTTGCTAACTTTTGAAAGAAATGTGACGTTTTTCCGTGATTTTTTGATGAAATTTGCCTTTTTTTTTTTTTTTGCGATTTTTCGAAGAAATTCGCTGTTGTTTCGTGATCATTTTACGAAAATGCCGTTCTTGTGAAGAAATTTGCCATTTTTTGTGATTTTTTGACGAAAACTGACGTTTTTTCGTGATCTTTTGAAGAAATTTTCCTTTAGAGATTTTTTGAAGAAATTTGCCATTTTTTTCGGGTTTTTTTTCAGCGATATTTGCCGTTTTTCGCAATATATTGAGAAATTTTGCCCTTTTTTTGTGATTTTTTGACAACTGCCGTTTTTTGGTGATCTTTTGAAGAAATCAGCCTTTTTTTGCGATGTTTTGAAGAAACTTGCCGGTTTCTTCATGATCTTTTGAATGATTTTTTTGAGGAAATTTGCCGTTTTTTCACGATATTTGGAGAAATTCGTGTGTTTTTCACGATCTATGACGAAAAATATTGCTTTTTGAGGACTGTTTGTCGAAATTCGCGATACATTTTGTGTACGAATTTTTGGATTTAGGACTGAAATTTTTTAATTTTTGCTAAATTTTTAACAGTTGAAAAATAGTCTTTGAACCTTCTCAAGAGTCTGCGACGTGCGTCGCAGCGTTCCGGCGATTCTGCTCCCGGGAAGTTTGGTATATTTTTTTCTGCGACTAAGTTTCACTACAGTTCTACGGAATTTCATGGTTTCATCCTAAGACAGATTAACATAATCCATGATTTTCTGCCGGTTTCCGACTGAAAATTTTTGCAATTTTTACCCGCGAACAGTCAATAAATTTCGAGATTTTCCTGCGACAAACTGACAAGTTTTCAGATATTTCCTCACGACAAATCTTTGAATTTCGCGATGTTTTTTCCGCTTTCAAATGAGGAAAATTACGGTCTTTTTCCTGCAATCGATCGATGGGTTAGGAAAATTAAAAAAAGGCCAAAAAAGAGACTAAATCTGAAAAATATAGACAAATGCAAAAAAAATAACGAGAAAAGCGAGTTTAGCGACTCGCTCCGACGCCTGAACATAGTTTCTGAAGATACTTTTTGTATTTGTGTCTGTAAAATAACATTAATTATATTAGATTAATTTATAACACAATTTTTCAATTGGTAAATCAATTGACAGATGTAAATTTTCCATATGGGTGAAAAAAGTCTGGGCCAGGATTCGAACTAGGGATGTATTGGCTGAAGCCGCCAATGCTCTTCCAACTGAGCCATCATGGATACGAGCAATGGAGGACAATTTCACCCAAGTAACCTTAACGATCATATAATATGTTTTGACACTATGGAATGGATCAGCTCAACAGAATAAATCAAAGGTCAATTATATAGAAACTGCAGAAAACGGTGCATACGAAATTATATTAGATTAATTTCTAACACAATTTTTCAGTCGATAAATAAATTATAAAAGATGTAAATTTTCCATGTGGGTGATCTTGGCCCAGACTTTCTTACCCACATAGAAAATTTTCTAATCTATTTTTAAATTTATATGTCAGTATTAGAAACAAGTACATACGGAATGTTAGACAAATGCAAAGTGGCAGATGGGGCATAGATGTTTTGATAATTCTTGGAACCTGGTTTCTTGAATCTGTGAAGAGGGGAATTACTATAATCTTTGGTCAAACCAGCATCCTAAATGAAAATACAAAAAATAGATATCAGGAACAGGAATAAAATATATCTAATTGCATTAGAATAAGAAAAATGTGCAAGCAGCTCTATTCAACTTAACAAGCAATAAAGAAATAAAATTACACTTACTGGTTGTCCATCCTTTGGCATTTGAACAACCTGATGACGAGATGGAGCAACACGAATAGGTTTTCCATAAACTTTTATTTTATCCAAATGTGTCAAAGCTGGAATCAATTCATAAAATTTAAATCACAAAAATTGAATAAACAAATAAGAAGCTCCTTCTCTGTACTTTATTAAAAAATGAGAAAGAACACAAAGAAATATGAAATTTTAGGAAATTAAACAGATAATTGTGCTTAAGAGACAATAATATAAGTAAATGAAAATACAGAACAATAATTAAACCTTTCCCATTTATAGTTAACAACGAACTAAAATTGTTTATAAATTGATTCAATATATAATAACATATTTATTCCTACATGCTTTGCCCTGATGTAACAAGTGCACAATACTTTTTAATACCTCATTTGAGAAAAAACATTAATAAAAAAATATTACAATTATCTATTCAACATTAATCAAAACTTAATAAAGTGAAAAAATATAAAATAGATTAAATATATACATAGAAAGAAAGCAGTATTTTATAGTGTTATATAAAAATTTATATAGTAAATGTAAATTTTGGGATATACAAATTTTTATCAGAAGTAAAGGTAAAAAATACTATGAAAGATAACACGAAAGCTAAAAATTCTATGCATTTGAGATTATATTAATACAAGAAATTCATTAGCTCAGAAACAGGTAAATGAATTTTTAACAGACAATTTAGCCTGGATAACATAATTAAAAAAGAAAATGTCTAATCATTAACACAGAAAATAAGAAGAACTATTTGTTTAAAGAAAAGTAGACAGTTAAATTTAAAACAGTGCAAACAACATACCAAGCTGAGCCTGTTGTGGTTCTGCCATCTGAATAAGAGCATTGTCTTTCTTATTAAAAAGAATTTTTACTCTTTGCACATCACCATAGACACCTATAAATGACAGTATAACAAAAATAAATAATTTACTTTAAAATTTTTATCTGAAGGAAATATTTAAATAATCTCTAAACTTTACAAATACAATAATCATAATTAAGTTAAGGAATTTTCTTTTTAGAAAAAGGAGAAGAACATTTGATAAGGAAGAATAAAGGCACCTTTTAGAATGAAATCTGGCATTTATGATGTTGCAATAGATAAGGAATAACATAAGCTCTGAAATAGCCTAAATTGGCTTAAAATGAAGAGTTATTCTGAATACTTATATAACAATCTGAATACTTATATAACATTCTGAATACTTATAAAACAATCTGAACAATTCTGAATAATTATAAACTTATATAACAATCTTCAGAATTAAATAATGAAGTTAAATAATTATTCAAGATTAAATTAATATTTTCAGTTATTTTTCATCTTACAGACATATAATGAAAAGCAAACAGAACTCCATAATAATAAAATCAGAAAAGAAAAAACAATTATTTAAGATTGTAACTGTTTAAGATGATAATTATTTAAACAAAAATCATGTTTTCCTTGCAATCTTTTGAAGAAAATCTTGCTTTTTGCACAATCTATTAATGAAGGGTTTTTTTCATAATCTTTTGACAAAAATAAGATTTTTTCCACAAATTTTTGATGAAAAGAGAATTTTTTCACAAACTTTTGATGGAAATAGGATGAGTAGTTTCACTAAATTATGTCTTACTATACATGCGTTAACCCAACCAAATATAATTTGCATAATCTTAGATAAATGTATAGAGCAACTTTTGTTTAAAGGCTTGAAAATTCTGAAAATGATCATTGATAGAATAAGCTCAAAATCCCTTATTCCCAAAATGAAGTAAAAGTATGAGGGACTGTATCTAAATATAGTAGTACATGCAATATTGTGTATGCTATATTGACACTAATCAATGGAATATTGATACAATCCCTCATATTTTTGCTTCATTTTGGGAATAATGGATTTTGAACTTATTTTATCAATGATCATTTTCAAAATTTTCATGCTATGTTTTGACACAAAATTTTTCACAAAAGTTGCTTTATATATTTAGCTAAATGATTATGTAAATAGTATTTTAATTGTGTTCATGCATGCACAGTGAATCATTATTTAGAAAAACTACTCATTTTTCATACAATTTTTATTATTTTTAAATCCTGATTACAGTTTATTATGTACTATGTTGTTTGTGATATTTTCTGAAAAGAACATATTATTATATTAAGAACTTTGCAAATTATAAGCAAAAAACAAGGCAAAATTTGGAACTGTTTTTATAGAAACCTTAATTTCTCTACAAGTATACATGTTATCCTCATAAAAATAATCAGTTTATTACAGTAAGTCACTTAATCATAATCTGCAATTTGAAAACTTTTGACACATTAGTTTTGACAAAGTTATCCAAAAGATCATTGTTCTTCTTCAATTTGTTGATGATTTTCTATGCAATTTTGGGAAAATAATCGTCATGGAAATATATGACCTATACTATTATGTTTACACACTTATTTCAGGATAATTCTTCATGTGTTTTTTAGATATTTAACAAAATGTCCAAAATCTCAAGAGGCCGGACATCTTCGGCCATATAGTGTATATACATATACATAAATTATATATATATAAACCACTCAATTAGTCTAAAAACTATTTTTTCTTTTATTATTTATGCTAAATAAAAGTATATAAGCACCCTGCTAATCACTACGCTTCCCAAAAGCAACATTATTAAAGTTTGAAATTACCATCTGGGGAGAAATATGAAAAATAGATTACTAAGTCTGTACTATTTTTTTCCTTCCTTACAATAGAAAACATGTAACATAAAAGTTACCAAGAAGAAATATTATAAATTAAACCGCACATATAACTTACTGATTTGTATTTAAGCCTTTAACCTTTTCAGACACATTGTGCTTGTTCTGAGATAACTAATTGTAATTCCAAACTTGCAAACGGTAAAAATAATATTTTAATAAAATTTTGCTTGTGCAATAAAAGCTGAAATAAGGGGTTTCAAAATATCTAGAAAATTCTTTGAATTCTTGTGTCAGTCGATAATTTCTCATTTTACTAACAGATTTTGCCCGTGCCGAAAAGGGTTAAAAAAAAAAAAAAAAACTTGAAACAATTTTGTGGGTTTATTTTTAAATTTAGAAATAGTAGCCTTTATTTTTTTAATTGATGTGACATCAAATTTTACAAAGAAAAAGAATATATGCTGATATTTATAGCTATAAATTGATTTGTTGCTGCATTTTTTGGCATTACTACAAATTAAAAATAATTGTTTCATTTAACTGTTTCCCTCATTGTCCTGAGTTATCCTAGGATCATATATGTTACAATTTATTATTATTCTGAAAAAAACCTTAGATATTCCTAGATAATTATTTATATTAAAAATAAAAATCACAAATAGAGCAGAAAAAAAAATCAATTTTTAAAGATTTTACACTTTACATGATTTTTTTAGATGCAGAAGAGAGGGGAGGGATTGCAGAAGGGAGATAAGCAGAAATTTTGGGAGAAGAGGATATTTTAGGTAATACATTATTTGTTACTATAGTTTACTTCTTGTTAGATAAGTCAGAAAAAAATTTAAAGCGTTCCAATTCTGCAGGGTATTCTTCTACCAGGTGTCCTGAAAAGCACCGATTGATTTTAAAATTCAATAACTTTCAAATGGTGATAGATATTTAATTAAAAGCTTGCAGGAGGGTTATGTATGATGTTATAAGTTCTTTTACTGCGATTCTGGATTTTAGTTTGATTTACAAAAAAATACATGGCACTGAGAGCTATAGGCACTTTGTTGAGTCGGAAACTGGTGTCACTGATGCGAATTAAGGAGATTCAGGGTATGAAGTGGGTCTCATTGGAAAAAGCATTTTTGCTTTACGGCCCAATTCTGAACTCAATCCATATAATTTCGATTTTGTTGAAATTTTTTAATTTCAGTTTTTGATGAATTTACATGTTTTTCTGGTCAGAGATTCCAATAAACATGTTTTTCAAAATGTCTGTATGTGACAAATTTAATGGGCACTCTATCTCAAGAACTAGTGCATGGAATTTCATAAAACTTTATATTAGGTTAGACTTACAAGGAAGGTCTCCATTAGGGGCATACTCAAAATTTTTTGAAAAAAATACGAATTAAACTACTTATGTATGTAATAAAGGATCAGTGAAAATTAGCGGCGGAATTACATTATTAGACATGTAAAAAAATAAAATAGTTTGGAATAATTGGCGTGAAAAGCTGAAAGCGACGCGGGATTTGTCGAGCAGTGCATTTCCTTGCCAAAAGCAGACGATTTTAACGAATCTGAAAATTGATTTTAATTGACTTCACTGTTAAAAATATGCAGCATTTACTGCAACGTCACTCCACTACTTTTATAGAATATCTCTCTTCTGACCAATGAGAATGCTGCATAGCATGGTGAATTGACCGTTTTCTATAAAAGTGGTGGAGTGACGCTGCAGAAAATGGTACAGATTTTTAGCGGTGTTGTAGCTTGTGCAACACTGCTAAAAATCTGCTGCATTTTGCTGCAACGCACTCCACCGCTTGTATATAATATCTCTATTCCAACCAATAAGAAAGCTCCATTTCACGGCCAAGTAACCGTTTTCTATACAAGCAAGGGAGTGTGTTGCAACAAAATGCAGCAGATTTTTTACAGTGTATTTTTCAATTTGGAACAATTTTAATCAATTTAAATTGTGTTTTAAATGATAAAATATATTAATTTCATTTTGTTATAAGTACATATAAACGTATATGACAAAATTACACGTAAAGTAAAAATGCAAAACTAAAATTACTTAAACTAAACTTATTTAAATAAATTGAACATAGAAAGTTTTTTCTTTAAAAAGTATTCGAAGCGTAAAAGCTTATTTTTCAAAATTTCGTTTTTTCACCAACCGGAGATAAATCGCCAAATAAACGAAATTATTATTTTTTTTACGGACGTTATAAGGAGGTTCCGCCGAAATTTTTTTTTATAAACATATATAACTATATGAGAAGAACATTCTGTAATTTTTTCAGATTTTTCTGAGTATGCCCGTATGGAGACCTTCCTTGTTAGATATAAACTAGACCCGATTAGTTTTTGGTGTATATCTCCCAACAGGTGGCACTGCTATGCTGCTTTTTTCAGGATTTTCATAAAACATCTGTCAGTACTTGATATAGTATAGTTTTGATTATGTTTTGATGTAAATCACCCAACAGGTGTCACTGCCATTCTGCATTATTCACATTTATTGCAATAGCTCTATTTCAGGAACTAAAGCATGAATTTATCAAATTTCAGATTCAGCTAGTACCTGACAGAAATTAGTATTCTTTCGTTTTTGGAGTAAAATGTTTAACAGTTAGGGCTGGTATGGGGCATTATTGATGATTATTGCAATAGCTCTATTACAGGAATTAATGCACGAATTTTCATTAAACTTCAAATTCAGTTAGTTCCTCATAAAAATTAGGATTCTTTAGTTTTTTGAGTAAATTGCTCAACAGGTGGCTCTTCTATGCAAACGGTCAGTCGGACAGAATGATTAAGCAAAGCAAGGGCATAAACATTTTCCAACTATATTGGGAAGCCTTAAAAGGATACATTTTAGTGATTTAGAAGATGCCGGTTTTAAAATATCTAAACTTTCATAAAATCTAACATGAAAGGAAAAATCATATGCAAAGCATAAATTATGAAGCACTTTCCAACTCATTGAGAATAATGTAACAAAACGGCATTGTTAAAAAAAAAAAAAATTATCATTTCATCATATGGAAATGTATAACACATTTTAAAGCCGAATTTCAGCTGTTCCCATATACAATCGCGACAATTAACTACATGCTTTAGCAGCCCCATATATGATATAAAGATCTATCTATTAACAGCATGCATTCCAATATTTAGTTCATTTAAGAGATTCGTATATTTCAGTTTAAAATTCCCGTTCAGCAATTTCCTCTAATAAAATGAATGACATGCAAATACTTTTGTGCAGTCCTGTATATGAGGTATAGAATGTATGAAAGAGAAGTAGAATGGTAGTAGAACTAGAATGTATTGAAGTATTATACATAAAGAGTAATATGAAAAAGACCAATTAAATTTAAAAGCATATACCAAATTTTAAAATGCACACTCTAGCAATTATTATGCAAAGACAGTATTGTAACCCATTTCTTTTGTGTGTCCCAGTAAATTAATAAAAAATGCAATTAATGCACTATTTTAATGTGATCATAGTGAAATTGATTTATATCAGTTTCAATACATTATAAAAAGCATAATGTCATTAAAATACTCTCCCAGCAATTTTTTCCCATAGACCATAATGTAATCAAATTCTTTTGAGTGTTCCTGTAAATGACCCATTAATCATACATACTTTATATGCAATACAAACATGCTTTGATGATCCTAAACAAGTTTTATCAATTGCATGAAAATCAAAGTCTATTTATGGGAGTTAGAGCATGGGCAGATAGACAGACAAACCAGAAATAAACACTTTTCAACTTCATTGAAAAGGGCTAAAAAGATTATAACAGACAGTATTTTAAATATTTGTGAAACAAATTTCGATTTTAAAGAAGTCGTTTCCAAGAAAATGGTATTTTTCTCAACACAAAATAAAAACTATAAGATTGAGTTCAAGATATGGCTGTAAAGTCAAAAGTGCATTTTCAAATGATACCCACTCCATACCCTAAATTTCTGCAATTTGCATTAGTCCTAAGTGATGTCAGTTTCCACCCCGACAGAGTGCTTATTACTTTCAGTGCCATCTATTTTTTTGAAATTCTAACTAAAGTCCAGAATCACAGTAAAGAACTTTTGACATAATACATAATGCTCATGAAAGAATTTTGTAAATATCTATCACCATTTGAAAGTTATTGAATTTTAAAATCAGCCAGTCCTTTTTAGGACACCCGCTATATTAACATATTAAAATTACATTATTTTTAGCATTCTACAAATTTTTCATTAAAAAGAAACACTTGCTGTAGATATTTAAGGGGGCTCAGGGGTTGATCAATGCGGAAAAAAAATGTAAACAGAACTCTCACTTCGAGTCCATCTAAAAGCAGAATTATTCAGCATAATTAATTTAAACTTTCTGATATTTTAAAGGTATGTTTGTAGTCTTATAAAATTATAAAATGAAGTACTTCAATGTAATATAATAATAAATATAGCAAAATTTATATAACACAATTTCCAAAAAAAAAATTAAGTGTTATATCACCAACACCAAGATATCTTAATGTTGAATTGACATAAGAACCTAATTTTTGCTTTAAAATGATCCGAAAACTTTACTCTATAGAATAAATCAAGGATATAACTATCACTCAAAAAAAAAAAAAAAAAAAAAAAAAAAAAAAAAAAAAGATTAAAAAAACTCAAATTTGAAAAATTAAAAAAGCCTAAAAAATACAACTTTTTTTTCATTAAAAATACTCAAAATATTAAACTATCTAAAATATAATAATTCATTCTATAGATAATGTTATATGCATGCAAAAAAATAAGCCATTCCATCAAATAGTTTTTTTAAAATCTTGGTGTTAGTCATCAAGAACCAAGTTTTGAGAAAACGTGACTTTCAAATTATATGGGTGCGGCTATGAAAGTGTTGATACATAAATGCTTATGTGTGTGTGTGTATGTGTATGTGTATGTGTGTGTGTGAGAGAGAGAGAGAGAGAGAGAGAGAGAGAGAGAGAGAGAGAGAGAGAGAGAGAGAGAGAGAGAGAGAGAGAGAGAGAAGCTATAACTGATGGAAAAGGAAAAACATCCCAATATGCGTATTGAGGATTTGCTTTCAATTTATTCTGAAGTTGAGATACTAGAAATACACTATATGGCCAAAGATGACTGTCCACTTGCAATTATAGACATTTTGTTAAATATCTAGAAAAATACATGAGGAATATGAAACTCTAAATGTGTAAATATAATAGTAAAAGTCATAAATTTCCCTGAAGATTTTTTCCTGAAACTCCAAAGGGGACCATCAATAAATAAAAAAAAAAAAAAAATGAATACCTTTTGGAAAACCCTGTCAAAACTAATGTAGCAAAAGCATTCAAAACTATAGATATGATTAAGTGGCTTATTGTAATAACTGTTAATTTTTATGTTGATGGAATGTATACTCGTAGAGAAATTAAGGTTTTCATAAAAACAGTCCCAAATTTTTCCAAGGTTTTTGCTTATAATTTGCAGAGTTCTTAATATAAAATAATATTCTTTTCTGAAAATATGACAAATTTCAGAACATAATATAGCACACAATACCCTGTTATCAGAATTAAAAAATAATAAAAATTGTATGAAAAATGAGTAGTTTTACTAAATAACTTTTCACTGTGCATGCGTTAACACTATCAAAATTTTATTTGCATATTATGTTAGCTAAATGTATAGAGCAACTTTTGTGAAAGTCTCAAAATCACAGCTTGAAAATTCTGAAAGTGATCGTCTATAGAATAAGCATAAAATCCGTTGTTCACAAAACTAAGCAAAAAAATGAGGGGTTTTATCCAAATGTAGTATGTCCCATATTGTGTATTCTATATTGACACTAATCAATGAATATATGGATACAACCCCTCGTTTTTGCTTCACTTTGTGAACAATGGATTTTCAACTTAATCTATTGACGATTATTTTCAGAATTTTCAAGCTATGATTTTGAGATTTTCACAAAAGTTGCTCTATACATTTAGCTAACATAATATGCAAATAAAATTTTGATATAGTTGATGCATGCACAGTGAAAAATTTAGTAAAACTACTCATTTTTCATACAATTTTTATTATTTTTTAATTCTGATTACAGGGTACTGTGTGCAATGTTGTTTGTCATATTTTCGGAAAAGAATATTATTTTATATTAAGAACGCTGCAAATTATGAGCAAAAATCTTGGAAAAATTTAGGACTGTTTTTATAAAAATCTTAATATTTCTATGAGTATATATGCTATTGACATAAAAATGAACACAGTTTATTACAATAAGCCACTTAATCATAATCTACAGTTTGGGTGTTTTTGCTACATTAGTTTTGACAGGGTTATCCAAAAGATATTCACTCCTTTTTTAATTTGTTGACAGTCTTTTATAGAGTTTTGGGAAAAAAATCTTCGCAGAAATGTATGACTTGCACTATTATATTTATTCACATAGAGTTTCAGGATAATTCTTCATGTATTTTTCTAGATATTTAACAAAATGTCTAAAATTATAAGTGGACTGTCATCTTTGGCTATATAGTGTATCAATAGAATTAAATATTTAAGGCAGTGAAAAACAATATTAATGCAGCTATGGATTATGATGATCAAGATGAAGCAGATAGATGCAAATAATTATGATGGCATGAGGCTGAAATGTTAAAATTATTTTAAACAACTTGACATGGATCTGTCTGAGTTAAAAAAATAGCAGTCTTTAGACTTCAAATAACATGACAGATGTTAAATAATTTAATGTAAGTATTTGAGGTACCATGGAAATTCATGCAACACCTCTTTTGTTATGGCAATTAGCAAAATTTCATTTGCAAAAGAAAAAATCCTTGAACAGCTTGATATTTTAATAAATTTTAAATTTGATGAATTAAAAAACAAAAAAGCCATATTATTTAGTCAGGTTTAAAATTTTGTCAGTGTTTCAAAATAGTTCTTCACAAATATTGAATATATATATATATATATATTTGAAGGACACAGACATTTAGACAGAACATTTATATTCAGAAGAAAAAAAAAAAAAGGATAGACAGACCATTTTAGTGAAAGTTTCTACTTGCCAGGTAGTAGGGAATGTTATACATGAATGTGAGTTATGTGTAAGCTGAAGTCTAAGAGAGAATATTTAAAGGCAATTGACATAATATTTCTTCCTTAAAGTGAGGGAATTTTTATAGCAATATGAGTGATAACAGTGCACTGTTTCAGATTATTACTGGATAGTCAAACAATGTCTTTATAATTTAAACCTATATTTTTACCGAATTTTAACATTTCATGATTTTTTGTAGAATTATTTAAATAAAAACAATGACTTTCCCATCATTTTATGTGCAACTAATACAAACTACAAGCATTAATATCAACGTTTAACACACAATAAATAAAAACATGCTACAGACGTATACGTTTCATAAGCACCAGGGCTCGCTTCCTCAGTGTACAAAAGGTAAAATTGTTTAAAATCAGAACCTCCTGTGCCGAAGATTCGTTGAAGTTAGCGCAAGGATTTTTAAATGAGATAAACACAAAGCAAATAAATTGAATATAAATGAGACATTGCCAGGTTAGATAGAAAAACTGCGAAAAAACCCCACTGTTGTTACTAAGTCAAATCTTTATTACTTGCATATGAAGCAGGGAGAAGTATAAAAGCATCGGAGACTGAGTCTCCTAGACAAAGTTTTGAACTGGTTTAGTTTGTAGGAGGAGGCCAAGTGAAATTGTTCAGAGACAACACACAGTCTTGGCGTAGAATATAAAGTCACCAAAATACAAAAAAAAAATTGCCTATGCACAATGGAGAAGACATACTTAATTGCTGCCAAATGCGCAGCCCGCATGATCGGTATTCATTTTGAATGTGCACTAGGCAAAAGGGTTACTAGATTCCTGCGGTTACCACAACTTTAAGTTACATGTGCAGATAAAAGTGCCTAGCAACCGGAGAAAAAGAATGTTCACACCCATAAAATTGATATCGCTATGTCTATCCAAGGGGCCCAAACAAGGAGTGGCAACAGCTAGATACGCAGATGTTACAATTCTTTTAGCATATTCTCATGAGAAGAAAGAAGCATTAAGTAGTATATTTAATCATGTTACAGTGTGAATGACCAAAAAAGGCAATGGAAAAGTACATTAGATCTGTATTAGCTGACAGCTGGAAATTGTTTCAAACGGTTCATTAAATGCTGGAATATTTCTCACAATGCTATTGGGAAGCTGAAACTAGCATGTTAAAGTATTATGGCCAGGGGGAAATGGAAAAGGGAAACACAAATTTAAAAGAATTATTTTGAATTGAAAAGGGAACGGGGGTGCATACAAACAATATATAACGAAATAACTGTTATACCCTGCCCCCCCCCCTTCCATTAAAAAAAAATTTCCTTTTGTACACTGAGCAAGCGAGCCCTGGTGCTCATAAACGTATACGTCTGTAGCATGTTTTTATTTATTGTGTGTTAAACGTTGATTTTAATGATTGTAATTTTCCACACAAGGTTTTATCGATTAATACAAACTAATTTTTCATTTTCTATGACTAAATAATATCTATTATATAAAGAGAAAAATAATTTAATATACAAGTAAAATAGCACTTCTACAGTTACATGTGCCACTACAGCCAAACCTCGTTAACATGAACACGCTTAACGTGAATTACTTTTAACATGAATTGCTTCAGGGTTGCCACTCTAATCTTGAAAAAAAATTCCCTGTGTTTTCCCTATACTGCAACGCATTTATTCTATGTTGAGTGCACAAAAAATAGGCGCGCTGCCGCTAAGAAGTGGGTTCAAACTCAGTTTACCCAAATGGGCGAATTTATTTGGATATAGTAGGAAAAAAAATTCCCTGTGTTTTCCAGATTTTTCAGGATTTAAAAAAAATTCCCTGGATTTTCCCTGTTTTGGGAGGGGATTTTAAAATTCCCTGTGTTTTCCCGGTTTTCCAGGTTCCCCAGGTGGCGTGGCAACCCTGTGCTTTCACCATCTCCAGTAGATAGGAATACAAAGATTTAATACTGATATCATGAATTACTGTTAACATGAACAAAATTTTGATTCCCCTAGAGGTTCATGTTAACAAGGTTCGACTGTATAAATGAGAATCTATACTACTCCAAAATTTTTCTAACAATTACACACATGTTATAAGCCACATGTCCCTGTCAGAGTCTACAGCTCATATTCAAAATATTAGAATAATTACCTTTTTTTTAGAAATTGAAAATATTGTTTGGTAATTTAATGTCTTTTAATGAAAATATGCAAACGATATTTTTATTAAGAACTTATTGTTGATTAAACTTACTTGTTATCTTAAATTTAATATCATTTTTGAAAAGATTAATTGCAAAAAAAATTATTTTGAAAAGTCAAAATATTAGAATATTTATTCAAGTGGTTCAAAATATTAGAATATTTCACATTAATTCTCCTTTAATTATTACCAATTCTTAACTGGTGGCATCATTGATTAAATTCAGACTATTTTATTTAAAATCAGTATTCTTTTTTGCAGTTTGTTTCTTTTTCGTCTTAAAATGGGCCGTGTGAGTGATATTCCTGAATCTACTAAACTTCGTATGGTTGATTTGTATCGGCACGGTAAAAATCAATGTTTTATAGCGAATTATTTACATTGTTCGCAATCGAGCATTAGTAAAATACTAACACAATATTCAAAAATTGGAAAATTTCAAAATAATCGCCGAAATGGTGGCCGAAAACCAAAAACATCTGCTAGAGATGACAGGAAACTGAAGCGTATAGTTAAGAAAAACCGTTTTAAAAGTGTGCGATTCTTGCACCGAAAATGGAAAGAAGAAGGAGTTGAAGTTTCTACATCGACAACATTAAGACGTCTCCATAAATTTAAATTTGAATCTCGTGTACCGAAAACAAAACCTCTCATGACTGCGTATAAAATTGAATTGGTGTAAATCAAGACGTTTATGGAGCAATGAAGATTGGAAAAATATATTATTTAGTGATGAAAGTATGTTTTGTGTTTCATATGGTAATCAAGGTATTCGAGTTTGGAGAATGAAGCAAGAAGCATTTGATAAAGAATGCCTTAAACGTTCCGTAAAATTTGCTGCTAGTGTCATGGTTTGGGGTTGTATGAGTGCAGAAGGACCTGGAAAGTTATGCATCGTCTACGAAAAGGTTAACTCTCTGATATATCAAGAAATTTTAGAATATTACATGATTCCATCATCAGAAGATTTATTTGAAGATGATTTCATCTTTCAACAAGATTTAGCGTCCCCGCATACCTCGGTGTCAACTAAGAATTGGTTCCGCCAACGCAACATTAAGGTACTTCCTTGGCCACCAAATTCACCAGATCTTAATCCCATCGAAAACTTATGGTGTATAATGAAGAAAAAACTTCAAGAAAATCCTCCTTCAAGTAAAACTGAGTTAGTGGCACGTATAAAGTCTATTTGGGCTAATATTGATAGAAATGTTTGTAAACTCCTTGTATATAGTATGCAAGATCGATTGTACGCTGTTATGAAAGCTAAAGGGGATGCTACAAAATATTAACTACCATTTACTTCATATTCATAAGGTAATATTGTTGCGTAAAATAAAATATTCTAATATTTTGAACCAATCTAAATTTTATTCTAATATTCTGGTGTGTTTAAGGAAGCTGTATACCTAATTTATTGTGCTGTATTTTATATTTTATAAATGTTAAAATCTTATCTAAACATTCCAGATTTAATTTATAAGAAATTTAATTGCATTTACTTAGTATAAAAAATAAATAAATGACAAATATTTTTTTCTTATTACTTTTTCTCAATTATTCTAATATTTTGAATATGAGCTGTATCATATCGCAATTTGCTTCAATAAAGCCAGCTGCCAATATAAGACGGCAGATAGAAAGGTCTCATCAAAATAGCCTGTCTTTTTTAAAATATTTTTTTTTCTGGGTAAAAATATTATCTTTATCCCCTTACCTCAGAATATACATGCTTTTTTAATGTTTATAAAATCTAATTAAAAATATGCTGGCTAAAATTTAACCCCGACTGAATAACCTAGATTTATTATTTTTGATTTCATTAATATTAAATTTGAAGATATTAATTAGATCAAAATGCCTCACAGATTATTATTGACATTTTTGCAAATAAAATTTTGATGAGTTAAACATTCAAGCGTTGGCTAAATCCCACTGCCTTTCAATTTTATATTAAGACATTACAAAAGTGTTACATTTATTTTCAGGGTCCCTCAAATACCTACTTTGATTTTTTTAAAAAGCTCTCTGACTATAAATTATTGCATTTCACGACTACAGCATTATGCCTAGTCATAAAGTTTGACACTTAGCTTTTTCAGACTTCAATTTTTGTTTAACAAGTGCTTTCATTCATACTTTAGGTATAAATTTCTTCTCTCTGCTGCATGCACTTCAAGAGCCCCCTGTTTTTGATAAAAGATTGAACAGCAGCATGTTTCTTAAACTCTCTTGAACCTGTTAATCACCTCAGTTTGCTTTCACCAATCTATATTAATAAAATAACAAATCATTCTGTCTGTTAGGGTGTATGTGTGTATATGCATGTGTGGGATGGCTAACAAAATTTACTGCATATAGAAGTGTTTGTAAAAATTTAAGTGTAGATAGTTAAAGACAGTCCTGAGGCTTAGATTTTTAATAGCTTAGACCTGAGGCTTAGATTTTTAATTTTTTAAGGGCAGAAGCTCCTGAGCCCCTTTAAGTTTTTATGTTCTAAACTGTCAATAATTTGCCCTTTTTATCCAATCATCTTCGTTTTGAATGACCTTTCTTCTCTTAGTCATACTCGCCATTTTATTTTTTTCAAACATGACCCTGGACCCATGGGAGCCTGTTTCAGGACAACTTGAAATTTTTGTAAATATAAATAATTGTTAATAAATTGCTTACTTTTAATCTAATCTTCATTTTTGGGATATTTATCCCATTTAATTATTCTCATATTTTTACATTCCATGCAAGATACTGGGGATTGCTAGAAAATCACAGGGTTCCTTGAGTTATTTGTGTGGCAAAAAATGTTTCACTTTTTCAGAGTAAAATTTCTAAGTTTATTTTTTTAATCTTTTTCTTGTATCAACAATCTCATATTTTTATTGGGGTCCTAGGGCACTTTTATAAGCATTTACCAATCTTTTGTGATTTTCTTTAAAATATTATTCTAATGAATGACCATATGCTTAATTTTAACTAACTGTAGATCTAAAGCACTGAGTACCAAGACATTTTAACATGTTTTCATGTTGGGGCCCAAATTTTAACTGCCAGCTGGCCTCTTTTGGGTTGCCTATTATACTTCCCTTGAAAATTATCCAATTCACTAGCTTTTTTTTTTTTTTTTTTTTTTTTTTTTTTTTTAACTAACAACTTATTAGGTCCTCCAGCTACTATATGGAAGATAAAAATCATTTTCAAACTTCCAACAATTTTGAATATTAATTGACTGCATAGGGCCCTTCATGCAGCTTGTTTAAAAATGATACCAATTGGTTTCAATTTTCTTTAACATTGTTTCAGCGTCATACCGTTACTTTAGTAAGTACTAAAAATATTCTTATATTCAACTACATATCAAATAAGTCCCTGGCCTCTTGAAGCTTTTGCAGCATATAATTTTATGTAGAAGTCTGATAATTTAGGTTTAGATGATCCAAGACACATACTGATGCACCTGAGCAGCACCCTGCGAAAGAGAAGGAGGCGGTCGCTCCGGACACAGAAATTTAAGGGGCAAAAAATTTAGACAACAAATGTCATTTTTGGAGGGTTTAGTGTCAACTTGGGGACACCAAATAGAAACTTTTCCCCAGGTGCAGTTTTCTCTTTGCACACCCCTGCACTTGAGGTACAGATCTTTAATTTTATAAGGGCCAGGGTCCGTTTAAGTTTTTATTCATTAAACTGTTAATAATTTACCCCCTTTTTATCCAATTTTCTTTGTTTTGAGGGACCTTTCTCCACTTATTTATTTTTGACCTTTTACTTTCTGATTATTACCTGGGACTCTTAGTGGCTATTTCAGGGTCCTTTGAAGTTTTTGAGAATATAAATTGTTGATATAAAATGCTTCCTTTTAATCCAATCTCCATTTTTTTTTTTTTTTTTTTGGATCCTTTTCCCATTTGGTTATTTTCATATTTTTACATTCCATGTAAGATACTAGGGTCCTCTAGTGAATCATAGGGCCTATCCAGGGCCCCTTAAACTTTACCAAATTTTTTCACCTTCTCAGTGTAAAATTTCTAAGTTGAGCCTTTGATCCCTTTTTTTGTACTGGGGTCCTATGGCCCTTTTTTAAGCATTTACCAAATCATAATACTAAGGTATTTTAACATGTCTTCATGTTAAGGCCCTAATTATAATTGTTCGTTGGCCTCTTTTGGGCCTCTTATAATTTCTATAAAAACAGTCTGATTCACTAGATAACAATTTCCTTAGGTCCTTCAGCGACATGAATGACAAAAAATTCAGACTTCAGCTATCACCAATTTTGAATATTAATTGTTTTTTTGGGGTACTTAGTCTTCTTTAAAAATGATCCAAATTGCTTTCTAGTTTTTTTAACACAGTTTTAGTATCTACCAATTATTTTAATAGCTACTAAAAATATTTTTATACCCAACTAGATGCCAATTAAGTCCTTTGCCTCTTAAGGTCCAGTAAAGGCTGCTTGAATTTTTTGTAGCATAAATTGTTATGAAATTGTCCCCTCTTGATCGAGTCTTTATTTTTAGAGCCATCTTTTCATTTAGCTATTCTCACGTTCCTGCATTCCACTTATGACCCTGGGCCTCTATAATCCTGTAGAGCCTAGTTCAGCACCTTTGCATTTTTTATTCACCATGCATATCCCCCCCCCCCCTCTTTTTCTGGAAATCAATAAGGTCCCCGAAACTAGGTTCATTCAAAAGATTTTCAAAAGATATAAAATCAAACAAATTTGAGTTTCATTTAAGGTTATTATAATGGGCCCAGGGCAAAGTCGGCAGGTCAACTAGTGACTGATAAAACTGACCTTAGAGATTATGCCCCTAAAATTCTTGCACATCCTGTTTGAAAGCATGATTTAAAATTGAAGTTTTAATTCAATGTAGAATAGATCTATAGCTTGGAAGTGAACATGTGCATTTTAAAATAGCAAAATGCAATGGATGTATCTTCCTATTTTACATTATAATTTGCAAGTAAACACTTGTAAACAAATGTAGAAAATAAATTTCAGCAATGCTAACTCAAGAAAATTTACAAATAACAGAAATTCAATATTTTTGAAGTGAAACAAAGAAGACAAATGTCTCATTCAACATAATTTGATGCTATGTATCATATATAAAGAATTTTCAAAGCCTATTTCCTTAACAGATGTTCTACCTAAAGATAGAAAACAGAAAGTAATTTTATTATGACAATGATTTGTTTTATTTTTTATTGTTAAAACAATATCAGCATTCTTTTATTCATCTCTCACTTCTAATAAATTGGAAAAACAGGAAACAGTCAGTTATCAATTACTCATACCAACAATAAGCATTATTTATCTTTATTGCCAATAATACAAAGTGAAATTAATGAATTTTTCCTCTTAGTTATCACAAACCACATAAACTTGCTATGAAGTAAAAATATATACTTATGAATTTTTTTTCCCCTCCTGAAAAGATTATTTGGAATCACGCTTGTGGTAAAATGAATATTATAAGAAAAAAATTTCTGAGACTCTGAATTTCGCATAATGATTTTCTTTAAAAAACTAAAGTTCTATTTCCTCCCCCACTTTTACTTCTCCTGGTGTTATATTTTTATAGAAAGCCAATTTTTATTTTGCTTATGCGATTAATACAGAGGTAAAGCATTTAGTAAGTACAAACTACTTTCTCTGTCTTAACCCTTAACACATAAAAATAGGAACAATGTTATTGTAAACATGGTTGTGAAAAGAAATGGAAAATGATATAACATAAAATTCCAACCATGAAATGCAGTCTGGCACCTAAGAAAAAAAAATTGTAGGTATAATATGATGCTTACTTAGAGTCCGTGTTCTTGGTGGCATTTGACCAACGTTAGTAATTTGGTTAATTATTGGGTTGGGGAAAAGTAATTTCGCTTTTTTCCGTATTTTTTAACCTGAAATTATTTATATAAATTAAACAAATAATCAATAATATATGTGCTGTTTTGTCCGATGACCTTTTACCATTTTCTGGTAAAACTATAACTCCGTCACTGTAGAATTTTTGAGAGTTATGGGCAAAAAACTGAGCAAGGTGATTTTCATAAGACTCTTTTGAAGCCAGTTTAATACCATTAAGAAAGTTCCGCAGAAGGCAGAACAAATGGTAATCGGTCAGATCTAGATCCGGACTATACGGTGGGTGCATCAAAACTTCCTAGCCAAGCTCTCTCAGTTTTTACCGAGTGACTAAAGATGTGTATGGTTTAACGCTGTCATGATGGAAGACAACGCTTTTCCTATTGATCAATTTTGGCAGGGTTTTTTTAATTGCCTGCTTCGATTGCATTAGTTGTTCACAGTAGACAGTTTGGCCAGGTTCGAGCAGCTCATGATGGGCAATTCCTTTCGAATCCAGCCAAGCACTCAGCATCATCTTCCTTGGCATCAATCTGGACTTTGCCACTGTTTGTGAAGCTTCGACCACGATTTTTTTGGCACATTGTTGTCGTACGTGATTCACTTTTCATCAGCCGTAATCATTTGTTTAAAAAATGGCTCGATTTTATTCCGTTTCAGTAGCAATTCACAAATGGAAACTCTGTCCATTAAATTTCTCACTGTAAGGTCATGGGGAACCCAAGTATCGAGTTTCTTTTGGTATCCAATTTTATGTAAATGGTTCAAAAGTGGTTTATGGTCGATGTTTAGTTCCGTAGCGATGTTGCAGGTAGAAATATGTCAGTCTACCTCGATTTTGTTTTTAAATTTCATCGACTTTTTCAAGCATTGGCTGGCCAGGGAACAAATTTTCGGAACAAAAACGAGCAAACCGATTCTGACTTTGGCATTTACTTAAACACTGATCACCATAAACGCCACAAATTTTTTTATGACCCTGCGCCGCATTTTGCCCTTATTTGGAAGTAAAAAACTTAAAATGTGATGAAAATGATCTTCTGGAATCTCTATTTTTGAAACACAATAACTTTTGACTGATTAAACAGATGACACTACCTTTATATTCAGAATATTCTAGAAACTATTACCTTTCAAATGCTGTATAGTATGGCTTATTTGAGTAAGTATTATTCAAGATATGCGACTTTAAAGCTATCTATTGGGAAAAAACGAAATTACTTTTCCCCCAACCTAATAAAAATAAAAAACATTCGACAAATGAAAAAAGTATTAGCAAAATAAATTCGCCATGTAGCAAAAAAAGTTTTTTTTAATGTACTTTTTTTTCAATATGTTCTAAAAAAAACCTATGTTTCTATAACTGTGACAACGATTGTTATCCAATATCTAATTTGATCTCTAATTTCAACTATTTACTACAAATATATTAAAAATATGCATATATGCATGTGTATGAAAAACGAAAAAATTTAACATTAGCAATTTGGTGAATGTTCTCGCAATCTAATCGCTTGTTTACTTGCCAAATGAAGGATTTAGTCGCAATGGCAAGCAACAGCGAGAACCCAGCTTAGAGTTCCTAATTTTTAAACCCTGATTAAAGTTTGAAGAAAATATGCTTGAAAAGTTTTTTAAACAATGTAAACATGCTAAACATATGAAATAGAACATTTTTTTTTCTAAACAAAAGACTGACAAAATCTTAAATATAAAATTTTTTTCTTAACTTAATCATAATCTGTATTCTCGCATAGTTATAATTTTTTGTCTTGTTTATTCTGAAAATGTTTTACTAATTAATAAACTGTAACATATGGATATATGTGTGTGTGTGTGTGTTTAATTAAATTATATGATATTTAATATTTAAAGACAAATTTTGAATCATAAATTTTTTTATCAAGCTAACGTATTTAACAAATTTTTCATATAACAAACTTCTTTGCTGGTTTTGGAAATCTAGGTACATAGAGGTACGACTGTAGTAATTTATGTATCACCAAAGAAAAAAAAAACTTACAATTGACTAAAAATGAAGCTAATTTTGTTACAAATAAATAAAATAAAAAAGGGAGAAGATTTAAACAAACTTTTTTTTCTCTTCAACGCATGAAATAGCTTAAAAAAGTTCAGTCTTGGTGCAAAATTATAATTATTAATAATGACCACATTTAAGTACTAAAATAGTGTTGAAGTGCAATTTCAACAAAGAAATTAGCTGTCATCTGTGCAAACAGTGAACAAATTCAAGCAAGCTTTATATATTTTACATAAACTCAGAATAGATATTATATAAACAATGTCACATTGATGCAAACTACTGTTTCTGATTAAATGATATTCATCTTAAGAAAATATTGTCCTACATTTATAAAATGGAAGCTTGAACTTCATCTACACTGTTAACAATAGTTAGTCGAAATTGGTATGCACTAATGAGAAGTTATTGGGTGATTGGAAATGTAATCTGTATTGATAATTACAAAATGAAATACCTTATATTGGTAAAAAAAAATAAAGCAAACAGTCTTAACATAATAATTGTATATAAGTACACATTATATTATTACATTATACAGAAGGCAAATAAATATACAAATGTAGCTAAATACAAATTACTCCTTCAAACATATGTCTTGATGAGAAAAGGAAAAAAAAAAAAAATCAAGGCTAAATAAAAATAAGTAAGGCTTGAAATATAATTACATGCACAAAATTTAAAAAGCGAAGGCGATTTCAACTCTGAACAACATTAAAAAATAAAAACACCAGGAAAAACAGCACTGAATAAGTAACTAAGATACTACGGGTCAATAAAAAGCAGACGTGCGTTACTATAATTTTAAAGGTTTGTCAAAAGTAAAATTTTTAGCCCTTTGCTGTCGTATTTCAAAAATATATTGTATGTCTTAAACATGCATTACTAGGTAATGAATTATTTTAGTTGAGAAGAAAGTACAATTTGAATACAAAAATGGAAAAAGATAAATTGAAATAAAATAAATTCACAGCCATTACAATAAAACTTGTGTTTTACAAATTACTTATTTTCTTCCATAGCAATTAATTTAACATTTTTAAATGTTTTATAAATAATAAAAAATACTGAAAGTAGACTTGTACTTAAAGTTCAATAGATTGAAAAACTACGAAGAACGAAATTTTTACCCCGTGAAAAATGACTTGTTCATCCTTTTTGTTTGTTTTTTTGGAGGGGGGGGGGGGGGTGAATTGGTGTCAAATAATATCATAATGAATTTTGTATATAAGTAATGATATATAAAATGGAACTGACATTTACTACTGCTTTTAAGGATAAATTTCGCATTTTACTTGAGCACAAAATTTTTAATATTGACTATTTAGCACAATGAGTATCTTCATAACGTGTCCAATTATGATCACTGATTTGTTTTGGTGAAAATCCAGGAAGGTAAACTGATTTAATTACAAGTTTTAAAAATACAAATTAATTTAACTATATAGTTTCTTTCCTTTAAAGTGAGTTACTAAGCTAGCATATGAAAAACTGAATATGAAATCCTATGACATACATATTAACCACCTAAGATTAGTTTACCATTCTGAGGAATTTCCTCCCTCACACCGGTTTCTTGTGCAGATAATTTGTCAATAACTACAGCAAATACTTTAGACAATTACAATCTTGTTTCATAAATTATAATAAAAATTTAATTTTGGTCAGCTGACGTTGAAAAATATTTAAAAATTCTTTTATTATGCACTGCAAATGTATAATTTAAAGAATGAAAAAAATATATATAAAAAAATTAATTAAACATCAGGCTCGTATGCCTTGAGAAGATGGTGGACTGAAGGTGATAAAATATACTTTCACACTAAAACAGACCTTTGATAAGGTTGCTTCAGGCAGAGAGTACAGGGGTAAGAACCAAGTGACTTGATTTGACGCAAATTTTATGATAATATTTCACATAAGAATGGCTTCAGCATTTTGTATTATGATGTCGATACTTCCTTCATGAATAAATTTCAAGGGTGTTTCTAGGTCTTGTTAAGATACTTAAAAAAAAATTTATAATGTCAATTCCATATTTTTGAAACTAATGTGTTAAAAATAGAAATAGATAGCTTCAAAAAGGATTATATACTTGAGATCTTTATGTAAAGTAATTCATTCTCTTTTGCATGTTTTAAGTTTTCAATGAGTTACAGTCATATCTTTTCATAATTTGGCAAAAAGAGAGCAATCCGTTTCAACTATACATAACAAACAACTAAAGTTATATTATGCTTAGCATTATACGTTATCTTCTTATGACACATGCTTAATAGATCAGTAATGCAATCCAGACAATGCCATCCCAACATAAATTTGTAAATTATATTTTCACAAAGTGAATGCATTAAAATGACAATATTGAGCATAGAGTGACATATGCTGTTTTGTCCCATTCTCCTTTATTTCTAAAGTGAATTATTTCTACCCTCCAAATTGGTCACTGGAGCATACTTGCACTGATACATAGTACAGGCAATGCAATGTATATTTCTTATTGAAGAAGTTAAACTAGAATTGATGCTATTAATTTCATAAGATTTTAATTAAAAAATAAAAATTGAAAGAAGGCTCTACTTTTTACTGTTTTCACCTCATTTTATAGCATCTACTATCAAGAAGGAAAAAATTACATTGCATAGAATCTTTGGTAAATGTGCATTGAAAGTAAGACGCAGAATTCTATTTAATATACTTTATTAATTTATTAATTACTTCTCTTGAACCTCCCTGAAACAAAAACACCCCTGAAAATTTTAACAAAACATACAAGCAAAATTAATCCATAAAAAAACTGCAAGTGTAAAATAAAATTTATGAAATTACAATAAACTAGTATTTTGCATTAAACATAATCATAGAATCTGTTGTATCCACTGCCATTTTCAAATACATTTAATTATCATATTAGCCTTTTAAATGTCAATATCTTCTCCTCTATCTATTCATTTCAGATTAAGCAGAAAGGGCAGGTTTTCAAACAAATGGAAAATTTGGATAAAATTGTGTTGATATACGAGTGCAAAGGGCTAAAAAAATAAAGAGGGGAAAAAATAAAATTATAAGAGTGCATTTGAAAACATACCAAAAAGGGTAAAGAGAGCATCAGGTGTAACCTTCTAGTTGATAGCAACAGGTGGTGAGGCAGAGCAGAAGGTTGAAAGGGTTCAGTGACCGAGCGAACGAATAAAGAGTCCATTAGATATATTTCGGTTTATTGAAAAAACCAAGGCAAGGAAAAAAAAGAAAGAAAAAAAAACTAAGATACATAAAATTATTTAGTGAATAAACAATATGCATAGTAAAAAATAGAAAAAGGCATATTATTTAGCATGGAAAAATGCATTTGGAATTCAATCCAGAAGTTTTAGGAAAGGGGGGGTAAGCATTAGGATGATTGAAATTCTAAATTTTCCTATATTTAACTACAATTCAATTTAAAATTTTCAATTTTTTTTTTTTTTTTTTTTGGGGGGGGGGGGGGGTAAAGTAAAAGAGAGAGAGAAAAAATTGAATTTATCACAAAAGGAATTTCTACGCAGAAATTATAACATCCAAACAGAAAATGGATATCACATGAGCTAACTGACAGAAAAACTCCCTTCCCCCCTCCCATTTTTTTCGAACTATAAAGAGGCAGATAAATTGAATTTTGATTCTGAAAAGGGTATGACAACTTAAAATATTCATATAAATAAATCACTCAAAAAAGGTTCAGTAACTGATGAAGAAGGATGCAAAATGTTTCTAATTTTAACTTCGATGTATTCTTAATATTTATTTATAAATTATTTCTTGGGTAGCATAAATTTAGAATATATACTTTGTGTCAAGAAAAAAAAAAAAAAAAAAAAAAATACTGATTATTAGTATGAAAAAATATTTTCATGTTATTCAAAGTAGTTGCAATGAGCAAAATAATCATTACATTACAATGAAATCTTTAAATTAGCTGTCTCCAGGAGAAAAAAAAAACAACCTAGATTTAAATTATAATGAACATTACATCCCTAGCTTCCTTCCTGTCCATGCTCGAGAGCACTTTCAGTTTTGAAACCGGTTTTGAAAGTGAAACTAACTTTGTAAAAAATATCTGCAACCAAAATCGAAAAAGTAAAAAAGGTGTGCTGTTGGCATGCACCTCAGCTATCCAATGCAAAAAAAATTATTCAAAAATGTCAAAATGCAAAAGAGTTATTAGAAAAATGCTTCTCCATAGGAATAGCATTAGCTCGTGAGCGTTTTCTCGAGCGAGGACAGGGGCCTTAACAAAAAATTTCATCTTACAAATGTGCTTTGTAATGTAAACTGATGTAAGAAGAAAATAAAGGTCATTTAATTATGCCAAATAAAAGCAAATATTATTTTTATTCGATAAGATCAGAACAATAAAAAATTAGGCATAGAAAGAAAAGAAAAGAAGTAAAACTTCTGGATTTTATAAAATAATTTGTTGTTTACTGTTATTTTCAAAGACATTTTAACATATTTAAAGATAACAAATGTTTTCAAAATACTTTTTTTTTTTAAATATATACCTTTTTTTCTTATATATAATGCATTAATCCATGAAAAGTGAAACATAAATGTTAAACATTAATGGAAGTTATGCTGAAAGGGTAACACAACAAACAGGCTGATTTTTTTTCTTTTTAAAGGCACAGCACAGAATAAGTACAGCAGTTCACACAACAGTAAATGAGAATTCAGAAAGCAGCTTTTTCAGAAGAAATAATAATAAAAAAAATAGGGAATACATATAAAGTCGTAATGATTTTAACATAAAACGAAACTGAAAAAGTATATGAAACAGTTGTGGATGAATATATTGATAACAAACTGATATTGTTCCTAAACCAACAAAATTGCATATTAAAATTATGCCTCGGTTCCTCTTGTTACAAAAAGCCTTAAAAAATTATAAGTAACATAAGTACATTCTCTAAAAAAAGTAAATAAATAACATTTATACTTTTTAATTAAATTAAAAATCCAGCAAGGTTAATACTCTCGATAAATTGGGACTGATCAAAAAATATAAAAAGATTAATTAAAGAACATTTTAAAAACTTAAAATGGTGGTTGCAATACTTCATATTAAAAAAAAAATAATAATAATGAATTTCACATACAATGAAACAATAATCGGTTACAAAAACAAAGATGCAAGGTAAAATGTAATCAGCAATAATCTCCATCAAGTCAAATGTTGAAATAAAGTAAATAGCAAGTTAACTAAAATATAACATTCAAAATTAAATACAAACAGTAAGTGCCAGAATACATAATAGAATTACATATACATTTTAAATAAATGTAAAATACCTCTTAAAAAATACAAATTTATAGAACAGCCCCCCCCCCTCCCCATCTCACTGTCTTCAATAATGTATTCATTTTCTTTTCTATTTTTTCTTCTTTTCAATTTGATGGCTACAATAATAGATGTATGCAGTATTATTGTTCTTCTGGGTTGAATTTTATACTAATTTACATAAAACTTCAAAATAAAATAACACCTATCTTCGCTTATGTTTTTTACTTCTATTTTAAACATTTTTAATAACTTATTTTAAGCAGTCCCAATGGAATCAAGAGTATTTAACACCTTAAGCAAAAATTTAAAATAAGCATTATAAGTCTATCAATAAATTTAAGCAACTGCACAAAATTGGTGGGCTAATATATTTATTTATTTATTAGCTATGTACTACTTCTGTGCTGCCACCAAAAAAAGCGAAAATTAATTCAAAATGCTGAAACGATCAAAAATTAAAAAAATCTGACCCTGTATTTTACAAAAATACTAATTTAAATTAAAGCACAGTGAGCAACTCCTAAAAAGAAAAACCTAAACACAAACGAATCTAGGAATGAAAACTAGGAATCTTCACATGCACACTAACCTCTTCATTCAAGTTACTAACAAGCAATACTGTACTCAGGTGTTGACCAGGAAGGCGCAACCCTGCAACTCCTAGAGCTGCTGCAGTTGTCGCTGCCGGTGATAAAGCAAAACTACCAAGAGGCAACGCTAATAAAATAACAAGAAAATTAGACAAATTCACACACACAAAAAAAAAAAAAAAAAAAAAAAAAAAAAAAAAAAAAAAAACAAATTACACAATCACTCAAAGGCAGATCTGGGAAGAGATTAGACTTCTTCCCAGATCAATATGCAAGTTAATACTATTGTTAACTATTAAGCTGTTATTGTTATCAATATTATTTAAAGAGAATAAAATAGATGTAAACTAGACAGGGCTTGAAATTCAATATCTTGTAGGAGGTAGTCTCTCCCCCAACATTTATAAACTGAGGGGAGAGGGGGGGGGGAGATGAACTGTTTGGGAGAGAGAATTTTTTAACTCTTTATTTTATGTGCCATTCAAATAATTACATTAATTCAGAGATAATAAAATAGCACTGAAGCAATCAACATCCCCTCCAGTGCTAATTATTTTTCTTCCAAGTACTTTGTTTTTGGTTCCGTTTGTGTCAGGCAAATTGAGTTTGAATTACACTCTTTTTTCAAAAGCTAGTTCAGTATATTATTTAAAATTAAAAACTAACCTATAATAATATACACAGACATCTGTACTTGTGGTATTTTCCCAAAGAGATCTGTGTTTTTATCACAACATAATGATGAAAATTGTGTTTTTTTTTTTTTTTTTTTTTTTTTATACAGCCCCCTTTGGGAAATTTTGCATATTTTTTGCGATCCGTAGTGGAATTTACATTTTTTGTGGAATTCCTTGATTATTTTTTCTTTTTTAAAAAGCAAGCTTTTATACATAAAACAAATATAACAGCTTCACGAATAAAGCATATATATGCAGAAAAATGGCACTAGATATTTCAAATTTGAATAATTCAAAGTAATAACACATTATAATTATAAAACAACTTTTCATTATTCCTTCATGATTTTTAGTTTAAATATTTAATCCTCCCTCCCTATTTTTACAAGCAAATAAAATAATAAGATTTTGAAAAACTGATCACTCATTCCACAACCCACTAAAACGTTATCCATGACCCAGTGTAAACTGAAAAAAAACATTTTGACAATGCATTTATTTTCCCAAGAAATCTAATTTTAATAATTTCAATAGTTTCACTTTCTAATTCATTTGATCCATTATTCCTATCTTTTGTTACGTTAATTCTCTTTAATTTTATCTTTGTCATTTTTGAAAATTTCAAACTCTTGTCACTGAATTCACATTTTAAATTATATTGGCAGTGATTGAGATTTACTCTGGCTGGGCACCATTTTCCAAAACTGTGTTTATTATGGATTTTCTTTCTTGTCTGATTGTAAGTGCAGAAAGCCTGAGTGACAAATAACAATTAAATCACAAAATAACATAAATAACAATTAAATCACAAAATAAAACAGTGGAAATTATGTAGATTATAAAAGCATATTTTCAAGTCAGCTCGGGCTCCATATAAGTTGATACTACTAGCAAGATAGAGATAGATAAAAAGATGGATATAAATTCCACTCTAACATAAAATTATCACAGTACTATTGAGATATGTGCGTATTTGTATGACATAAGTTGTTAAAGCAAGATTTTTTTAATATTTTGCATAAATTAAAAAAAAAATTCAAAGAATAAAAATTATGGATAAAATATTTTCTGTAAATTTCTGCAGAAAATGCAGAAAACTTGTGCCTGGTTTGAGAAGAAATTACAGAATTTTTCCCCTAAATTTTAAGGTAAAAACAGTTTTTCTTGATTTTCAATGATTTTTATGTTTGCGTGAGGAGTATGAGCCCTGTAACATTTAACTACCACTAACCTTTCACACACAAAGTAACACATTTAAAGTTAAATATGCATATGCTATATAACAATTATATCAGTATGTACTAGTAATAGTAAATTTTAATTAAAAATAAGTAGGATGAACTCATGACAGAAATAATGGGCAGAAAAAAGTGCTATGTTTAGAATAGAACATCTAAATACAGAGTAGAAATTTTAAAATATTGATTAAATATATTAAAAAGTTAACAGAAATTAAAGCATCATTAAAATAAAAAATTATCAGTTACAAATGCATACCTCCAGCACCAGCAGCATAGGCAGCTGTTAAAGGCGATCCTAATCCAGGAGCAGCTGCAAATGGGGACGCCAAGACACCCATTGAACCTTTAGCATAAAGCAAGGATAAAAGCAAGCGTCATGAGATTATTTTTGATGAAAAAAAAGGCAAAAGAAACCATTTCTTCAACAAAATTAATTTTAAAGAACAGGAACTTTAATAAATATTTTAACTATTGCAGAAAACTATTAAGAAAATTTTAATATTAAATGTATCTTAAGAGATATAGAAGCTTTGGTTATAGCAGAGGAAATTAGTAACCAGAAAAAAGAAAAATAGAATTTGTCCAAATTGGAAACTGAAAAGGACGATTTAGCACACAAATTCAGCTTGTAAATTTACTCTGTATCTGAATTACAGAAAAAAATTACATAACTGTACTAAGTGCTTCAAGTCTAATTTGTAAAATTAATAACGTAAATGTAAGATGTGTGAGCATTATAAGACACTGTGATTCATAGTTGAAATTCAATTTGTACAAAGAGATACTTGTATTAACTTTTCTTTATTGACAACTTTGTAAATAAATAGTTTAACATCTTTATATTATAATACCTTTACATTGTCTAGAATTAAAATAAATCATGAAATGTTTCCGAACACTAATCAGATAACAAAATAAAAGCTCAGTTCAGTAATTATTCTCAATAAATGGTAATGGATACAAATTCTTGCGATTTCGAATAGTCTTGTGCGATATACAAAATTTCATACATGGCACCATAATAGACCTAAAATTTAATAAAACTAGAAAATGCACAAATCAATTGAAAATATTTTTCTGAGAACTGCCAATCACAACAGTGCATCCATATCACATACAGGAATTTATTTATATTATATTGAACGTAAAACAGTTAAATAAGTAAATCTTCAAGGTTTGGGATCTGAATGTCACAATTGGCAAGATCCCCCCCTCCCCCTCCAAGAACAACGTTTTGGTGGTATTTAAAACAAATTGTGCTTATGCAAGGCTGCCAACCTCTGCGAGTAAAAATGTGTAGTTTGAACATCGAAAATGTGTAGTTTTAAGAAATCAAGTGTAGTCAAGTTGTGTTACCGCATTCGACCCCGAAAGGTTAAAAAAAAAAAAAGTTTGAAATATATTATAAAAAACACTTTTTTTAAAATACATTGATTTAACTATCATACATATTAAAATAGAAGAAATTTTACAAATCAAAATATAAAACTTACCTTTTATTTCATGGGTATTCATCATGAAAATTAATTTAACAGCATTTTGGTCAGTGCTACCACCAGTTAAAAGTGAAAATGGCATACTTTTTAAAATAGTAATTATATCAGAGCAGGTTTTATTTGCCATACATTTTAAAATGGCTGTCGTTTTGGTTCGCGCGCTAGCATTGTGCTTTGCGATTTTGGAATCTGGGAACATCGCTTTAAAGAGATAACCTGCATGGTCAGTTGCACTTAATGGCACGTTATGTTCGATAAGAAATAACGAAAAAAGCATCTCTGCTGTGGTAATACTTATCGACACGTCGCTTTTGACAAAGAAAGTGTCCGTCATTTTTTCAACTTTCGTTTTCGTTCTTTGTTCTTGATATGTCTGTTTGACTTTATATGACGCGAGCAATAAAATTTTCCCCGTGATTAAAGTAAAAAGTACTTTCGCAAGTAATGCAGAATGCTTCATATCAAGATTTATCTGAAGCACGCAAAAAAAAAAAAGCTACTTCAGCGAATCGGACGTTAGCCAACTCGGATCGGAACTTTTGATCAGAAGTACTTTTCTTTTTTCGATATCTCAGTCACTCATTTTGACAGAGAAATAAAAAAAGTGAACAGGATTAATTATTCAAAATGATGTCATATGCCATATAATATAACTTCTGAAAACGTAGCTTGACTTTAACCCGAACAACAATCCCATACAAAATCAAAACACAAGAAAAGTACGGCTACCGCTAGAGACAGGAAAGATCTTCACAATCCAGTAACCCAATCACAGCGCCGTATTAATATGCGCATGCACTTTGCGTCAGATGTTACGATTCAGGGGTTATAACCGCGTTTTGTTATCGAGGAGGAAAATGGAATTTCAAACCTGCTTCGGCATGGCGTTTAAGGATTGCGCAACTGCAGCGCGCTGATAGTAAACAAAAGCGGAAAAGCGTAATTTGAAGTTCATGTAGCATAATGCATAATTTAGAAGCAAAAGCGGAGTAACTACGCCGTAGGCGTAGTAGTTGGCAGCCCTGCTTATGTAAATAATTGCTTCCTGTATCGAAATCTATTTCAATACAAGAAACAGATTAAAATCATCATATCTCTCCCTCCTCCCTAAAATAATAATAATAACGCAATTTTTGGTTATACTCCTGTGGTGACCAGTCGCCCAATGATGTATATTTTCTACATGATATTTTTCATATTAATTTAGCCAATGTATTTGCTACCAAATGAGAACAAACCAGTAATAACACGAATGATTCTTTGCCATTATTGAAGCATTTCCTAGATTTTGTATTATATTGTTATATACCTCTGCTTTCTACTACAGAGCTTGTTAAAAACTATTTTATTTATTCACTTCATCAGTTATGCTCTAAAATTTTCATTTGCAATTTAGTTCAAACAATTTCTAGGCAATTGGTAAATAAAAAAAGAAAAGAAAACAGTTATATTAACTAATATGAGTAATTTAAGACATCCTTCTGATTGGAAAATATTCACATACATCATCTATCTAACACTTAAATTATTTCAAATATGCCCTTTCTTTTCCATAAATGAGGTGTCCAGAAGTCAATTCAATTAACTCAATCAAATAAAAATCTTCATTTTAAAAATAATTATCTACCCACCTATCTATCTATCTATCTATATATATATATATATATATATATATATATATATATATACATAAAATAAAAACTATTTTGTTTCACCATGTTTTGATCATACTTATTGTTTAATAATGAAGAGCATTTAATAAACACCATATAGATATATAGAAAATTTTCAACCCAATCATGTCATTACCTGAATTTCTAAAAAGGGAGTTGAGGAACTTCTGAACACCTTAAACAGTAAGATTTGAAAATTGTTTAAAATCAAATAGAAAAATATTGCAACATAACCATAACTGTACAGTTTAACCATAACTGTACAGTTAATTCCACCAGGTACCTCCCCAACATACCTACTTACAGGCTAATTTGATGCTTTTGGCAATAGTTATTGTAAAACATATCCTTTCTTGTATACTTAATTTGTTAATCTTCCCACCCAAAATGTTCTCAACTAGTTTTAAGTCAGGGCTTAAAACTGAACATTCTAATACTTAAGTATTTTAGGCAGAAAGTTACTTTTCGTATTATACAAGTTGTAGATTGAAGCACTGTCGTGCTGGAACTTTTACTAATGATAGGAGATGTAAAATTTGAGAAATTTTTAAAGTGATGTCTCCCTTTTTTTTTTTTTTTAAGAAAAATTGCCTTTTACAAAAAAATGTTTTCTTAAAAAATATTAAAAATTTTATTTTTTAATTTTTGCATGCTAAAAAGTAATTTAAAAAAAAAGCCTGCCTTTTTAAAAATATTAGCTAAAGATAAAATTTTGACAGTTTTATCTTGCTCAATTTAACCACCCTATTTGTTATGTCTCTGTTGAAATTATTTTTCAATTGCTTTTTTTTTTTTTTTTTTTTAAATTTTATTTTTATTACGAATAAAGGTAAGTAAAAACAAAGCAGTTTGAAAATAAATTCAGACGGCATTGTACATTTAATCTACAAAGTATTGTCTTTTGATACATAAATGATACCTTTTTATAAAGAAACATTAATGAGGCAACAGCATAGAAATTAGAAATATTTAACTTTTATTTATTTCTTTTTAGAAAAAATATTGCCGAAATATTTTCTCAAAATGCAAACTTTTGTGCCCCCCCTCACAAAATAAATAAATAAATAAATAAATACAATTAAAACCATCATTGGAATTTAAAAAAGAATTTCTCAATTACTTATTACTGAATAACTTATCAGTTCTACTATACACAACCACTTCTGCACTTCAAAAAGAGTATCTGCGAAACTTAAATTCAATATTTCTGATGAAATCATACATAGTACAAATGCTTCCAGTCATAATGATAGGGAGGAATTGCTGGAGTTTTAAAATTTGAGGCTAGCTTGAGGATTTAAAAACTAAATAATAAAATGAAAATCTTTTGTTGAAATATTAACATAATCCCAAGCTCTCTAAAAATTTAAGCACATAGTTTTTGATTAATTATCATGGAGCAGAAAAGATGATCAAATAGAAACACATTGTAAAGCAACTAATGAACTATTAAAAGGTAATAAGTATTCCACAATAACATAGAAGATAAAATGAATTATACTCAGTAATTAAAAAGGTCTTTACCTGAAAGTCCAATATTTTCTAAAGTAGGATCACCAATAGGCAATGTGGGATTTGTGAAATCGCGACTTTTGTCATTATTGTACTTAACATTGAGATTTGACAATTTGGAATATTCAACTCTGAGAGTACAACAGGAATTGTAGATATTTTGACCATCTAAAGACTGTAACAAAACGCAAAAACAAAATTCACAATCATATCAAATCACTTTTAAATTAAATTTAATTTTATTAAACTAATAAAAGTTAGAACAGAGAAAAAGAGCTCCATAAATTAGGCTTAGCACTATTTTTTTTAATGTATATATACATACCGTATTTACTGGTCTATAGGGCACACACGTGTATAAGGCGCACCCCTAATTTACAAGTAAAAATGACGATTTCTTAAAATCTCGTGTATAATGCGCACCATAAATTTGATACGCTAATGAAGACTGACCAAATGAATTTCAGTAAAAAAAAAAAAAAAAAAAAAAAAAAAAGTCGAAACAAACATTACTCCAGACCAGAAAAGAAGTCGAAAATGCATTTTTAGACTTAGGGTTGTATGAGAATGACGGAAAATAGGAATGAGTGACGGTAAAGAGAATTGCTAATTAGCGTTTAGATAATGTCATTAGCTCTGTTTTATAAAAAACTGCAAGGCGTGAAATAAATATGCAGTAATACTTCAATTAAGTAACATTTTCCAAGTTTTAACATCTTCTTTGAATAATTTCTTGTTTCATATGTATATATTTCGACTGCATCCAACACCAAAAAATTATTCCGTGTATAAGGCGCATTTAGGAGTTTTGCCCTAACTTTTTGAAAAAAAAAGTGCACCTTATACACAAGTAAATACGGTATATATATATTAATTAAAAAATGATAACCGATACCTATAATACACTGATTTAAGACAAAAAACTATTTTTTATTAATTTATTGTTATTGTATATTATACAATTTATATTACAATATAGATTATTATTGTATACTGTATAAATTTATTAAGCATGGAATATACAACAAAAAATCTATGATAAAAATTCACATACAAAACATGCCCTCATAAGAAAAATTTACTATAATTAGAATAAAGAAACTATGTGATAAAAAGATTAAAAAATCTGGATAAGACATATTCATTCCAAGAAGTAAAATAGTTTCTATTTCTATGCAGTTTTCTAAAGCAGTGTATAAAGTGAGTGGAATTTCAGATTTTTCATGTGCTTGCAGCGAAATTAAGGTTTACAAGCATTTGCAACATAATATGTGTATTATTATGATGTATATGCATATTATCAAAACAATAAAATGCTAACAATAAAATCATTGTGTAGTTAAATTCTCATTAAATATACTACATACAACAACTTAAAAGTATTAGTAACTTTAAATGTGTTCATATTTAAGAATTTAAACTATGATAAAATAAACTTTGCAAGCACAGAAACTGCACAAATGTGAGTATGGAGGTGCTGCAATGACTGATCTTTCTTCTTGTTTAATACTAAGTGTTTCAACTGCTAGCTGCTAAGAGGACTACTCAAATTCAGACAAGCTGAGATATCCTGATATTCCCCTACTATAGAATTTTATCTTGTTTACTCTTACACTACTAATTTCATTCAAACAGTAAGAGGGGGGGGGGATGCATTTTAAAACTTCAATAAAAACATAGGTGTCATACTAACCAGTTTTGCAGCTTGAGCTGTAATCACATCTGGATATTGAATCAGGGCTTGGAATGTGCCTATGTAAATTAAAGAATGGTTAAATTGAAAAATGCTATATGTGTGCAAGTTTTTTTCTTTTCTTTTAACAATAGTGAAAATTTTCTCAAGGTTAAACTTACCATTTTTGTTGAAAGTAACTATTTTTAAAACTCTGCCAACACGTGAAAATATCTAAAATAAATAAACACTGATTTGAGTGTCTATAAAAAGTAACATTATATGCAATTCCAAATAGAAAGTAATTTATTTTTACAGGGTAATATTTATTTAAATATTGTCAAGAATTAAACTGTACATCACAAACATTTATGATATAGCATAAAAATATAGCTCACTTTTTTACTTCAAATAATTTGGAGATACAGTGTTAAAGAAAAATGTAAGAAAATCTGATCATTTTTTAAGAAGCTGCACCAATGGTTCTAAGAAGACAATACTCAAAATGGGTGGTAGCTGAAGTCTGAGAATATTTATTACTTGTTGTTGTTGTTATTATTATTATTGATGTAGTAGCTGGAAAGTTCACGCTGTTAGAAAAAAAGAAACTTGTTAATATGACCATTTATAAGGAAGCTATAATAGGGACATGAAAGGGTCAACTGATAATTTGAGCACATAGCCCTATGATGAAAATAGGTTAAAAGGTTCAGCATTTACTGCTTTAGATCTTCAGACAGAAATAAGCATAATTAGAATAAAATTTTAAAGAAATCTGCAAAAAATGAGGGAGAGGGTGAACAACTTTAAAAAAGGACCATAGGCCCTAATAAAAATACGTAGGTCTGGGCCCAGGAAAAAGAGTCCAAGACTGAACTTTAAAAGTCATATATAAAGACAATGACAAAATTTGTTATGTGTGTGTGAAAAGTATACTATACAAAATGTTCAAGGGGTCACAGACTGGACCCTAGGGAGCCACAATCATCATTATAATGTAGAAATAGGGAATAACTAAATGGAAAAGGAAAAATGAAAAACAGGGGTAGGAGTGACCAATTCATAAAATATAGGACATTTTTTGTGAAAAATATAGGACATATATAGGACATTTAGAAAGTAATGCTATTGGATATATATTGCTATAAAATACATTTTTAAAACATAATCTATGTTAGTTTATAATTTTTCACTAATTAAAGATAGTAAATCAAGATACAATATTAAAAAATATGTATAAAATAAAATTTTCCATTGTTATTCTTAAATCTTCTTTGAAATGGAAACTTTCCAAACCAACAATGTTAGATTTCAAGAAAATCTTTGATAATCACTGGAAATTTTCCAAACCAACAATGTTAGATTTCAAGAAAATCTTTGATAATCACAGACTCTTATAAAATCAGATTTCAAGGAAATCTGTTATGTTTGAGAAAGGCTTACATGTGGTAGATACCCTTGTCAATGCATTGTGAGCAACAATGTGTAAATTAAAGGTTCCAACACTATGCCAAATTTTCTCAGAAATTGTACTTCTCTATTTGAAATTTTAAAAGCTGATTTATTTACATTAGGACCATTTGATCCAAAGATAAGCAAATGATTTAGATCCAATTTAAAGAAAGGCTTTCATTACATTCATTTTGCAGTTAAATGATCAAAAAGCTCACTTTCAATACATTTTTTTGGCAATACCACCAATTTTCTCATTACAATACCAAGCAAAAATGTTTAATTGTTTTAAGTTCTGGTCATTTAATGTCTCTTCATACATGAGTGACTAGAGGGGAATTCTTTGTTGAAATCATCACTGACAGTGTGTCATTGATAATTGATCATTTGTTTTAAAATATATGAGTCAAGCCTATGAGATATGGCAATGGTACATGACATTTTCTTTGAATTTTACTGTATACCTTGTGGCATGGAGGAAACTGCAAACATTTCAAAAATAAATTTTGTATTCCATCTGATGGCTGAAATAAATAATTAGGGCCATATCTTGGAATGGTAGATCTTATTTCCCTTATTTTAAGTCCAAGCACTCAATCCACTTTTTTTTTTTTTTTTTTTTGATATTTAAACTTAAGCTTTTTCTGCCAGTAAAATGCACAAAGCGAGATTGAAGCTAATCGCTTTGTTTTTCTCAATTATATTTGTGCTTCGTTTATTGGGATGCTGCATTAATTGCAAATAACCACTGTTACTGATGGGAACCAAACATGTAATGATCTTTACCTTTCACACACCATTCAGCAATTTTTTTCCATGCCCGTCAATCTGATCTATCCAAGCATTACAGAATTTCATCAATCTATGTTCACATTGCATTAATGTAATGCAATAAATATGCCTTTTCTACATTAAAAAATAAAATTAATAAAAACGATGTATTGCAGCTGAATACACGATAAGAGAAACTAAAATAATCGCAATGAAACACAGAACCATGTTGAATGTTCAACTAACTCAGCGAGCAAAGCGATGCATGTGAAAACAAGTGATGATTTAAATACCAAATATCTGAGAAAGTACAGAAATATAGGACAATTAGAAAAATATAGGACAATATAGGACAATTTTGAAGGTTATTTTATAAATATAGGATATATAGGAAATATAGGACAACTCTGACCCCTGGAAAAAGGACCTCAAAAACAAAGATAAGATTAAAAGAAGGAAATTTATTAAATATTTAAGACACAAAAATTTCAATGGACTCTGCACTGGCCCGAGTGAGCTAGGATCTTAACTGGAATGTAGAAATGAAATGGATGAGTAACTGAAGAACCCTCCACAACAAAAAAGATCAGATAAAAAGGAGGCAAGTTATTAACAATTTAGGGCATAAAATTAGTAAGGAGTCCAAGGGGGCTAGACCTTTTCTTAGACTCTTATACAAATTTTTGGCATTGCACATAGTCAGGCAGAGAGCAAAACTTTTATTCTCTGAATTAAGGGGATAAATATGAAATAATGTTTAAACTTAGCCCAGGAAATTTTATACTGTCATCAGCTGGCTTTAATGTGCAGATTAAAAAACAAATTTCTTCAATCAATCTGTGGTACATTACAAATGAGTATAATATTCTTTGAAGTGAATGGGCCTCGTAAAGAATGAAATGAAAAGGATAATTATTGTCTTCATAATTCTCCTTTTGATTCCAGATTTTATGGCCTTAAATCTAAGAAATACATCTCATAGAAGATGCTGAAGTGTTTTCATGCTTCAAAGAATAAGATGGTATTTTCCATACCTTATTGTACAAAAATATTTGAAAAAACAACAGTATATTGTAACAATTCAAAAATTATCTATGAATTTTTAAATTGCAATAAATTTTGATTAATTATTAAAATATTACATTCTTCTTACTTCTTTCTTTTTTAAGATGCCCTTCAAGAGAAATTAATACTATATACAGTAGATTCCCTCAAATCCGCACAGCTTGGGACCAGAGGTTTTGTGGATTTTAGAATTTTGCAGATTTCTGGTCATTACTTTGTTTAAATTTTTTAAAAAGTAATTTGAATGTAATTAATAATGAAATCAAAAGGTATAATGAATGGTTACAATATGCTAAAATATTAAAATAAGTAATAAACTAAAATAATAAAAAAATAGTTTTTAAAATGATAAAAATATTAAAAGCAAAAGTTAAATTAATAAATCAATAATATACAATTAAATATTCATTTTAGAGATGAAATGTGTTTTTCCTAAATTATTCAACGAAACTTGGTACATTACTAATTCACATCAAGATCATAAAATAATGAAGCTTTATTTCAGGTTTAGCCAGACTTAATAAGTATAAGAGCTTGATTAATACATAAATATATTTGGTAAGATTGTGATTACCTATGCAGGCCTAGGACTGCTGAGTCACTCTTGAAAAGGAGAGAAAAGAGACTAAATTGCAAGAAAAAGAGACTAAAAGAGACCAAAATTTAAAAAAAGAGACCGAAAGGAGACCAAATAAAAAACATTTTTTTTCTCTTCACTTAAATGTTTTTGGTATACAGACAAGCACTATAAGATTTAGCACCATCTGTGGAATATATTTTTAACGCATTTCAGTCGGTTTTGAAATAATTGCAAAATTTGTTGATTGGTTGCAGAAAAGTATCTCAAATCGCAACAATTCATCATAGAAGAAAACCAAATATTCACCAAATGATCATGGGGACAAAATAATGAAATTCCAGGAAATATAGTGAAAATCATCAAATTGTCTATAAAAAACAAATCACAAAATTTGTCACATGATCTCGGGAAAAATTCTCGAAATTAGTCATATGTTCTTAAGATAAAAATCATGAAAGTCATCAGATGGTCTCGGGGGGGAAAAAAAAAAAAAAAAAAAAAAAAAAAAAAAAAAATCACGATATCAGTCAAATGGATCTTGTGTTAAATGTTGTAAAATTCATCAAATGGGTCTCGAAGAGAGGGATGAATCACAAAATTCATTAAATTAATGTGAAATTCGAAGATCGATCATACAAATAATTGCTAATTTTGTCGAAGGTCACGGAAATAAATAGTGAAATTTATCAACTAGTCACAGGAAAAATAACGAATTTCATAGAATAAAGCCATTAAAAAAAATCAAGGATGCCTGCCTGCCAACGGGTTACATTTCCTGAAATTTTACAGCAGTTGAGGGGGTGGGAGGGAGAATATATCCATCGGCATTAATTATGCATTTTTACTGGGTATCTTTGATAACATGCACATTTCTTTCAGCGATCCTTTCACAAATTTCACGTTTCTTATGCGATCTTTTGTTGAAATCAGCGTTTTTTCAACAATCTTGACAAAATCTGCGTTTTTCTCACAATTCTTTGACAAAATTCACTGTTTTCTGCGATCTTTTCATGAAATTGACGTTTTATCCGCGATCTTCATACGAAATCGGCGTTTTCCCGCAATCTTTAGGCAAAATCGGCGATTTATCTGGAATTAATCGGCAAAATCGGCAGTGTATTGCAATCTTTTGTTGAAATCGGCGGATTTTCCGCGATCTTTTTACAAAATCGGCATTTTTCCAGATTTTTTTGATGAAATCTGGCATTTTTTTCGACGATCTTTTCACAAAATTTGTATTTTTGCGCAATCTTTTCTCGAAAACTGCGCTTTATCCCCGCGACCTTGTGACAAAATCGGCGTTTTTTCCGTGATCTTTTGATGCAATCGTCATTTTTTTTTTTCAACGATCTTTTGACAAAATATTTTTAAGATCTCTTTTATTGAAAACGGCGTTTTTTCTGCGATTTTTTTGACGAAATAAGCGTTATATCCACAATCTTTAGAGGAAATCAACGCTTTCCCTCGGTCTTCATACGAAATCCGCACTTCATACTTTACCGCGATCTGCACAGGAAATTCGCGTTTTGACAAAGCTCGTTGATAAAAACATTGACGAAATCGTCGTTTTTCCACGAAATAGTGACGAAATGTGTGCTTTTTCAGCGATCCTTTCATGAAATTTGCATTTCTCTGCGATTTTTTTCGCGCACGCAAAATCGTACAATCATATTGTTCATTAATACAACCGGACATTGTTCGGCTAAACCGTACAAGTTGGCATCTACAGACATGCTACAAGCTCAAAAAAAAGCTGAACTTTCACAGCTTCACGGATTTTTGATGAAATTAGCTCGCAGCGTTTTGACAAAATCAGCACTTTTCTGTAATTTTTTTTTTACAAAATTAGCGTTTTTTGCTAACAATTTACGAAAATCTCACATTTTTTAACGGTCTTTCAAATGAAATTTGCATTTATCCATGATATTCGCGATTTTCTCACCCTTTTTCGACAAAATACGCATATTTTCTACGATCTTTCGAGAAAATTTGCATATTCTCCGTGATCTTTCATCAAAATTTGCATATTTTAAGCGATTTTTCGACAAAATCTGCGTACTTTCCGAAAAAAGTCTTTTATTATCCCTGATCTTTCGACAAAATTCGCGATTCTCCTCCGATCTTTCTCCAAAATACGTCTATTTTCCACTATCTTTCTACAAAATACTTCTATTTCCCTCGATCTTACGACAAAATTCTCATATTTCCGTGATCTTTCGTCAAAATTTGCATTTCCCCCGATCTGATGAAATTAGCATCTTCTCGCAGCGTTTTAACAAAATTAGCACTCTTCTGTAATTTTTTAACGAAATTAGTGTTTTTTTGCTAACATTTTACGAAAATCGCACTTTTTTCAACGGTCTTTCAAATGAAATTTGCATTTATCCATGATATTCTCAGCCTTTCAAAATTAGAAAATTTTCTTCAATCTTTCGAAAAAAATTGAGTATTTTCCACGATCTTTTGACAAAAATTCGAGCATTTTTCATGATTATCTTACGAAATTGGACTATTTTTCGTAATCCTTTAACAAAAGCCGCGTCTTTTTCCGTAATCCTTTGACTGAAATCGTGTTTTTTCCGCAATCCTACAACAGAAATAGTGTTATCTCCTCCCGCAATCCTTTGAAGATTTTTTTTTCCCCCCGCGATTGTTTGACGAATTTATAGGGTTTTTTGCAATCCTTTGGAGAAATTTGCGTTTTTTCCTGCAGTCCTTTGAAGAAATTTTCTCAATTTGGTGCGGCGACTCATGTTTTTGTTGTATTTAATCCCCCCCCCCCCCCTTAATAAGAAGGCCAACAAATTTTAATGCATGTTTGCATCGATCCCAGGGATGATAAAATTCATCGCAGAAAACACGGAATTCAGCGCTTCCGCGGAAAAATAACATATATGCATCTATGAATATCGCTTTCTGATTTTACGATCATTTGGCGAAAGCTTGGTTTTATTTAGGGATCGTTTGAGAAAAATCCCAGGGTTTTTTTTTTCCCCGCAATCGTTTGTTGGAAATCACAAGTTTATTTTGGGATTGTTTGGAAATAACAGCAATTTTATTTCGAGATCGTCTAGAGAATATTGTGGCTTGATTCCGCGATTTGTTTAATGAAAATAGTCTTTTATCCGGTGATCAATTAATTAGAATAGCAGTTTTGCCCGTGATCATTTTATGAAAATCGCAGATTCTTAAAAATTAAAAAACGTGAAAATTTGCCTTTTGTCTTAAAAGTGATCCCTGTATATAATAACGACCGAACGAAGAATTTTGATATTTCTTCCTGCAACCTACTGAGGAATTTCTAAATTGTTTTTCATAAGATCGACTGACAAATTTTGCAATATGTTTCTGTCACTGATTGACGGATTATACGCATTATTTTTCTCACGAAAATGACAAAAGCGTGATATTCTTCCCGCGACCGAATGACGAAGTTAATATTTTTACCCCTAGAATGGTTATCGAATTTCGCGTTTTTATCTTGCCGCAGATTGACCAAATTCACTTTCTTTTCAATGTCCGACAGAAAAATTTTGCGATCCTTGCCCGCGAACGATATTCTAATTTCGTAACCATTTTTCCACGACAGAGTGACGAAATTTAGAATTTATTCCCCTGCAAATGAGAGACAAATTTGGTATATTTTTTCCGCGACTAAGTTTCACTATAGTTCCACGGAATTTCATGGTTTCATACTACGACAGATGAACATAATCCATGATTTTTCCGCCGGTTTCCGACTGAAAAATTTTGCGTTTTTTACCCGCGAACAGTTAACAAATTTCGAGATTTTCTTGTGACAAATTGACAAGTTTTCCATATTTCCTCACGACAAATTGTTGAATTTCGCGATGTTTTTCCCGCTATCAAATGAGAAAAGTTGCGATCTTTTTCCTGCGATCGATCAATAGGTAAGAAATATTTTTAAAAAAAGCAAAAAAAGAGACTAAATTTCAAAAATATAGACTAAAAGAGACAAATGCAAAAAAATAGCGAGAAAACAGAGTTTAGCGACTCGCTCCGAGGCCTGCCTATGATATCAGCATTATCTTTATTTTTTCAGAAATAAATTATTCTTTCTTCATGAAAAAACATGAATTCAATAACCTTAACAAAAATTACAAATTAAAAAATATATGGAATTGATATAAAACTAAAATGTCAAATTTTGCACCTACATCTAAACTGAATGCTTCATTGTTTACATCTGTAAAATATGTGCGGATTTTAGAGAGTTGTGGATTTTAGGAGTGCGGATTTGAGGCAGTCTACTGTATATATAAGATGTTAAAAAACTCATCTCTATTTTTCATACTTTTAGAACCAAATAAATAATTTTCCTCCCCCATACATGCATAAAATGTGAAAATAAATTATAGTATACATATACAAAATTTATTACACAAAATTTATTGAACAAAATTCATACAGATTGTTTTGAATGAGAATATGAAAAATAATCACATTTAAAAAAAAAAAAAAAAGACATCTTAGAAAAAAAATAATCTAAAACCCAATCTTATTTCTGAAGTAACATTATTTCTGCATTATAATAAAAATCGGCCAGTATTTTCAGTTAATAATTTAAAAAATATCAGAACAGGAAAAAAGTTTTTGAAAGAGAATTTACCTGATAGAGTATTTCTAAGCTAACTGGATATATCTGGTTATCAACAATCACCCTGAGTACAGTATTTGGTCCACCCTGAGTGTCTGATGTGTGGTTAACTAAAGCTTGAGCAGCTTGGAGAGCGGCTTGAGTAGCAGAATTCTAATAAAAGATAATATATGTAATTAATACATACAAAATGAGAGAGAGATGAAAAAATAAACAAAACCCTAAAACAAAACAATACAATTTGCAAAATAATTGTAATTATTGCACATAGTTAATAACAATCAATGTAAAGAAGGTAAAATAATTAATAGATTAAATATTACAAAATATAAAACTATCTGGTCAAAACAATCTGGACACATTGTCAGGTTTCTAATAGTTTAGAGAGTATTAACTATTTAAGATTACTGTTATCTGATATTATCTGTTTACTTATTTATTGTATTTAACATGCAGAGCATTCTGCATATACTGGCATAATTTTTTTTTTTTTTTTCTTGTCTTGAAGTTAATCTGAGTTCATACAATACTATCTGTTAAATAGTACTGTATGAACAAATTTTATTGTATGAATAGTCTTCAATATTCCCTGTCCATTTAAAATGAATACCCGAGATAATGCAAACAAAAGAATTTCATGGGCTAGTGAAACAATGGATGCCATGAAAATGGGATCATTTAAGTCAATACACCCTTGTAGGTTGTTTTTGGAGGGGCATGTTGGAAAGGAATGAAGCAGTTCTGCAGGAAACCCCAAGGTGAATGGTCCATTTTTCTGAGTAGAATTTTCTGACAGAGAGTGTATTAAGTTGCATGAGACTCTGGCAGATACAACTGGTGCAAAGGTAAGATCAAGAGTGATCCTCCAAGAAATTTAATTATTGTCGTGTGAGAGGGATATAGAGTATTTTAATAAGTGGACCAAGTGTGCAGATGGTACTTGCTATATGTAACTTAGTATTGGGTCGGATCATTTATATCAGCTCTTAAATGTTTTCTTTGTATGTACCGTATTTTCGGGAATACCCGCCGCACCCACCGTAAGCGCCGCACCAATGACAATCTGTTAAAAAAAAAAAGTACATCGACGTAAGCGCCGCACCATCGTAAGCGCCGCACCCAAGCTGCTGATATTTATACAGTATAAATCTCTAAATTCCGAAATCGTTCGTAGACGCGGCTTTTAGTTATTTCCGAATTTTAGTGATCTTCAAAAAACAACTTTAAAATGTAAGTAAAAATTATTGAAAATCATCATTAAAAAAGAAAAAAAATCACATATTTATAAAAAAAAATCATAAATGGCACATTAAGTTATTTAACAGCAAAGCCAAGCATTTAATCTTATTAAAATTAAATATACACAGAGCATTTTCACGATTACGATTTTATTTATATGTTAGTATTTAGTTGCTTTAATTTAGGCCTACTGGTCATTACTTTTTCCCCCAATTACAATGATATTAGCTCAATCTCTGTAATAAAATTCCTTTGTTCCAGGCCTAATATTTTATATAAACTGTTTATGAATTTTTCTGTTGATATTTCTTTGTTTTCTTATTTTACTATATCAAGATAAATAAACTTGGAAATGAATTAGAAGAAATGATTGGTACGGCCATCTGTCGGCAAAATGCAGAATATAATCTAGATTATACTAAAAAGTTAAATACATTTTTGGTGCTGCCATCTGTCGATAAGATAGGATAACTGAACTATATAAATATAAAACATTTGATGATCATTTATGCTATCTGTATTTGAGGTTTCCAGATTTTAGAGACTGTTACAGTATATAAAATATTTTCACTTGAACAGTTAAAAAAAAAAATTTTTTTTTCACTTAAGTGCCTAAAAAATATATTTAAAATGTAAAGAAATATCGTATAGAGACACTGACGAAAAAAATAAAATAAATAAAATAAGCTGTTGAAGAAAAAAATCATTGGACGAAAGACACTTAGATTTAATGTATGCAAATGCCTTAAAAACTGTAGTAAAAATATTACTGAAAAATGTGATGTAATAAAGCGTATTGCTATAAGAAAATATTTTTTAAATGCATACTAGTTTATGTTAACTCCTCAGATTACTGCAAAAAAAGCAACATTTTGTCACTGGATCAATAACAAACAGAGAAAAATATAATAAATATCAGAAACTTATTTATAATATTATAATCTTACCTGTAAATATTGCAGAATCATTTTTCCCTTGACTGTTGATTTATTATTATTATGTATTTGTTTTTCAATTTAATAACGTTTCCTATCACTGATCCGTTATAAATAGCAGGTATGTAATTTTAATATTAAGATTTCAATTTTTTGTAACATTTATAAAATTTTCTAAAAAAATATTGGATTACATATAATAAGAGAACACTACTTCAAAATATCTTTAAAATATGAAAAATTATTATTGGAATGAAGTGAAAATATAGAAAAAAATATATACAAGATTTTATCAACATGTTTAAAAATCTTCAAATCCATCAAAATCGGAATTTTCACTGTCGGAATTAAATAGTTCTAAAAATTGTTTATCAGTTAATACGTCACAATTTTCATCTTCACTATCATCAGATTCAGATGAATCATCACTAACTGTATTTTCTATGATATTGGCTGCTTTGAAGCCCGACATAATAGTTTTAGCACTAATGTCTTTCCATGCCGATGAAACCCACGACGCTACTTCTTCGTAAGTGGCTTTGCGCATTTTTCCAGAATTTGTAAATGAATGTAGCCCTTCCATCATCCATTTTTCCCACAGTTTTCTTACTTTGGACTTGAAAGATTTATTCACAGCCAAGTCAAGAGGCTGTAAAACTTTAGTTAATCCGCCAGGGATTATTGCTGGCTCGGCTGAGACTTTTTTCAAAGCAGTTTTTACGGAATCACCTTTGTGGGCACTCATTGAGTCCATAATAAGAAGCCCACTAGGCTGAAAAAAAGAATTTTTTCTTTTCCTCCACACTTCCGCCAGCCACTCATACATGATTTCCTCCGACATCCATCCCTTTTCGTTACACCGTATTACGACGTCGGAAGGAAAATTTGCCTTAGGCATAGTTTTGCGCTTGAAAATAATTAGTGGTTTTAATTTGTCTCCATTCGCAGCGCAAGCTAAAACACAGGTAAATGAGGTTCGCTCATTACCAGTTGTTACGATGCCGATTGTTTTTTCCCCAATGGTGTTAACAGTTCTACTGGGGGGGCAATCAAAAGTTAATGGAACTTCATCCATATTAATAATCTGTGCTGTTGAAAAGTTGTTTTCCTTGATTTTTTCAGAGACATACTTTAAAAAAGATGCTTTTGTCTTTTCCCAATCTGCAGGCAGTTCTTGTCCCACAGTTGTCCTGGTTCTTACAGACAAATTATTTCTCGACATGAACCTAAAGCACCAGTTGGGACTACCTTTAAAATTTGTAAATCCCATGTTCGATGCCATAATCCTCGCTTGAAACCGTATCTGAACAGTTGAAACGGGCATTCCTTTTTCCCTTTGCTCCTTTACCCACTTGGCTAAATTTCTCTCCAGATTTGGCCAAACAACAACGCCACTTCTTCGTGCCCTCTTAGATTTTGGCATTTCCTTCAAAATAGATTTTTCAGCTCTCCATCTCCTTACGCAACGCTCATCAACTCCATATTCTCGTCCTGCAGCACGATTACCTATTAGCTCTGCCTTATCAACCACAGCAAGCTTGAAAGCGGCGGTGTAACTTTTTAACTTTTTGGGAGCCATTTTCACTTGAAAAAAAAAAATAAATTGCTTAAATAAGAGCGTCAGACAAAAAGAGCAGAACAGTACCGTAAAATAATTCTCAGCTAAAAAGAAAAAAAAAACGTGTTTGTAGTACGCAATTAAAATCCAATCGGAAATAGGCGCAATTACTTGCGCCAATGAGAGGAGCGCAGCAGGATGCTAGCTTCCTCCCTAGCATCTTTTCCTAGTAGCGTTCAATTCTAAGTGCTCTTTCCACAGACTTCTAGTTCTTTCCACAAAGTTCTAAACTTTTCTTCGAATCTTGGTCATCCTTGTGTAAATGCGGTTTAGGTTCCCTTAGAAAGACCCCCCACGGAGGGCACTTATCCTAGGGCCTATATCCCTCCTGCAGATAATCGGCCGTCATAAATAACACTATTAACACCACAAAGTTCTAGTTCTTTCCAGCAAAAATCCGTCAGATTTTCGATCAAAGACTTTTTCAAATTAATTTTAGTGTAGGATTTTTTTTTTTTTTTTTTTTTAAGTTAAGATATTATTTCAGTCACACACAAAGACCTCCTTAATGCTAATCCTATGGATGAAATTTATAAAGATATCGTGTTTGCATTTCAATATTTTTAAATGATTTTTGGGCATTGGATAGTTCAAGTCCATCTATATGCAGATCGTTTTATACTTTTTCGATTTTGAAGATTGTTTTCACTTTCGAAACCGACTCCCAAAATGAAAGTGCCCTCATTGAAAAATACCTGTAAGCAAAAAGCGAAAAATGTTCTTTCTACAAATCTATCAGAGTTAATCAATGCAAAAATCATTTAAAAATATTTAAATTCAAACGAAATATCTTTATAAATGTTTCCCATAGGATTAGCATTAACGAGCGGGTCGCTTGACTGAAGTAGCCTCTTAACGAAAATATGATACAGTTGAACCTCAACATTTTAGAATCAGCGGGATCACGGCGATACCGTATTTTCGAGATCTGTTAAAAAATAATTTTAAAACAATATCATGCCCCCCCCCCCCCCCCCCCCCCCCCCGAAAAAAAGCAACTTTTTCCTCAGTGTAAAGAAATGACGATCAAGTAAATTGGTGAAGTAAATAATAAAATACGAATTACATTGAAACACAGCACATATGCTAAAATTAAATTACACATGTTAAACCACAATTGATTAATAAATATATATATAACCATTGTATAATACTACAAATCATTATCCACAGCGAATACAATCCACAATTGTTTATCATGCCTGCGGCAAAAAATCGATTCTTAAATAGCTTACAGCACTACAAATTCCTTTATATAAATATATACCTGCATATCTTTATTTAATATTTTAACTATTGATAATTGATTTAATGATTCCTTTTGTGGTAGATTAGTTTATTTTTTATTTGGTACATACGCATCTATCCTTGTTCATTTACAAAAATTTTGTAAGTTTAAATATTTCTTGCTCAAATTTAGACTTTATATTCATCTTAAGTTATTTCGATGATTATATTATGTAGATATAAATTAAGAAAAGAAAAAAAAAATCCACAAATCCACTTAGCGTAAAAAAAAACTATTTTCGTTCTTTTTTTTTCTACTGTATTCAAAGAAACAAAACAGAAGCAATGCGATATTAGCCAACTTACGCATCAAGGTCAAAGGGCAACATGTCCGCACATTGAGTCATGAAGAGGATGAGGAGAAAAGGTGACTTTAAATAACCAGTGTCTCTCTCTCTTTTTTTTTTTATTAGCAGAAACAAGAGATAACAAAATTGCACGTTTGCTTTATAGTTATAAATACTTACTTGAGTGCTTTTATTAGGCACTTCTTTAAAAATAAACATAGTAAAAGGAAAAAAAAGGATAAAATAAGTAGTTTTGTTCAGAACTTTTCGTACGAAACAATTTTTAACCATATCATAGTAAAAATTAATCTATTGAAAAAATTCACTTGGATGATGCGGATATTTTAAATTTTCCGGGTGCCGGATTGTTATTTTTATTTATTAATTATTATTATTATTTTATATGGGCCGGACCGAGCTGATCCCCCCCCCCTATAGATCGGACTGCTTCACTCAAGTAAAAACATCTACTCGCTAATGTTAATCCTATGGAATTTTTTTTTTTTTTTTTTTTTTTTCAAATGCGTTTGCATTTCAATATGCTTAAATGATTTCTTTGTATTTTATATCTGAGATGTTGATCCCTAAGAAGACACCTTTTCGATTTCGTTTACAGATGTTTTTAGTGGTATACTTTGACTTTTAGAACCAGTTTCGAAAGTGAAAGTATACTAATAAAAAAACCTGTAAACAAAATCGAAAAAGTAAAGACTCTTTGTGGAGATTGACTTCCGTTATCCAAAGCAAAAAATATCATTTAAAAATAATGGAATGAGAATGACACTTTTTTTTTCTTTGAGATTAACATTAGTTAGCCGATGTTTGCACGTGGGTGAAATAGCCCTTAAAGTTGCCAAGTTAACATCGACTCGTGTAGCACATTTAAACTTATTCTTGCAAAGTCATATGCATTGAAAATTGTTTATATTCTATTGGCTTCTTTTAAATGTTTATCACGGAAGTCGGCCTTTTATTATTTTTTTATTATTCGCCAGGCCCGTTTTTGTTGTTTATCACCTGAATTAACTCATTTGGGGGAAAAAAAACTTGCTGATTCGACCGGTTTCAAAGTTTGGATTATTTTTGCCGGATAGAAAAAGAGTGAGTTATTGAAAAAAATAAAGAAAAATCTTGCTCTCTAAAGTTTTTACTATGTATAGGAAGTCTATTTCAAAAGAGTTCTATACCGGGATTTGAGCTCTCTTTGGGCAGTTTTATTTTCTAACTGGAAGGAGGATCATTAGAAGAAAAAAATGTGACAGCTGTACATTCCAATATCCTACAGGTAAAATCATTAATAGATGAGGGGAAAATATAATAATTTTTAACATGAGAACCGGTGAGACCAACATTATTTTTGAATAATGTTGATTGTTTAAAAATAAACAACTAACGCATCACGGACACCTGCGGTTGAGAGACGTTTTCAAATGTTTTGATACCAATTTGAGAGCATATAATTGTTGATTAAACGAAAAAAAAGTGTCAAAATCATTTGACAAAAAAAAAAAAAAAAAAAAAAAAAAAAAAAAAAAAAAAAAAAAAAAAATCATCGTACCCGCCGCCCCGGCGTAAGAGCCGCACCTACAATATTTTATACTTTTAAACTCGTATGCGCCGCGGCTCATACGCCCGAAAATACGGTAAATAAGTTGTAAATAAATTGTTCATTAATTTTAATTGAATCAGTTAGCATTTTTTTTAAAAATCCTCCTTACAATGTGCCCAATACCATGTAGTTATATTGGTGGTGGCAGCATATCAACAGAGGCGTGTCAAAGGCTGTTTTAGTTCTGAATTTTGCAGACTGCAAGATCGGGGGTGAGAAAGGCTTTGTAATAGAACCCCCCCCCCCCCCTCAGCAATGGAGTCAACTGTTCTATAATACTGTGAATTTATTAAAATCATTAAATTTGACAAAATAGTATTTTTTCACAATCTTTCGCAGAAAATAGCGTTTTTTCAGCGATCTTTCAACGAAAATGGTTTTTTATGCAATCTTTCGATGAAAATTACATTTTTTTCCTGCAATATTTTGACAACAACAGTGTTTTTTTTTTTTTTTTTTGAGACAATCTGTGTTTTTTTTTCTCGATTTTTTGACGAAATCTTGCTTTTTCGATCTTTTAACAGAATCCTCGTTTTTCTTGTGATATTATGCCGGAATCCACATCTTTCTCACAATGTCTTGTTGAAAACTGCATCTTTTTAGGCAACGTCTTAGCGAAAACTGTGTGTCTCGCAATATTTTGATGAAAATAGCATTTTTTCGTGATCTTTCGGTGAAAATAATGATTTTTTAGTGACATTCTGACGAAAATCAGGTTTTTATTCTGCAATATTTTGACGAAAATCGCTTTTTTTGGCAATATTTGTCAAAAATCTTTTTTCTGCGATCTTTCAAGATATAAAGAATGAAAAACACGGAAAGTAACAAAAAAGTGGAAAATCGCGTTTCCGCAGATGAATCTCATGCCTGAGCTACATGGGAAAACTTACAATGAGATAGCAACAATCCCCCCCCCCCCTCCCCTTGCTTTCACGAAAGTCTCAAATTCTCAGAAACGCGATTTTCTATCTACCACCTCCACTCTCTGACAACCCCTCCCTCTCACACAGAATCATACACAATCTTCCGCGAGAAGTTCTTTCTTTTCCCCTTTAAAGACGGGCAACAGAGAATTGAAATGATACTGATGACGGGAGAGGGGATTTTTTGCAGGGTGTGTTCTTAACTTTCTGACTATTCTAAATTTTACCAACTCTTCCAAATAAGTGTGTATATGTGTGTGTGTGTGTGTGGGGGGGGGTTACACCCCCCCCCCTTCCCGCTAGGCACGCCCCTGCATATCAAAATAAAAGAACACTCTTTGAAGTCATGGGGGCTGAGAAAAAGCACAGCATTTTCAATTTTTAAAAGTTTGCCAGAAATATATAGAAATAGTTAACAAATTTTTCATGAATGTCAATGATGCAAAGAAAATTTATGACCATGTATTTTTAAAGAGAGGATTTAGTAACATAGCTATTTGGAAGACCAATTAGAAACTGAATTTTTAAAATACTGTATGTGATCATCATGCATCAGGAAAAAAACCTTAAATGATCTCTAACACACATATATGACAGTTCTATATAACATTTGATAAGAATAGCACATACATTCATGGAGATAAAAAGATTCTTTGATAAATTCTTTGTTTATAGCAGGCTGTGTTTTTTAAAAAATTAAACACTATTTTCTAAAAATTTGACTTTTGACTGTAGAATTAATGTACCAATATTAAAATATAAATATGTTAATCTTTTTATATTACATATTAAATACTTATAATAATTTATAATTTAATTTTATAACTAAATATTTACATTTTTCTATATGTGCATGCAAGTTCTTTTTTTTTTTTCCCCAAAATAAATATCATATAGATAGGGCAATTCATATAAAGAGATAGCAATTTAATATTGTGAAAATTCAGAAAGATATCAGTAATGCAATGAGTGCTTTCTAAAAGTAAGTAACTTGATAATAAAGGATGGTCGAAGAAAAATTGTAATGTGAAAGTAATATATGTACACAGTGTAAGCTTGAAAATTCGGCATCTAAGTCATCTTTTCCGGTCCTGCCCTACCCTACCCTACCCTCCACAGCTCTTTTACTCTTCCAAGTTATGGGAGAGAGCAAAATAGTAATTGTTTAACACTTTCATTCATACAGGCCTCATATGAGAAAAAAAAAAAAAAAAAAAAAAAAAAAACAGCATTTATTTATGGAAATAATAGCTAGCACAAACACATTAATAAAATTTCATTATCAGTTGTCATCTATCCCAAAAGATGAGAATGAAAAACAAAACGAAAATTATAATAATAATTTACACATGAGAGAGTTAAAGAACTTCCAAGATCAAAGCAATTGGTTAGTAGATAAAGAGATCACTGACACAGCATTCAATAGAACTACCAATAATGCTGGTAACAGCTCAGAGAAGGATGAGGAGTTGCAGAAAGAAAAGAAATCACTGGAAAAATGCATCAACTCGATTTGAAAATCAATAATTGCTTTAGAGAAACAAGACTATTTCAAAAATCAATAATCAATATTATTAATTTGTAAAAAAAAAAATAAAATAAAATAAAAAAATAAAAATAAATAAATAAAAAATAAAAAAAAATCAAAGAAAAAGTGGAAGTAGAAAAAAAAAAAAAGCATATAAATCTGACTTTGGTATTTTTGAAATTACATGAGAATTCATGACTTGAAAGTTTATTAAAGATATTTTTGGTAACAAAAATGTCGAAGTAAGTTTTTAAAAAATATTTAATTTTCTCTTTTTTGCATATAAATATCATTTAGCTATGAATTAAATTATGAATAAGGTAACGGAAACATAGATTGGTACCATATGGAGGTACTTTTGATATTCTTTCAAAAATCTAAAATTTTCAAAATTCCAGCTTAGTCTCAGTCTCGACAAAGTCTGATTTTGGAGAAACTATTTTTTTTTTCTTTGCTAGCTAAATTTAAAAGTTATACTATGATTATATGTATATTTTAAATAATGTATAATATAAAAATGGATTAATATTCAATAGCAGAATTATTTCATTAAATTTTATCAAACACTAATTAAACTTTTATTGACAAAAGTTAAAGATTGTATGTACAATAAAAAATAAAACTAACCCCAGTAACATGAGAATTTTCTGTTTTTAGCTCTTTGTGGTTAGAATACTGAACATAAACATTACGGCCACGGACAAAAGGAGCTCCAGAATTAGCATAGTAATTGACCATAGCAACTGCAGATGCTTCATCAGCCATTTCTAGAAATGCCTAATTAACAACATAATACCATTAGTAATCAATAACACAGAATTAATACAGATATAAGAACAATAAATCACTGCAATACAGTAGACTCCCTCAAATCCACACAGCTTGGGACCAGAGGATGTGCGGATTTTAGAATTTTGCAGATTTTTGGTCATTGCTTTGTTAAAATTTTTAAACGTAATTTGAATGTAATTAATATTGCAGTCGAAACTATAATGAATGCTTACAATATAATAAAATAGTAAAAAAAGTAATAAACTAAAATAATAAAAATTTATATAATTTTTAAAATGATTCAAATATTAAATGCTAAGGTCAAGTTAATAATCAATGATGCGTGCTTAAATATTCATTATAAAGATGAAATGTATTTTCCCCAAATTATTCAGTAAAACTTGCCTCATAAAAGGTACATTACTAATTCTATTTCCGCCAAAATTATAAAATAAGGAAGTTTTATTTCAGGTTTTGCCACATTTAATAACGAAAGAAGCTTCATTAATATATAAATATATTTGGTAAGAAGATTGTAATTACCAATAATGTAAGCAATATTTTGAATTTTTTCAGAAATAAATTTATTCTCCCTTCATGAAAAAACATGAATTCAATAATATTAACAAAAATTACAAATTAAAATGTATTTGGAATCGATATAAAATTTAGAAAATCAAATTTTGTCTCTATAATTGAATTGAGTGTTGCATTGTTTACATCTGCAAATTATGTGCGGATTTGAGGGAGTCTACTGTATATGATACAATAGTAAACATATGAAAATACAATTCTTCATGATCTTTTCCCTCCCTTATACAGTATGTATAACATAGCATCATTAAAAGGCAAATAATTATTAAAAATATAGTATTTATTTAAATCTATTTCCAACAGAGAGTAATGTTAACACAACACAATAAAAAGAACTGCACAAGACTGGAATATTATATTTAAATTCAATACCTGTCTACATTTTAAAAAATCTGATTTAAGAAAAATTTAATAAAATAATTTTCCGCAAAGAAACTATTTACATAAATATTATATATAATTTTGAATAACGTGACACTAAAGATAAATCAATTTATTGAAATAAATACCTTTCAATGTATAGAATAGATTCAATTAAAAGCATTTTTTATTTGTGTAAATACATTTTACCAAATAGAAAAAAAAAAAAAAAAAAAATGAATTTTAAAACAAACTCTTTAAAGCCACATAAAGGCATTGTTTAAATTTTATATCATGTATTTTAAAACTCATATTTTGAATTTATGAGAGATGTGTGTGAAAAAGAATCAGTAAATAAAGTTTTATGCACCTTTCATGTTAAGATAACTTTTGCACATGCTATTTATAAATGAAACAAAAATAAAGTGATGAAATAATAATACAAAAATGGATGTTTTAATTAATAACATGGCGTCGCTCAAAATTTGATTTTTAAAATTCATATTTAAAATTCTTAGAGACATAAAATAAACAGCTGCATCTAAACTTTTAACCTGTTAAAAGTTTTTTGTATTGATATTATATACATAAATAATTTGGAAAGGATAAAGTATGTGATATTCTTTAAAGAAAGGATAAAGTCCCATGTTGACACACAAGAGGAGAAAGTCTTACTTTCCATTGATTTCTTTCAATCTGTGAGCAATCAACACACTTTCTTCTATTTTTTCCCCACCATCTCTTTCATTGACATTGAGAGAAAATACCTTCTAGAAAGCCTTAAAAGACATGGATGTTGATTTTCATGCAAGCTGTCATTCTATTTTGAAATATTTGCTCAAAAAATCTCATTTTAAATTGAAGAAATGGAGTTTATGGAGCCCCATATTTGTTATCATTGAGAACATTGGCATTCAACAAAGTGATATCCATTAAACCAAAGAATATTTTATTAGACCATAATTTTAATGTATTGTACTTGATTCACTACTCTAGGTTAAATCTAAGGAGTACTCACTATAAGAACAATGATTTATATGCTTATTTACATTTAGAGTGCATTCTTCTTCAGTTAAAATGTTTTTTCCTTCTTTTAATCATTGCTAACTTAGCTAAATTCTCTTAACCACCTTAAAAAGATTTGTCGACTAGCTAAAGAAGATGTAAAGTAAATAAAAACTGGAATTTCTAAAGCAATTGCAGCAACTCTTATTTGCCCAATATTGTAAAGATATTCCATTTGGCAGCATCAAGTTGTGAAAAGAATAAATGCAATAAAATATTTCCATTAGATTTTGATGAACTTTTATTACTTTTCTGTTTTTGCTCGTCTAAATGTACCTTGATTTATGTTACTAGTCTTGGAACAAATTGCTGATGTAAGTCGAAGTATTGTTGTACTATATTTTATAATGCATAATATTACAGTTTAAAACTAAAAATTAAACAAAATTACAATAGATGCATAATTTCTTTATGTTTTATTTATTTATTTGCTATACTAGCATTTTTTTTTTTAAAAACACAGATTAAGAAGAGGCTATTTCAGTCAAGTGAAAATGCACGTTTGCTAATGCTAATCCTATGGAATAAATTTATAAAGATGACTTGTTTGAATTTCAATATTTTAAAATAAGTTTTTTTTCCCATTGCATTGCATAGCTCATTTTGGTTTAAGCAAAGATTGGTTTTTACTTTTTCGATTTTGTTTAGAGGTATTTTTAACAATGGCACTTTTATTTTTAGAACAATTTAAAAAGCAAAGGAAAACATTCTCATATTAAAAAACAACCTCCAAATCGAAATTGAAAATGCTTCATAGATTTAATATTTCTTTGCGTAAAAAAAAATAATTTAGCAAAAAAAATTATCTTTGTTATTTTTTAGTTGTACCACATTAATCAACAATAAAAGATTTAAATCCATATTTCTAATAAAATGTCATAATAAAAAGAAACAAACTAAATACAATTAAATTTTGATCTAAATATACGTAAAAGACAATTTTCAACCTTAAGAGGCCACACTAGTAACATGGATAAACTTGATTGTTAATGTAAGGACTATGGGGGCATTATTTTCAAATTTCTTGCTTTGATTTTAATATTTTTAAACGATTTCTTTCGCATAGTATAGCTGATGACAATCTACAACCAGGCTACTTTTTACTTTAAGTTTGATTTTTTTTTTTTTTTTTTAATTACTTTAATTTTTAGAGCCAGTCTGAAACAAAGTATCTAATAACACTGATAAACAAATCTTAACGAATTTTCGATTTCTCTATATACGTTGGGTGTTTCTTATAGATTTCAAGCTGCTGAAAAAGAATATGTTTGTAAAAACTTTCTATCACCCTCCAATTTTGAGAAATTTCATTAATACGTTTTGGAGTATGTAGGCATCGTATAGGCATTATAAATACATTATATTATTCTCTTTCATGTATTTGATTCACACAAACATTCCTTTTTCTTATTACAACGATAGAAGATACAGCAAGAGAGTAGAAACAGATGTCCCCCTAATAAATTTTATGTTAGCGACCTTGAACAGACAGCTCTAGCCACCACCACAGTATTTGACTTTAACGCAAATCCCTGACAGTGGAGACTTATCTTTCGGGGCAAATATACTACTGTTTCTTTGTTCTGTAAGACTTTTTAATTAAATTTTTATTATAATTATCATATTGTCCTCTACAATATGTAAAACATGTCTAGAGGATGCGTTAATGAACCTGATTCTTTCTGCTGTGTGTGCGGGGAGCTAACTTTGAAAAAGCATCGATGCCCCTACCATATGTACTTTGGATATAAAGTAGTTGAAAGAAGCACCTCGTTCTTGTTTTACACAATGTGCTACAAACTTCCGGACGTGGATGAAAGGTACAAAAAAGTGTATGTCCTTTGCTATACCCATGATATGACACATGCCGAAGGATCAAATAACTGACTGCTACTAATGTATTACAAAAATTAAAGGATTCTTTGCAAGAAGTAAACATAAAATTAAGTACACGAACTTAGATTCAGCAATGTGACCAGCATTACAAAATGATGATTTAAAAATACCGAAACTTCCAGAAAATTTTACATATGATGATGCAGCAGTAGAAATGGAAATCGATGAAACTGAAACTTCCTCTACATCTGATATGAACTATTCTCCTGGCATAAATGAAGAACCACACCTAATAACTCAAAAAGAATTAAATTATTTTGTGAGAGACTTAAATTTATCAAAGAAAATCTCGGAATTACTTGATCAAGATTGCAAGGTTGGAATCTCTTGAAAAACAATACAAAGATATCTATTTATCGAGATTGATATAAGAAATATTCAACATTTTTTAAAAGAAAAGATGATTTACGCTACTGTAATGATATAAGTGGCTTAATGTCTGCTTTAAATTGTCAATATAACTCGGAACAATGACCTATAAGAGAGCACCCACAGCTAAGACATTTACAGCTACATAAAGTATGACATTTCTTATTAATATAATTTCTTTTTACAAAAAAATCTATATTTTTCTGAAACTTTATAAACAATGCATACTTTCAGTGTTTTAAATATTAATTTTAAGCTTTATAAATGTTTATTTAAAATTTTGTCATTACTAAAATACCAAATGATAAATTTCATAAGGTGTATGTGTTGAATAAATACTACAAAATTGAGATTTTCAGGATTTTGAATTTTTTAAAAATCTGTGGGTGATGGAAACTTTTTAATGGCATATTCTTTCACAGCACCACCTAAAATATAAAAGTCACCACATACTTAGTTAGAAACAGAAGCCTTGTTTATCAGTGTAATAATAAAACTATAACCAAAATTTAAAAAGTAAAAATTAGCCCAATTGCAGATCGTCCCTAGCTATCCTATATAGAGAAAAATATTTAAAATAAAAAAATATTAAAATCAAGGCAAAAAATTTGAAAATGACACCCACTCAGATTTCAAATTAGCACTTTCCTGTTTTGCTATCACTGAAGGGGGTTTTAAGGGGCTACTTCAGTTAAGTGAAAAGACTCACTGATTAATGCTAATCATATGAAACTTTTTTTTTTAAGAGATCTTATTTACATTTCAATACTTAGTTTTTTTTTATTATTATTTATTAAATATTTGAGGTTGATCTGTACAAAGATTGTTTTTACTTTTTTATTTTGTTCGCAGATTTTATGAGTATGCTTTCATTTTCGAAATCGGTTCTGAAAGTGAACGTGTTTCAAATATCCAAAAATGAAAAAGTAAAAAACGGCCGATGTAGAGATCAATCTCAGCTATTGAATTAAAAATCTTTAAAAAATATTAAAATGCAAACGATATATCTTTAAATATTTTTTCCACTGGATTAACATTAGTAAAGGGGTCACTGGATTAACATTAGTAAAGGGGTGTTTTCAAATTTTAAAAAATTGAAATGCAACCGAGATATCTTTATAAATTCCTCCCATAGGATTAGCATTAGCGAGCGTGTGTTTCCAGGTGACTGAAGTCGCCTCCTAATACGTGATTTTTGTCCATTGCAAAAGGCGTTTTAACCGGGTTCCAGTGTATTTTTTATTTAAAAAAAAAAAAAAAAAATTATCTATTCGAACGTTTTGAAACATAAATTTGGTCTGTTGGGTTGCCCTCTAAAAAAAATTTTTTTTAATATCCACCTGATATTTTTATACTAGTATAATGCGATGTTCAAAGTACCTGGAAAAAAATCGCGTATTAATTGCGAGCGTTTTAACCGGTCGGACTGTATCTATTTCACCATGAAAAGGCGGGACATTTAGGATCCTACTGAGGTGTTCATCGATATAAGTCAAAAGGACGCACACATACGGTTAAACTGTAATCATAACCAAAGTTTTCACGTAGATTCTATGAGAATTCATTAAACCGAAATATATTATTCAACTCTTCGGATCAGCGAACTCTGTCCAAACACGCGCTTTGCAGATAAAACAGACAAAGAAGTGAGCGAAAAAGAAAACAATGAAAATAAAATGAAGCCAAAAGCAATTGTTGATGAAGTAGAGGGTGGGAGGGAAAGGGAAAAATGGCGTGCACATTTCCGTTCGGCGAGAACGCAGGAACCACGCAAGGACCCTCCTTCCCATCACTGAATAACTTCAGCAGAAAACAGCCACGAGCATTTCACGTTGAGTCAGATTTTCAAGGTCAGCAGGGCATGACACCAGAGTGATGGAATGTATGTATTCAAATATAATGAAACATTGAAAAAAAAACATCGGGGAATATTTCATACAACAAAAACGCTCAAACGATTACTGAATATTACCATATAATTAATTCTTTATTCTTCTAAATTGCTGAAACATTTCAAAGTGCAGTTAATAAAACATGTCATAATTGTTATTCCACCTGTCATCTATCATTTCATTCTTATTCCTTATTTAAAAAATAAACGTGCTTGAACTTCGATAATCATCTATATATCAATAAAAGAAAGATGTTTGTGCGCATGCAATGGATAGGGAAATCTACCACAGAATAATGTAAAAATGAGATGGGCTTAACCTTATTCATTATAAGCCCCCTTTAGGGCTCAGCCAAAGTCCGTACCCAAAATGAGCTCTAATTTCAAGTTCAAAGTTAAAATTTTTATTTATTTATAAATTAAAAGCTTCGGAAAAAAAAACTAGTTATAAATGCACTAAGTTACTTAAAATATTTGTCAAAACATTTCTAAATTATACCATTATATTCTGAGAATTAAATTCTTATTTACAACTTGTCTATTTTAATTAGATTTTAAACGTACATCATAAAATTTTATACATATTTCTAACATATATATATATACTATTTATTAGAAATAGATATAATAATTTTCCAAGGAAAATTTTGAAAAATACAAGTGCATTCTAAGACAATGGAGGAAAATTTGCAGCTTTGGATTTTGGATCAAAGCGATTTCTGTCTAAAAAATTAGGTTTTTTTTTCTTTTTTTTTTTTTTCTTTGTCTTTTTTCTCTGTGGGTGGGGTGGGAGAAAATATATTTTAAAAGAAAAAAAAATAAGAAATGAAATATGAATATTTGTTAACATAAATCAATTTTTAGTATCTTCAAACTTGCTACTCAGTAAATTAGTTCTTGAATAAAGCGCAAAAAAATTACCAACACTGGAATCAGTTTTGCAACGATTACAAATGTATTTCATTAGGAAATTCAAACTTTAAATTCAAATAGCTCATAAATAATGTAAAAGCATTCTTTTTTATTTAAATATAGTTCTATATTTAATTATTCTAAATATCTTTATTAACTGACAGTTAAAAGAAAAAACTGTTTTAAAATTTTTTTAAAGATTTTTTGTTTTAAGCATTCGACCTGGTCGAATATTACGATATTCAGTCTAACTGAATATTCGGTTATAAGACCTAATACAAGAAAAGATCCCGAATACACGGTGCCTCCTTAATCTTAACCTAAAATTTGTCAAAAAAAAGCCCGCATTGAAAATTTAGAGCTTGGCACAAAAAAAGGTTTACGGTGCATTTTTTTTTTTTTAATTTATTTTTGAAAAGTAAACGCACACAAAATATTTGTCATTTCATTGTATTCACATCAAGAGACAATACGACATATATAACTTTAGAGGCATAAAATTAATTCAAAACTAGTTGGATGTGCCAATCCCAAAACTTACTTCTATCTCATAGGTACATTTTAATTAAAAAAAATATATAGTAACTCATTTTAATACTTTAATAATTTTAATTCAATACCATACCAGCTTTGATTTTCATTTTAAATTTCTGCTTCAATCAATTAATCGAAGTAAAAACGAATTTCCGTCTTTGCACGAGCCAATGGACAATAGAATGATAGGCAGATTTTTTTTTTTTTTTTTTTCCCCAAATTCAAAGAGGACCTACTAGCCTTACCAAAAAATAATTATATACAAAAAATTTAGTTCAGTTCCAGAACTAACTTCATACACTTATGTGGTGCAACATTGAAAATGACATAAAATTCGCTATTGCAGCGCCCCCTTCCGGCAGATTTTTTTCTGATTTAGGGCGATCCAACTAGTCATACACTTACACAAAAAAATTCGTTCAATTCGATGCATAACTTCATGTACTTTTGGTGGTACAATATTGAAAATGGCACAAAAATCGCGATTGCAGCGCCCCCTTCCGACGGATTTTTTTCAAATTCAAGAAGGACCAACTAGCCTTAGCCATATACATACACAAAAAAAAAAAAAAAAAAAAAAAAAATTGGTTCAATTCGATGCATAACTTTATATACTTTTGATAGGTACAATATTGAAAATGGCACAAAAATCGCGATTGCAGCGCCCCCTTCTGGCACATTATTTTCAAATTCAGGGAGAACCAACTAGCCAGCCATACACTTACACAAAAAAATTGGTTAAATTCGATGCATAACTTCAAACACTTTTGGTCGGTACAATATTGAAAATGGCACAAAAATCGCGATTACAGAGCCCCCTTCCGACGGATTTTTTTTTAATTCAGGGAGGACCAACTAGCCATAGTCATACACAAAAAATTTGGTTCAATTCTATGCATAACTTCATACACACACACACGAACAGACAGACATTTTGTAAAAACATGTTTTTTTGGAATCTCTGACCCCCTAAAACGTGTAAATCCGTCGAAAATCGTAAGTCGAAAGAAAATTTCGATTACAATACTATCTTCTATTGAAGATAGAAGAAACTAAATGAAAATTGCAAAAATGAAACTACGCCACAACAAGGAGGGAGGGGGTTAAAAAATAAATGAAACGAAAAATTTAAACTAAATTTGCATGATATAATTAACAGATGACACAAATCGGATGGTCTATATTTTATTAATATAATATTTATTTTAACAAACAAAAATAATAGCTAAACTGTCGTGCTATTAATTACCTGATTTTTGCCCTTAAGGAGGAGGACATTAGTTACACGTCCAAAAGCTACCCCAAGATAAATGATATCAGTTTCGGCGGCATCACTGGAAACGTTCCTGATATGTACAACACGAGAGGGCTTTCCTGTCTGAGCTTTATCCAATTTAACCTAAAAAGAAAAAGTAATGTTTAAAATATGTAAATTTAAGCACAACACAAAATTAAATTAAGAAACTCAAGGTAAATAAATATAAAATTAAATGTTTATTGAAATTTAAAACCTACATCAAAAGTGGCAATTTACGGTACCGTATAAAGGTTTTTTTTTTTTTTTTTTGGTACTTAAATTCTGAATAACTAAAAATGTATGTAATAACGTAATAAGCACTTTACAAGCAATATTTACTTTTTGTCAGACATGAAAACGAATTTTTTTAATTACTAAAGTTTGCCTACAGAATACAGGGCAGGGTTGCAAAAAACAAGCTAAAATTAAAAACACGCATGGCTTTTATTGGTCTTTTTCGGCCATTAATGGCTTTTACACACTGAAGCATTTTAATTATAAACTACACATTTTGTATGCGTTTTTTCAGTTAGTTTCAAAAACATTTAATTGAATTAAAATTTAATAAAAAAACTCAATTTCTCATCAATAAAGACAATATTGGGATAGCACATTGATGGAGCTGCTAGTGATTTGTAGTAGAGACCAGCGATTTTTCGGCCGTAGCCGAATATTCGGTCCATTCGGTCTAACTGCCGAATATTCGGCTTTGGTCGAATATCAAGTCCATTAATTGAAATTAGTCTAATAATAATGTAAAAAATGTTTTTATATTTACACAGCAAAATTTTTCAACTCGACAACATATTCATCATGTATAATGGAAATAAACTTTTTTTTCTTCTTAACTTTCATATCTTGAAACGGTTCTATCTACCAATTTTTATACAAGAGGTTAATTATAAGATTTTACTTATATATTTTACATAAGAGGTAAATCTATGAGAAAATGAAGATTAAAATGAAAAAGAAATGGATTTTCGTAAGTATTGTTTTTATGTATCATATAGTAAGATAGATCCATTCGGCATATAGACCGAATGAACCGAATATTGGGCTTCGGCTAAAAAATCGTTGCATCTATTGCAAATCACTAACAGTTCCATTTATGTGTTACACCAATATTAAAGTTATGTCTTTAAAACTAATTAAAAAAATAAAGAAAATGTATAGTTTATAATTTATTAAAATGCTTCAGTGTATAAAAGCCGTTTACGGCCAATAAAAGCCACCGACCGGCGTGATCCCCCCCCCCCCCAGTTTAATTTTTGTTCTTGCCATTTATGTGATTTTTACTATTTATTTATATTTTCTTTCACCTGAAATAACATAATTTTCATGTTGTCTAGTACTTTTAAAATTTCGTGATTATTTTAAAATGTAACAGCAAAATACATAATATCTATAAATAGCAACAATACAGTATAACCATACACAGTATAAGTTTTCCATACAGATATTTCCTTCCTCTGAATCTGAAAAATTCATTCTACACGGTGCTGTCGTTGGGGAGAAATATTTGCGGGAACTAACTTTTCACAGAATAGATGTTGATGCGATAGGAGTTTTGGCATGCTAAAAGCCATTTTAAAACATTTAGCTAAAAAGCCGACTTTTTAAATTAACAGTTATAATTATTATATTCTAGATTTTATAGCATTGTATTTGTGTAGTATTTATCTAAAAGCAATATTTAACCAATTTCATTAGTAACATTTTCCATTATGAATCAAAATTTAATTAAAATAACAGAAATAAATCCACATATTACTTATAGACCGGGAGGAAGCATCACATAAAATTACCTCATCGAGTTCACGGATGAAAATCTAGGATTATTTAAATCTCGATTCACATATTGCAACACATTCGGTCTGCCAAGTCATCTTTTGGTGGAAAACACTAAAAAATCCGATTTTAGTGGTTGCATACCTGCCAACATGTCAATTTTGAAATCCTTACAATTTTTACGATGCATTCTTACATGCGTAAAAAATGCATAATATATGCATATGCAATGAAAGTAATATCATTTCATAACAATATCTTCTATACTACATTTATATATATTTTGCCAAAATAAAAACATGAGATTGCACAAAAAAATGTCTTTGCAATTTCATATTTTGGGAAGATGTTTGTGAAAAGCTGTTCTGGATGATCTGCAATTGGAAGGGGAGATTAAATTAACAGCAAATTTTCTAAAAGGTTGCAGCAGATGAGGAAGTGTGAAGACTATCCCTACAGGCATTAATTATGCATTTTTCTGGGTATCTTTGACGAAATGCACATTTTTCCCGCAATCCTTTGACGAAATGGTAATTTTATTCTGCGATCTTTTGATGAAATCGACATTTTTCTCGCGATTTTTTAACGAAATCGGCGGTGTTTTTCCCGTAATCCTTTGGCAAAATTCACTTTTTTCCGCACCTCTTCACGAAATGCGTTCTATCCGCGACTTTTTGACAAAAGCGGCGTTTTGTTCGTGATCTTTTGACAAAATCGGCGTTTTATCCGCTATCTTTTGACAAAATTGGCATTTTATCCGCGATCTTTACACAAAATCAGCGTTTTATCGACGATTTTTTGACAAAATTGGCGTTTTATCTGCGATCTTTCGACAAAATCGGCGTTTTATCTGCAATCTTGGGCGAAATCGGCATCTTCCCGCGATCTTTTGGTAAAATCGGCGTTCTATTCGTAATCTTTAGGCGAAATCGGCGTTTTTTCAACGATCTTTCGACAAAATTTGTGTTTCTGAACGATCTTTTCACGAAAACGGCGTTTTCCCCGCGATCTTAAGACGAAATCAACGTTTTTCCGTGGTCTTCAGCGTTTTTATCTGCGATCTTTTGGCAAAATCGGCGTTTTCCCGCGAAATTTCGACGAAATCGACGTTTTTCAGAGAAAATTTGACGAAATATGTGCGTTTTCGACAATCCTCCCACAAAATTCGCTTTCCTTTGCGATAGTTTTTTCGGCGAGCAAAACCATGCAATCGTACGGGTCATCCGTACAACCGTACAATTGGAACAAAATCCGTACATTGTACGACCAAATCGTACAAGTTGGCCAACTAATTGGTTGACTCATTAGGTTTACCATTATGTTCTCCTATTCCCAATCCTCTATGTTTTCGTACTTTTGGGTGTCGGAAAACACAATGATAAACCTACAAGTCAATCATTAAAATCGGGTTTTTAGGTATATTCCACCCGTGATATGAATTGGCTGACCGATTGCGTTTTAATATGCGAATCGAGATTTAACTAATCCTAGATTTTCATCTGTGAACTCTATGAGGTGATCATTGTCTGCCGCATACCGGTCTATTGACACATCCATCCAAGATTTTTCCACAGAGAACGATAATGAGGTGTTTTCTGTGCTCTCTGATTTACGACAAGCCATCTCGTATTTTAATCTTCTTCGTGGTAGCATTCAAGAATTCACATATCCTTCAGCACAAAATACAGTTTATAAATATGAGTGAAGTGGTTCTTTCTTCAAAAGGAATGAATTTTTCGCATAGGTCATAATGTTATTCATGCAGCTGAATGCTCTTTCGCATTCAGACACTGAAATGGGTATATTTTTCATAGTCTGGAAACGAGAATTTAGCTCTCTAGGCTCATTTACAGACTAAATTCATTTCGCTTGGTCAAAAAGAAAAAAAAAAAAAAAAGATTTGTGTTTGTACGCGATACATATATATGCATCAGAGGTCTGCACGGGCCGTAATTTCCAGGACCGACCTAGCCCGGCCGGCTCAAGTGAATTTTAACAGAACATTGATCTTTATTCTTACGGAAGAGTTTGACAATTTTTTTTTTCACCCCATGTTTATAATCTTTATTTATGCAGAAGTGCCGTAGGCTGCGATATTTACGCTTTTAGTGAATCTTTGTTTGTTGTACGTTAATGTTTCAGTTATCATTAGTATTATTAATTCATATTCCATGTAATGGAGACAAAAAAAATCTAAAAAATGGTATATGGTAAAAGTAAAATCTTCTAAGACGGAATCTCATTGGAAAGAAAAAAAATACGTCCCTTCTTAACAGATGCAAATGTTTAATATATCTTTTTTTTTCGCGTATTGCTGTATTCATTTTGCATCGATGAACAGTTTAAAAGAAATTTGCAGTTTTCAGTTTAAAAGGAAATTCTCTCTCTCTCTCTATATATATATATATATATATATTTTTTTTTTTTTATGTGTTTAAGTCTATTTTAAAACGCCTAGTAATCTATGGTTCTTTAAAAAGAATGAATTTTAATGTTTAATTGTTGAATATTGACGACTTAAAAATTTTTGCAAAAAAGCAAAAATTTTTGGACCAAGCCAAATTTTACTGATTTTTGGACAGACTTGGCCACGTCGAGAAAAGGATTTTCATACGGGATGATTCAACAGGAACTGATTATTTTGATCCGTGAAGATTAGGAAGAATGAAATCAGTCTCGGCTTCGTACGGAAAAAAATACGTTAGGCCCGGCTCGATACTCCAGGAAAAAAATTAAGGCCTGAACCCGGCCCGAAAATATTAGTTACTAGGCCCGGTCCGACCCGACCCGGCTGGGCTTCGGGCCGAGTCCCGGCCCGTGCAGTTCTCTAATATGTATACCGCAATAACAAACCAAATATTTCTGGAAACAGCGTTCCCACCCAACTACAGCACTGATTGTACATTTTTTAATAGTACTGTCAACAAACATAATTAAAAATACCCCCCCCTCCTTTTTTTGGTTATTTGTGAGCTTTATAAAGTCTACACTGATTTATTTTCATAATTTTAGAAGATATTCTTTCAATTGAGATTTTCCTTGCTATTTTCTTTCATCTGAAAGTTCAAATTTATGTTTTCTAGTACTTTAAAATTTTTTTTAATTTTTTTAAAATGTGACAAACATACATAATATCTATTAAAATGTAAGTAGATAATGCCTAAAGGTTTTTTTTTTTTTTTTAACCGAGTTTAGCTTTAATTTCTTCCTCTATAAGAGGCAATTTTTAGGACGAACATAGCCGAATATTTTTCAGAATGAAATAATGCTTTAAAATATTAAAAATTTGCATATTAACAATTTTTTAAAAAGAAAATAATACATTTTATCAGTGAAACATACAAGTATTGGGTGGCTTTTTTCGGTCTGACTAAAAGTCGGCAACTCTGATACAAGGCGATGTAAAATAAATGGGACAAAATCCATTAGCAAGCCATTCATTTGGCAGCTCTCTCTGTATTTTTACAAATATTGAATTTTAACAGAAACAATAAACATAATAATATGATGAGCATCAGAAATGAAAGCTTACGTTGAAATATTCTTACTTGAATCGACCGCCAATGTTGTAATCGATCCTTACGTCACGCCATTGCCTGAATGCAGCACAAATCATTTTAAAAGGTAAACTGTCCCATTCAGCAATATAGATGCTTTGAGAGAGTCCAAACTTCTCTTTATTTTAATTTTTATTTTAACTTATAAAATTTCTCAGTTTATTCTCCTAGTTTAAAGGATATCCCATGAAGATTGTCGAAGATGACCAATTTTTTTGCATGATAAATTTGATAACTGACATGAAGCCCAATTTGCGTTCACTTGACTCAATACGAAAGAGGGTGCAGAATCTTGCGGAAATACGCAACTTTTTATGTTATGCAATCTGTCAGCATGCAATAATAAACGTGTCGCCAATATATCCATCCATCTTAACTACTAAAAATTATTTGTTAAAAATACATAACCATAATAAAAACTTAATTTTATTCAAATTTTTGATTCATTTCGATTTCATTTTATTCGAAATATTATCTCTCGCGCAGGAAGCATTTATCTCTGAACCCAATATAATATCAATTCTTACCCTATCTTGAACATTTTTTCAATTTACATAACCTGTACAATCTTCAATATTTAAAAAATAACAAAGTACGTTTCAATTTTTTATGGACAATCTGTATGTATACCGGAATCGGCCTTTTTAAATTCTCGGAATGATTCGGCTGTTTTTGCTTCGTATTCTGCAGCCATACACTCTCAAAAAAACTTCCGTCTTTTCACAGAAAAAGTACTGGCAGCACTGCTGCCAGACATTGTCTGTACATTGACGATTTTCCGTTTATTTTTTTCTCTGTCAAAAGAGGAAAAATATCCGTCACTTGAAAAAAGTTTGGAAAAAATCAACGCGGAAGAGGTGGGGATCGAACTGAGGACCCCAGGATTACAAGGCCAACACTCATCCACAGCGCCACGATTGCTCATGAAGATTTTGCTTTAAAATAGAAGTGTTGATTTCATATGGGTGTGCTTTGGTGTATTTCGTTAAAAAGCTTTTAATTTTGCAGTTAATCTCGGAAAGTTTTCATCTTTAATAAAACTGTGGCTGTTTTTTTTTTTTTTTTTTTTTTTTTCTTTACGTTTAGTATTAATATAGTATAAAAATGTGAATTTTAAATATATAACGTAGATTGTCAGAGAAAAAACATGGATGTTTTATTTTTATTCGATAAGATTTTTTTAATAATATCAATTTTTTTTTTTTGCATTTTATTTTTTAATTAAAATATTTTTTAAATGTCTTCACTTAAAGTATATTTTATATGCGAATATTTATCATAGAAATAACTTAGTATATTGAACTTTATTCAACTTATCCAACTTTGAATAACAGATTGTGAGAATTTTTGAACGAATAAAGAAAGTAATTGTTATTTATTTTTAAATTCGAAAACATTTTTGTCTTTTAAAACTAAATTAGACATTTTAATCGATAGAATATTTTTGTTTTTCATTTTAAAAATAAATTCGAATTTATTACTAACAGACCCAATGCGCATGCGTGCTAGATATAAACGGAATCGTTTCCTCATTTTTCGACTTTCGGAATGAACTCACAGAACAAATACGTTTTCTGGGAGAACAGAAGTTATTTGTGAAAAAATAACGATAACTTAGTGTATATTGACGAATTTTTCTGACAGTGTAGTTATTACAGATTTGAAGATAGTCCACGCTGCAATTTTTATTTCGACTGAGTTCATTACAATAACAGCAACAAGATGTGTAAAAATTGATTTATATGTGACCATGATCGATTTTTAAATACTATTATGATTTGTTGATGTGGCCAATGACTACTTGACTGCAATCCTGAGAAATTGTACTATAATTTTCTGCAAAATTTATTTGAAGAATAGCTTCATCGTATCAATAAAAATTGTCTCAAAGCAACTTTTTCATAAATTCTTAACCCACCTTTATTAATTTAAAAAAAAGTGCAAAAGAATGTGTAGTAACAACTGAAATAACTAAAGTTAAAACATACAGACTAACAAAATATTTTCAACCCCAGTTAAATATATTTTTTAAATTTAAATTACTTATTCAAATTAATTTCTTCAATGTTAGACATCCAATTTCCAAAATTATCTATATATTTAAAAGACAGGCTGTTTTTTTAGTCATCTGGCCTGAACCTCCTACTGAACCGATTTTGATTTTTTTTAAAAAGAAAGCATCTTATTTGTAGTTATGCCCACACTCGCTATTTTTAAAAATAAGCCCATTTTTATGCTTTAAAAGTTGTTTTATAAAATTTCTCTTCATTGGAGGCAATCGAGTTACTTTCATTGTTGAACAGATAAAAGAGAATAGGAAAAAAGGGGATATTACCACATCATAACGGATGATATTATCGTATTACAATAAAAATAACTATTTAAAAGACCCTTTTTAAAAGAAAATGACGCAATTTAAAATAACGCCTTTTTACTCATAAGATTGTTACATTTCAGTGTTGTTTCCACTCCGCTGATAATGAAATTAAGACGTTCATCTTAAAGAGCTTCAGTCAGTGAAAACCATGTCATTGTAAAAAATGAGCTTGCATTACATAAAAATTTTAATCGGCAAACGTGTAAAAGTTTGGGAATACATTTATTTTCTATTTCACGTTAAAATGTTGTTAAAACAGTAAATATGAATAAGAAAAGCGTGCATGTAAATTTGCGACGGTAAAACAGATGTTATTCAGGGGTGATTCTGGATGAATTTTTTTTCGGAAATTCGAATCGCATTTTCGGAAATTGCAGCGACCCTTGCAGCGATCTTCGGACAAATTCGGCGTTTTCCCGCTATCTTCATACGAAATCAGCAATATTTTAGCAAAATCGGCGATTTATTGCGATCTTTTGCCAAAATCGGCGGTTTTTCCGCGATCTTTTGACGAAATCGGGGTTTCCCATGTTTTTTTAAAGTGAAATCTGCGTTTTTTCGACGATCTTTAGACAAAATTTGCTTTTTTACGCGATTTTCTCGAAAACGGCGTTTTATTCCGCGATCTTTTGACAAAATCGGCGTTTTTTCCGTGATCTTTTGATGAAATCGGCGTATTTTTTCAAATATTCTTTTGACAAAATATTTTTAAGCAATCTTTTATCGAAAACGGCGTTTTTTCCCGCGATCTTTTAACGAAATCGGCGTTTTCCCGCCGTCTTCAGAAGAAATCAGCGTTTTATGTGCGATATTTGGTGAAATTGCCGTTTTTTCCGCGATCCGCACAGGAAATTCGCGTTTTTTATCGATCTTTTGACAAAGTTCGTTTACAAAAACATTGACGAAATCGTCGTTTTCCTACGAAATATTAACGAAATGTATGCTATTTTGCGATCCTATCACGAAATTTACATTTATACGCAATTGTTTTTCCCGCGAGCAAAACCGTACAAGTTGGCAACTATGCGGAACTGATAACCCAATTTCAAATTTTCGGAAGAGGATGCCTTAAATTTTCGGAAATTTCGGAATTTCCGGACGAGAATCACCCCTGATGTTATTCTTAGATTTCGTTAAATTATAACTGTGACATTGTGGCGTTATTTTCGTCGATTTTTCATTACGTAAAACCAAAGATTAAAACCTTAATTAATAACTTATTAATTTCATTATTTTAAATGCATATTAGTGATGACTTAAGGGCTAAAGTTTATTTTTTTCAGCAAATTCTTTTAAGCATTTTCATTCGTCAAATTCGATGGGTTACGACTCGTATGTCTTAATAATATGATAAATTTGAAAATCTAACAACCCCCCGCCCCCCAAACCCACACACACTATTCGTTCTTGTCGGGAAATCCAGTGTGCTATTTCAAAAACCTCCCCCCTCAAAGAACCTTTTCCTCTGAAGAAACTTTGAAAACGGCACGCCCTGCTTCTGAGAAAGAATTTAAAATGCAAATTTTCGCAGAAAAAAAAAAAAAAAAAAAAAGATTTACTTGTGTTTTAATATTCATTAAGAGGGGTTTCATCTTAATGATTTTTTTAACGTCAGCATTTTCGGTCTGATGATTCATTTTTTAAATTTTTGGGAACTAAATGACTTAAATTTTCAGAAATTTCGAAACAGAATAAGGTTTTAGGTATAAATGTGTACAATTAATCTATTATTCAGTCTTAGTGAAAGAGAAATATTGGGAATGTATGTAGTATGTTAAAGCACCCAGCAATTATTCTAGAAATAATGAATTAGCATGCAACAGGTAATACCGACTCCTATCAAGTAGCAGGATGCTTTGAGTTAACAATAATTTGAATTTAGTTTCAAATTCTATCGGAAGGTAAGAAAATTTCTTGATGTAAAACAATTCACTGTTCTCAGACATTATTACGTTTCTCAATTGCAAATAAGAAATAAGAGGCTGAAAAACGAGCACCTCCAGTCTCTGAACCATTACGTGCGCGTCCAATGCAAGACCTTGACCAAAAAGAAGGTCACAGAGAAGATCAACTTAGATCAGCTAAGAAAATTTGGCGGGGAATTATAAACCTGCTATCATGCATACAACTGGAAATTTTCTTGAGATTATTTTTGCTAGTTTTATTTATATTCTTATTTTTTGTTTTAAGATGAAAAGAATAGCCAATAATAAGAGGGAAATGAGAAATGATTTCTGCAGCATTAATGATTATTTAATAATGAATTTCGGTAAACGATTTAGGCAATATTTAAATACCAGAGCGGGATGGAAAGCAACAACGCAAATATGACAAAAAAGGATTATCACATAAATTGCATACTTGTTTAAATTAAAATTACCACCTTAATACCACGAACGTGCCGAAAAGCTATGTGATTTAAAAAAAGTAATAACTTGCACAGTGATGCTTTGTCTAATTAATCCCTGAAATTACAGGAAGGAGAGGAAAATTTACCCTCCCCTGATTTCCCCTTTCATTCGGGAAAGGTTTTATATATTCTATAGAAACTAAGACAAGCCACGGGAACTTTCGTCGAAAAACGCGTCATTATTTTATTTTGTCCTTCCTATGAGGAAATTTCTCATGTAAGAATTTGGAATATTCTCTTTAAACAGTATAAATAATTAAACTTTAATTTTAAACATAATTATTTGTCACACCAACAGCGTACCTGCAGATTGTAAAAGTAAAAATCATCAAAATAACTACTTTTTCTGGGTTTTGAATGTAACTAATTGTTTGAAAATAAAAAATACATAATTTATAAATAGAGTAATTTAAAATAACTAAATACTACAAATTTATTTTCCCCTGGGATGGTAAAAAGTTATGAAAATGAATTTTTAATAATTAAGAAAGAAAAAAGGCTGCATTTCTAAAAGAGGACGATTAGTAAATCTGTCATTTCACAACTAAGTCAAAAACCCAACAGGAAGCTAATATTCCCCGCATCTTTAATCGGAAGCGCTTTTTCTGGATTTATGAGTACACAGCGAAAATTTTAACCTATCTCCCTTCTCTGAAATTGATAAAAATTCTTTTGAAGCTATGAATAGTTTTGCGGTTTTTTTGCATCTCGCAGTGAAAATTTGCAAAGCAAAAAGCAATTACGGTGAAACAAAGCATGTAGCCAAAATAAGATGTTGACATTCCTCATATAAATAATATTCACCTTACACCTTCAACTCTATCGAAAACCTTTTTTTTCTTTTCTAGGTACTGGACCCGTTACTTATATACATATTTAGGAAAACAAAAAAATGCTTACATTTCAATCTTGGATTCAAATGTAAACATTTTGCTTATTGCAATTAAAATCGTTTAATGTTTAGCAATTCGAAAAACTTAATAAAATATGTGTAGATAATCAATCCGTGAAGCTTTACAAATCCGTGGTAGAGAATGACGATTTAGCTAACCTCACCAACAGCAAATTATCATATTTAAATATATGTATACGTTTGTCAGAAACCAGGTTTCCGATGTTAAATACTGCATTCACAAGAAAGAAAAAGTACTTTGAAATTAATAATTATAAGCCGCAGTAGGTCCAACTTTCTGATAATGAAAACTAAATTTTGACATAGTTGTTATTTGTACTAATAGCTGTTTTCGTCATATTATATAGTAACTATCTTCTATTAAATAAAGTTAATATTTTTTGTTTAGGTATTCAAAAATCGGAGGATTAATTTTTATTATTAGATAACGATCGAGACGGGGGCGGGGGTTCTCGGCACTGATTTTAACACCAGTCTTATAGGGCTTAAAGTGTTTTATTTATGCAGAAATAGAGAATAGAAAGATAAAAGCTTGCTACTTGAGAAACAAAAATGCATTTTAAGTTTTTTAAAGTGTTTTATAGTCTTTTAAAAATCAGTTTGGAAGGGAATTGCATTATTATATATGCGATAGAAGGAGAAGTATTAAACTTGATTATGAAACTTTGGCACCGTCAGCGTTAGCAACATAAAAAAGCCGTGGGTTAATTCTTTGTCTACCTTCGATTCATGTTTGCTTGAAATTCTTCAGAAGAGTTATACAGTGATAATAAAAAGAATAAAAATTGTGATTATTGCAGCTTTCTACAAATGGTTGATTATAAACAAACTTGTATAAAATCAAAAACTTTCTGCGCACTTAAATATAGAGTCAAAAACTTCCTGCAAATAAATGTAATTTTTAATAAAATCACGTGTTGTATAACAAGTGATTTTGGCTTAATTTTTTTTTTCCTTCTAAAATTCACAACAAATTTTCCGAAAGGCTACAGCAGAGTGGGGATAATCTTCCGCGAATAATTATGAGTTGTTTTTCTCCGCGATTCTTTGACAAAAATTTCGTTTGACTTTATGAAATTTACGATTTTTTCTTCTTTTTTTTACGATTTTGATTCCATCTTTTGAAGAAACTTTCATTTTTTCTCGATCATTCGGCAAAATTCACGTTTTCCCTGATTAAGTTTTCTGATGAAATTTTTATTTATTCACCGATTCTTTGATGAAATTCGCGTGTTTTCGCCAACTATTTAATGAAATTCACATTTTTTCTTTCGCTATCATTTAACAAATTCACATTTTTTCCCCCGCAGTCCATTAACGAAAACCTCTTTTTTAATAGCGACTTTTTGATGACACCCCCCACCCACCCACCCACTAAATTAGCGTTTTTCTTTCGTGATTTCTTTGGCGAAATTTGCGATTATTTCTGGGGACGATTAACAAAAATTTTTTTACAGAGACAAAATTCTCCGATTTTTTGTGAATTTGCGGAAAATTTAACGAACAGTAAATAAATCGTACGTAAAATTAGGGAACTTTAATTTTTTGGAATTAAAAAATTATTAAAACAAAACTTATGTTTTTCTTTTTATCCGCAAAGTTCCGAATTTCATGGAAAACGCTCCGCGCACGATGCGAGACTATATTGTACAACTCTGTATATACATAACAAATTTCTTTTTTTTTTTAAACAAATTTTCAAAAACATGAAACGTTTTTATTTGTGAATATTTAGGATTAATATCTATGCAACAAAATAATTTAAAATACGAAAACTACTCGAAATAATTTTAAAATATTAAATCGGAAATTGACCGCCAAACATGGTAAATGAGGTGCATTCATACTATAACTATTTTTTATAAATATTCATATTTTGATGGAATAGCTGTTAAACTCATGTAAAAATGCATAAATACAAAATATGATGCGATTATCTATCTATATTATAAAGGTCAAACGTATCTGTGGGTATCGCATACGTCATTTTGCGAATGGTTACACTTTTCCAATGCAATTTCAGTTTTGCAATTTTTGGCTTCTGTAAATTTTACACTTCTAAACATCGCACATTTTTAATTTTTTCACCGTCGAATAGAGAAAAAAAACGCACTTTCAAATGCACTTTGTTTGAAAGCTGTATCGTAATTAATTTTTGAGACATGAATTTTTTTATAGTTTTTAGTATTAATTTTGTAATTGTGGCAACAAAATCACTCCATTTTCTCTTAAAATTGAGGGGGATGGGAGTAGAAATTAAAATGCGCAACACTTTCCCATGCAAATTCCGTTACTGATAATTTTACACTTCTAAACATCATACCTTTTAAATTTTTACACCGTAGTATAGAGGGAAAAAATGTACTTTCAAATGCAATTTGTTTCAACGCTGTATCTTAATTTATTTTTGAAACGTTTTTTATATAATTTTTAATACCAATTTTATAATTGTGGCAAAAGAATCACTCCATTTTCTCTTAAAACTGATATATTATACATACATTAAAAAGTGTATACTATTTCAAAAATATCGTTTGTTATAAAATCCGGTGAATTTCGGTTTTATTTCATTTAATAATTTGGATAATTTAGTTTTATAGTATTTTGTTAATTTTAGCTTAAAATAATATTTGTTTGAGAGTTAGATTGAAAAATACAAGATGCATTTTTTACTGTAACTAATTTTGTAGATTCATTATAAATTAAGAAAAGTTTTTCTTAAGGATTTTCTTTCGTTGAATTTCGACTGGGTCCACCTCGTATATCATACATTAATACGAAAATAATAAGACTCCATCTTGAATAGTGTGTAATCAATATGAAAAACCTAGAATCATTAACTGTTGTTATGGGATATCATAGAATTAATCACGAATGATACGATTTAGTAGAATGAAGAAAGCTTTTGTAATTATATTTTTAAGTTCTTATCCCTTTTAAAATTTAAAATTAGAGATGGGAAGAATAGTTTGGCCGAATAGCCGAATACCGAATATTCGGCCTACCGAATATCAACATTTTTCAGAATAAAGAAAATAACTTAATATATATAAATATATATGAGGAGCCCAGAAGCCAAGGGGTATAAGTGACAAAATTGAAAAAAAATGAGTTAAGTGCACAGGGTATTTGGAAATATGCTTTTTTCATTTCAGGTAAAGAAATATAGGTCATTTTCTTATTATTTGCTGAGTTATAGAGATAAACCACTTTTTTCGAAAAACAAACAATATTGATTAATTATACATTTAAAGAAAATTGTACTCTATTTTTTTAACAGTTATTGAAATAAGAGTTCAAAGATTAGAATGCAACAAGCAGATGTTTCCTATTTCAATTTAGTCAATTGTTATTGATGTTCCAATTTAACATCAATTATCTTTAAACTCAATTTACTCCAAATCGACATTTTGTCACTTGTACCCCTTGGCTTCTGGGGTCGTCATATAATGTACACACACGCATACATTATTTAAAATGGGAAAAAAAAAAATTAAAAAAATTATGTTCTATTATTACTATTTTTGAAGTTTTTAATAACAATGTATTTCTTGTTCTTATAATATTTCAAACACCTTGATACTGCTAATTATACATCTTTCAGAGTTTCCCCCCAGAGGGTTTCAGGAGGGCGCTCCGCCCCTCCTGCCCTTTAGTTTAAAAAATAGCGCCCCTCTTGCCTCTCATCCAAAAACTAGCGCCCCTCTTGTCGCTCATTCAAAAAAATAGCGCCCTTCTTGCCCTAGATTTGAAAAAACGCAGCCCTTCAGCGATGATGCGGACGCGCTATTAAGCAAAAGATCGATGCAAATTAAGCAAAATATCGGCGACGGAAAGCAAAAAATAACATCAAAAATTTGCGAAAAACAGGAAATTTCGCTGAAAAATCGCAAAATGACTAATTTTTGGCAAGATCCACGAAAAAATGGTTAATTTCGTTACAAAATCCCGAAAAAACGGCAGATTTCCTCAAAAGATCGTGAAAAAAACGACAAATTTCGTCCAAAAATCGCGATAAAACGGTAGATTTCTGCAAAAAATTTGAAAAGAAAATGGCAAATTTCGTCCAAAAATCGCAATAAAACGGAAAATTCTGTCAAAAGATTTGCAAAAAACGACAAATTTCGCCAAAAATTCGAGAAAAAACGCAAAATATCCCGAAAAAATGGCAGATTTCGTCAAAAGATAGCAAAAAATGCAAATTTTGTTAATGATTGATACCAGAAAAAAGTTAATACCAAAAGTGAATTTTTCTGTTCGCAGGCATGAGATTGCAAAAAGTTAAAAAAAAAAAAGAGGAAAAGCGCGTGAACCGGAAAATGAGAAATTATTTTAAATAGCACGCGTGTAAGACAATTAAGAAGCTTATTTTATTCACAACAATATTGTCAATACTTTTGTTTAAATCCTGTTTTATTTTATTTATTTTATTTTTTGGGGAGTAGGGGGGGGGGGGGGAGAAGAGGGTCAGAGTGAATCCATTTATGCAAATATTATAAGTAGTTCTGAAATTAAAGTTTCTATTTTAAGTTCATACTTCTGAAGCAATGTTTTGCACAGCAATCTTAGCTAGTTGTCCAATTTAAATTTTAACATGTTTTCATTTAAAACATCAATTAACAAACATGCAAGCTAATGTTTAATTTGCCACTTAATTGCAAAAAAGTTGAAAACATTATTACAGCAAATTTTCTGCAATTTTATCACGAAATTCGTATTTTTCCGCGATTCCTTCAAGAAATTTACATTTTTTCTGCGTTCTTTTGTCGAAAATCGCATTTTTCCCACGATCTTTAGTTTAAAAATCACGTTTTTTTTTCGCGATATTTTGAAAAAAAACGCGGTATTTTAGCGATTTTTTGCCGAAAATTGCGTTTTTTTGCAATCTTTTGACGATAATCACGGTTTTTTCGCGATAGTTTGAAAATAATGGTTTTTTCGCGATCTTTTGACGTAATCCGCGTTTTTTTCGCGATCTTTTGATGGAATCCGCGTTTTTCTCGCGATCTTTTGATGGAATCCGCGTTTTTCTCGCGATCTTATGACAGAATCCGCGTTTTTCTCGCGATCTTATGACGGAATAAGCATTTATCTTGTGATATTTTGACGGAATCCGCGTTTTTCTCGCGATATTTTGACGGAATCCGTGTTTTTCTCGCGATATTTTGACAAAAACCGCGATTTTTTCGAGCTATTTTGACAAAAACCGCGATTTTCTCGCGATATTTTGACGAAAATAGCATTCTTTCACGATCTTTCGACGAAAATGTCTTTTTTAAACGATCTTTCGACGAAAATGTCTTTTTTTCTGCGATCGTCGGGTGAAAAAAAAACCGCGTTTTCCTCTCGATCTTTCGAAAGAATCGCGTTTTGCTCGCGATGTCTTGTGGAAAACGGCGTTTTTCCTGCGATTTTTGACGAAAACAGTGTTTGTCTCGCGATATTTTGACGAAAATAGCTATTTTTGCGACCTTTCGGCGATAATCGCGTTTTTATTCCGCAATATTTTGACGAAAATCTCTTTTTTTCGTGATATTCTGTCAAAAATCTCGTTTTTTCTTACGATCCTTGAAGATATAAAAAATCGGAGACGCGGAAAATGACAAAAAAGCGGAAAACCGCGGATCCGCGGAAGAATCTCATGCCTATGTTCGAAAAACTAATTTTCCTGCTTCAAAATTATGTTTATAGTGTTATCTTTTCACGAAATTTGCCATTTTTTGTCATCTTTTAACAAAATTGGCCGTTTTTTGCGATCTTTTCACGAAATTTGTCGTTTTTTCACAATCTTTTAACGAAATCTGCTGTTTTTCGCGATCTTTAACAAAATTTATCCTTTTTTTTTAATTTTTTGGATTTTTTTCTCGATTCTTTGACGAAATTTCTGTATTTCCACGATTTTTTGAACCGCTAGATTCTAGATTCAACTCTATAAAAGTGCCCTTAAAAAACAAAAAAGTGCCCTGAAGAATGTAAAAAGTACCCTTATCAGAACAATAGCGCCCCGCCCCTTTTTAAACCTGGGGGAAACTCTGCATCTTTTATTGCATCTATATTATAATAGCATAATTTTAACTACTGGTTTTTTTTTTTTTTTTTTTTTTTTTTTTTTTTTTTTTTTTTTTTTTTTACTTTTTACTTAAAAATTAATTTATTATTCTTATAATGTATTATTTAAATTTATTTTAAATTTGAAAAGCTTACTTTAGCACAAAAAAATTATGAAAGTGCATTCTATTTTTTTGTTTTAAGATATATCAAATTGACTTTCAGCAAGTAAGGATGGTAAATTATTTCTATTAAAATATAAAGAAGATACTTCACTTACTCTCTAATAATATATTTATCTTTTATTACATTCAAAATCAATACTTCTTCTCTTTTTCATAATTCATTATGAGATATTTTCTGAAATAACATTGAATCAAGTACATTTTATGGTGGAGAGTTTGTATTCTTAATGACAAACAAATTTTTAAGAATAAGTCTTTGTTCTGAAATCAGTCTCCAAGCCTTAAATTATAAATTGCATGAAATCAAAAGTTATGATTAATGTAGAATATATACCTCAACAAAATTTTTGACATTAGAATCAGCATATACACTATTCAACAATATTTCACTTATTCAACAAGCATTAAAAGCATAAACAGAAACTGATAACTACGTGAATGAAGGAAATTGCAATATTTTATATTCAGTACATTTTTAAATGTTCCTTAAAAGAGGCTGAACATTTTTTTTAAAATTCTATAATAAATCCTTTTGAGATATTCATAAAGCATTTTTTATATGCGCATGGAATTTACAGACATTAATGAATATTCAAAAACTTTAGAATGAAGCAGTGTTTTTCTTTTTTCAATAACAGTTTATACATCTTGAGTTGTAATGTAAAACTAACTAACAAAGTCATTTTCCTGACAGTTAAATCTCCAAGGTAAGTTTAATCTCTAATTTGGAGAACATTTTCTAAAAGATCCTTAACTTTAACAGGAAATACAGAAATGCTGTAAATTTTAGTATCCAAATAACTGTACATTTTGTGTAATTACGAATGAAAATTACTTCATACATGCGTCAGAAAGTGAATGGATTAAATTAAAAATATTTTTTAAAAAAATCTTATTCTGAATTTATTTGCAAAGATATCTTACAATATTCGGCTGCAGGTATTCGACTAACAAATGTTTAATATTTGACTTACCGAGTATTCGGCAAAAGGGCCGATTACCGAACAGTGGCCGATTATTTGTCCCATCTCTATTTAAAATGACTCGACAAAATTCTCGAACAGTTATATAAAAATAAATTTCAAACTATTAATTTAGTAGATTTGAACTGTTTTGTGCAGACAGACGAAGAGACCAGATGACGATTATAAGTGAAACATATTTACATAAACACATTTCCCATAGACCATAATGTTGAGGAATATTTTTGAGTGGTTCTGTAAATAAACTATGAATGTTATGTAATTTATTATCAGTGCCGAGAATGGCACAGTAAATCTCATTAACATATATTAATTACAGAGCAAGCTAACTATATTGATGCAAGTAAGGTCAGATAAATTCCGAATTCACTTTCAACTATGTTGTAAAATGTTAAAACACATAATAGGTTAAAGTTTGCTTTCCAGAAATTTATACCCAATATATGGTAACATATTTCAATTCTTTTGTGAAGCCTTGTATTTTGTCTAACTATCGTTACATACGTTTATACCACTATTTAGCTAACATTTAATTAAGACTAAAACACGTTTAATGTATGGCACAGACATTGCTATTACAGCGCCCCCTTCCGGTAGAATATTTAAAAATTCATGGAGGACCTTCTTTCCATAGCCAAAATATATGCCCAAAAATTTGGTCCAATTCTACGCACAATTTCATATACTTTTTCGGTGGTATTATGATGACACACGGACAGGTAGACATTTTGTGTAAACACTTTTTTTTGGAACCTCCGACTCTAAAACGTGTAAATCGGTCAAAAACCGGAAGTCGAAAAAATTTCGATTACAATAATGTATTATATTGAAGATAAAAGAAAGTAATAAATAAAAATTAAGATCAGGGTTGTTTGGTTTAAACCACGCTGGTTTAAACCGTGGTTTAAACCATGGTTTAAACCAAGTGGTTTTTTTTTAATTTGGTTTTTTCTCTTTTCCCTAATGTTTTCATTTATTTTACACATTATTAAAATGTGCAAAATCAAAGTTATGGAGTAGCTACATTGCTTAAGCAAAGCTTAAGACAAATTAAATTTTTAAAGTGACAAACATCTTTAATCAATCTAATTTTTCTTACTAGCTATAAATTGACATGGCAAAATATTTTTCTACAGTGAACTGTGGAAGATAAAAAAAAGGTAGTTAGTTTTAATTATTTTTTAAATCTTTTATTTTTTAAAAAAATGTAAAAATGGCATATGCCAGCCAAAAATGCAATTTTACTGCTTAGATAGCTTGATTATGATTTACTAAGGATTGTATCATGTATCAAAGCATCAATAATGACATAATCACAAGTCATTCTTTCCATTGGTTACTCTTGTTCTGTATGCTAATGAATGATTGGCTATGAATTTTCTCTGTTCTATAGCTATTGGTTTTAGTAAGCTTTGGTTTTTCTTAGATTGGATTTGCAGTTTTTACATTATTTTTTTCTGTTTCTAGTTACTTTGTATTGTATTTTATTTTAAGAAAGCTACTTATATATATTGAAATAAAAGAATGTCTAAAACTAGAAGAAAGGAAAATATAATCTGGTTTTCATTTGAGGGAATAAGAAATACATCAAAAACATGTTTAAGAGCCAAATGTAAAAATTGCATGCAATGTAAATGCTGTCAAATTAGCTCTTCCTTATAATACTAGGTGTGATTCATTTTCAGATGCTTTAGATGTTTACCTTAAAAATTGCCCCACTTTACTTAAAATTTGTGTAGAAAATAGGAATGTATTGATAAAAATATTCAAAAGCTTGTATCTAATTTTTACTTTAAAAGAAATGTTGAAGATATGTTTAAACTGTTAAATTCTATTGCAGTTGCCCTGAATAATATCTAAAATAATAAGTTCCATTACTAATGCAGTTTATAATTGGACAGGTCTTCAAAGAATATTAAGAGAAAAAAAATTTAAATAAAGAAGTCTCATAGTTTTTTAGTCCAGGTATAAAATAGCCTTAACACCCATGCCCTTTTAGGTATACATGCTTGAACCACAATACAGTCAAAGTGAACTATGTGAACAAGAAAAAAAGGATACATTAAATTTTACAAAACAAAAATATCCATGTAACTTGATGCTTGCACAGATAATAAAATTTAATGCTAAATCTTCACCTTTTGATGAACAAAGAAACGGAAAAAATAAAGTTTGCATAAAACGTAATTTTTCTAAGCCTATGTCTCAATTTGTGATAGCATTACATTCGTTGATGTATCAAGTAAGTCAATACACATGTATTTTTTAGCATTAATAAAATGCATATTGATATTTTTTAAGTAAATATATCTTGTAAGAGATTAATAATCATTTGTTGATATTAATACTCTGAATAATTTCTAAATTATGCACAAGAAAATGGTTTCTATTTCAGCTTATTTCTGTTAATAAGTGTTTTAACAGCTTATTTCTGTTAATACATAGTAAAGGGCAAATATGTTCATTTGCCCTTTACTATGTTCTTCATTATCAACCTGCATGTAATTATTTCTTAAATTATTATCTAAAAGGTTTACATAAGTATACTAATAAATTAATAGTTTATTTTTTTTTCACACAATATTTCCCTATAGAAACCTAAACTTATAAGATAATTTAATTATAAATTGTTATGCTTTAGTTATTTAATTATCAAAAAAATAAATACTAATGTGAATGTTTAACATTAATTAACTATTAATTACAAAAAATCCTCATGACTTTCTAAAACTCACGTTATTTTTCTTGCAAATGTTATTTAAACAATGATTTGAAAAAAAACCCGGTTTAAACCAAAAAAACCTGGTTTAAACCAAAAAAACCCGGTTTTTTGGTTTTTTTCAAAAAAACCGGTTTTTATACCAACCCTGATTAAGATAATTAAGTACATGAAGACGTAAATAAAACAATGTAGTTTAAGATGCAGACATGCTACAGGCTCAGCAAGGAAAAAGCTGAACTTTTACGACCTCACAGACTTTTGGCGAAATCTTTGTTTTTCTGCAATTTCTTAACAAAATTAGCGTTTTTAAGCGACCAATTTACGAAAATCGCACTTTTCTCCCACAGTTCTTTTTAATGAAATTTGCATTTCTCCAAGATCCATTTATCGAAATTCGGGGGGGGGGTTTCTTACTCTTTTTTCGTTAAAATTTGCGTATTTTTCGCGATCTTTCGGCAAAATTTGAGTATTTTCCGCGATCTTTCGACAAAATTTGCGTATTTTCTGCGATCTTTCGACAAAATTTGCGTATTTTCCGCGATTTTTCGTCAAAATTTGCGAATTTTCCGCGATTTTTCGTCAAAATTTGCGTGTTTTCTACGATATTTGTCAACATATGCATATTTTCCGCGATCTTTAGTTGACACATGCGCATTTTCCGCAATCTTTCGTCAAAATTTCCGTATTTTCAGCGATTTTTCGTCAAAATTTCCGTATTTTCCGTGATTTTTCGATAAAATACGAGTACTTATCACGATTATTTGACAAAATTAGAGTGTTTTTCCACAACCTGTTCACGAAAATAGTGTTTTCCCCGCAAATTTTTTGACGAAAATCGCGTCTTGTTCGTGATCATATAAAAATAGTGTTTTTCCCGCGATCTTCTGAAGAAAATAGTATTTTTTCCGCGATTGTTTGATGATTTAATAGTTTTTTTTGCGATCCTTTGCATAAATTTGCGTTTTTTTCTGCAATCCTTTGAAGAAATTTGCTTAATTTAGCGCGGTTTGTACTCGCGTTTTTGTGGTATTTCATCGTTACCCCCCCCCCCCCCATTACATATAAATGTCAACAAATTTTAATGCATATTTGCATCGATCCCATTGATAATAAAATTCGTCGGCCAAAAAGCAGAATTCCGCGTTTCCGCGGAAAAGTAGCATGTCTGAAGATGAAAGAAAAAGAAGTTTAAAGAAGATCACAATTTTATAGCTCTACAAAAGAATTTTTCCCCTCCAATTGAAAAAAAAAAAAAAAAAAAAAATTAAAGACAATTTTAAACAAATGTACAATATTTTATTATTTGTAACACTCCCTTTTCTCACACGCAAAAAATGCCAACTTTATACGGGTATATATTAGACGCTGACAGTTCGGGAAAAAATAAGCCAAGTACCGAGCAGATTTCTTATCCTTCACCTCGAAATTAAAAGTTTATTTTATGCGTAATTGTTATGAAAGGAGAAATCGCAATCTCCCACCTCCACTCCTTGAAGTATTACTGTAATGGAAACAAAACGCCGCTAGGCAGTAATCGATTTTAATGCGATATTGCTTGAAAGATAACTAAAATCTATGGGAAAGTACTTTAAAAACAAGACAAAACAACACCGCTATTTAGAAATGAAAACAATCTTGAGAGAATGCGGAAGAATCTCAACAACCTAGTCACGTCAGGTTTCGTTTTCGACAGCACCTTGATTTACCACTGAGAGTGATCTTGAACTTTAATCTAGCATGGAAGGACACTAATCACGTTCTAGTTCTATCAAGAAGAGAATAGGTCCACTTACCTTCTTAGCATCATTGTTGTTTTCATTGTCGTGTGACTCGGGGCTCATAGCAGACCCATTGCTGACAGCTCCGCCGCTTTGTGAGAGGAGTTCATCTGTTCCACGCTGAAAAATAAAAATACAATTAATATTATTGAATGACAAACATAAAACTAATTAAAAACATTTACTACTATTTTGTTAGATTTAGTCATTAAAATTCTGAAATTAAAAAACATTGTTCCGAAATGCCGAAGTTTCGAGGAAATTTACGCAGGGCCACAGCTAAGGGGATGCTAGGGGGCGGCTCAGCCCTACCTGGAAAAGATTCCAAGGTCACTAAACGAATTTATGTTTCGGAAATCCAGTTGAAATTTTGTTCAAAAATCTAATTTAGCTTTGAGGCCCTTTCACAGTTTTGCAGAAATACTAAATTGTAACTAAAATAAGTGTTTCAACACTCGCTCATCCTATTTGCACATATAAAGCTAACATGATATTTAATATTGTACTCGTTATACACTCTAATTTTTCACTATCATATTTATTTCTTTGCATAAAATGAAGTTATCACAACAGTGCAATAAGAAACATTGTACCTACATACAGTGTGAATATGCACCAATTTATCTTTCTGCGTCAGAGCAAAGAAAGAGAGAAAAAGTATAGAAAAGAGAGAGAAAAGTCCCCTCTATTCACTTCTAGCTACGGTCCTGCCTATATAGCTCGGTCATTTGGTTTCAAGGACTTCTATGGATGTTATTTTCAATGACAAAAAAAGAAGACGCGACTTACGGGATTAAGAAACTAAGTGGAAAAATTTCAGAATTAAGAGACATTTTTCCACTTTGCTACATTCTGTTATGATCCATACTTTTCAGAGCAATTTTCTGAACATCACGTTTTTGCGACTGATAATTTGTAAGAAAAAAAAAATATATTAGTTACAATTTTTACATATTTCATAATTTGACGAAATTTAAAACAAATTCAAGAATGCCACTGAAAAGTAGTTTCAGGTCTCCAACGAAAGAAATAGTAGGCAAAATAGTCGTATACCAACTTTTAAAAATGTGGAAGAAAAAATATCAAAAAAGCCTAACAAGTGGTCGTAAAAAACTTCGTGAAATTTGACAAAGGACCGTAAGAGGAAAAAAATTGTAAACTCAGTGAAACTATTGATATGGAAATATTATATAGCGCAACCTCGATTACCAGAGTTAAATGGGATTGGGACGGCTAGTAGTTGGATTATCGGAAATCTCGGTTAATAGAAACTGAATTGTACATAAAAACTTGTAGTGCTCTTGGAATAAAATACTACAGAACGTTTTTAAAATGATAAAAATAAATAGTTAAAATTATGTTCCACAGCTCAACAAATTTAAGATGCACATCCTCCACGGTGTCGCCAGTCAAATGGTTTGGCGATGTAATTGTCCGATGACACATAGCACAAGGTTATCAATAGGGTCATATCACATGGCCACTAGAAACAAAATCTGACTCTTAACAGAAACCACGATTAATTGTAGCTCGGTTAATAGAAGTTCTACTGCATATCGAAAATTTGCAAAGATTCACATAATAAAATCGATATATCTTTTTCAACTATCAAAAAGAAAGAAAAACCTGCCAATTTCATAAAATATTGCAGGGGAGGGGTATTTTAGTCAAATGATAAAAATGATTTAAAAAACCCGAACATCTTTAATTTTAACAATGCCCGCTGAAAAAATTAGGATTTTTGCCATTCGGTCGCGAAAAAACGATCACGAGTAAAAAAGACGAATTTTTAAACCATCGCGGATTAAAATAAATCGCGAATTTAGTAAACACAACTGCATCAAAAAAAAAAAATCGTGCATTCCGAAAATAATTAGTTGGCTACGCAAAAGGAAAAAAAATCACTTATTTCGACAATCGTAGAAAAGAATTCCAAATTTTGTAAAAAAAGCGCGCCAACAAACATAGAACAGCATCAGTAGAGCTGCCTCATATACCAGTGATAAATTTACCGTTTGGATACGGAAGGAAAAAGAAGAGACAGACCGAGTTAGTTTAGGAAGACAGCTTTACAGGTGCTTTGAGTAAGAAGAGATTTCCAATAAAATTAGTCGCTGAAATTAGAGCCGTACCGAGTACTCGGTAAATACTCGGTATTCGGCCAAATTGCCGAGTACTCGGTACTTGGACAATACCTAGTAGTTGTAAGAATTTCATTTTTTAAGCATATGAATTTATAACTGATCTGTAAAAAGTTATTCGAATATCAATGCATAATAAATGTAGTAATTCATAAAACTATTTACTATGTATTTAACAATATGTCTGTAAAATACAGAAAAAGTTAAGAACAAAAACACTCATAAAATTTCACATTTATATAAATAAAAATACCTTTTTGGTACATAGGAAAACAGAAAAGACTATCATTTTGGATAAAGAAACTGAAAATACAATAAATGCAATAAAAAATTAATAATTAAATTTATTATATTTCAAATTATGGTGCAAAAACACCGAACGTTCTACATTATCAGTAGACAGGGCATTTCTTTTACTACTATAAATTTGGCCTGCCTTTGAAAATATACGTTCAGAATAAACAGTTGTTGAAGGAGAGTTTTTTGCAAGGTTGCACATAATCTGGAAAGTTTCTCCCCTCCCCCCACCATGCAAATGGAGTGTCAGTTTTACATAAGTCTTCTATTAACCTTTACGGAGGGGCTGTGACAGCATCTGTCCGGTCTTTACATGTATTCTCAGGTAGACATTCAGTGAGCCCCTCCGTAAAGGTTAAGAAAGCATGTATCTCTTTTTGTACCAATTCTTCATGTGGAGATTTTAAACTAGTACTAATGCCACAATCTTTTTGCTCATTCACAATTTCCTCAAAACAACTTTGCTGGCATTTTCTCTTTTGGTTCGTCTACATTAGCATTCTCATGATTTATTTTTTGTTTCTTTGGTGGATTTTCAAGTTCTAGATCATCTACACTCATCAATTCTAGAGCCTGCTTTTTAAGGCATTCTTAATTCACACATTTATAATTTTCATTTGAAAAAGGTTAGTTTTTTACTGAGATATTTAAAATAACAATTTAATCTGTACACATGAAAAATGAAAAGAAATTGCAAACCCAATACATTTTTTTTTTTTAATCAAAAGAAAATAAGGTACAGACAGTTACAAAATAAATATGAAATGTTTTGCATTATTCAATGAATTGTTAGAGGAACCAATAAACATTTTTATTTTTCATAGACAGATTTCAATGGTCCAAATAAATTGGAAGGTTAAAAAATATTTTAATTTTATATTGTTACTTGTTATGTATCAATTCTTTTTTTATTGTCAAAAATTGTCTTTAAAAAGGTGCCCAAATAAATTTCAAATTTAATGAGTTAATTTATTTATACTATATATGATTATCATATACATGTACACACAGGTATAGGTATATGTACACAGGTATATTTATGTATATGTACATCTAAGCTCACATTATGTGCACATCAGTGTTTTTTTTCTTACTAGCCGCCCTGGAGACCAGTTTGGTCTCTAGGTGTTAAGATTTGGTCATTGACTTTTTCTATAAAAGGCCTTTAATGATGTCTACCCCTACATTAAATCAAAATGTCGTTCATTTAATTCCAAACATTTAATTATATTTAATTATGTATTAAATGTTATGTGAGTTGGCTTATTTACATTTCACTTTGTCAAGAAAACGTTTTGAAAGTTAAGTTGTATAGTATTTCACCTAACAGAATGAAACTGAAGTTTGATTGGATTACATGCTCGAATTATTTTTGCCTGACAAGATTGATAGTTGGAGTACTTGCTATATAAGTTCTTACCTCCATAAATTATATATATTTCAATCGTTGGAGAATGAATCTTTTTTTGATTACTTTGGTGGAAACAGATTTTGGGAAGTTAATTTAAATTTCACTGAAGTAATCTCAAAATATACATGTACTTCAATGTAATTCATCTCTCAAACATTATTTTTTTTTTCAAACGATCTCTATAAATGTATAACTTTCATACAGCTTTATCCGGAAAAATAATTTTGATTAAAACTGGCCGCTCGGCCTATGAAAAGCGAAGTGGTCATCACGGCAAACTGTTGATGACAGCTAAATGCGCTTATAATAGCAATAATCGGTACAATAATTTGGCGACTTATCACCTGCGCTGGCTAACATGAAATTGGCTTCGTAGCATATAAAGAGTGAAGTGGGTAAGCCCGGAAGTGTTGATGACAGTTACATGACTTAGACTTTTATTATATAGATCAGAGGTTCCCAAAGTGTGCTCCGCGGAGCCCTTGGGGCTCCGCCTGAACTTCCTAGGGGCTCCGCGGGGCTCCATTAAAATAATCAAATTATGAAAGAAATTAGCATATTGCAAGTGAAAGATTTTTAAAAGTAGTATATAGAAATTTGTGTGTGTGTGCGTGTCAAAAATAAATATACCTTTAATTGGGATGGAAAACACAATAATACACCTCAAACCTATTTAAATATTTGCATCATACATGTATTTATTTTCTGTATAATATTTTTGGTTTGAATTGCTTTATTATATGTTTCTGCATTTAATGTGTTTAAAAAATTCAATTTAAATTAGGCGACAAGAAATACTAGTATTCTAAATCGAATGCACAACGTCAATCGAAAGAGAAAAGGCCCGCCAGTGCTGTTAACTCTGCTTTCTGAATAATTGTGCTTGTGAACAGTTTTGTTCTTTGAAGCTCCGCCTATTCATATGTTTGTATTTAATTCTTTATTTCTCTCACGTCATAATCAGATGAAGCAACAAAAGAGCTTTTGGACAATGAAATTATTTCTGTACCGTACACCCCAAATCAAGTATTGTCATCAAAGCAAGACAGAACCGAGACATTGTGGGGAAGGCAATCTCGATAAAAAACTAAAATACGATGAAAATTACTTATAAAATAAAATTTATTGAAACATATGATGATCGGCTTCTCTGTGTGATTTGTGGTAAAGTTTTGAACAACAGTTCAATGTTTTAAGTTATTTGTATATTTAAACTTTCTATACTGTTTTTCATTGTACAACAAGAAAAAATGTTATTTAAAATACCCCTTTTTTGTAATAGCTTGTATCATTTAACAAACTCCTCAATTAGATCCATTTAATATTTATATACGTTGTGTACATAGTTTTTTTTCCTTTTCGTAACTTTAATTGCTTTAATCTGTTTGTTTTATTTTTATAATTTCTTAGTTCTTTAAATTTTCTATGCTATTTTACATAATTGTATTTAATTTCAGAAGCAATATATATTGCTCAAAACGCATTTTTTCAGCATTACAACCCCTGCACAAATTTCTTTTAATTGGTCTCTGCCACATTTTTCAATCAGAAATAAGTCAATAGCAATATAAAGAATATTTATTGGTTCTTTACATTTGTTATCACGCTAAGAATTTGAAATTTTGCTCAGCTCCACCACTTGCTTAGACGTTTGGTCAATGAGTGCCTGCCCTGATATAAATTTATTCCCCGCATACATTCTATTTTGTTAGTAAAGTTTTTCTACTAGTTGCAGTTCGTTTAACATATGTAGTTTTTACCTGCTTATCTGTTTTGAGGCAAAAACTATGACGAAAAAAGTTTCTTTCAAAACTATAATTAATAGTCAAATACTTTAAATAAAGTACCCAAAAAAGTGAAAAAAAATTTCACCTAACAATTCAGCTTATAAATTTTTCCCCGCCCACTTAAATGTTAAAATGATGACTTGTTTCTAAATGCATTTTTTAAAAATGATTCAAAAAAAGAAGCTGAGAGAGGATTCATTTTCGTTGCATGTTTAGAAGTAGTACTAGAGACTTAAAGAAGCACGAAAAAACATTCCATAATCGCACAATTCTAATACGGGTAGGAGGTACTGGCGAAAACGTGTTACATATTTTCTCATGGATGACTGGAACTATCCATTTCCTTTTTTAGGGAGTACCCTATTAGAATTATACAGAAGTATCACAGTGCAACAACTGTATAACTTACCTTTTTTTCTATGTGTGTGTGATTTTCGCTATAAATGATCGTTTTACGAAACCCCCATGCAATACATAATCCAGACATGGTTACCATTTTCATCTTTAATTCAGAATTCATATTGGAAATCCCAAAAGAATATTTTATATTTTAAAAATGGATGTCATGAACCCATTAACACTTGGACTGCCATGGCTGTCATTTGTGAAAGCCAATGATGTTTCCGTTGGACTATTGGCTATCAGATATGATAGCCTTAGTGTTTCAACACTTCAGGACTTGGCTATCAAAAACGGTACGAGTTACATGAAAATGGTTTTGGAATTTGATTTTTGGACTCCTTATATATGATGTGTCAGACATACGTGGTTTGTACAAATTGGTGTATGTGCCGATTGTATGAGCTAAGTGTTGTAGAAAATGAAATACTTTCCACATTTTTCTCTTTCTTATTGTAATTAAAATTCAAAAAATTCTAACCTAATATAATAGAAAATAAATAAAAATATAGAAAATAAAATAATAGAAAAAATTATAGACAGAAAATCTAAACCAACAATCTCACAAGCTCATCCTTACATATATTTTAAAAAAATTTCAATTTAAGAGATTATACGGTAGAAACATAAATTTTAATAAATGATTTTAATATAAAATATGACAAATTTAGTTGGCTATCAAATAAGCCTTGACCACTCATGGAAGAATTTACGCTAACTTTCGTGGGGTGCTTTGGCTCTTATTTTTGAGAGCAATGATGAGAATCTCCCTATGTGTAGTGTTGCAAAATGAGTCAGATTAAAAAATATTGATTTTATGTTCCAAATATTCAAATTACACACACACACAACTGGCACCCTGGTGAACTTTAACAGTTTTCGCTTGGCAGTCAACGTGTCAACAGTATGCTTGAACACCACTCTGGTAAAAAGATTTTGTTTTAATATTTAAGATTTTTAAAATTTCTATTATGAATTTAGAATTTCTGTATCAGGAAAGGAACAAACTGAGAATCATTTGTGGCTCGAATTTTTATCCATCAGATTTTTCTGTGCTCCATAGGCATAAAAAATTATTTATAAACCATAGAGTATCGTTGGGTTCAGGGGCTCCGCCTTAGAAATTCTTCCCAAAAAGGGCTCCGCGAGCCAAAAAGTTTGGGAACCGCTGATATAGATGATTACACAACTACTCGGTACTCTGCATTAGGTACTCGGTACCGGCCAAAGTACTACTCGGTACACCACTAGCTGAAATAGAAAAAAGTCGTTGACAAATAAGAAAAAGTTCATTTTGCCAATTATGAGAAAGTTTTTAAAAATATGTAAATAGTGTTCTAAAAAAGGCATAAAAGCGTAATAAAACAGATAACAGTTATATGTGTAAATAGAGAATATACATATTATATATACATATATATTGCTGCCAACCTAATATTTGCGATTTTTGATACACTGCAGGTCCTTTTTATAAGAATCTCATGCAAGCCAATATATGCTAAGAATTCTTTGTTATTTCAATGTAAAATCTCTCTTCCTTTTAATTGGAACGTAGAAAGAATTAGAAAACATGTATAATATGATTATTATTTTTTTCGGGGGGGGGGGAGGGGGGAGAGGACATTAAGATAATTCTTCACATCTGTCACCTGAATAACAATGTATAATATGTAGAAGCTGCTCTTACTTTTAACTCTTTTCAGGTTCTTATTGGCGATCGCCGAAATAGTGCTTGTCTTGCCCCACCTAATTAGAATGAGCGAAGAGAATCCTCTACTAGGCTACACAAATTACATTTTGTCGTACATTTTTACAAAAAAACTGTTTAATATTTTGACTTGAAATTAAACATAAAAATAACTTATGATCTGCAAATATGACTGATTTGCACAGTATTATTTTTTTACAGAATAATCTTTAAAAATTCATTATTTCGATTAATTTATTTTTACATGTTTTACAATTACGAATTTTTCCAAATAAGAAAAAGAAACAAGTATATTTTTAGAAGAAAAATAAATCATGGAGTTAGTAATTAGAATCATGATTGATTAAATAAATAAAATAATTATTTTCTTTATTACGCCAAATTATATCTAAAACTTTTTAAAATTTAATTAAGGAAAGAAATGTTTTTGGATTTCACATAAATGAAATATATGATCTGCAGATTTTGACAACATTTTCTTATCAAAAAAAAAAAAAAATACGTGTGGCATTCGGGGACTGCCGCGGTAAAGCTATTGCATAGCATATTTTTTATCAACTTATGCAATTATAATTATTTATTTATTTTTTATTTATGCAGTTTTTTTTTTCTTTGTCTTTGATAATAATTTAAGTTACACCTTTTTGAGCGTGATGACCGATAACAATTTTTACTTTCTTCTATCTTTACAAGAAGAAAGTATTGGATTCATGAAAATTTTCGACTTCCGGTTTTCGACGGATTTATATGTTTTAGAAGGTCCTGAACACGTTTTGACTATTTTTAGAAAATGTCTGTCTGTGAGTCTGTCCGTCTGTCTGTGAGTCTGTGTGTCTGTCTGTGAGTCTGTCTGTCTGTATGTGACAAAAAATTTGTGGGCGCTCTATCTCAAGAACTAATGCTCTAAATTTAATAAAATTTTATATTCAGTTAGACCTTGATATGAATTAGTGCCTATTGGTTTTTGGTGAAAATTGGCCAGCAGGTGGCGCTGCTGTACTACGTTTTTCATGATTTTCAAGATTGCTATATCTCAAGAACTAATGGATAGAATTTCACCAAACTTCAGATTCTGTGACTCCTTGATATACATAGACGCTGATTAAGTTTTGGTGTAAATTGGCCAGCAGGTGGCGCTGCTATGCCACGTTTTTCTTGATTTTCATGAGAGCTATATCTCAAGAACTAATGCACAGAATTTCACCAAACTTGAGATTCCGCGATACTTTGAGATACATAGCCGCTGATAAGGTTTTGGTGTGAGCTGCCCTATAGGTGGCGCTGCTATGCTACATTTTGCACGATTTTTGCGATTGCTATATCTCAAGAACTAATGCAGAGAACTTCATCAAATTTTAGATTTTGTTACACTAGAATATATAACATAATTAGACGCTGATTACATTTTGGTATTAACCTGGCAACAGGTGGTGCAGCTATGCTGCATTTTGCACGATTTTTCCGATAGCTATATCTCAACAACCAACGCACAGAATTTCATCAAACTTCAGATTTTGTTACAAAATGACGTATAACATAATTACACGATGATTACGCTTTGTTATAAATCCTTCAATTGATCGTGCTGCTGTGCTATATTTTACATGTTTTTTTTAAACTAGCTATATCTCAAGAACTAATGCACAGAATTTCATCAAACTTCAGATTCTTTTACACCATAACATAATTAGACTTTTTTTACATTTTGGCATAAATTGTCCAAGATATGCTGTTGCTGTGCTACGTTTTGCATTTTTCTTGTTATATCAAGAACTAATGGACGAAATTCCATCAAATTTCAGATTCTGTTAGGTCTTGACATCAATAGATGCTTATTAGGTTTTAGTATAAATAATCCAACATGAGGCACTACTAAGCTCATTTTCTCAGAATATTAATTAAATTTTGCGTTTTAGGCTTTTCGGATACCAGAATCTCATTAGGCTAGGTCAGATGTTCGAGGAAATTTGATAGTGGGTAACTTTAAAGTCACCACTTTTTATATATATATATATATATATATATATATATATATATATATATATATATATATATATATATATATATAAATATATATATTAAAATGTATTTATGAGATAGAAGAAAGTTTCGGGATTGACACATCCAACTAGTTTTTTTTTTTTTAAACTAATTCTCATTAGTTCAATAAAAGAAAAATCGTTTAAAATATTTTTATTATCTTACAATAAATGTAGGTTAATCAGGAATTTTTATCATTGAAACTATACGTTTATGGTAGCTGAAATAAAAAACATAAGTTTGAGACTTTATATTCTCAAAATATCAGAAAAATATCGCGTCAATGTCTGCCGAAGTCTACCGAAGGATACCGTGTCGAAGTCTGCCAAACTGAAGCGACGTTAGCCAGAGTGTTAGGCTTATTCTCGATACGGAATTTCTAGATTCTTTCGCCGCGCTCAAAGCCCGCGATAAAAGCTATGCAATACCTAAATAAATTACCAAACAAAATTTGGCCAAGCTACGAAGTTTAGATCGCTTTTTATAAGCCTTTTAAATTTTCCGAACCTCACCGTGGGGGTCTCTTGTCACCAAAAATTAACACTGTCTCATAATAAATTACTAAACAAAATTTGGCCGCGATACGAAAATTCGATTGCGAGTTATAAGCATTTTAAATTTTTCGACCCTCAATGTGAAGAGGGGGGGGGGGGGTCTCCTGTCACCAAAAGTAACACTGTCTCATAATAAATTTCCAAACAAAATTTAGCCGCGCTACGAAAATTATATCGCGAGTTATCAGCATTTTAAATTTTTCAACTCTCACCGTGGGAGGTCTCCTGTCACCAAAAATTAACACTCTCTCATAATAAATTACCAAACAAAATTTGGCCGCGATACGAAAATTAGACCGCGAGTTATAAGCATTTTAACTTTTTCGACCCTCACCGTGGGGAGGGGGTCTCCTGTCACCAAAAATTAACACTCTCTCATAATAAATTACCAAACAAAATTTGGCCGCGATACGAAAATTAGATCGCGAGTTATAAGCATTTTAACGTTTTCGACCTTCACCGTGGGGAGGGGGTCACCTGTCACCAAAAATTAACACTGTCTCATAATAAATTATCAAAAAAATTTGGCCGCGCTATGAAAATTAGATCGCGAGTTATAAGCATTTTAAATTTTTCGACCCTCCCAATGGGGGGGTCTCCCGTCACCAAAAGTAACACTGTCTCATAATAAATTTCCAAACAAAATTTAGCCGCGCTACGAAAATTATATCGCGAGTTATCAGCATTTTAAATTTTTCAACTCTCACCGTGGGAGGTCTCCTGTCACCAAAAATTAACACTCTCTCATAATAAATTACCAAACAAAATTTGGCCGCGATACGAAAATTAGACCGCGAGTTATAAGCATTTTAACTTTTTCGACCCTCACCGTGGGGAGGGGGTCTCCTGTCACCAAAAATTAACACTCTCTCATAATAAATTACCAAACAAAATTTGGCCGCGATACGAAAATTAGATCGCGAGTTATAAGCATTTTAACTTTTTTGACCCTCACCGTGGGGAGGGGGTCTCCTGTCACCAAAAATTAACACTCTCTCATAATAAATTACCAAACAAAATTTGGCCGCGATACGAAAATTAGATCGCCAGTTATAAGCATTTTAAATTTTTCGACCCTCACCGTGGGGGGGGGTCTCCTGTCACCAAAAATTAACACTGTCTCATAATGAATCATCAAACAAATTTTGGCCGCGCTACGAAAATTAGATCGCGAGTTATAAGCATTTTAACTTTTTTGACCCTCACCGTGGGGAGGGGGTCTCCTGTCACCAAAAATTAACACTTTTTCATAATAAATCACCAAACAAAATTTGGCCGCGCTACGAAAATTAGATCGCGAGTTATAAGCATTTTAAATTTTTCGACCCTCAACGTTGTGGGTCACATGTCACCAAAAGTATCACTGTCTCATAATAAATTACCAAACAAATATTGGCCGCGCTACGAAAATTAGATCGCGAGTTATAAGCATTTTAATTTTTTCGACCCTCACCATGTGGGATTTCCTATCACCAAAAATTATCACTGTCTCATAATAAATTACCAAACAAAATTTGGCCGCGCTACGAAAACTAGATCGCGAGTTATAAGCATTTTAATTTTTTCGACCCTCACCGTGGGGGGTCTCCTGTCACCAAAAAGTAACACTGTCTCATAATAAATCATCAAACAAATTTTGGCCGCGCTACGAAAATTAGATCGCGACTTATAAGCATTTTAACTTTTTCGACCCTCACCGTGGGGGGGGGGGGGGGGGATCTCCTGTCATCAAAAATTAACACTGTTTCATAATAAATCACGAAACAAAATTTGGCCGCGCTACAAAAATTAGATCGCGAGTTATAAGCATTTTAAATTTTTCGATCCTCACCATTGGGCGGGTCTCCAATCACCAAAAGCTACATTATCCTACCTTGTTTTGTCTTAAGACGATTCTTTTCTATACACATTCTATCAGGAATTTTTATTATTGAAACTATAGATTTATAGTAACTGAAATAAGAAGTATAAGTTTGAGACTTGATATCCTCTAAATATCTGAAAAATACCGCGTCAATGTCTGCCGAAGTCTACCGAATGATACCATGCCGAAGTCTGCCGAACTGAAACGAAGTTAGCCGAGTGTTAGGTTTTTTCGTTACCGATGTGTTAGGATTTTCTGCGTTACGGAATTTTTGGATTCGGTCGCCGCGCTCAAAGCCCGTGATAAAAGCTATGCAATAGCTTAAAAAAAAAAAAAAAAAAAAAAAAAAAAAAAAAAATATTTTTTAATTGAACATTTTTTTCCCCATTATATAGATTCAATTTTATAAAAGATAATGAATGAATATTCCCGCGTATTTTTTGCAGTAAATAAAAATCATTGAGATAGTAAAAATGAGTAAAGTCATGAATGATTAAGTACATGAAATATTATCGTTGCATCAATAATTTTTAAAGAATTATATTATACGCATTTTAAAAGAATTCTATTACGATTTTTTTGTAAAATGGCAACTAAAAATTTTCAAACAAATAAAATTATTAAATTCGTTATATAAACTGTTATTCGAATTCGAAGGTTGAAAATTGAGCCAAATGAAACATATTTACTATAAAGAAGTCATTACTATTAGTATTACTACTACTACTAGCTACTATATACTACTACTAATATTATTACTGCTTTTAATATGTTTGCCGTTTAAAAACAATTTATGGAATGCATTAGTTCAATTACAAAAAAAAAAAAAAAAAAAAAATGCAGAGAAAACGAAATATTGTTACTTTCAAATTTTCATCGCGTGAAGTAATGATTCACGAATCCAAACAAAGCATGACTTTTACTACTTATAAAGCTTGCCAACATGCAAACTTTTTATCAGACAGTATACCTTATTCATAAAAAATGGTACTTTCAAAACTATCTCTCTTACATTAGTTAGCAAAGATGCGAATAGACGAAGATAACACGATTGCAAGAAACAACTGAAATTGAAAGAGAAATGTAGGCGGGGACTACTTTAATTACTACAAGAGTAGGTTTCAATGAACGATGCGTCATACTCAAGTTAAAAAACAAGATAAGAAAAACATAATAAATGCGGATATAGGCGCACCGAAAAAATCAGCAATTTAGGTCAAGCAGTTTCTCCATTTAAAAATGAAATCTAAAAGTTTTTACAACTAAAATTCCAACTTTTTTTTTTTTTTTTAAATAATTTTCTTCTCAAAGAAATACAAAATTATACTACAATGTATGATTACGGAAAGATGAAAAAATTATACGCTATTTTCACTGAAATATCCTAAAATTCTTTTACTAAATTTTTTTAAAAGCGGCAAAAATATGGAATACCCCAAAATATACATAAATATTCTGAAGTTTTCGATTAAACAAACAAAATCATTAACACAGTAAACTATTATACAAAAATAATGACAAAATCCAAATGTGCCATTTTCTCTTTTCACTCAAACCGTATCGGATTCAGAATCGGAGCTGGAATCACTTGCCCTTCTTCTTACTTAAATAATTATAATAAGACACTGCAGTTGTGTTAATGTTGAAATAAGTTTAATATTAATAAAATTATTGAAACTATGTTTATCTAATTATAAAATCTAAGCTATCTATGATCAATACATTCCACATTTGCAAGGGAACAAGGAAGGATGTATCAGTCTGATTATTAAATATACTAAAAATTAGATTCAGATTACAAGTGTGTCTGTCCGTCCGCTGATTATTAAAATTGTTTTAATTCCAACATAAATGTTAATAATCTGAAGGGTTTTTAACCCCTTCACTTCCGATTTGTCCATTAGTAAATACATGCGGAAGTTAATTGATAATTGAAGCAAAAGTTTTGATAATAAATAAGATTTTCAATGGAAAATTACTCTCGGATTCAATATCACTTCTGTCAGTGATATGAATGAAATAATATTTTTCAGGTACAAACGGAAAAGCAATTAAAACACAAAGAATCTCCAACTGTTGACATTCGATTTCAAGCCATTTTTACAATACAAAATTTTTAATATTTTGGCATCGCATCGGCATTTCAACAGAAACTGTTTAATTTAATCTCAAAATTCTGTGATTAAGTGAAACACAATTTACTATCCAAAGTTACTGGTAGGAATAACCAAGGATTCTGAGTAATGCGTATGCATCACAAACACGTAAATACGACGCTCATTCGTAAAGTTAAAAACCTAAAAAGTAATATTAAACGAAAATCAAACATTATCCAATCAAAATCGGTAGAATAAGTGTTATATACTACATGTAAAAATCAATCAAAACATCAAAGTACTCATTATAAGTAATAAATAATTAGTTAAGAGCATGAGAAACGAAACGTATTTTCAAAATTCAAATTCTCGTCTTTCATAATAGTTTCCAGTTTTTTTTTTTTTTTTTTTTTTTTTTTTTTTTTTTTTTTTTTTTTTAATTGAAATATAAACTCAATAAATACAATATTTCCAACGTTGCAAAACCATTGCCCCCCCCTCCCCCCCCAAAAAAAAAACATTTTTGCTTAGTGATAATATTTGCAATGATCCAGCTCTTCCACGGAGCTTCCTAGAATTTGGAAAGCAATGCTACACAGAATAATGCAGCAATAATATAAAATAATTGACGCTCACTATTTTTCCACAGTTAATATTACAGTTTATTTCAATATGCTTGGTTAACGTGATTTTTGTTTTTGTTTACTAGTTTTTTCAAATTGAATTTTTGCGAAAATATTTATAATTTTATTTCTTTTAAGACTGTTGCCGAAAGAAACAATGAAATATGTCGAAATGAAAATAAATAAAAAGGTATTCCCTCCCCTTTTTAATTTATTTTATCACTTGTAACAAGTATTGCCTACTTTGAGAAAATAAGTAGTCAGCAAATAGAAATTTATGATTAAAAATAAATACATAAATAGTAGCAACATCCAACATTTGGAAACAAATTGCACTTTAGCAAAAGTTCATTAAAATAATGGTCTATTGAGTAAAATCTCTCTCCTCCTTTCCAACGCTAATAAAAGGTAAATTTCACACTTTGAAAAGAACGCACATTATTATACAAAATTAGTTGGATACACAAAATTAGATTTAAAAAAATATAACAAAATATTTAATAAAGTACAAAACTGACCGTAAATGGAATGACTTATATAATTAAATCATGATAAAGCTCGTCTCGCGGCTTAAATAATAAAATTCTAAAATGATCTTTTATTTGGATAATTTTGTTGGCTACACACCTGCTCATCAATACTGATAAAGTTCTAGAAAGGAAATTTACACCTCACTTTATCTTATCATTCAGAAATATAAGAAGAAATGTCAACATAACTCAAGATGGGAATACTAATGATTCGAGTACGGCGAAGAAAAATGATATTCAGCCCAAATCTAGTATTACAAATATTTTTCTTCTCTACCTCACGACTAATTAAAAATTATATAATGATCACTAAATGAAAAATAGAAATGAGTGCAGCATATATCCACTATTAACAAAAAAGTCAATGATAAAACAAACATTTTAAAGAAAATAAAATCATTTAAAAAATTGCGGTACAGGCTTAACCCCAGGCACGTACCGCGAACCGGACCAGGAAAATAAAAGCAAGCTTTCGAAAAAGACAGCCAGCAAAACTTGAACTTTTTTTTTTTACACGGACAGGATCGGATCAGGCTAGGACGACAAAAAAAAAAAAAAAAAAAAAAAAATCCATATAGGTTTATAAAAAGGCCGGATATATATATGCAGATTAACAAAAAAAAAAAATAAAAATAAAAAAAATAAAAATATGAGCCATATTCTCAATGGATGACTTTCGCGAAAATAAATACCAATATAAATGTGCTGAACCAGCCGATGATAGTTTAACAACACCAATACAGGCATACAACATGTTCGGCATTAAGATCAGCATCGGACAGTTACGTCACATCTGAGCTCGGGACTTTTTCCCCCTCCCCTGTTCCGGAACGAAATCAGGCTTACAAATTTTTTTTTACCCTACATAATCAAGCTGTGCCGGAACTGGTTTGTTTGTTCCCGGGATGTGTCGAGCAGGTAATATATTATTTTGTAAAAATATTAATAGCGATAATGAACTTGTGTTAACGAATCTTCGGAAACATATTTAACGGTAGAGATCTGCCCCAGCCAGGCCACGGCCTGATTTCCATTAACGGCATTCGGCTCGGGCCTAGTCACTAATCTTTTCGGGCCCGGCCGGGCTCGGACTTTACTTTCCTGGAGTATCGGGCCGGGCCTAACTTGTTTTTTCCGTACGAAACCGGGACTGATTTCATTCTTTTTAGTCTTCTCGAATCAAAATAATCAGTTCCGGTTGAATCATCTCGTATGAAAATCCTTTTCTTGACGTGGCCAAGTCTGTTCAAAAATCAGTAAAATTTGGCTTGGTCCATAAAATTTTGCGAAAAAGGCAGGAACTTTTCAGTCGCCATTATTCTACAATTAAACGTTAGAATTTATTCTTTTTAAAGAATCGTAGATTACTAAGCTTATTTAGAATTAAACACATTTAAAAAAAATTGCCTATAATGAAATTTTTTTTAAATCTGAAAACTGGGAATTTTTTAAAATCTTCTTTTAAATTGTTTCATCAATGCAAAATGAATACAGTAATACGCGAAAAAAATACATTAAACATTTACATCTGCTAAAAAGGGAACGCATTTTTTTTTCTTTCCAATGCGATTCTGTCTTAGAAGATTTACTTTCATCATACACAATTTTCTAGATTTTTATGTCTCCATTACATGGAATATGGATTAATAATACTAATGATAACAAACATTTACATACAACAAACATAGGTTCATTAAAAGCATAAATATCGCAGCCTACGGGACTTCTGTATAACTGGAGACTATAAACATGAAAAAAGACGAAGTTTTTTTTTTTTTTGTCAGAACTTTGCCATAAAAGTAAAGATTAATGTTCTGTAGAAATTCACTCGGGCCGGCCGAGCGCAGGCCTTGTTTATAGGTATTGTATCGGGCCGGGTCGGGCTCGGGCTGACATTTTAACTTTAACCCTTTATCTACCGAATTATGAATTTATGAAAATTTTGCATTCTAAAGCATTTTACGTAAATTGTTTAAACAAAATTAAAAGATTTACATAATCATTTAATAAATTTTTGAAGGATTCAGAAAGATTAATTAAATTTGAATTTACGGGGATTTTGTGCAATATTTATAACTCCTCCCAAATAATCAATATTCAGTATAAAATATTCGAATAAGAAAAAAAATAAAAAAAAACTAGCTGGATGCGCCAATCCTAAAACTTTCTTCTATCTCATTCGTACATTTAAATATTTAAAAAAAAAAGTAGTTACACATGTTAATGCTTTAATAACTTTAATTCAATATTATACTAACTTCGATTTTCATCTTAAATTTCTGCTTCAATCACTTAATCGGAGTAAAAACGAAATTCCGTCTCTGCACGAGCCAATGGACAATAGAATGACCGGCCGATTATTATTATTTTTATTCAGATTCAGGGAGGATCTACTTGCCATTACCAAAAATATTCATACGCAAAAATTTTAGTTCTGATCTATGCATGTTCTTCATACATTTTTTTATGGTAAAATAATGAAAATGATACATCGTGATTATAGCTCCCCCTTCCAGCTGATTTTTTTTTAAATTCAGGGCGTACCTACTAGCCATAGCCAAACACTTATACAAACAATTTCGTTCAATTCTATGCATAAATGTATACACTTTTATGTGGTGTAACACTGAAAATGGCACAAAAATCGCTATTGCAAGGCCCCCTTCCGGTGGATTTTTTTTCAAATTCAGGGAGGACCAACTAGTCATACACTTTCACAATAAAATTTGGTTTAATTCGGTGCATAAATTCATACACTTTTAGTCAGTACAATATTGAAAATGGCACAAAAATCACTATTGGAGCGCCCTCTCCCCGTGGAATATTTCAAAAATGAAAGAGCACCTGCTTGCCACAGCCAAAAATATGCACAAAAAATTTGGTTCAATTCTATGCATATCTTCTTACACTTTTTGATTATAGAATGGCGACACACGGACATACAGACGGATAGACATTTTGTAAAAACATTTTTTTTTTTTTTTTTTTTTTTTTTTTGGAATCTCTGACCCCTAAAACGTGTAGATCCGTCGAAAACCGGAAGTCGAAAAAAATTTCGATTTCAATACTTTCTTCTATTGAAGATAGAAGAAAGTAAAAATGCAGATTATTTAACTCATTAAAATAACACGATGGATGGTTTTTCCCAAACTGTTAAAGAAATTTTTTCTCATTGGGAAGATTATCTTGAAAAATTAAAATCAAACTATGAAGTCGAAAAAGAATTTTCAAAGATTGGGTGCTAGTTATACCACTTTAAAAATAATCTTATTTATTTTTTTCCCCCTGTTATCTACTGAATCTAATGACCAAAAATGTTGACTTCAAATTGTCACACAGAAAACAAAATTTAAAGAAGTATTTAAATGTATTATATGAATAACTGTGGAAAAGAACATATTCATCAAAATAAATTCAAATGTTTATTATTAGTAGACTGTTTATAAAGATTTTCAGAGTTTCAATGTTAAGAGCTGTTTATTCTTTGAACATAAGGCTGTTTGCTAATTCTGTTTAAATCAAAATATGATTTTCTTTTCAACTTTCTACATAAATTTACTGTAATTATTTTAACTATTTTAAAATGAAGTTCATACTTATATTCCAACAATGTCTATTTTTATTAACAAATATGCGTGTTTTAATAAGAAAGGACGAGTCCATCCGGAAGAGTTATTGGTGCATGCTCAGATGCTCATTTTTTCACTCTTAACTGAAATTTTTACATTTCTGTTTTAATATATTACATGTTAAAATAATAATCCTATTTAAAGCAAAAAAGCCCCCCCCCCCCTCTCAAAAAAAGGGCTTTCTGCTAATCCTGTTTAAACATGCAATTTTTTACAATTTATCCATGACAGAATGTTTTTAAATGTTAAAATAGTAGCAAATAAAGGGGGAGAAAAGTAAGAGCAGTCATCAGTTAAAGATAAAGGATTCAAAACAGTCAAATAAATACACAAGTATAATCATTTTTATATAAATAAAAAGAATATTTCATAATGTATAATATGAAGATGAAATTATTTTATTAATTTTGATTTCTGTTTCAATTAAAATATACTCCGAAGAAAAAAAAAAAAGGGTGCAATTTGCTCAGACTTCCAAGACAACTTTTAGAACAAATTTTAATGAAAAAAAATTTTTTTAATTTAAAAATTTAATATCATTAATTGGTGTTTAAAAATGAACTATTTAAAAAAACGCAGCAACATAAACAATTTAATGTTAGTCCTATTAATCTAAGAAAAACTTCAAAATATATGTATGAAAAGTCAAGATAAATAATTTAGATTTATTATACTATTGATATAGGGTCAGAAGGGGCAATGATAACCACTTTGTACACTTTCAAATTTTTATTTCTTTTCTTTCTTTTCGCCTGTTTGGAAAAACGTGGTGCTTTTTAGTACATGGGAAATAACTTTGACCCTTTAAGTACACCTTTTAAAAGTTTTAATTATATATATAATTAAAACTTTAGTTTAATATATTTATACTTAACGTGCAATGTTTAAATCAATTGAATCGATGTATCAAATAAAGATAATTAAGTGGGTAATTAAAATTGATTGAATATATAATCTTAGCAATAATGAAGCAGAAACAAAACTGAGCAAATTTTAACAAAGATGCAAGACATTACTTGTTCAAAAACCATGCTTCTTTCTCTTCCCAGGATTATTTTAAAAAAAAACTATAGTAGGATTCCTTAAATATTGATAAATTCCATCGTAAGCGGTTAGACCCTAGCAGTATGCATTCTAAGTAGCAGACAAAAGAGAAATGAAGAGAAAAATGGACCCGGAGGCCATCAAAAACCAGTCCGTCAAGTCAAAAATCTGCGCAACATCAGAGGCAGAGACAATGATGTAAAAAATAATGTCTGGAATGGGCAGTAAATAAAGGATGGTGCGGTGCAGTTCAGTCATCCGGAAAAATATAATTATTAGATTAATTTCATAACTAAGAAGAAAAAAGAAGTTTAGAGTTGAGAATGGCGAGAATGTTTAACAATAAAATAAACGCCCGAATGAATATGAATGATTTCTCCTCAAGATAAAATCAGCGACAAACTAACCCAACGGATGAAGTAAGCATAATTAGCAAAAAAGAAATATAGAAAAGGAATCGAGGATGAGAAACTGCCGTTCATATGTCATACAACTGCCAAGCTTTCACCCATCAAGTTAAACTGAAGTATGAAGAAACGTGAAAGAAGATTGGATTTATCAAAATTAACCCTTTAATCGTCGCGTCCTATACATTCACAGGCAAAATTCTGCGTTATACATTTCAATGTTTTACAATTTACTATTTTACAATCACCGGCAAAACAAAATCGAAAAGAGAACAAGATCTTGGAATAAAATCCTTGTGCTTCATACTAAAAATTTAATTTTTTATTAAAATGGAGAATATAAAAATAAAATAACCTAGGAGTTATTATCATTTCCGTACCATAACACTCACGAAGACAATTTTTAAGTATAGCCTAGTGTTCACTCTAGAAAAAGGGCATAGTGCTATTCACTAAAAAGCAGCAGTAAAGGGCCCTTTTGCTAGAAAAAAAAAATATTGCCTTTTAGAAGGGGAAAAAGGAAAGCGAAAAATAAATAATTTTCAAGTATGATAAATCAAGTAACATTAATTTTGATCAATTTTATGATATAAAAATTAAAAATACAATTAAATTAAAACATAATTGAATAGTTCCATGTTCTTTTACTTAAAGAAATGAATAATAATAACATTTTAGAGCACACAAATTTAGAGATACTACGGAATTTAAAAAAAAAATTAAAAATCTCTGGGTAAAACCAGTGGTGCATTTTACTACTTTTAAAAAGGGCAGGGTGCTGCACCCTTCAAAAATGGCCTAGAATGAACATTAGTATAGCAACATAGTAACAAAAAAGAAATAATCTAAAAATAAGGTTTTATTCGCCTTCCATGGCGTTTCAGATTCAACTGAACGCTGCCGCCTTGACAAATAAGCCCCCTTTTTGGGAGGGGGGGGGGGTAAAAATTTCGAGTTAAAAAAAAAAAGTTAAAATTATCATTATATAGAGATAATTGATTTAATTAAATTTAAAAATGTAGGAAGGAATTTTGACATAGGGCTTGCCGATTTTTATTTAAAAATTAGCGTAATTATTTTTTTAATGTAAAACTATTAAAATAATTCTGTTAAAAAAAATGTAGCATTTATCCTTAACTCATCTTAAAATAAAAAGTGGATTAAAAAATTTCGTGTCAAACATCATAGGAAAATTTCTAGAATAAATCTCGTAAGAAGTAAAAGAAACTGCAAAATTCATTACAAGTTACTCAATTAAAATATACAAATGTTCAGATACATTTTTATCCTTTCTTTAGCGCCCTACTTCCGATAACATGTATCACGCTAAAAAACAAGATCCCACAGAAATATTGAACAAGACGAATATGTCAGATTAATTGAATAGAGAATTTCTTTTTGATAAAACGCCAAAAAAATCCATTCCGATACTAACGGAGATAAAATTTAAGGTAAGATACATCGTTAAGGATTATTTTATATATTAATTAAAATGTTTACTTTTCTAGTGTGTGTTTCTGATTTTAAACACATTTTTTTTTTCTCCCTAACTTTCCACACATTTATTGTTATTATTTAGCAAAAGAATAAATACTGTTTTATCACCTGAAAAATGCATTAGACTTAGATAAATGCAGCCCGTACCGTAGAAAGAAATCCTGTTGCATTAATAGCAAAGATTACAGTACAGCACTTCGGTAATGAAAAATTATTCTTTTAAAATGTACATTTACTAAATAATTTTTTTTTTTTTTTTTTTAACTACAAATTATTCCACAAGAAAAGAAGGTTCTCTAGTTTTCCTTAACAATATATAAAATTCAAGGGTGCACGCTTTAACTCCTCCTGTTTTTGTAAAATTGTGAAAATTTTCTTATATTTGTAAAAATTCTAGTCGTATTTTTGTGAATTTTAAATTATCGATGCCTTCAGGTTTTATTCTCCTACATACATAAAAGGCTAAGTAATATGCCCTTCGGTGAGTTCAACTGCTTATTTACAGGCCAGAATTTAGTTTAAAATGACTAACTTTGTGAAAAGTTCAATTTGAAGATGAAAAATTTGGTGAAAAGTCTAAGTGTCAAATAATTTTGTGAAAGGTCCTGTTTTGTGATAAAATGTTTTTTGCAAAGGGTCCTGTTTGGGTATAGATTAAAAAAAAAAATTTTGAATGATCTTGTTTTAAGATAAATTATTTTGTGAAGGGTCCTTAAGGATCCAGAGTTTTCCTATACATAACTCCTTTCAACAGGGATATGTTAAGAGAAATTTAACACTCATAGTTCAAAATTTAAGTCTGCTTTATTCTTAAACTTCTTCACCGAATGCCACTTGGCTTAGGAACTAAAGTAAAATTTATCTAAGAATTCAATTATGGTGTCAAAAATAGGCACTTATGTGGAGAATAAGACGAAGTCTTAGTTATAATATTAAGGTGTCCTCCTAAAATTAGAAAAAAAAAAAAAAACAAGCGAATGGTTAGTTTTTGATAACATTCGCAATCCTTTTGACGAAATTCACGATATTTTTCATCATTTTCAATCATTTATCGAAATTCGCATTTTTGCGTAAATTGACAAAATTAGAGATCATTTTTACGCAATCTTTTAGCGAAATTTGCGTTTTTTCCCCATCAAAGATGGACGAATTCGATTCTTTTCAGTGATCGATTGCAGAAAATTGCTTGTTATTTCTGAGATCTTTGATGAAATTCACGATATTTTTCCACGATCGTTTATAGAAATGTGCGATTTTTTTTCTGTTCCCGCAACCAATTCACGAATTATTTTTTCAAAATTTCCCCAAAAGAAAGAAAAAAATAGCTGACTTCCAGAAAAATTAAAAAAATATTCTCGGAAGGATCGCAAATCTGTGAAAGAATTTAAGGGAGGTAAAGTACTGCATAGCATCTTTTACTATACGTGATTTTCCTATGTTGTGTGCGATCGAATCATTCCCACATACCATTTCAATCCCTACTCCATGAAGCAATTATTGAAATAGCCCCCATGCTTCTAAGGAAGGGAATTCGTGATGAAAATATTCGAAGAAAAAATATAGTCTTTATTAATATGTATTAAGAAGGTTTATTTTTCCCATTCCAGATTTGCTTTTCCATTAGACCGTTTTGAGCTATTGTATTATTACAAGTTAAATGTAAACTATTGTATGGATGAGTGCAATGCGACTCAACTCTCCGTAGTTCCGTAAGTTTGCATCTTCGCATATTTTCCAAATTAGCTAAAGATGACGCTCATAACCAGAGTTGACACATATTTGAAATCCATCTATATTTTGCATTTTAAGCTAATAAAGCTAAAGCATTTTGGTAATGCATTTTGTCATGTTTTTGTCCCTAAGTACTTTGTACTTTCAAACAATAAAACGAACGTCCATGTTAGTTAAATGAATCCAACTTTGGTTTTACACTTCATCTTTTGCAAATTTAGGAAATATGCTGAGATAGAAACTTTTGTAACTTACGAAAGCGGAGTTACATTGCGCCCATCCAATCACTTGTAATGAGTAATACAGGAACTCAAAATGATCTAGACCAATTTTTCATGAATAATTAGGATTTTTTTCAAGTAGAAGTAGCTAACAACCAGAAGATGAGAAGAGATTCTTTCAAAAGCGTATTAAGAGGAATATTATAAAAGTACAATAACAGTATTGACTAAAACAAAAAAAGGGGGAAATTCTCATATAGTTGGGCGAGTAGACAGGCCTGGCTTATGTGCAGCGTCGAAACAATTCTATTTGGCCTTGTGTGATACAACTTGTTAGATTTTCTGCTGATCGTCGATGCACTTTAATAATGACATACGCGAAGAATCACTATCAAACTCTTTCCGAACTGACAGCGCTGGTATGAAGGAACCTACCGCGCTGGTATGAAGGAACCTACCGCGCTGTTAGTTCGGATCTGCCTATCTTCTTTACGAGTCTGCTTGAGTGGTAAAGATCGCGGCAACAATTCGACCAACTACCTAATTTATAAATTTTGATCTTATAAGCAGCAATTTTCAAATTGTAAAGGATCGAACTCGAAGTTTTTCAAGAAGTGTTGATTTCAGGGATGGCATGAGGGACACATCCCCCCCCCCCCCCACACACACACACACACACACACAAATTCCTACCGGAGAAAAGCGAATTCAATGCTGTTTCCAAGAAATGTGAGATACGATTTCCAGTACGATAGCTTTCCGTACTGCTTTTAACTAAATTATTATCTAGTCGAAAAGCGTTCAAAATATTTATAAATATTGCACACACGATTTCAGCCGGTTTTATAATTATAATAGTCTATTTCCTCTCCGCTCTTCTTCATTTACAAGTATGTCAAATAATTTCCACGATAAATTTCAAATAGAATCTACTAGAAATGGCGTTTACTATTATTTAAATTAGCAGATTAGTAGTATTAAATAATGAAAAGATGACCAGCTGAAATCGCGGGAACCTTATGCGGAGAGTAAGTTCTAATATGAATTATTATATAATAAGAAGAAATGAATAACAGTTTAAACGTTCAGAAAGCTTGTAATGTTAGTTTTAATTAGCATATTTCATATAAGCAATTTTAAATCTATTATTATTCCCTTTAAATCTTAATGCTTCGAAATATTGAAGTTTGATTCCATGTTTTGTCACATATAATGGTTTACATATCAATAGAAAATACATAGCAAAACAAGATATTGTGCATCATGTCTTCTTAATTCAATTCGGTTTCTAAAGAGGAGGCACGAGCAAACTTTGGCATTTCAGAGAAACTATAATAGCAACACGTTTGAGATCGAGCATTCTAGAGCTTTAAGAGAAACAGAAAAGAAAAAAAAAATTCTAGGAATTCTCAGAAATAACAATTGGCAACAAGTTACGTAACGGTGATTCATGGATGTATTAATGACAAGAAACCAATTATAAATCAAGAATTTAACATTACCCTTTTCATAAAAATTATTAGAATAAATAAATATACCGACCTTTTTTTTATATAAAGGCAAAATTTCTGATATGAATAACCATTTCGTAATATGTATTTCAGAGAGTAAGAACATTTTCCTTTTTTAAATAGAAGTGAGGAGAGAAAAAAATATAAGTCAATTTATTTTTTCATCTTTTACACTTTTTTAGTCTGAAATCATTTTTAGGTATAAAATTATTTACATTACGCGTTTTTCGGATGCTTTAGTTATCTACTTACATAACAGTCATTTACAGCAAAGAAAAATTATATGAATCAAAGCTATAGTCCTGAATCATTAAATTGGTCACTTTTAATCTATAAATAGATTACGATAAGCAGTTGTAAAGTAAGTGAAGTAGTAAAATATTCTGAAATATTTATTTTTAAAGTTAAACACTTTAGTTGAATCCTGTGACATTTTAAAAAGAGAAATGTTATGCCATCCTCTCACTGCAAGTGAATCTGACATTTACAGGTCAATGCAAGAATATGAAGCAAGTATCAATATTTTATAAATTAATATTATATTTTCATCATGGGAACGATTATCATCAGAAATCACTAAGTATAGCTACCAATTTGTAAAAGTTTCACGTCGTTTCCAATTTTATCTGACATTCTTAAATTGTACACCGTGTGAAATTAAAATGTTTTCATGATATAAATTTTTCTATTCATGTGTTGAGGATACAGATAAAAAATACTAATTACTTCACATATTTTTAAACCTTCATTATAAAAACCATTATACTAGCTTCAATATGAAGTTTTAAATAACTACAATGGTACAATATTCCTTTTTTATTTGATTCCAGAAAAAGATTACTGCAATCTGTCAAATGCAGTATAGGGGCTAATCCCCTCCTCCAGTGCCCTTTTGGCGAGGTTAGGAAAATTAATCAAGTGAATATCACTCACCATTGGCTTGGCAGAGTTCAAACGGGGCCGTTTTCGGCTTTCAATGTTGGAAGTCTGTGAAAAAGGCACTGTCAACGCCAAGATGATTCCGAAAACAAAGCCGGAGTTATCAACTAGTCCTCTGCCTCACTCAACAGATGCGACACAAAAAGCACTTATTGGAATATCCAGACAGATTCTATACGGCGATGAAATATCCAATGAAGAATTTTGGGCAGAAGATGAGAGGGGAGGCGGTAGCAAGAAAGCGAAAACAATAAATAAGCTGAATTTCTAAGAGAGCACACACTGGGAGTTGGTTGAAAAAGAGAACAGTGCGAAAAATAGATCCGCCGGAAAGTTTGTCAGAGAGGAAAGTGAAAAGCGAAGAGCCTGCACAGGCGGCAAAGGGTTGCTGCAATGGATGTATTTTAGTCGCCAAAGATGTTGCCAGATGATATATCTTTAGATCGCGCCGGTTTATTAATTCATATTTTAATATTCTAATAAATAGAATTGTGGAAATTTCTATCATTTAGACAAAATTTTAAAGTATTTTTTTTTTTTTTTTTTTTTTTTTATACCGAGCTATATATTACTATTAGTAGCGATATACAGCTGTGATATATATAAAATCAAATAATAGCACAGTGACAGATAGGGGGGTGGGGGAGGAAATGAAGGACGTATTGCTTATTGTAAGTTTTATATATAATTGTACGGTAAGAATATTTATTTTGGAAGTTTCAAAACATGAATTCCTATTTCTGTGAGGAATTTGAATGAACACAAGCACTGTTCAAAACTACGAATTCACAAGTTTATTTTGATTTAAAACAGGGAATTTAAGATTCATAGTCATACAAGCCTATCAATGAAATACTCTATGTATAAATAATGTAAAGCACCCTACGCGCTGCCATTGCTCAAGATGAAATGGAAAATTAGATTCAATTTACTTCTTATAAAACAAACATATAGTTACATATGCATATCACTACCTAAATACCATTTTGCATAGAAATCACAATTATACAATTAAGTATTATAATATGATAGTAAAACGCTAATTTGATTTTAACATGGAATTTATAATAAATTGTTATAAATGTATAATTTAAAAAATATTAAATTAACGAGCTCGATACATATTAACACTTTCTAAATCCCCGTTCCCACTCACATGTGAATAGCTACATGGAAAAGCGGGCACATTACAATTTATTTCCCGGGGTCCAAGTGTTAGCTATGTGTGTCAAAAGATCAAACGTCAAATAATCTTACTCGTTTGAATTTTATTTTTACACCTGGTCACTTTATTAACTCTTTCCAACATAGTTGAAAAATGTTAATGATTTTAGTTTGCTTGTCTGCCACAGGTCCCTGCTTTAATACTTGTAAATATATTTCTAATATTTTGTAATCAATATATATATCAAGGTTTAATATAAGCATATTGCAAATAAAGTGTGCTTCTATGGTATTATTATTATTATTCAACCCTTTTGGGTCTAATACATTATTAATAGTACATGTCTTTTTATCGATGATTATTTTGTCTTATTAATTACTAAGATACTTTATACATATAAAAATAGCTAAAAAATATAGCTATGCCTTTCTAATGACTTCATTTATGTTTTAACATTTAATAATAATAATAATAAAATATTTTTTTTTTAATTCTCATTGCACCGTTAGCAATTCCTTTATTATATATATATATATTTCAATATTTAAATTAAAAACATAAGTTACTTTCCTGAACGAATCGTGCTATAAAACGCAAAAAACATTAGAAAGTGATAATACCCTCTGAAATCGTTACATTACAGATAATGAGATTATCATTAAATTTCAGAAAGTGCATTTGGATAATAACGATTAACGTTATAAAAATAAAAGAAATTTTGTTCCCAAAATGGCGTGTGTGTGTGTGTGGGGGGGGGGGGGGGGGACCCAAAAGGATTAAATTGGGTTTTTATGATTTTTTTCCTTCTCCCCAGCGTTCAAACACTGAAAAACTACCAAGAGTTTTAGTTCCCAAAAGTATTAAATCTCCAATTGCTATTTTTTTACACTTTTAATTAATAAAATTATAATTTTTAATTAGTTAACAGCATACAATAGCATTATATACATTAATGTTTTGTAATAATTATAATTATGTAAAACTATATTAAATAGTAGTGTATTTTAATTTATTAAAATTCTTAATAATTGCACTTAATCTTTAATTGTTAACGCTATTTAAAATTAACAGTTATTAAACAATTAACTCTTTAATTGGAACATAAGTTTTCATGTGTTAATTACTAGGGATGCACCGGATATCCGGCTGAGCCGGATATCCTGCTTATTCGGCACTCAAACCGAATATTCGTTTCGGCCGAATATTTAATATCCGGTTGCCGGATAGTGAAACATTTTTTTAAATTCTGTTTTGGACATAAATATATATATATATATATATATATATATATATATATATATATATATATACGAAATTATAATGTTTGTATGTAAATTAAGATATATTTAAAGTATGACAATATTTAAAATATATCTTTAAAACATATTTTTTAAATACATGCTGTTATAGGTTATGACACATAACCTATAACAGCAATTGTAAAACAAAATTAGAATACGTACTACAACTTCAAATTTTTTATTTCTCTTAATTGTTGATAAATTTCAGTAATGAAGTAATTTTACACCTCACAATAGTTTTATTGTAATTTTCATTAGTCAAAATTTAACTGCAATTATTCTGTAATTGTAAAACCAAAACTAGGATATAAGCTGTTTTATTTTCATTCTTTTTTTTTTTTTAATTGCAGTAATGAAGTAGTTCATTTTTATAGTTCTTCTCGAGTGTTTTGTTAATAATTTTATTATTAATTTGAGTTATCAATATCAACAAAAGAGGAAGGTATAAATATCTAATCTGAAAGTTTTATAAAGTTGCTGTGCATCAAAAATTCTGAGTCAGAAATGTGTACAATGGGGCCATCTTGTAAGTACTGAAGTATTGAGGATTAAAACTTAAAAACCATGTAGAAAAATAAAGTTTCCAGCAAAATAATGAGTTTATTTATGAATATTCATACTCCAGATTCAAAGTATGTTTAGAAAATCAAGAACAAAATGGCACTGATATTAAAGAAACCATTCAAATTTTGCTGGAACATCAATTGCAGAAGTTAAGCAGTCAACAATAGAAAAATAAATATTTTAGTAAAAATTTCCAAAGCAATTGAATTACATCTTGTTATAAGTCACCAGTCATGTTAAAATTGCAAGTGACCTTTTAAATAAAGTTCATTCTGTGACTTGCTTTATAATGCAAAAAGAGCTTAATAGGAAAACTAATTCACTCAGAGTCAAGCGGAGTAACAAATGTAACTATCCCATTTTTGTTAATTATGTGTCAACAGGGTAAAAACATTTTTTTCCCCCTGTTAGTTAATCGGTACAATGCATCTAAAAAAACATCAAAACACTACCAAAATCTGGTGATAAAGACTAAAGAAAGGTAGAAAAAAAATATTCATGTAAAGTTGGAAGTTTTATAAGTAAAATTGAAAAGACAAAATAATATTAAATTTCAATATTTAATTATTACTATACATTTGTTTTTAAATAACTTTGACTTAATAAGTGAATTAAAATCTATTAATACATGCATAATATAAAATTATAATTTTTCTTTAAACAAGCATAAAATTGAAATATTACTAAAATTAAAAATGAGAAATTATTCGGCCGGATACCGGATATTCGGTAAAACTTTGTACCGGACATCCGTTATCAGCAAAGTGCTATTTGCTAAATTTCAAAAGAGGCACTTAAAAAATGGCCTAGAGGAAATAATTACAGAATTAATAAAAAACAGCAAATAAGTAATTTCATTAGTTATCAAAACTAACAAATATCATTTGCAGCTCATTTTGCATTTGCAAAATTATTGCTAATCTTCGAAATCTGAACTTACGCACATATATACAGAGTAAATATATAAAAATCCACAAAATATTACATAGTAGCATTACTTCTCAGAGGGGATTATTAGTTTACAATTTTTTTTAAGAACGAAATTTTGATTTTTCAATGAGTAAATTTCTTTATTACTTATACTTTCACATTTTTTGTTGGTAATTTGTATTGGTTTATATTATAATTATATATATATATATATATATTACATATTTTGTGTGTGCTTATGTGATGTCCTTTCCTGACAAACACTAGAATGACTAAAATTTTTCTCTTAAACTCCTAAAAAAAATATTAAATTATTTTAATTTACAGAAAAAAAGCATGAAAAAAGTTATTAATAAAGTTAGAAGATTAACCTCTTCTAAAATAATAAATAACAAAAAACCCAATTGTTTCAGAGAGAAACTTGTCTGGGACAACGTCTTTGTCATCAAAATAGAAATATTTGTGATTAGAGATGTAAATTTTCCGGAAAAATATAAGTGGCGGAAAAAAACTGGTTTTTTACCGGTTTTTTTCGGAAAAAAACGGAAAAATTGGAAAATTTGATTTTTTATGATTGTTTCTCCCAAATAAATTATATTTTCTTAGGGAATATTAAATAATAAACATTTTTTCCCATTTATATGTATTAAAAGAAAATTATTTTCACTTTATATTACAAAATAAAAAGAAAGCCTGCCTTTAAAAGTTTTTTAAAGCCTAAGAATTTTTATTAAATGCTATTGTTTGTTATATCATATCTCTGTTGAAATGATTTTTCAGTTACATGTTTAACTACCAATTGACTTAATGTAAAATCCTAAGCCAATATGTTTGCAGTTTGGAATGAAATAAATAAAGCATCCATTTACATAAGTATAGTTTTTAAGTAAATGATACTAGTTTAAGAAATAAATTATTGCATATTTGTCATTATTATGAATATCAGTATTGAAAAATTCCATTGTTTGTTTAAAAATGTATATTTTTACAATATTACATTTTTTCTTACAATTATAATTTTATTTCCTTTAAAAATATGTTTAGTTTTGTATAGCTTTCCAATCTCAACTCAAAATTTTGATTTAGTTTTATAATCTAAATTCAAACAAAACCAAGTTTTAGTTTAGCTTACTCAGGTCTGTAACTAAAAAACAGTATAGGATTTATTGACTGTTAGATTTTTACTCACTGAAACCAAAAAAAAAAAAAAAAAATTTTTTAAGTTTAATTAAACGTAATTTTTTTAAATCCTGAAATCTGGTATTCCATTCTTCAGTAAGAAACCATATTCAATAATGTTTCCATATGGTAATTTTATATTTCTAAGAGTGGAACTCAAAAGTTATGAAAACAAAACACTACAAATAGAAAATGTTCGCTATTTTTGAAATTAACAAAAGCAGTTATACACACAAAGATAAACTTCTACTGTGCTTTAGAAAACTACTAAAATTCAAAGTTTAATCATGAGGGAAAGTATAATTTGGAACATAGTTACTTGTAATAAAATGTTTTTTTTTTTAAATCACAGTTGTACTTTTCTAATGCAAACTGTTATGTTTTGCAACATCACTGTATATTATTGAGGTAAAATGGAGGTCAGTTTTAGATTCAACATCTTGAAAAAACATTCAGTTAATCAGCTATAATGAAATCTTAAAAAATGTAGCATAGTAGTGCCCCCTATAGGGCAATTTACACCAAAAAAATAAACAACAATAATATATATCAAGAACTGGCTGAAAGTGCAGTTTGATGAAAAATCGTTCTTTACTTCTTGAGATGGAGCTATTGTGATAATCATGAATAATGCAGCATAGCAGTGTCATCTGTTGTGCATTTTACACCAAAAAGTAATGAGCATGAAATTATATATCAAGGATTAACTTAATCTGAAGTTTTGAAAATTCATACATTAGTTTTTGAGATAGAACTATTGTGGAAATCATGAATAATGCAGCATAGCAACACCATCGGTTGGGCGATATATACTAATAACTAAACATCGAGTTTCTAACAGGGTGTAACTGAATCTAAAGTCTTGTGAAAATTTGTGCATCATTTCTTGAGATAGAGTGTTCATAAAATTTTTGTCACATACAGACTCACAGAGTGACAGATATTTTCCAAAAACCACCAAATCATGTTCGGACAAATTAAATGTTCAGCGAAATTCGTGTTCCACCAAATCAAACCTTCTAAAACGTTTAAATACACCAAAAACTGGAAGTCAAGTTTTTCACAAATTCAATACTTCTTGTAAAGATAGAAAAAAGTAATAAATGTATGCTTCAAATTTTATGTTAAATTTTTAATTTTACCATTTCTATTAATCGGCATATTATTGAAATAATTTTGCACACGAATTAATTTAAAAGAAAAGAAGTTGCATTTAATTATATATATCTAGATTTTTTTTTTTTTTTTTTTTTTTTCATGTAATCCTGTTTTTGTGAAATTGCGAACTTTTTGTATATACTTGTAGAAAATATAATCAGAATTTGTAAATTAGAAATTATTACTATATTTAGGTTCTTATTTAGACATTTTAATGTTAATAAGGTTATTCATACATATATACAACTTGATAAGATTCAGCTGCAATATGACATGAGATTTTTTTTCTTTAATCACTGCATTTGTGAAAGATTCCATTTGGAGATTAAGCTTTTTTCTGAAATGTCTATTTTCAAGACAAATTTTGTGAAGGCTCTTGTGTTTCAAACAAAAAAAAAAAAAAAAAAAAAAAATGTGAAGGATCCTTTTAAATCTTTTCAAACAGATTTCTGCTGAGAGATCAGATTACCCACATTAAAGTTTTCATGTGGGACACTCAACAAAAAAATTAATTAAATTAAAAGTGTGAGAATGTAGCTATTACAAAATTTTCAATGTATTATTTTATAAATGAAATTTCAATTTTTCCAGTTCGGAAAAATTGAAAAATAAGCCTTCGGAAAAAAACTGAAAAAAACCGGTTTTTTTCCCAATTTTTCCGGTTTTTTTCCGAGCATTCCCATCTCTATTTGTGATATACATATGTATGAATGTTACAAAATTATTTACCGAATATTAGGTTAACCTGAGTGCCGCATATTCCGAATTCGGAAAAACACTATTTGGTGCATATTTAATAAATATATAAGATTTGACAGAGTTCTTACGTTGTTTCGTTTGACAGTATTAGAATTAAATAAAATTTAAATTATCTGTACGCACTTTCAAATATCCAAATTTTCATCAACCCAAGAAAAAAAAAAAAAAAAAAAAAAATCTATTGACCATTTATTATATCATAATACACAATCATATTTAAAATTTCACATGCAGTATTTAAAAAATAAGAATAGAAAAAAATAAAATCAAAACTGAAAATTCAATCAAAAATACAATTCTTAGGGGAGAAAAAAGAACGAGAAGGGAGGAGGGGGTAAATATAGATCAATTTCAAATCAGAAGCAGTACCGATATAGACACTTTGCCATACACAGTTTTGAGCCTGAATCCCCGATTCTAAAAATTGATAACGACCATTCTTTCAAAAATTAAAAGTTGTTAAAAAAAAAATACCATCATTTTATTTTGCCTACAGCAGTTAAAAGCACTTGCATAAAAATAAAATACAAAACTTAAAAAAAAAAATGTATTTTTGTGATGAGTCAGTCAGTCAGGGATATTTCTTATCAATAAATCAGCTTTTTATATAAAACTATTAGAACAGTTCTCAACGCCCTAACCTACGTTTCAAGAGTTTTATTGAAAAGGAATCACGAGATCACTTTTCTCCACACCCCCCCCCCCTTAAAGGAGGGGGAAATTTAAAGAAAGGGATACTTTTTTTTTTTAAGGAATCCACATGCCACCGGAATATTTTTTCTTTTTCTGCTTATTGTTAAAAACGCCAAAAAAATGTGACAAAAGTTATTTTTCATCAACTTTTTAATTAACGTTAAAATAAATTAACAAACAAAATTAATGAAATTTGTTAAAATTAACCAAAATTTTTTATTTTCATAAAAATATTTAAATTTATTAAATATAAATACATTGTATGAAATCTGTGACAAGAATAATGTTATAGAGGAACTCTACTATTTTATATCAATAACACAATATTTTACAGGTGTAAAAATACAAAACTCTAAAAATTGCTAAATTTTAATAATTCCTAAATTAAAAATGTGCAACTCAAGCCTTTCAATAGATAGACATAAAGATACTCTATTTAGTTTGATTATATATTTAATAATTTTGCAATAATTGAACTATTATTTAACAGAGGTTGCTACCCACCGTAAATACTCCTTAAGCACCAGCGTAGGCTGAATTGAACTATTATTCATATAACTATGATAATTTTTCCAATATAATTTTACAAGAGTCACTTCTGCGAAAGAAATAATAAAAGGGAAAAAAAATAACTTAGTTTTCCGTGTATGTGAGAGAAAAGTATATACCTCCAGGATCACAAATTACACCCCCGCTCCCCTTTCCCCCCTCTAAAACAATAAGTTAAATTAGGTTTTTAATTAAATTTAGTAATTAAAATTTAAACGCTTAAAGTTAATGATAATACCTTAAGCTAATCATTTTTACAAAAGCTGTATTTACCAATTTAGGGTGAACCAAGATACAAAAATCACATTCCTACCCATTAGCATAATTTCCGCTTGTGAGTTCGCGGCGCAGCGGCAGCGTGCGAGCTTACGGACTAAAGAGATTGTGGGTTAAATTCCACCTTCTTTTAAGTTTTACTTATTTTTGTATTTTTTATACGTTACACATCCTAAGCAGAATTTGAAATTCTACAGCTTTGAAGTTTTTGATATTTTTCAATAGAGGACAAGTTATTTTTTCAGCATTTTTTTTTTCTTATTTTAAAAAAAAATGCAATCAGCTCACCATTTAAACCGCTAGAGTTCAACTAAAAGTACATTTTGCCAAATAAATAAATAAAAATGCACATTTAATTAAAATTTGAAAAAAAAAATAAGAAATTTTGAATATTTTTAAAAAAATCCCACTACTTTAAATATAAATATTCTTGCCCAATTACTTTAAGACTTTTAAATCTGATTTACAAAAGACTGCGCAGGGATTTTTAGATAATCTAATATTACAATTATTATAACTTTTTTCATTGGTATCTAGAATAGAGGTCTGCACGGGCCGAAATTTCCAGGCCCGAGCCCGACCCGGCCCGGAAAAAAGTTAAAAATTCGACCCGAACCCGGCCCGGCTTGAGTGAATTTCTACAGAACATTGATTTTTACTCTAATGAAAGAGTTCAGACCAAAAAAACTTTTTTTTTTTCTTTCATGTTTATAATCTCTACTTATGCAGATGTGCCATAGGCTGCGATATTTACGCTTTTAATGAAACTTTGTTTGTTGTATGTAAATGTTTCAGTTATCATTAATATTATAAATACATAAAAAAAAATCTAAAAAATGGTATATGGTAAAAGTAAAATCTTCTACGACATTGGGAAGAAAAAAATAAGTTTCTTTTTTAGCAGATGTAAATGTTTAATATGTATATTTTTTTTTCTCGCGTATTGTTGCATTCATTTTGCATGAATGAACAGTTTAAAAGAAATTATACGTTAGGCCCAGCCCGATACTCCAGGAAAAAAAAAATTAAGGCCCGAGCTCGGCCCGGCTCGAAATGATTAATGACTAGGCCCGTCCCGAGTCTTCAGAAGCAAGGCCCGGCCCGAATGCTGTTAATAGAAATCGGCCCGAACCCGGCTTGTGCAGATCTCTAATCTAGAGTGTAAAGCGATAAAATCTAACACATCTTCATGTATATTTTTATTTATGAAAATATTAATAATAATAACTTGACGGCTAATTCCATGAGCATATTTATCACATGTATAATAACTAACATGTAACATGTACAAAAAACAAAATAAATAAAAATAAAATAAATTTCTTTATTAAATACAAATATGTCTGAACATTTTTGAAACATGAAAGTGAAGAAAATATGAACATAGAGAAGAAACCGTTTAAAGTTATCATTTGTGCGGGGGAATTGCGCTGGGTGTATTAACAAAATTTACAATATATCGCGATGTAATTATCGTATGGGTAAAAGTGAGGTATTAAAATATCCACAATTTCCAGATTTCAGTTAGTGAATTTCACATTTTTTTAAAAAAAAGGCAAAGTATATTTTACCAACTTAAAGCCGCAGCGTTCTGAGACTAAAAATGGCCTAGGGGGAGTGCTAAGTAATTTCAGAAGTAACAAAAACTGTATTAAATAATCAATAACAAAAATGACAAACATAATCAAGGTTGCTTTATATCGCATTTGTATATTTAAAAAAAAATTACTGCTAATCGCATACGTTTACACTTACACATGCGTGTATACTGACCAATTTAATATAGGTATGCAGAGTTAATGCAAAAATTAATGCACAGAATTATAAATTTTAAACACACATTTATTTACTAAATTTACTTTATTCTCTCTCTCTTTTTTTTTTTTTCTTTCGTTGCTATGTTTTCTATATTTTGGCATTTTCTAATTTTCCTGATTATCTGGTACTATCAGAACAATTTCCAGAAAAAACAAAGTAACTGGCAAATTGAAAGAAAACTATTTTTTGTCTAAACTGACTGATCATGGATCAACTGGCCCATGACACAGGATCCCCCCCCCCCCTTCCAAATTTAATATGCAGTCTTATTTATTTATTTTAACTGATATTTTAAATTTACATTTCCTTTGTACTGATCACAATTGTCAATATTTTATATTTTTAGAGTAAGTTTATAGATGTACTGTAAGAAAGCCATAGGAGATTTTTAATGTTTTATGACAATCTGTGAAAAAAGACCCCCCACCCCATTTCCCAAACGAATAGCAACCACTAGGCTTCTCTTTGGCGTGATCAATCTCTGCTCTTCGCCAAGACTGAATATATAGCGATAACATAAAATACTGAAAGAGTCGGATCGACAATACAAGCATGATGAAGAAAAAAAAAAAATATTACTTGAAATACCGCCAAAACGATAAACCGCCAGTTTATAATAGTTGTTTCATTTATAACTCTTTATGGGAACGTGAGAAGGCATCTTATGTCTGGTTGGCGTATTCAGTGGTTGTCGGCAGAGAAAAAAACTAGAAACGCAGCGGGAAGGAGAAAATAAAAAACAAAACAAACCGACTGAAGAGAAACGTCTAATGATGAGCAGCAACCTAACCAAGTCTCGGTTTAGTGCATAAATAATAGGTCATGGAATATTGTAAGCCATTCTCATCGTAGGTGGAATTTCAACAAGCGAATTTTTCGCTCATTATATTTAATATTAGAGGAGAAAATAAGTTTTTCTATTATAAACAACAGTGAAGAGGGAAAATATAGAGCTTGCTTTTATTGGTTTTAATTTAACTAATTTCTTTTGAATTAATTGGCATAAAAAAGGGAATATTTAAATTTCATATTACAATTTCTTAAATAAATTTTATAATTTAACCAATTTTAGAGTTACAATTTAATAAAATTATGTAGAACCATATATTGAAATTTGAAATACTCAAAATCAGCCCCCCCCCCCCCTAGATTACATTTCGTTTATTTATTTGTGCACTCAAATTTTAAAATCTACTCAATGTCTAATATAACGTCATTTTTAGCTAATCTAAAAAGCCCTTTTTTATAATATTTCTTATCAAATAAAAATTTTTATTCTAACTAAAGTACTTTCCTTTTGTATTTTAAGTGGGTCTTTCATTTTATTAATATTCGCATAGAGGCTGAGAAAATTTTAACATCTGTCAGTAAATAAACTAAATATAAATAATAACAAGAAAATTACTGGAAAGATCTAATGCTTATTTCATACAACTATTATAAAACATTTTTCATCCGTCATCTATCTTTTGAATTTATATGTGGTAAAACTAACGAATTATTGATTGAATATATATTAAGTAAAAAAAAAAAAAAAAAAAAAAAAAAAAAAAAAAAAAAATGAAAAACACAAAATGAGCAGATATATGACATCAAAATGTCAGAAACAAAATTCAAATAGGGCGTGTGTAAAAAAAACGCTGAAAATCGTTGAAATATCATCTCATAAATTGTGGAAGTGTACAAGTGAAAAACCCATATTGAAAATGATTCAGAGACAAAATTGAAAACAAATCTATCTCTAAATTTTGCATGTTATAATTATAAAATTAATAAACAGTAAAAATAACTGAAAATGGATAGCAAGAGTTGCGCTTCTGCGAAATTGATTAACACCGCAAAAACAGAATTCAAATATTATATTAGGATTCTACATCATAAAAGCATTCATTCCTCGTCAATTTTGAAAACACTCGAATTAGAATAAAATACAACTCAGTAACCTGTAACAGGATTGAAAAAAAGTCTTTATTTATTTATTTAGTATTTATTTTTAAAGGCAATTTTGTTGTTGTTAAAATACGATTTGCAAAAATGTTTTAATTATTACTGATTTTATTATTATTGTTATTTCTTTATGTTTGGAAAAAGAGGGGAGGGGGGGGGAGAAAACTTTAATCAATTAAAATTGCTTTTCTGGGAGCATATTTACAAGTAAATATGAGATAAAGTAAAATTGCATGTTATAAAATATACATATAGAGTTTTTTTTTTTTATAATTTATGAAAATGAATGTCATTAAAAGTAATTTCTAAATAATGAATATAACCAAGTTGAGCTTAAATTTTGAGTGTTCATAAAGTAAATGCACGCGACACTGTGATCTCAAACATGTAGTTCAAAAATCCGCTTCATGTAAGACTGCAGGGGCCAGGGATTTGGCCGTACTAAAACACAAAAAATTTCACGGGCCGAGCACAATTTAGTGTCGACCCCGATGAGAAAAAATATATATATACATATAAATATAGATATTACAAGACATATTTCGGTTTGAAGATTTAAAATTAGGGCCGTACCGAGTACTCTGCTTTTATTCGATAGGCGACCAATTTGCCGAGTACTCGGCTAAATTTTGGGTTGCAAGCACAATGAAGGATAAGTTTGAAGGTGCCAGCACTAAGTAAGTGGATTTCAAATGCATGGGACTATACGTATACTCGTTTAGAACAATTTCACAAAAATCAAAGAAAGTTATTCAAATGATCTGAAGTCCGTGCGAAAGAAAGGAAAAATCGGAATTCTCGTTAGTTCGAATTAAACAAAATCAAGATAAAATGAGTTCGAAAATGAATTCGTTAATGAAATTCTTTAACGTTATTCTGCCATAGAATATTTCGGGACTTCATATTTAGTTCGAATTAAGCGAAAATTCGATTTATCGGATTTCGAATTAACGAGACTGGACAGTGTTAGTGTCGTAATTTTTATAATATTTGCAACCTCACAAAAATAGATTTTTTTTCTGTTGTAGTTTCATTTGGATCATCTACATCGATATCACTAGCAGTGTTTTGATGCTTTTTTTTCCCTCCCCCGCCTCCTTTTATATCAGATTTCTCCAATTTCCTTTATTAACGATGCATATAGAATATTTTTTAATGTATGCTGCTTTCTCGTATAACAGACTTATCCACATAGCTAATATATCTCGTTTGGGAGAAATAACACAAGTAACATAAGCACAGTCACTTTTTTTTTTTTTTTTTTTGTGAATCAATCTTATTGGCAAGGTAAAAATGCAGATATTTCTCATATAACCCTTTAGGACCCGATGCGATGTGATGTATCCCTTGAACTTGTCATGCAAGCTGAATATAAAACATGCACTGAAAACACTATCTGTGAATAAAAAATTATACTTTACTCTTTCTGCAAAACAGAACGATCATTCGATTCGGAATTTTATTGCATACTAATGAAAAGCAAAAAGTTAAATGAATGCGACTCACACGATCGTGTAGGTTGGGTCTTAAAGGAATAAACAATTTTCCTTGATTTTAAAATATTTTTAAGAAATTCCCCGATTTTTCAATATTGATAATTTCCTCGATTTTTTTCTGATTTACATAATCTATAGCCGTCCTGTCATGTATCAATTCTACAGATTTATTTTTTCAACTTTTTTAATTCGACATTTATATTTTTCTGGGAAAAATGACAATTTAAATTGAGGATCAATAATAGTTGTGATAAAATGATGAAAATATTCTTGGATTTTGGTTTTAATAGTATCCTGATCCTGCTGATTCTTTTCAATAACTTTGTTTTCATTTTTCACAAATGTGATTCCTTTTTCAATTTATCTTTTTAATGCCCCTTTCATTTTACCATAACCAAAATGATTGAAAATTTCTTTTTCCTAAAAATGTAAATGTTTTAAGTTATGGTATTATTTCTAATATGGTCAACTTCATTTGAGATCATCAATGTTAAGATTACTCTGAATGGCAATAAGAATTTCATTCACTTCCCAGTAACTGTCACTGAAATGTGGTTATTTATTTATTTATTTTTTTTTTTTAATCTTACTTTCAGAAGCATAAAGGCGATTTTAAATTCATGCAATCTTTTCAACATATTTTGAGTTCCATCTTACAGTTAATTATTTTAATGACTATTTTTTAGATTCAGACACATGCAGCTAAACTTTTCAAAATTTGAGCATGAAACTATGAAGTAGTTAAAATGCTCTACAATGTTTTTACATATAGCTAAACATTTCAGAAATAATTCAGAGACCAGCCCAGCATTTGGAAATGAAAAATCTTGGTACACAAAATTCAAATTAATCTGGAGATTGGTTGATTAGTTTTTAGTGTTTCGAGGCCATTTTTTGACAATGGTAAAAATAAGATTTCAGTCTTTAAATTCAACTTTTTTTTTTTTTTTTTTTTTTTTTTTTTTAATCCCCAGCTGAAAATTTTTATAAAAATTTTAGAGCTTCTTGTCGTTTCAAAGCATTTTTATTACATTTGTAAAAGGAGCCTGGTTCCAAAGCCGAGCGCAGTACTTCTGGCAAAATCAGCAAATTTCTTCTGCGATTATTTCAGGATATTCATCCCCCCCCCCCCCAATCGTAATTCACGTTTTCCCATTACGATTCCTTGTTGAAATTTGCACTTTTTATCGCAATGATACATCAACATCCCCATCCCCTTCTCCCAGCTCCAAGGAAGTTGAAAAGATACAAAGGCAAAAGAAATCATCCTTTTAAAAATATTTTTGTTTTGTGTAACCAATAATGATTTTGGAACAAAAAAAAAAAAAAAAAAAAAAGTATCTGCAATTTATTCTAAACAGTATTACAACTAATTGACGTATTAAAAGAATTTTATAATAAGTAATTTTAATGGTACTTATAAGTACCGTCGGTAGATAAAGGGTTAAATTTCGTGCATTAGTTCTTGAGATAGAACGCCCACAAATTTACCACATGTAGACATTTTGTAAAAACATTTTTTTTTTTTTTTTTTTTTTTTTTTTTTTGTTGTTTGTTTCCCTGACCCCTAAAACGCGCTAGTTCGCCGAAAACCAGAAGTCAAAAATTTCATGAATCCAATGACTTTTTTCTTGTAAAGATGATACGAATAAGTAAAAATAAGGATCGATAAAAATTTAATGCAACGATACACTTGATATAAAATTAAAAAATAAATAAATAAATAAAATTAAGCTAATCAAATAAAAATTTTCAATGGGCATAACCGAAGCGAAAATAAGTATAAATAAGCTGCACAACCCCATGTTAGATAGACAACATCAATGCAGAGAAAGCATGTTCAGCACCGGACAATTATATCATGTCAAAAAGAGGGTTAGAATTTTTCAGAATTCTTCGGTGAAGCTTGCGGTTTTTTTTTTTTTTTTTTTTTCTTCTTTACATTCTGGGCTTACATGGAGTGCTGGTAGTGGACTTAAACTATTTTTAAAACGTGTTGAGAAGGCAATTTGTTTTGTAAACACAGTGTACTGATAGTGAAATTTTGGTAACGGAAAATTTGGAAATATAACTTAATAAATTACAGAGAAATATTTTCAAAAGTCTGGTCTTTATTATATATATAACTTCAAAAACTATGATAATTTTTATCTTTTTCTTTCATTCTGAAATTGAAAAATGTTTTTTTTAATGAATCTTTACTTGAATGTAAGAATAAGTGATTTTTAACATTACTATTTTGTAAGCTCTTGCTTTCAAACATATAGTAATTTAAAATACACTATTAAATTTTTGCATAAATATGTATGAAGTATTAGAAAAGAATCTTAATTGTGTGTTAAGAAAAATCCGAATTCTTTGGGGAAATTTACTCGGGATTGATCTCTTTGAATTTTGCAAACGTCAGGTCGTAAACCGAAAAATACAAACAAGCCGGTCTGGAATTAAATCTGGAAATTCCGACCTGTCCATTTTTTTTAAAGATGGCAAGTTTATCAAATTTTGTAAACATAAAAACGAATTTAAAATATTTTATTTTTGCAATTTTTTTTAATCATTACATTTTTGTTACAATGAGAATAAAAAAAGATTTTAATTTGTTACAATGCGCGAAAGTAACAATTCTTAACATTCTTGTGCAAAGGATCCAGTAGTCCAGTTAGCTCTTTTCATAACAGAAAAAATTGTTTTCTCAAGCCTGATTTTTAACGAGAAATTAAACAACTCCTATATTTTAATAATTAGCTTACTTCTCCCATTGCTCATAGGCAGTAACACAATCATATTTTACACGACCTCCCAGTAGGTGGGAGAAATGTGTTTTTCTGGCATCAATACTCTTTCAAGAAAAGTTAACAAGTACTTCTGATTATTTTCTCCGAAAACTATAAAAAATATAGAAAAATTATTTTAAGTGGAATTAAGCGAATGGTATTTTGAATAAATGCATACATGCAACTATTTTACACTTCTTACTTTAGAACGTAATTTATAACATAGAGTGCATTCCCCCCCCCCCCCCTTCTTTCGGTAAAACACAGAGGGTGTAATAGAGGCATCAAATTAATGTCACAACTGATACAAAACATGACATACGCACAGAAAATCTTTTAAAGAAATTTATCTGCTTAGTTTCGAAAACAGAGAATGCCTTAACAGATCCTGTAAAACTATAAAATCTTATTTCATATACTAACATCATAATGATATGTAGATTATGAGGAAGAATAAATCGATAAATTTCACAGCTACGAATATAATCGCAGAAAACAGTGACTCAATTGAAACAACGCAATCTGCATTAATGTGAGGACCAACATCTACGGTTCTTCATTCGTCAAAGTAAAATAATACATACAACTTTCAGACATCCAAGTCTACTCTTCAGTACATCAGCAACGGGGAATATTCAAGAACTGGAAACCTGAAATTCAAGTTACCATCACTTTGCAAGGGTAATTTTTATTCGAAATTCTAGCCAGATAAAAAGAATTTTTTTTTTTTTTTAGAAAACTACTGAAGCAAAAAATGTCTATTTTTACGATAAGATGCAGCATCATTAAACAAAATACAAAAGCCAAGGGAAAAAAAAAAAAAAAAAAAAAAAAAAAAAAAAAAAAAAGAGCAAGCAACAAAAGGGAAATGTTTTCACGAGTACAAATTCATTAAAAAAAGAACTTGAACTGCAAATAAGCGTTGAAGTAACAAACACAGGAATTCAATCACTCAACTGCTAAATTTCACACATTTAATCTTCAACCTTTCTTACATTTCAAAATAAAAGACAACATTTGGATTCCTGTAATGCAGAAAAATAAAGTTAATTTGCATAAAAACAAGGCCCAGAATTTTCACTAGATTTAACTGCCTGTAATAAAATTACAAAACATTCCACCACCAGATAAGTTTTTAATACAAAGCTAAAAATACATCTATCAGTTCACCTGTAGAATTTTCGCAGCTTCTGAAAAACGCGCAAATAAGATTGTTCAGTAATGAGACTTAAATGTCCATCAACAAAAAAATATTTAACAGAGAAATGCATTTGCAAATGGTATCTGTCAATTTTCACATTTCGTTTAAAATTAGGCTATTTCGATAATTTCAACTAACCGATAGTTCAAATGTCTTAAAAATTTTATATCGACATACTTTTGAAGATTGTATAGCTTTATTATGGAGAAAAAGATTAACAACTTCTCTCTTTTTAGATTTTTCTTGCATTGATATTTTCATTCACCTGTATGAATACTACACCTGTATCACAAAAGAATAAAATATATATGAAAAAATTCAGTCTATCCTAAAATTAAGTCTCTGCTTTATCATACCTTCCATCCTAAAAAATATTGATGGAGTTTGTAGAACTATTTAAATACTACTAAAATGGAAACACCCAGTGTTTAGATCAAAACAACAAACGGAAGGGGGTTAAATACACATTTTGTAAAACAGTTGATACTATATCAAATGCACCGAATAAATGCAGCTTGAGTTACTAAAACGGATTCTGGGAGAGTTAGATTCTCCCGAGTTTCTTTCAGTAAATTAATCCATCAGCTTTTAAAGGTATTCTCAAAGAAAAACTCATCCTCTACTTGTTATTGATGGCTTGCACCCAGGCTATTTGGAGGAGCGGAGTTATAAAAGGATAGGTCAAAAGAGAGGGGAAAAAAGAAAATTTATAGGAAAAAATCCTTTGAGCCATTGAAGAACGAGAATAGAAAATGCCGCATGCAACTCTCTACGGTATAATCATATATAAACAATAACCGAACACACATTGAGATGTGTATGTAAACATGTGGCCGAGTTTAAAAGGTACTCTTCAGAGCTATTTAAGTTTTTAAAAGGGATGTGGCTATTTCGGGAAAGGAGAAATCATTCGACGTCTCGAAGCAAAAAAGGAGCTGCCGTGGGCGAAGTCTGCGCAAAAGTGTTACATCAGTCATCAATATCTAGAGTGATACACTAGTCTGAAAAAACATCCACACGAGAAAACTAGGAGATCACGAACGGAAACAGCTGTTACAAAAGATTATCATGTCACTATCGGTTTGTAATAGAATAAAGTGCTTGCTTACAGATCGAAGCAGGGATATAAGTTATTTTTAAAAGAACAAAGTAGTAATTTTCATACATATTAAAAAAAAAAATCAAAAGATATTAACCTTATTGAAAAAGTAGCAATTCTATTTCAAACTGCAAAATCAGTCTAAAATTAATTAGAAATAAAAATTCTAAAAATACAAAAAACTATATTAAGAATAAATTAAATATAAATCTAATCCCATACGATATATGCATAAAATATTTCTCTGATGTAACCGCCAAAAGGATTATTCTTAACCTTGAAAATTTTTATCTCCGACACAACACAATAACTTTCACCGTTAATGACCTCACCTCAACAAAGAGGACACGGACGAAAACTGGAAGCTGAGAGACTCTCACAGAGAAAGGCGATGTTAAAAACAATGGCAGATAGTTTGTCTGATAAGGCAGGCTTCGAAGTCTTTCAAAGACGTACTGCGATAATTACAGGACAAAACAGGATGGCGGCAATTTCATCAGCGAGTCAAGCAGAACCCTCCAAAGCAGAAAGGCCAAGGAGGAGGGCAGTAATAAAGGATTCAATCGACCTAGTAGTGGTTATTTAAATAGTCAGAAGGCGGGGGTGCATCAGTTTAAAGTGCCTTCAACCTCAAAGTAAAAGAATAGGATTTTTTTCAATATTTTTATAAAGGTAATATTAAATACTGTATTTTTAGAGCAGTAAAAGAAAATAAAAAAAATTATTTACATCGACAACATATGAAAAGGCTAATATATACAGTTTTCTATTTTTCTAAAAATGTTAAAAACACTATCCAGTTACATGAATTTGCAATCGATAAATCTGTAAAAATCAGGCATGAAAGTGGGAAAGGAGAAAAAAGGTGGAAAAATTCCTTCATCCATATAGTGGTCCCAAACTCATAATTTAAGCGACATTTTAATAGCTACATATACCAATTAAATGTAACTGCACATATTACTTCTTTTTTTCTTTCATAATTATTAACAACACCCTTTGCTTCAGACAGGCATCTTGAAAAAGATCACAAAAATTACCCAAAAGTGCCGTATAAAAGTACAAAATCTAGACACACGGCAGTGTGCCAGCCAAGTTCAAAAAGTAAAAGTCGACACACCGGCCGTGGGTTATATTACCCGAACCATTTCGGGCCACTTTTGACCCCTCAATAACTTAAATTCTATTTGACCTACAAAATTGCAATTTTTTGTGTCGTGTAAGACCATCTTCTAATTTCCTAATCCTATAAATTTTTAAAAAAATCTTTTACCGTTCACGAGAAATTGACGTCTGAAAACCACTGTTTTTCCCACTGACTCACTCATAGAAATGTTTGACTACTTCCAGGTGACTTAGGAAATTGAAATTTGGTGTGGAGGTAGGTTATTGGATCTATAAATAGGAAAAAATCAGAAATCACCATTAATTAAACATTAATGGTTGTTAGAAGATAAATTATTGGATTACAATGGCGGTTTATGAGAATTTCACAAAATACCAGAAATAGTGCCAAGTTGGCGTCACTTTTGGCGAGTATCGGGACTAATCTCTGAAACTACCGATCCGATTTCAAAAGTAATGGAACCAAAATGATGGTATTCGCCCCGGTTCAAACGCAGACTATATCTTATGCCTGTGCCACTAACCAAAAGAGGGTTCAGAAGCAAAAAACACTCTAAAAATGGGATTTTTGTTTTAGAGAAGGGCCTAGAAGCAAAAAATTTGTCATGTTAATTATTTATAAGATATGAATGATCACTAATGACATTTGCTAAAAAATACCAAATTTAAAAGGGGTGGAAATTCGCGAAGAGCATTCTGAAAACGTTCTGAATAGCGATTTTAAAACAATCTCAGCAAACAACAAACCGATTTTAAAAGTAATGATATCAAAATGATGATGATAGTCCTTGCTCCAACATAGGCTATATCTTATGTCGATGCCACTAACCCAAAGGGGGTAAAAGAACAAAAACGTTCTAAAGATGCGATGTCTGTATGTTAAGGGACTAGAATTATAAAGTTTGGCATTTTAGAGTTCACGGGAATTTCGCGCAATATCAGAAATAGTGCCAAGTTGGCGTCTTTTTTGTCGAGTATCGGAGCTAATTTCTGAAACTATGAACCGATTCCAAAATTAATAGTACCAAAATGATGGTATTCACTCCGGTTCAAGTATATGCTATATTTTATGTATATACCATTAACCATAAGAGAGTGAAGAAGCAAAAAACATTCTAAAAATGAGATTTTTGTTTTACTAATAAGCATAGAAGCACAAAATTCGGCATGTTACTTATTTATAAGATAAAAATGATCTCTAAGGGCATTTGCTAAAAAATAAAGAATTCAAAAAGGGTGAAAATGCACGAAAAGCATTCTAAAACTGTTCTAAATTGGGATTTTTAAGCAATCTCAGCAAACAACCATCTGATCTTAAAAGTAATGATCTTAAAATGATGGTGACATTCCTTGCTCCAATATAGGCTATATCTTATGTCAATGCCACTAATCCAAAAGAATTAAAAGAGCAAAAAAATTCTAAAAATGCGATGTCTGTATGTTAAGGGCTTAGAAACATCAAATTTGGCATGTTCATTACTTATAAGATGTAAATGATCACTAAGAACATTTGTTAACAAATACAAAATTTAAAAGGGGTAAAAATGCGCAAAAAGCGTTCTATAAACGTTCTAAATAACAGCAATATTGGAAAATTAGCGAACCGATTAAAAAAAAAAAAAAAAAAAAAGAAAAAAGAAAAAAAAAAAAGTCAAAATGATGGTGGCAGTCCTTGCTCTAACAACAGTATTGGATAAATTGCCAGATTACAATGGGAGTCTATGGGAATTTGGCGAAATACCAGAAATAGCGCCAAGTTAGTATCACTTTTGGCGGGTAATTTTTGTCGTCAATTTGGCGATATATCGCCAAGTTGGAGACAAACTTTTTTGGTCGTCGAGATAATCAAGTAGTACCCAGTCACATAAAAGAAACATCCTTATTAGTGGAATTTAATGGAACATAAGCAATCCTAATGTTAAAAGTTTTAAATTTGATTCAAAGAAACAGTGAATAAACGCAGGAAAAAGCTGTAAGATTAATTCATATTAAATAAAACTAATTTAATATTAAGCCAATTTATTTCAAAAAGGAAACAAATACCGACTTATTTGACAAAAAGTAATGATATCCTATCAAAAACATGAATGTGAAAAAATGCCAAGTTCGTTAAAGATTTCGCTAATAAAAGAAGTGATTTGACAAAAAATAATGATATCCTATCAAAAACATGAATGTGAAAGAATGCCAAGTTTGTAAAAGGTTTCGCTAATGAAAGAAGTGAGATCTAACTGCAAACCAAGTTCTTTCGAAGCTCCTTAAATCATAGCTCCTGTCATGCATAATATTCTTCAATTGCTTAAAATGAGTTGGTATGTTACTTGTTATTCAATAGAGCGACTTGGCAAGTTTTCAGCCCCTAACTTTAATGTTTGAGTAAGTACTTAATGTTTGAGTACCTAACTTTAATGTTTGAGTAAAATTTAATCTAGAATCTGATTGGGAAAGATCTAGTCATTCAAATGTTCGAATAACTACATTGAAGTTAAGGTATCGATAAATTAATTAAGTGATCAACTTTAAGTTCTGATCAATTAAATAGAGAAATTTGAATAACAGAAAACTTGTAAGTCGCTCTATTGAATAACAAGTAACATACCAACTCATTTTAAGCAATTGAAGAATATTATGCATGACAGGAGCTATGATTTAAGGAGCTTCGAAAGAACTTGGTTTGCAGTTAGATCTCACTTCTTTCATTAGCGAAACCTTTTACAAACTTGGCATTCTTTCACATTCATGTTTTTGATAGGATATTTTTTTCCAAAAACACTTCCTTTCACTTTGAATTTTTAAAGTCTTAAAGACAGTTTCAACATTTCATTTACATAACTTTCAGATGCTTATATGATATAAGCTCATTTTTCATTTTATGTCCCCCCCCCCCCACAACAATTCAAGAACAAACTCCAAGGGTTTGAATAGACAAAATGTCATGCAATTTTTCAGGCACCCCCCCCCCCCCCCCGTAATAGCCTTCTAAAATTTTCTTTGCACTTTTGCATTAATCCAGAGAATGTCTAAAATTGCTTAAAAAAAGGTGGAATTCATCCTTTAGGAGGAACTCTTTCATGCCTGAAAAATAATGCTATAGTATACCCCTATCATATGGACATAACTTTCAATAATAATTTAAGCTTCATGATACATTTGGTCCTCTAATCGAAATCCGGAGGATTAAGGAACAGAGAAAAATGTCAGATAAGTATGCAGGATTTCTAAAAGACACAAATTTAAAAAAAAAAAAAAAAAAAAAAAAAAAAATATTTCAGGGAAATAAGACGGGAACTCAGGATCTCAGTAACTTTAGTTAGAAGAATCAATAAAAAAAATGTATTTTTAAAAAAATTATAAATTATAAGCTGTTTTCCAGAAGCAAAATTTTCCGTGTCTGTCCGCAGCATGCTAAAATTTATCTGCAACCGAACAGTGCTACACTAAGCCTACAAAACAACAATATCCCATAAAATAAGAAAAAATAGCTTTTATAAGGAAAATCGAATAAAACTATGAAAAATACCCTAAATTCCAGCCTTTCTTTTTAAACTGGTGGATTTATTAATCTATACCGTTTATAATAATCTGCCATGCTAGATAATTTCTGCTATTTGAACTGGGAGTTGTTCCTACTACGAGCGTTTTCCCCATATATAAAAATTTATATTAACAGAATAAAGTTAACATTAGTGTCACTTACTATATTACTAAAATTTTGAATGTTAACTAAGTATAAGATGCTCATCTTATATTCAAAATTATAACGTTATTTAGACAATATATTTCTCTAACATAAGTAAACTATAGTTTAAAACTTGTTACTGACACAGGTTAAAAGCAAGAACAAGGTCAATTTGTTTCATACAATCATCAAATTTATCTTGTTGAAAATAAAACTACTATATTGCCTATTCATTATTATTAGTTACATTTTTAGACAAAGTTACAATACACCAATATATTTAAAAATAAAAATTATAATTGCTTCAAGTTTGTGCAAAATCGTATGCTGGTTATGGAAGTCCAACAAAATTTTAAATTTCAAAAAGAAATCAAGGGGTATTTCATCATCACCATTTACATCCAAGAGAAATAAATTTCTTCAAAAGAAATGTTTCAAGCATTAGAAGTATGCACCCTCCCCCCCCCCCCCCTTCCACACACAATTTTTTAAAAATTTATATTGACGCTGAATTTCACACATTTTTAAATTCCATTGTATTAAGGTTGCTCTGTGATTCACAGAACACAACGAATGAACTCCCACTGACGTAATTATAATGAAGCAATGGCGTGTGATGGTAGCTACTTAGCGAATCGAGTAAAGAAGAAAACCGACAAATTAAATTTAATACTTAAAAAAATAATTCATTTTACATCAAATTGCCAATATATATATATATATACACACACACACACACACACCGGTGTGCAGAATGTAAGGATGAATCCCAAAATGCCAATTTTCAAGGGATTTTCAAGAATATTTTCACGTGAATACTCATATAATTCGAATATTTACTATCCCTGCATAACAGCTAGTCCATATAACATCTCATTTCAGGTCACACGTGGTCACAAGAGTCCCGGTCTCTACGGCAAAACAAAAAATAGAAAATTCCATACGTCTCTTTTATGAGTCTCAAATGATTACTATATGTGACTTCACTGACAGGGACAGGTCATTGTGACTGCTGCTTTGTGGCGAGTCACCAGGTGACTTTACAATGTCGTTTCATTGAGACTCTCGTGTGACCTCTCATATGGAGACTCAATTTCAAAGTCATTGTGAATGTTGCATTATGATAAATCACCAAATAATGTCCCATTAAAGTCACATGATGACTTTCTGTCACAAAACATTGTCAAATGGTGACAGAGACCCTACTGTGAAGTAACCACTGTGAAAAGTGGTGAAAAGTCACTATGCGACTTTAATAGGACATTATTTGGTAATTTATCATAATGCAACGTTCATAATGACTTTGAAATTGAGTCTCCAGATGAGAGGTCACACGAGAGTCTCAATAAAGACATTGTAAAGTCACCTGGTGACTCGCCACAAAGCAACAGTCTCAATGACCTGTCAGGAGTCACATATGGTAGTCATTTGAGACTCATAAAATTTCCTATTTTTTTGTTTCGCCTAATCACTGTGACTCTTGTGACCATGTGTGAACTGAATGAGATGTTATATGGACTAGCTGTTACGCAGGGATAATAAATATTCGAATTATATTATTCCCTTTTCAATATTCGCGTGAAAATTATCGCTTGAAAATCCCTTGAAAATTGGCATTTTGGGACTCGTCCTTAAATTTTGCACACTAGTGTATATATATATATGTATATATATGTATATATATATATATATATATATATATATATATATATATATATATATATATATATATATATATATATATATAAATAGGTAGAATTGTGACTGTATGCGTTTTTAAAAAATAAATATATTAGTCTCTTTTATATACACTATCTACCAAAAAGTATTTGTACACTTTCAGTTTTTGACATTTTGTCAAATATTTAAAAATATACTGGTCGAATTCTTCTGGAACTTCAGAAATATAAAGATTATGTTTCACTTTATATTTATTTACATTCACTAGGGGGGCCCCGCCCCCCTGCTCACTATGCTCGCCAACCCCCCGCGTAATCGCTTCGCGATTCCAAATTATTGGTTACCCCTGCTTGCTGCGCTCGCCAATACCCCATGGTATGAATAAGCAGTTGCAGACATTTCAAATGATGTGTCACACGACTGGTGTTGTAAAGAAATTAAAAATGTGCCCCCCTGGGGGGCAGAGTGGGAGGCGACACAAAAGACATCCATAATATGAATAAGCAGCTGCAGACCTCTCAAATGACATGTCACACGACTGGTGTTGTAAAGAAATTAAAAATGTGCCCCCCTGGGGGGGCAGAGTGGGAGTGACACACAAGACATCCATAAAATGAATAAACAGTTGCAGACCTTTCAAATGATGTGTCACACAATTGGTGTTGTAAAGAAATTACAAAATGCGCCTCCTCTGAGAGCAGAGGTGGGTTACACACAAGATATCCATAATATGAATAAGCAGTTGCAGACCTCTCAAATGATGTGTCACACAATTGGGGTTGTAAAGAAATTAAAAATGTGCCCCCCTGGGGGGGCAGAGTGGGGGATGACACACAACACATCCATAATATGAATAAGCAGTTGCAGACCTTTCAAATGATGTGTCACACAACTGGTGTTGTAAAGAAATTAAAAATGTGACACCCCCTGGGGAGATCAGAGTGTGGGGGTGACACACAAGACATCCATAATATGAATAAGCAGTTGCAGACCTTTCAAATCTTGTGTAACACGACTGGTGTTATAAAGAAATTAAAAATGTGTCCCCCCTGGGGAGCAGAATGGGGGATAACACACAAGACATCCATTATATGAATAAGCAATTGCAAACCTCTCAAATGATGTATCAAACGACTGGTGTTATAAAGAAATTAAAAATTTGGCGAAATATTACAGTTATCGCCAAGTTGGCGTCACTTTTGACAACTAATTTTGGTCGCCAAATTTGGCGATATATCGCCAAGTTGGCGCCAAATTTGGCGATTGTTGGCGATGGTAACCTTTCCTCTCTTTATGGTAACCCATACGGCGATGCATAGACGGAGCCCTTTCCTGATTGGTCTATTCGACTCATGGAAGGAGTGGACAACCCGGATTCGTTAGTTCCGGAAATCTTCCACATCAGCATCATTCCAGGAGTCATTCCTTTTAAGGCTAGTTTTTTTTTTTACTATAGAAGAATTTGTTAAGCGGGTAATTAGGGAGCCGGCAAAAAAACAAAGAATAATAGAAATATTTGGGATCGCCCTGTACATGAAAATGCACGAAACGACTTATCGCTTTAGAATACAAATATATGAATACAGTAGAATATGTACACTAATTTTTGTGAGAATAGCATGTTTATTTATGGCGATAGAGCGATTTTTTTGAAAAATTCAAAAAATTCTGGTATGTTTTTTGTTTATATCATGCTGGGTTTTTGACCAAATTTAACGCAAATTTCAGAAAAATTGGCAAAATGCAGTAGAAAAAATGTAGCGCAATTGGAATATAAATATATTAAATATTTTATGAAATATGAGTAGTTTTATGAAATAATTTTTATCTGCGCATGCGCGAACGATAAAAACAATTCTTTTACATCATTTAATAGTCAATTCTATGGAGTAACTTATAAAAAAAAATCCAATGAAATATCGTGAAAATTCAAAAAGATATCATTATTATAAGTAAGCTGTTTTTACATTGCTCTCTAAAAACGGCTGAATGATAAGGGATTCTCCACAAATTGACATTTATTATTGACTGACTTTTAGGAAAAAATTAGTATTTAATGTATACAATATCTAATACAATATTTCTGTTAATAAGTATCTTGACATCTGTGATGGAAAAGAATAAAAGCCCTTTTCCTTTTCTATCACAGTTGTCAAGATACAGCAGCAATATTGTATTCATTAAATAGTACTAATTTTTTCCTAAAAGTCAGTTAATAAAAAATGTCAATTTGTGGAGAATCCCTTATCATTCAGCCGTTTTTAGAGAGCAATGTAAAAACAGCTTACTTATAATAATGATATCTTTTTGAATTTTCACGATATTTGATTGGTTTTTTTTTATAAGTTACTCCATAGAATTGACTATTAAATGATGTAAAATAATTGTTTTTATCGTTCGCGCATGCGCAGATAAAAATTATTTCATAAAACTACTCATATTTCATAAAGTATTAAATATATTTATATTCCAATTGCGCTATATTTTTTTTAATAGATTTTGCCAATTTTTCTGAAATTTGCGTTAAATTTGGTCAAAAACCCAGCATGATATAAACAAAAAACATACCAGAATTTTTTGAATTTTTCAAAAAAATCGCTCTATCGCCATAAATATACATGCTATTCTCACAAAAATTAGTGTACATATTCTACTGTATTCATATATTTGTATTCTAAAGCGATAAGTCGTTTCGTGCATTTTCATGTACAGGGCGATCCCAAATATTTCTATTATTCTTTGTTTTTTTTTGCCGGCCCCCTAATTACCCGCTTAACAAATGAATGTAAATAAATATAAAGTGAAACATAATCTTTATATTTCTGAAGTTCCAGAAGAATCTGACCAGTATATTTTTAAATATTTGACAAAATGTCAAAAACTGAAAGTGTACAAATACTTTTTGGTAGATAGTGTATATCATATTTCAAGTAACAGAAAATTCTCCAAGTATCTGCGACAGATATTTCAGGAACAAGAAAAATTTGTAGGTAAAATATTTTTTAAATTGAAGCATTAATTAATCAAACAATCATTTACCTGCAGTGCTTATATGCATTTTATAAATTTTTATTAACAATAATCGTAAGTTTTTGTATTAAGAGTTACACGAGAATTTACACGAGAATTTTGTATTGAGAATTACGTTGTACAGAGTTAATTATAATATAAAGCAAAATAAAGCTTCGATGAAAAAGAATATGCAAAAGGGAAAAGGAAATCTGGAGCCCGTCACCCAACTCGAACTTTCTGCTACTCGGATTATACTCCCAAAGCAAGGGTGATTCTGGATGAAATTTTTTTTTTCAGAAATTCGCATCGCATTTTCGGAAATCGGCGGGGGAGGGGGGTCGTCAGTTCCCTCCCCCTCCAGCGATCGCAATAAATCGGCGTTCCCGCTATCTTCAGACGAAATCAGCAATATTTTAGCAAAATCGGCGATTTATTGCGATCTTTTGCCAAAATCGGCGGTTTTTCCACGATCTTTTGACGAAATCGGCGTTTTTTTTAAAGTGAAATCGGCGTTTCTCGACGATCTTTAGACAAAATTTGCTTTTTTACGCGATTTTTTCTCGAAAATGGCATTTTATTCTCGCGATCTTTTGACGAAATCGGCGTTTTTTCCGTGATCTTTTGATGAAATCGGCGTATTTTTTCAAATATTCTTTTGACAAAATATTTTTATGCGATCTTTTATCGAAAACGGAGTTTTTTCACGCGATCTTTTAACAAAATCGGTGTTATATCCGCAATCTTTATATGAAATCGGCGTTTTCCCGCCAACTTCAAAAGAAATCAGCGTTTTATCTGCGATATTTGGTGAAATTGCTGTTTTTTCTGCGATCCGCACAGAAAATTCGCGCTTTTCATCGATCTTTTGACAAAGTTCGTTTACAAAAACATTGACGAAATCGTCGTTTTTCCACGAAATATTGACGAAATGTATGCTATTTCGGCGATCCTATCACGAAATTTGCATTTCTATGCAATTGTTTTTTCCGCGCGCAAAACCGTATAAGTTGGCAACTATGTGGAACTGATAACCCAAATTCAAATTTTCGGAAGAGGATGCCTTAAATTTTCGGAAATTTCGGACGAGAATCACCCCTGTCCCAAAGTTTGAACACGAACACACACATGCGCACAAACAATATCATTTTGAATCTTGATAGAACCTATGTAGGATCGAATACCGAAGTGAGCGAAACGTTTTCGACAAAATTTAAGGAGAATCCGCTGTAAATTGTACAATCCCTTTAGTTGGAAATCGATAAAAAACAAACATACACACATTTATAAAAACGTGAAGACGGAAAAACAAACAACAAAACTATCTCTGCTGAAATGAGTTAATTTTCATTTATAAATCATACTTGCATTTAACACAGCAATAAACGTATTATTTCAAAAACGGCAAAAGGAAAAAAGAAAGGGGTTAAGTAGTTTTCTTCAATTAATGCGCCACAGCTGTTATCTATGACAAATACCATGACTAAGAACACTAATAGAAGAATTACTGTAAATACAGAAAGCCCGTTATGAATCACTTACATGGAGAGTGAGGGAAACCCTAAACAAGCCTCATTCTTAGTTTTTTTTTTTTTTTTAAATAAGCATGCAATTCAAAAGAACATACTCTAAACTCTAATCCATCATCCATCTTTTAGGTATAAAATAATTTCTACTGTATTTAGATCATGTTTCTGCCACTTATTCCACTACACAGTGGAAGCATATTAAAAAAGAAAGAAAAAAAAAGTGTTACTAATCGTAAATTCAAAAATATGACCCAAGAAATGTTACTAATCGTAAATTCAAAAATATGACACAAGAAAAAGTCAAATGTATCTTAGGGATAAACCGAATATTTTAAGAATTCGGTTAAACCGAATACTTAAAAATATCTTTTGAAAAATGCTTCTAAAAACCTCGCACTTTATTTTTTATCTGTCAATTTATAATGATATACAGAATAATTGAAATCATATTTAAACGAAAGAGAAAAGCTGTTTTGCTATTTGATAAGTACCACTTAAAAAAATAACCATAAATAATAAATGATCTGCAAATGAAAGTTGCTGAATGGTCTTTTGCTTTTTCGCAAAAAGAATGTTTGTAAAGAAAATTGAAAAAGGCTATAATAGAAATCAAGGCAGTCAATTTTTGTCCAAGAAACCAACATAGTTTGTGAGGGAGTGACCTTTGCATAAAGGCACTCTAGTGTTTCTGAGATCGTGACGTCAATAATTTAACATATGTAAGCGTAAAAGCGACATCTATCCTCTCTTTTACTTTAACTTTCTAGTGTGTGCGTGTCTCTTTCGGATTCTGCAGTTAGCTCGCGGTTATTAGTAATATGTTAATGTGAAGTATCTCAGTTTGCAGCATATAAAAGCTTGGGTTTGAGTGAATGGAGTGTGTCTCTGGCATTAGCCAGCGAGAGAGCATCTGTGGCGTTAGCCAGTGTGTGAGTATCTGTGGCGTTAGATAGCGAAGTGAGATATTGTTCAGCGAAGTGCTAGCCGATTGAAAGTAGCAGCGGGCCTCCAGTGAAGTGTAAAGGAGTTTCGATAGTTGACTTGAGAGTTGGCCGGGGTAAGAAACTTCATAGTAGTTTCATTTTGATTATTTGTGAATAAAGAATTACACACAGCCACGGGCTGTCTAATTAAGCTTTATCTAGTAGCTCAGCCAAGAGATAGTGAGAAGTGTTAGAAGGTGCCACGATTGAGCTCGTCCGGAGCCTGTGAGTATGCGTTTAGCTTTTTCATAGTATTCTCAGTTGTGTAAAATTAAGACTTGCTCCACTTCCCTTCAGCCCTCATCATTTTAATAAACTTTGTTGTTTTATCTTAAGTACTGAGTATGTCTGCATTTAACTCCCACCACGAACAACCAAACGTTATAAATGACACTCAGCATGCATATAACGTTACAAGTTATCTACTTATTCAGTCAAAAATACAGCTTATTTCATTTCAGGTAAAAATTACATTTCCATTTGTTATTTCAACAAAACTATTTTCAACAGAGTTACTTTGATTTCTGTGAAATATGAGCCATGACAAGAAGTTTTCGAAAATTGTGTGTTTGTAAAGGTCTTGTTTATCAAAATGGAACTACAGTCGACTCTCGTTAATTCGAAATCGGATAATTCGAATCTTCGCTTATTTCGAACTAAACATGAAGTCCCGAAATCTTCAATGGCAGAATAACGTTAAAAATTTTCATTAATTTGAACTCATTTTTCTCTTGACTTAGTTTAATTTTAACAAACGAGAATTCCGATTTTTCTTTTTATTTTCTTCTATCTTCAATAGAAGAAAGTATTGTAATCGAAATTTTTTTCGACCTCCGGTTTTCGACGGATTTACACGTTTCAGGGGTCAGATATTCCAAAAAACATGTTTTTACAAAATGTATGTCTGTCCGTGTGTCTGTCGCCATTCTACCATCAAAAAGTGTATGAAGTTATGCATAGAATTGAACCAAATTTTTTGTGAATGTTTTCGGCTGTGGCAAGCAGGTCCTACTTAAGTTTAGAAATATTCCGCCAGAAGGGGGTGCTGCAATCGTGATTTTTGTGCCATTTTCAATATTGTGCTGACCAAAAGTATATGAAGTTATGCATCGAATTGAACCAAATTTTTTGTGTGAGTGTATGACTATGGCTAGTTGGTCCTCCCTAAATTTGAAAAAAATCCGCCGGAAGGGGGCGCTGCAATCGCGATTTTTGTGCCATTTTCAACATTGTACCAACCAAAATTATATGAAGTTATGCATCGAACTGAACGAAACTTTTTGTGTAAGTGTATGTGTATGGCTAGTTGGTCCTCCCTGAATTTGAAAAAAAATCCGCCGGAAGGGGGCGCTGCAATAGCGAATTTTATGCTATTTTCAATATTGCACCACCTAAAAGTGTCAGAAGTTAGTCCTAGAACTGAACTAAATTTTTTGTATATGATTATTTTTTGGTAAGGCAAGTAAAATCTCCCTAAAAAAAAAAAAAAAATCTGCCTATCATTCTATTGTCTATCGGCTCGTGCAGAGTCGGAAATTCGTTTTTACTCCTATTTATTGACGGAAGCAGAAATTTAAGATGAAAATCAAAGCTGGTATGATATGGAATTAAAATTATTAAAGCATTAAAATGAATAACTATTTTTTAAAAATATTAAAATGTACGTATGAGATAGAAGAAAGTTTTGGGATTGGCACATCCAACTAGTTTCTTTTTTTTTTTTTTCTCTCACGGATTTCAGATCATTTGAATAACTTTCTTTGATTTTTGTGAAAATTGTTTCGAACGAGTATACATATAATCCAATGCATTTGATATCCACTTTCTTAGTGCCCGTCTGTCTATCAGTGACGCTTTAAATTTTTCTTCCATTTGCTTGTTTCTAATCTTTTAATTAGTTTATGTATTTATACATTCTAATTTAATATTATGTCACATTCTAATGATAACAGACGAAATAAATAAAAAAAAACACTATTATATTAATTCATTTGTAATAGTACCATATTAAGCATATTTTCATTTCATATTTTCCATAATTCGAACTTCGGATAATTCGAACATTTCTTGCGGTCCCGACGAGTTCGAATTAACAAGAGCCGACTGTATCTGTAATTTTTTTTTTTTTTTTTTTTTTTATCCTGAACCTTTGAAATAAACTTTGAATTCGGTCAGCTGAATATTCGGCCAAACGGTCCCTATTAGACAAGACAAATATTCAGTATTCGATCTGCCAGTAAACCGAACATTATTCAGTATTCCGCAAAAATCACAATTCGGTGCATCTTTAAAACGCACAATTTTAAAAAGGGCTATTTAAAATACATCTATTTAAAATTTTTAAGTTAAAAAATACACAAAAGTGAAAACCCATATTAGCCTAGTCGCACACTAAGGGCGACACGTAAGACATGTCACTTGAATTCGAGGGGGAAACTTAAAAACAGCTTTAAAGCAATTTTGTTCTTGGTTTCGACCGGTTATTTCGCTTCATGTCCCACTTCATGTTTCCCTATCTTCTCAGTGTGAGGTGCCCCAAAATTTCGCGATACCGACAAAAGGAATGCCGTACAACACGGATCGCAAGTTGAGATGGCTGATTCAAAAACCTAAAACCAGACTACTTCTAACAATTGAAACATTTATACAGAACGGCTTTACTCGATCGCTAGAGAAATCTACATACGAACAGATCTGACCATTTTGATGAGGTTAAATGAAAACAGGTCTAAATGCATCTGAGGCTCAGATTTTTAATTTTTTGATTCTGAGATAAAAATTTAAAACTATAATGAACATCGCAAAATGGAACGTCGTCGCAGTTGGCTACGTTAAAACGGTATTTTCAAACTCCCAAGCAAGGAGACAAAGCGAGTTTTTTTGAGCGATGTTTTTCCCCACCCTTCGACGAACACAAGATTTCCCTTTTCTTTTCTTATAATTACAAGTCCGAAATTACCACGATTCTAATTTTTTTTCTAACAGGTCCCTGTTTCTGCGAGATGTGAAACATTTCTTCAAGTTGCGAAAAATTTTATGAAGGCATAATTTTGTGAATTTGAAATTATCGTTGCATACAGGTCTGTGTTTATCTATTCTTAACAAGATTATGCATTAAAAAAAAAAAATAAATAAATAAATAAATAAAAAGTTAGGTAAGTTATTTAGGTGAAAAAAAAGAGGGGAAGAGTATTGTTAGATGAGAGAATTTGTGAAGGGTCCTTTTAAAAGTGTAAATATTTTTCAACCCTCAAGACCTCGAAATTTTCCGATACATTTTTAAAACTGAAAACATGAAACTTGCTGGCGTGATTTTTGAAGAGATGTGTAAACGGCCGTGTCTTTTCAGTTTTAGCTCAATTAGAGCTTTATTTATATGCAATCGTTTTTCTCTATTCTATATGACCATTATTTTGTTCCCAGCTCCCTCGCTTCGGAAAATTTGGTTCAAAACGCCAACTTTGCCATGTTTTTTGCAATATATTCTGCCTTTATAAAAAAAAAAAAAAAAAAAAAAAAAAAAAAAAAAATCGACAAGCACGGCATTTTATATAGTTTTTGAATAAAAATCTGCCAATATGACGTGTTTCAGAACAAAAATTTAAAAATGGATCAGAAATCAAGCAGCTTGGATACACTTTTAAAAGACTTAATTTTATCCTAAACAAAGTTGATGTGTACAACAAAACTATACTCAATGCCAAACTTGCCAACAACCAATATTTTTCAAATCAAATAAATATGCTTTGAACCAGAAAATTTATTCAATAGAGTGCGCTTTGCTTTCGAAATCAGTGTTTTCTTTATACGTTTAACAAAAGATCGCTGTCACACGTTGTTAAAAGTGTGAAAATTTCGTAGAACACAATACTTCCTTTTTACACGTGAGAACTGTCAACGATCGCGAAGTTTCCAAGAATGTGACCCTTCGAACACGAAAGACTGTTGTACTCAATCTTCGCTTTAAAACAACTGTATCAAAATAAATTAAATAACATTAGCAGAAAACAAAGACAAAATAAAGCGACTCGGTCACAAATCCTAAAAGTAGAAACGTATCTTTCATTCGCTTTTGGTACGCAAGAATTAATCGTTTCAGGGAATGACGAATGAGCGGAACGCCCGTCGGATATAGTTTCAACAGCACAGCAAAATACAAGTGCAAAAGATAAACCTAAAGATGTGTAAAAACAAGCAATTAACGAAGAATTACTTTACGTTCTCAATTTTTATACCCGCTGAATAACGTGAAACAACTTTGTGACACATTTGAGAATTTTTTTCTCTTCTGCAATCCTACTACCATTAATTTCCCCAAAACTTCAATATACAGTACATTCTCTCTAATCTGCACAGCTCGAGGACCAAGGGTTTTGCGTTTATTATAGGTCATTTCTTTGCTTACGTTCTAATAATAATTTAGCAACAAATGCAGTAATTACATTGTAAATGAATATCACAGAAATAAAAGAAATTGTTTTTTTTATGTTAACGAAATTACATTCAATATTACAAATGCATTTAAAATGATATAATGCAAAACTAATCTGAACATTTCTGCCTATTTTAAATTTCAAACATTGCAATGATAATAGTTTGCTTTAAAGCTTTTAATTTATGTGTGCAATTTAATTTTGAGGCCTTTTAAGAGTCATGATTTCGTTAATAGTAACAAAAGCTTATTTGCTTATTTTTCTTTAAAAAATAAGGTTATGCAAAAGAGCTAATCTCTTTGGAAAACAATATTACATTTTATATAGGCAACAATTGTGTTCAAAATATAGCAGTCCAATAGTTATAAGATACACATAATTTTTCTTCTAATGAATGCAGATACGTATGAAAAAATTTAATGCATTTAAAATTTTTCAGAAATTTATTAGATCAGACAACTTTCATTACTGTCAAAATGTGCATAACAGCTAATTTGATGACCAATATTTGTTAAGTAATCATGAAAAGAAAGTCTCAAATTTTTACAAAATAAAACATATGCTAAAATACAATTATTTTGGTCAATGTAAAATTTTAATAAAAGTCATTTGTATCTTCGCGTTGAAAAAAGTCATACAAATAATACGATTGAATTAAGTTCTTCGAAAACTGTAAGCACTTGGCATATGATCAGAAAAAAATGGTTTTCAATGCACAAAAGTGGTATAAGTCAAGCATTTTTAAAATTTCATTTTAGTGCTATAAGAACAGGACTTTTTTTTTTTTTTTTTTTTTTTTTTTTTTTGTAAATCGGGAAACAGTAAATTTCGCAATTCTTTAAGAAATTATTTTATTGACCCATATCACTTTTAAAACATTTATTTATCTTATTTAAAACATTTTTATAATTGGAACTATTCATCTATGACTAATGATTAGGAATTAGCCATTATTCACCATTGAAAGTGGATACCCTGTAGTCTGTCAATATAAATGATGTACTATTCTTAACGTGATTATTTTCAAATAGAAAAAATGAAAAATAAGCAATTACTTACTAAAAACAATGAACACAGCGAGATCGTTCTGACGCTATACTAAATGGAACATGGGACCAGGGTAAGAAATCGGCAGAGGAAAAGGTGTTAAAGGGGAAATGGAAAAATCTAACTAGAAAATTAATATCCATTATACATATTCTTCATTTGCGTAAAATGCAAGAAAATTTTGTTAAACAGAAAAATAAATAAATAAATAAGTAAAAATAAAATAAAATGGGCATTTATGTTTAGGAAATTATATGAGAAGAAATGGCGTCAATATTTATTTATTTTGGTAACATTAAAAATAACAGTTATTATTATTTTTTAATATTGATTTTTCCTTTTTCTCAGAATTATTACTTGGTTAAGGATTAAATTATGAATGAATTCCTTATTAAGAACATCGGAAGTATTTTAGTAATTCTTTCGGAAATCCAGAACTTTAAAAATCTAGCTGGTCCCGGTTGTTCTAAGCAAAGCGTATACGCTAAAGGAAGATGGTATACCCTAGCGTGTATATCCTATAGCTGTTTTGAGAAACAGAGGGTATATGGTGTTCCTTAAAAATGCAGATGGTATACCGCGTATAACCTCCGTATATCCCCCACTAAATCCCTTATTATATTGTAGTCCAAATAAGTAAAATAAGTATCTTTGGAATAATAAAGAACGAAGAACACTGGCAAGATGTGCATAAACTTGTGAGAAAAATTAGGAATTTAACTTAAAACTGATATTAGGAAAATATTTTAACTTCTAACCTTTTAACCCTTTCGGGTCTGGTGTACTATTAATAGTACATGTCTTTTAAAGGAGTATTATTTTGCTTTAAGAAATACTTTTGCTTCAATTTACATGTAGTAATGTTAGTATAGGTTTATGCATTTATCTTATGACTTCATTTATGTTTAGGCATTTAGTAATAATAATTATTATTTACTTAATTTTCTTTGCGCCGTTTGCGATTCTTTTATTTTAAACATACATTTCACTCTTTAAAGTTAAAATAAAAGTTACTTTTCTGAAAGAATCATGTGTAATGAAGCGTAAAAAGTATTAGAAAGCTGTTATATAAGTTAAATCTTATTGCAATGTAATATTTTCCAAACCTCTCCAATAATTCTTCCTTAGCCTATTGTCTTATGAATATGAATTAAAAAGCACCCAAAACAACAACATTCGTTATGTTTCAAAAAATAAAATTTTCGTTAAACATTATATAATCTATTTGGATAGCTAGTGTTAATGTTATTAAAGTAAAAGCAATTTTTTCAAAAGATGGGGGGGGGGGGGGGGGAAATTTCAGACCGAAGGGGTTAATCAACCTTAATTGAGTATGAATTGTTTTTGGTTTAAATTCGAAAAAATACGTTTTTCAAAAATTTATTACACCAATCGGAGCTAGATAAAATATTCTTTTTCATCAAAAAATATTCTAAATGTATAAAAACTAATCTTCATGGTGAAAAAAAAGAAAAAAAAACTTGTCAAAAAGCCCGCCACTGAGAAATGAGGAGAAGAAAAACGTTAGTTTTTTTTTTTTCCTCTTAGCTCTTCATCTTTCGCTTTTTCCCTTCCCAGAATTCATATCTGAAATCTGAATCTGGTGGAAGATTTTTTTGTTTTCTTCATCTTTTTGACAGGTTGTATGACAAGAGAGTGACAAGAAATTATACCAAGAAAGTTTAGTCTACAGTTAGAGAAATTACTGCAAGGTATTTTATTTACAAGAATGAAAAATAGTTCCCTAGTGGAATCCTCACCATTCCGTTGACAGGGATGGAAGGATGTAGGTATGGAAGAGGGGGGGGGGGGATTATACAAGTCTTCCTAATCGTTCTTTCCAGTTATTAATTATCGAATTTCAAACTTTCAAAACTTGTAATGTTGCATTCATCTTTTGCAACAGAACATAAGCAATGACAAAATTTCAATGGAACCGAAATGATATAATTTCACTGTCGGTCTTTTGCATACCGGAAACCCTTTTTTAATGCTTAGCTTTAAAATTGTTAAATTAAATCAGAGGAGCAATTACATTAGAAATAGTTAAAATTAAACCAGAGGAGCATTTACATTAGAAATAAGAAATTTTGGATGGTATGCAATATCATGCCTCGAGTTGCATAAAATAAAGATTATTCAACTGGCATTATATAAATAACACCCTTCAATGCCGGGAGATATTCTAACAGAGGTTAGAAAATCTCCCGGCCTAAGTCATAGAGTGGATCATAGATTTTGGTCATGGATATCATATAGATTTTGGTTATCTAGGAGCAGGGTTCGTAAATATCATTTTTGAAAATATCCGATATGTTTCTTTAAAGTCACGAATCGACACAGTTTTTCAACATCATTGCATCGACAAAAAGTGGCTGAAAAAAAATTTCAAAAATGATTTTTAAAAAATTAACAGTTTTCGATCTATTTATGATGATTCATACAACCATTTTGTTACAAATAGAAAAGAAAGTAAGCTAATATTAGAATTGATATAATTTTTAATTGACAATGAGATTATTAAATTATGATTACAAGTATATTTATGAAACAAAAAAGTGAGAAAAACCTATGTGATGCATCCCGGTATCAAACCGGGGCCTGGTGGTCAAAAGGCAATTGCTTACCCAACTGAGCTACAATCAAGCACACATGTGTTTTGAAAGTAAGTATAAGTTGTGTAATATTATACCCCCCGCCTCTGTTTCTCAGGAACTAAGGAACGTTGTTATTAAATCCATTGAATCTGAGGCTAAGGGCACACTGCTCTACAATATATATTTAAATAATCAAAATCTGTTATTATCAAAGTTGGCCCTCTCCTTGTTAGACATGAGATCATTTGTAGAAAAGTCTGTGTTAATCACTGAATAGCTTTCTACAACACATTTTTAAAAAAGCTTTATTTAGAGGTATGAAATGCCAGGAAATCTAAGGCAAGATTAACTTCTAAACATCTCAATGATATGATGGTGGGTGTGGATTTAAATGCCTTAAAATTGATGAAATGTTTATATAATTGTACATGAATAACAATGAAATAAATATGTAATGATTGACTTCTATATTTGGAAAGATATTGCGCAAAAATATCAGTAAAAATTTAAAATTGTCTTTCTCTTTCTCGTGTTTTAAATTCCTTTTAAGCAGCTATTTATCTTTAATGTCTATAATTATACTGGATTAATATTTGAATTTTATCACGATTATTTATAGAAAAATTCAGCAACTAATAATAATAAAGTCCAATATTAGAAAAGAGCAAGTGCATTACAATTTAAAATCACAAATATGCAATAAATTATGCGAATTGCCATGAAATCAGATCTGAGAGTACTAGAATAGATATTTCCAAAATATGTTGAATACGAACATAAATATTCAATATTAAAATGAAAACTGGAATAAAAAGAAGATAAATTATTTTCATTATCACAACAGCTTAGATAGAAAAAGAACTCATAAAATGTTATATACAACTACTATAAGACTTGGAAAGTTTTCAAAAGAGCGTTTCAATTTTTTACATTTGCAAGATATTGAAAATTGGAGTTATAAAATTAAGGAGATTAGTTAAAGACTGGATGGGTGCCACAATAAATTATATGAGGGAGAGAGAATATGTTAAAACTTAAGTACAGAACAAAATATCCAAGTTATACCATTCTACTTAGAGATGCAACGAATAATGGTTTGGCTGAATAACCAAATACCACTTATTCAGCCTCTGAATAATGAACTCACTTTTGTCTTTTAAAAAAATATGACATGCACTATGTGCATACCATATTCCATGTGCATTCTTATATATTTCAGTTTAAAAATATTTTCTTTAAAAAATATTTATATGCAAATTTTTTAAAGCATTATTTTATTCTGTAAAACATTTGGCTATGTCAGGCCTAAATATTGGGTCACCCCCCCCCCTCTTCTAAAAAAAGTCAACAGTTACAATCTAAATTACATTTCAGTAGATATTATTTATGTTCAGGGTTCGTAAATATCAGGAAATTTTCAAAAATATCCGATATTTTGATATCTATCCGATTTTTAAAAAAAGCCAAGTTACTGTTAATAATAAATGTTTTCAAGCATAATATGAATTACATACTAAAATATCTCACTTAACGTGAAAATTTAATCAAACATTATTCTATTTTTATTTTATTTTCCTCCCCCCCCTTCTTATATAAAAATTGAAAATCAACTATTAGAAAACAGAAAGAATTTGCTTTATACAGTTTATATATAAAGTTAGTATAGTATACATAGAGTAAAAAACAATATTAGCATAAAAGAAACTTTTCTCATTTTCTTTAACATGTTGTACAATTTAGATTCAATGGTACTAAGACCAGAAAAGATTACTTTCTAATAAAACTATATATAAAACTGATATAACTGATTATCTGAATTAAACAGATAATATATTTCAATGGCTCTTTTGAATTACGTTCCATATATTAGTTCTAAAAATAAAAATAAATAAATCTAAAGCTTGCAAAAGAATGTTTTCTTCTTTGGCTGAAAAAAGTCATTAACAAAGACAAAAGCTCTGTATCAACATTATCAGGGCTGCCATAGGCGACTATTTTTTAATTCTAACTAGCACCACTTATTTGAAACAGAAATCCTTAATATACAATGACAACATTTGGAAGAGAAATAAACTTTGAAATCCATATTAGAAAAATACTGGCGTGAACAAAATATAAAAATAGTCGCCCGTCGCAGCCTTGTATTAGACACAGTCAATAACAGCTGAAAATTTTGTTTAGAGACTGAAAATATCGAATATCTTAAACAGTGATATTTTGAAAATAAATATTAAGTATATATATGAAAATATCAAAAGTATCAAATATCTCCATATCTTGAAAATGAATTGAAAATATCGGAAAAATGTTGATACAGTGAAACCTCTGAATAGCGGTCACCAGCAGGAAGACAGTAATACGACCGTACTTCGGAGGTTGCCGTTATTCAGAGGTTTCACATTTTAAAAGCTCGAAATTACTTTACACTAAAATCAAAATAACTGGCCAAAAAAATTCTTACTATTATATTACATATACAATATTTTACACTAAAGAAATCAGTTACTCGAAGTTGTTTTGTTTTTTCAAAGCATATCTCTCCAGGGCCGTAGCTAGGAGTGAACATTAGGGACGGCTCCAGAGAATGTAAGGGGGGGGGGGGGGGTCATAAGTTTCTCTCTCTCTCTCTCTCTCTGACGCAGGAAGATAAAATAGAGCATATTCACATTGTAGTTACTCTGTTTCTTATTAAACAGTTATAACTTCATTTTATGCTAAGAAAAGTATATGATGATGAAAGTTTTGAGTGTATAACTGGTGCAAAATTAAACATCATGTTAGCTTCATATTTACAAACAGGATGAGGGAGTGTTGAAACATTTATTTTAGATACAATTTAGTAACTCTGCAGAACTGTAAAAAGGTCTCAAAACTAAATTAGATTTTTGAATAGTATTTCATTTGAATTTTCGGAACAGAAATTCATTGAGTGACATTGGAATCTTTTCTAGTTGGGGGGGGGGGGGGGCTCAAAATATTTTAGGGAGGCTGAGCCGTTCATAGCGTCCCCTTAGCAACGGCCCTGTATATCTCTCTCCTAATCCATAATCATTTTCATAAATTTGTTGTAGAATTGAGTGAGCGCAGTTTTTAATTTCTAAGTTCCTCTTCAATTTGTTAGGCACTTTCCTGCAACATTGGTCCAGAAATTAGGAAAATTTGAATTTTTTTCATTTTTATCAGAAAAGGCTTTAAATCAGTTTTTGTTTATTTCAAGGTTCGTTGATATATATCAATGGATATATATCCCGATATACATTCGATATTTATTTTCAAAATATCAAGATTTTTAATATTTTCAATTTATTTTCAAAATATCGAGGTGTTTGATAATACCGAATTTTCACAAACTTAACATTTATTTTTAAAATATATCAAGATTCTTTTGATATTTTTAGTCTAAAACAAGAAACAAGTGTAAGTGAAATTTTCAACTGTTGTCTCTGGTAATGGTATTCTTTTTAGTCAAAAAAGAAATATATTTTATAAACTTTGGAAATGAAGATTTTATTTTAAAATGTAGCACTAATATGTGGGCCTTTGCCATAATTTATTCAGAACAGCCATCAAAATACTACTTTAAGTAATCAGTTATATACACTTTTGTTAGAAAATAATCTTTTCTGGTTAAATTCAGTTGAATTTAAACTGTATAACAAGTTAAGGAATACAAAATAATAAGGTTTCTTTTATTTATTTTTTAATTATAGAAAATTATTTTGCATTTAAATTTTTTTTTCTATAGTTTTCTGATTTGTTTTATATTTTAAACTAAACCTTACACAGTTAGTTTTTTATAATTGAATAACAAATTAGTTGTTTTCAATTAATTTTCAATTTTGCCCCCCCCCCCCCCCCCGAAAAAAAATCAATTTTTAGAATAATGTTTTATTAAGTTATTGTGTTAAGAAGATACTTCATTCAAATCAAAAGACCCGTTCGTTAATGTTAATTCTATAGAAGAAATTATTAAAGATAAATATTTAGCTTCCGGTTGCACTTTAATATTTTTAATGATTTTATTTTTCCTTTTGCATTGGATAGCTGAAATCGATCTATGCAGGCCGTTTTATTATTATTATTATTATATTATTATTTTGGCTGCAGATATATATTTTTTTAAATGAGGACGCTTTCATTTTCGGCACCATTTTGGAAAGCGAAAGTGCCATCGTAAAAAATATCTGCAACCAAAATCGAAAAAGTAAAAAACGGCCTGTCTTCAAATCAATCTCAACTATCCAATGCAAAAAACATTTAAAAATATTGAAATGCAACCGAGAAATCTTTATGAATTTCTTACACAGGATTAGCATTAGCGAACGGATCTTTCCATTTGACTAATGTAGCCCCTTAAGGGTGTATTTCGATTCAAACTGCCTATTTTCCGATTTATTTTTGAACTCATTATTGCTCTCAAGTACACCAAACTTTCAAAATCTTTTATTTGAAAAGTACACAAGGTGCCGTAATTGTCGATTCTTTGAAAAATGCAGAAAATATTGCAAAAAAAGCAATCAAAAACAGCATTTCGAACCGATTTTTCCCAAGCGGGAGATTTGATAACGAAAAAAGGGGTCCTACTGAGAAGATAATTGTTTATAACTCAAATTCTAATGAATTGAGCGTAAAAAGACACCACACGGCACCTTATACGTCCCTTTAAGAATCCTCTCAGCAAATTTCATGTTTCTGCGTTTAAAAATGTGTCTGAAATTGTATCGGAAAATTTCGAGCTGTTGAAGGTGGAAAAGCGTTTTTTCGAATACACCCTTAAGGGCAATATATTTTAGTTTATAATTTTTATTATGCTTGAAAACATTTATATCAACAGTAACTTGTCTAGTTTGAAAATATCATATTTACGAATCCTGGTTTACTTTAAAGTAATTTAGAAAGGAGGTTTAGGCTCCTTTGATGCGAGCAAGTGCGTGCAGAATATTGAAAACATTGCGCGCAAGTTTCTTCCATTCAAAAATGAAAAAAAGAGCAAGATGTCATGTGTATCACGTGACTCAGAAGGAAATTGTTTATATGTATAATTATAGAAAGGAAACAACAAATGGAAATAAATAAAACGTCAAATCGCAAACAATGTCTTAGGGCAGGGTAAATATAAATGCACAAATAAGATCTACACTGCTTTTTACCTCAAATTTTCATTAGACTAAATCTATAAATTTAATTTTAAGCATATGCATCTGTAAAGAAAAGAAGAAGTGGGGAAACTGGACAATAAGTTTGGTTGACAATTAGTAAGTGTGTAAATAAAGTTTGCCACGTAAAAAAGGAAAAAAAAAAACTCACTATATTAAGATTAAATCATAAAATCTTGCCATTATAAATAAAGATTAAATATTACAAAAAGAAAATTATTTTTTTACCTTTGCACTTCCAGGCATGAGGCACAAATAATGCAGCATCACTCTCAGAAGATATCAAAACCATTCGCTTTCGGAAAGTATATTGGCTTCACGATCCAGAGACAGCAACTACACATATGTTAACAGCTACAGTCAAAAGAATACTGAACGATTTTGTATACTAACTTGGCAAAATTTATTAATGTACATGCGATCAAACTGCTTGCCAAATAACTTTCATTGGCGAAGAGCTCCGATTCTAGATGTGTGTTTTCACTGGCGGCACTTGGGGATTATTCAAGATAAACTTTATTCCGCGGTCGAAAATTGACTAAATGCATGCTTCCGAAATAACGAGACACAAAAGCAGGTCGTCAGTCAACATAAAAAAACTACTCGGTTACTTTTTCCTGCTTCTTTCCCTCCCCACTTCTTCAGTGTTACATCACTCTATTCAAGGCTACAACACTTTTTACCCAACATATATGTAACAGAAAATTTAGATGTCCTTTTCTTAAGCGAAGATAATTACACATAATTTTGACTGAAACGATAAGAGAAATTAATGCCGACAGTACGTAAGAATACCTATGAAACCTAAAGGTAATGAACAAGTTATTTTAACTAAATCTGACTATATATTTAAATATGGTATGTAATTCATATATACATATGTAATTCATATATAGAATATAAAATACATATATGGAATTATAAATATATAATGCAGCTTTATAAATAGTTATAACTAAGCATTCTTATTTAGATCTGTTTAACTTGAAACCACATTAATTAAAACTTTAGTATAAACACGCAATATTGAATCGCCAAATTACATAACATTAATGAAATCATAAGACAACGAACAAGTTATTTTAACTAAATCTTATCAAATATTTAATTTAAACATAGTATGTAAATTATATATAGAATATAAAATATATTCAGCTTTATAAATAGTTATAATTAAGTATTCTTATTTAGAACTGTAATTAAAAACCACATAATAAAAAAAAACTTTAGCCTAAACACGCAGTACAGAAACACCAAGTCATATTATTAACGCAACTACTAAGCCACATTTGCCGAACCTCGCCCCCCCCCCCCTCTTCCCCTCTCATTTACCCTGCGCGCACACGAAGATTTCCTAAATTTAAATTGAAGCACAACTTTACTGAAAAATTGAAAACAAGTAACATATTTTGCGAGAGAATTTTATCACAAAATTTATAAACATAATATTTTGTATGAAATACTTTGCATAAAAGAGTTTAATTATGATTGCCTATGAGCATAATTGCCTATTATGAGCATGGAAACCGATTCATCGCAATCAAAAATTTCAACAAAACACTTTTCACACTATCTTCCCATAAAGGGCTGTGCAAATATAACGCTGTCAACATTTTCGTAATTTTGGACTGCCCCTCCCCCCTCCCCAGTTATAATATCGTTATCAAACTACTTTTTATTTATTTTTTTTGAATTATTTATTTATTGAATGATTATATATAGAGTGAAATACAAATTTGGTTACTTTTATTTTTCCCATTTTTTCTTAATTCAAATGAAAAGAAGTCAATAAATGTAATTTTACATCAAGTAACATTTAAAAGTATTTTATAATAGCTTTTTAATACATAATGTATTCATAACAGTAAGAAAGTGTTGCTGAGCTTACCCCGATTGAAGGAATGGTGGGGCGCAGATAGAAATTCCTATCAACAAAACAAGTAGACAACATTTTTTTTTTAAATTTATTTAGTAAATAAAAACGTCATTTTAAATATATATACTTCACATGTGGTTCCTCGAACCGTGATTATATATGCATACACAAATGACAGAGTTTCCCCCAGAGGGTTTCAGGGGGGCGCTCCGCCCCTCCTGCCCTTTAGTTTAAAAACTAGCGCCCCTCTTGTCACTCATTCAAAAAAAAAAGCGCCCTTCTTGCCCCACATTTGAAAAAACGCAGCCCTCCAGCGATGATCCGAACACGCTATAGCGAGTAAATACGCAAAAAATCGGCGACGGAACGCAAATAATAGTCTCATACGCATCCCGTCGGACGGGTAATTTCGTCAAAAAATCACTAAAAAAACGGCAAGTTTCGTTAAGAATCGCAAAATAAAGACTAATTTCCGTCAAGATTCGCAAAAAATTGTTAATTTCGTCACAAAATTTCACAAAACGACAGGTTTCCTCAAAAAATCGTGAGAAAACGACAAATTTCTTCCAAAAATCGCGATAAAACGGAAAATTTTGTCAAATGAGTTGCAAAAAACGGCAACTTTCGTCAAAAAATAGTGATAAAATAGCAGATTTCGTCAAAAGATTTGCGATAAAAACGGCAAATTTCGTCCAAAAATCATAATAAAACTGAAAATTCTGTGAAAAGTTCTGGTTTTTCGTGATTTTTTCCACGAGATTTGTCGTTTTTTCGCGATTTGCAGCAAAATGTACCTTTTTTTACGATCTTTTAACAAAAACTGCTGTTTTTGTTATCTTATAATAAAATTTGCCGTTTTTGCGCAATTTTTTTCATGAAATTTGACTTTTTCGCGATTTTTTTTTAGCAAAATATGCTGTTATCTGCGATCTTTTAACAAAATCTGCTGTTTTTTGCAATCTTTTAGGAAAATTGGCTGTTTTTTCGTGATTTTTTAACAATATTTGCCGTTTTGTCGCGATCTTTTAACAAAATTTATCTTTTTTTTAATTTTTTGATGAAATTTCTGATTTTTCACGACTTTTTGAACCGCTACGCTCTAGATTCAACTCTATAAAAGTGCCCTAAAAAATGTAAAAAGTGCCCTGAAAAACGTAAAAAGTGCCCTTTTTAGAACAGTAGCGCCCTGCCCTTTTTTAAACCTGGGGGAAACTCTGCAAATGAAGAAAAACAGTATTCTGCATTTTAGAATTAAATAAATTTATATTAATTTAGTAGTTTTAATAACTTAAAAAAAAAAAAAAAAAAAAACTATTTTGTAGAAAAGACCATGTTACGAACAAAAAGAGAAAAATTTGATTGGATCAAACGTGATAACGGTAACAAAAGATATCTTATCCTCCCCTTAAAACGATAACGTTAAATATGCACAATCTTTAAGACATAATTAAAAATTACTTGATTACAAGGAATAAATGTGCGGCTATAAAATAAAACAAAGAAGAGTTCAAATTATTTCACAAATGAAAATTATAAAAGTGTTAATTTTACCCTGTAACTTAATTTCCTTATCTGTTATCTGCAAATCAATACAAAACATGTCTAGCAAATTCCCTGATTTTCTTGACCAAATCTCAAAAAATTCTACGACTTTCCCTGACCAATTCTCAAAAAATAAAGAAAGAAAGAAATAAAAATAAAATAAATTATAATTTAACAAATTACAACGACTACTTGGAAAATTATATTTTCAAAGATTAAAATTTTAGAAAATAGAATTTATTTATAAAATAAATTCTATATTTAAAAAAATAACAATAAACATAATTTTTAAGATGATCAAAATGTGGTTTACGTACAGGGTTGCAAAAAACCCACCTGCCCAAAAAAACCCGGGTGGGTTTTATTGGGTTTTTTAATATCTGTGGTCAAAGTGTGGTGTCAATTATATTCAGCAAATTTTATATTAGTTTTTTAACTTTGTGTTTAAAAAGTTACACTATCCTATCAAAATAGATTGTGAGTGTACTGCTAAATATGACAAAGCCAAAATAAAATATTGTGCTTAATTTTTTAAAAACTTTTTAATATTATGAAAAAAAACGGTCAAAATCAATGTATGTAACTAATTATAACATTTTCGCATAGATGAAAAATGACAAGATCTTTTATTTAATAATTGTAAAATTTGTAAAATTTCATAATGTCTCAACCAGATACAAATTTGACTAATTCCCTTTTAGCCAATATTGGTTAAAAGAAAAAAAAAAGGAAAGGAGGGGACTTTTTTCAAAACACTCGAATATATATATATTTATTTAAATCAGGATTTTTACCCTATATTTTATTTCCTAATACGTAGTGTACCATCCATACTTGTTTATAAAATTAAACATCATTGTTTATTGTATAAGTATTAAAAATTCATTTCAAAATATTCAAATTAAATAATTATAATCAGTTATGTAGATAATTGAAATTCATTTGTAAAATATTTTTAGTAATAGTTTTGTATTATGTTCAGCAGAGAATAAACTGCTCTATACAATGAGCCATAGATATCTTGAAAATATTATCAAGCAACCTTTGATTGATAAAGAATAAAACATTTCTTTTAAAAATGTGTTCTTAGTGAGGAATATTGATAAAAAGTAATTTATTAAAATAGCTTTCAAATATGTGCTATGTGGTTATTCATATAATATCAGAAGTAAAAACATTTTTTTACAACTTTTTACATTGATTTATTTGTGTTATTTTGATGAAAATTTATTGTATATTAAATTAATTAATAAAAATATCAAAAGATTTTTTAATATAATACATACTTTCTAGAAATAAGAAACTTCCCCTGCCATCATCTCTTAAAAAAACAAAAAACCCAATAAAACCCGAAAAACCCAATAAAGCCCCCCAAAAAAAACCCAATAAAACCCGAAAAAACCCACCTGGGTTGGTTTTTTTTTTAAATAAAAAACCCGGGTTTTTTGCAACCCTGTTTACGTAATAACAGAGTCCTATGTTACCTACGCCATGGATTAAAAATTAATATTCTTGTACCAATCATATACTAATTTTAAATATAATTTTAGTTTTTCAATTTTCGGTACTGCAAATTTTAAAACTTCTAAACATCACACATTTTCAATTTTTACAGTCGTATACAGAAAAAAAATGTACTTTTAAATGCAATTTTTTTGAAAGCTGTATCTCAATTTGAATTTAAATTATTTTTCGTAGTAAAAAAAAAAAAAAAAAAAAAAATAATTTAAAAATATTAAATTGCAACCGATATATCTTTATTAATTTCTTCCATAGGACTAGCATTAGCGAACGGTGTTTTGATTTGAATTGAAGTAGCCTCTTAACATAAAAACTTGGGTTTTTTTTTTGGGGGGGGGGGGGGGGGATTGAAAATTAATTGAAAACAAAGAATTTGCTATACAGTTATTTAAAAAAAATGAAATAAAATAACTGTAGGGTTCAGTTTAAAGTATAAAAAAATCAGAAATTTATAAAACAAAATTTTAAATAAAGAATATTTTTCTTTAATAAAAATAAAAAAAAAGAAACCCTTTTTTAATAATTATTATTTTGTATTCCTTAACTTGTACAGTTTAAATTCAACTGAATTAAACCAGAAAAGGTTATTTTCTAACAAAAGTGTATGTAACTGATTATTTAAAGTGGACAGTATTTTAATTCTGTTCTGAATAAATTATGGCAGAGGCCCACATATTAGTTCTACATAAAAAAATTAATTTAACAAATTACGACTATTTGAAAAATTCATATTTTCAAAAATTAAAATTTTAGATTTATAAATAAATTCTATATTTAAAAAAAATAACAATTTTTATGATGATCAAAACGTGATTTACGTAATAACAGCGTCCTATATTTCGTACGTTATTAATATTTCTGTACCGATCATATACAAATTTTAAATGAAATTTTAGTTTTACAATTTTCGGTAGTGCAAACTTTTAAAATTCTAAACATCACACATTTCTAATTTTTTACACCGTCGTATAGAGAAGAAAAAAAATGTATTTTTAAATGAAATTTGTTTGAAAGCTGTATCTCAATTTGTTTTTCAGTTATTATTATTTTGTATTCTTTTAATACTCTTTCATTGTGGCAACAAAAATATTAAACATGAAATATTAAATATTGTACATTAAACATGAACAATCAGAAAACGAATAATATAAAAAACAAAAGTATTCCTTTTTTGTGGACATTAAACATGGACCAATCAGAAAACGAATAAAATAAGTTACGGAATTCCACTGATAAAACGTTTCAGATATACTTCAGATTTTCCCCTTCTCTACCAAGCACAACTATTTTTCAAATAGTTTAAAAAAAAATTCAAACAGGCATACAACGAAATTTGTTACTTATTTTCACAATCCTATGTCAAAATTAGCTATTTTTTCTAAAATTGTTCAACTTTTTTTTTCTTTTTTTACACGATCATTTGATAAATTGTGATTTTTCCCACGAGATTATTTGATGAAATTTGCGTGATTCATTTTCCCCCTAAGACTTTTTAGAAAATATTTGTAAATTCCTTAACTTCCATGACGCTGGGAACCCTGTATATTAAGTGAATATACATGCCCAATTTTAAAATATTCGATAAATTTCTGAAACATTATATTTTATGAAAAAAAGGCGAAAAAATTTTTTTTTGAATTTGTAAAGCAATTACAGATTAATTAATGGTACAAAAACTACCTCAAAAATTTTTAGAATCCAAATTGATCTCTTAACAACACAAAGACAAAAGGTTATAAAGTCAGATATTTTCAATAGCAAAATGACTTAGCAAGAATTGTCACTTTGCCATTCATTCATACAGATCGATTCTTGGTAAATTGCATACTGAGAAGACAGGAAATGGAGCAATTTATTCCATCAAATAGCATATTATACAAGATAAATGCATGGCAGAAAATCAAGAAGAGCGTGTATTCACAATTGATAACAAATCAGGACAGAGAAGCTCACTACAGCCTAATTCTACACTTTTACGAGGAAAAAGGAGTGGGCTGGAATGATTTTTTTTTTTTTTTTTTCAATATTATAATGAATATTAAAAGTAGAAGAAAGTTAAAATTTTTTGTACATTATTCTTATAACAAATTAAAATATTTATTTCTAAATTATAAATATTAACCATTAACGTTTATGATCATAAACATTAGGCCTCCTCAAAAGCAAACGTCAAGCTTCAGCTGCATCCCCCCCCCCCCCAATTTAAAGCAGAAAAACAAAACTTCCTGCAAATGCTGCTTATTTGGAACAAAACTAGGACATCTTTGATATTTGAAAAAATATTTTTTCGTTGCGATATATGCTGGTATTGTGGCTGGTTATTGTTAACAGATGTTCAAGCTATTTGAAAAAAACACAAGATCAGACATGTATCGTTAGCACCATAAATGTGTGAAACCCAAAAACTTAGTTGCGCATCAAAGATATATGTATAAATATTTTCCTTTGTTAAACAAAAAATAAATAAATAAATAAATAAATACAAAAAAAAAAAATTAAACTTTTCAAACTTTTTAAAAAAATATGTAGTATAAAAAGAAATGTACAATTTCCAAAGAAAACATGGGAGAAATTGTTTATTTCTTCAGATTTGGGTCCTATTTTCACACACTTGCAAGATATCCAAGGAAGATTAGGCCTTCAGCTAATTATTTGTTATTAATGACTTTTTATTTTTGACACCGAGATTTTTAAAGTGCAACATGACGAGAAATAATCAGCAGGTAGGAAGATATAGTTCTATAATAATTTTTTAAAGAAAACTTCAAAACGTTGTGTTTCTAAAGATAAACTGCATGCCAGTAACTTATTGCGAAAAGAAACTATTTTTATTAAAAAGAGATTATAGTTTATGTGGGAAAACGTATCGAAAAAGCCGGAACACACACAAAAATATGGGAATTAATCTAGCTTGTAAAACAAATGCCATAGCTAAAATTTACTTAAGATTTGCATTACAAAATGGTACGATTTTTAATTTTATAGTACACAGTATTAAATAAATATGCAAAATATAATGTAATTTGTACTTACTACAAGAAATACGACTGACAAATGTAAGCATTAACAAAAGATATTTACCTAAAAAAGAAAAAAAAAATAACACATGCTGTTTAGAAATACATGATGAAAAATATTGATACATTTTTCAAATTAAATAAACACTAATAAAATGAAACTCTTAAAAGCATAGTTAACAAAAATTAAACGAAGCAATTTAAACAAAGTTTAAACAATTTTTTGCTCAAAAAAAGAAAAAAAAATTAATCTCCTCTGCTTCTCCTCTCTTCTTATAATTTAAATGTTCAAACTATTGGGATAGTATCAAAATCCCAGCTTTGCACACACACACAGTTCTTGAAATACAAAAATTCCGAAAACTTTAAGCCTACGGATAATTCGAAAATTACTAAGCAATCACACTAGTAAACTTCTTCATTCTTCAGAGTTGGTAAATATATTTTCGAAAATATCTAAAATATCCGATATTTTCAATAGATATCAGATAAGATATTTTCAAACAATCCAACACACTGCTCACAACATTTTCAAGAATAGCATAAATTAGAAATTAAAACCAATTGAACTTAATATTCTAAAAATGCATTTCTCAGTTTCTCATTTTTTGTTCACTTACTTGGAACAAAACTGAAGATCAATTCATTGAAATCAGATACCATTTGTTTTATAAACTTGATTCAGTATTTCAAATAATTCGGCTTGGTAATTTTTGCGTTATTATATGCGAACAGACGCACAAACATAGATAAACCAGACGACGAATATATGTGCAACATAGTTGTATAATTAGGATATTTTCCCATGAACCATAATGTAATAGAATTCTTTGGAGTTCCTGTAAATAAATTTTATGCACTTTATTTTCAGTACCGAGCATGGCATTGTGAATCTCAATAACACGTATCAATTCCAGATCAATCAAACTACATGAATGCAAGTGACATGAGTTCGGAAAGACAGACGACCAGATGGACAGACAAACATAATTCACTATATTGCAATGTTTTAAAAATGCATGACAGATTTAAATTTCATTTTCAGCAAATCATATCAATTAATAGAATCGTACTTAAATACTCTTATACAATCCTATATTTTATCTACCCTTTTTATTTTCAGGCTACTAACAAGCTGCAATTTAATTAAGACTTAGACCGCTTAGATCTATTAAAATCACTCTCCCAGAGATTATATCCATAGAAGACCTTATCTAATTCTTTGCATGGCCTTGTATATTGTTTTATCTACATTGTACAAAAATATCTTAGTGTACTAAATAAAAATAATCAAATAAAAATGCACAACACTTAAAGTTGTATATAAACTATTTTTTTTTTTTTAAATGCTTGGTCCAGGAATATCAATGTTTAATCCATGGCGTCTGTAATACGTGATTGTTATTACGTTAAGCCACGTTTTGATCATCATAAAAATGATATTTATTATTCTTTTAAGTATAGAATTTATTTATAAAATTTAGTCTTTGAAAATATTTTCCAAATACAGCCAAACCTCGTTAACATGAACACGCTTAGCATGAATTGCTTTTAACATGAATTGTTTTCGCAATCCCCTATAAAAACTATTGCAAAGATTTGATAATATGAATTGCTGTTAACATGAACAACATTTTGATTCCCCTTGAGTTTCATGTTAACGAGATTCGACTGTAGTCGTTGTAATTTGTTGAATTACAATTTTTATTATTATTATTATTTATTATTTTTAAATCTTTAGGTTTGGTTGGACATTGCTTTGAGGCCTATATAACAGCTATGAATTTCACCTCAAATGATCCATTACACACAGAGACAATTCAGAACTATTTTTATTTCGCATATCCATTCATATTTGACATTACAATAGAATGGAAAGTTAGTTAAATACTGGCATCTTGACATAATGGGCGTATTTGAAAATGCACCATTATCTATTAAACTTGACGTCATTTTCTCTAAAGGATGTAATCTGCCTATCTCCAATAGGGGTCCTAAGCAATATATATATAACTAGGGTTCTCGCTGTCACTCGCCATTGCGCCAAATCGCGAGAAAATGCTTCATTTAGCGAGTAAATGAACAATCAGACTCGCCAAATTGCAAGTGCTTAATTTATGCTATTTTTGCGATAGGTTACTGTTGAGATTCTTATCCATGTTACTATACGATTGATGTCGTTTTTCATCTTCAATCACAAAGTGCCATTTACATTATTTATACTGACGTAACACAAATTCAGTTTAGCAACAGCTAAAGACACAGTAAGGATTACACGATAAATATTTCTCTGTTGCCAGTTTATCACTATATATGCGCTGGTAAAATTACAACCAAAATTGAATCAATCGCCACACCGAGAAAAGTTTAGCTGAAATGCGACGCTGAAATTGCCATTTACAGTAGTACTGCAAAGTATCTTTGACTAATTATGAATTTTTTTCTCTTGGTTACAGTCAAAATCTCGTAGCAATTTACTGTTAAAAGAATGTTTGAAACATTGATATATAGGAAAAATTTAGAATGTTACTTATTTTATATAGTTTTTGTAGCGTATGATAGAATTTCTATTTTCTAAGCAATGAATATATATATAATATTAAAAAATAATAATACAATAATGTGTTAAGGTAAGTTTTTCAGTGTTTTACACCAAATCTATTTTCTCAACTTTTTTTTTCCCATTTGGCTAGTATTTTTTATTTCTAATTCGCCAAATCGCTAGTGTTGCTCAAAAGCCAGCGAGAACTCTGAATATAACATACACACAAATTTAAAATTAAAATAGAAGAATTCAGTTTTTTTTTTGGGGGGGGGGGGGGTGCTGGTGCTTCGCACTTTAACAAAACCAAAAGTTAACACCTTAGTTTGTTTCCAAATTTCTTAAAATAACTGCAAGATATTTTTAAAACTAAAATACTTAAGGTATAATTAATTTTTTAAACCGAATTTATGGTTTTCCATTTTGCATTATAAATTATTTGCATATAAATTATAGTCTAAAATGTTACCTTTTAATCATTTATGTAAATTGTACAATATTAATATATATTGGTAGTACAGTAAAACCCCGATTATTCGAATATCCGGATTATCCGGAGAATGAGAAAAAAAAATCAAATAAAATAAGACATTTTCAGAAAATCCCTTCATATTACACAAATTGAATATTTACAGACAGTAAAAGTGTTTACATTGTAATTACAAAATATGTGATATTCTTCTGTGCCAGGTTTGTACACCTTTTTGCGGACCGCGCGGTCAAGCATCCGCTTGAGCATAAGTAGTTCGTTGGGTATAGTTTCCATTTGAAGTTTTTAAAAAAATCATTAATTGTTCTAAATGAGACATTGCTTCATTAATGCTGATAACTTTTGGTTGATCATCGTTGATAATGGTGTTTTCGTTTGTATCATCTTGATTTTCACTTTCTTCAGTTGTGTACAAAGCGATTATTTTGTCATCTGTCTGAGACATAACATTAATTATTTTCTGCTTTCAACCAATTGCTAAAAGCGCCGATATCAACATCTGAGCAACTATCAGTTTTTTTAATAAGCTCCGAAATCTTCAGTTGTAATATCTTTTTCATACTCGCTTATCCTTCCTTTTATTTCAAGCTTATTACTCGAGAAATCATAATTTGCAGGCCATAAATTCTTCCACGACTTTCAGAGATTTTTTTTTTTGTTGTTATTCTTGCGAAAAGACTTTTTTTATTCAGAATAAAAGTATGAAATACATGTTATGGAAATTTGCCGATCTCTTCTCAAACTTGAAGAAAAAAATATCGACCAGAACCAATCCGAATTATCCGGAGATCCGTATTAACGGGGTCCGAATTAGCGGGGTTCTACTGTACTTGCAACATGCATATTTGTGTGTGTGTAATTTTTGTTTTAAAAATAAGAAATGTCAAACTAATAATGTGAAAAAAAAAATGGTTTACATAAATAAAATCACGAACCCTGAAACAGATTTTATAATGTCAGACGCTTTCGTAAAAACTAGTGTTTTTGCTATGCATCTTTACTAACAGAACGTAGATTTGAACTCACGTCCTCATATATACAAAATAACACCTAAAATTGTTTTAATTTATCTTGTTGCACAAAAAGTTTAGCATAAAAATGCTGAAATTTTAACTTTATTTACTTATAACATTTATCTTAAAAGGTATTCTTTTTCATTATTATTATAAATTTTCTTACGAAAACATTTAAAAAAAAAAAAATCGCATATTTTATGCATTTCCTACATTTAGCAACGAAGAAAAGATAAAAAGATGCATAACAAATATACGAGTGAAAGCGGTAGTAATCTTTATTTAAATTTCAATAATTTATCAATTATCCAACTACATAAATAAAGTTTTTAAAAGAAAAAAAAACACGATATACCCATAATATGTCAATAGTAATCAATTCTGTTTATGAATAAAAATCATATGCACTTACACCATCGCGAAACCTTCACTTTCCCGCCCACATTCTGGCAGATTTCCAATCACACACACGCAGAGTGTATCACGAGAATATGCATATTCACTAAAAGCATAAAAAGTAATCGATAACTTTTTTTTCCTATCCATTTTAGGGAAAAAAAGCAAGGAGTCATTTTTGTTTCCCCTTGGAACTAGTCCTACGATTGAGATTTTTTTTTTTTTCTCCCAATATTGTAATTAATCAGAGAAGACGTTCATTGAGCAACTCCTCTTCCATACCAGCTTAGCTGTATTCAATAAAAGACGCAACAGTAAACTTTGCTGTAACGATTGTCATACTGACAGGAGAACTAAAGATTACAAAACAGCAACACAAGGCTTTAGCGTCGTTAATCTTTCATTACCCACCCAGTCAATTGCTTTTAAAAGTCGCTTCTTTTTCGCCCAAATCTTAATTGGCTTACATTTGCAATATATTATATAATTTATCTCATGTTTCAGCACAAAGCTTAAAAAATTGCAATTTTTCAACGAAATTATGTATGTTGCCTCAAATTAAATTAAAACCAAAAGAGAAAAATTGCGCATCAAACTTAGATTATAAAATAAATACCAACATTTCCAGAATATTCTAACGTAACTTTTGTTTAATAAGATAAATAAGATATTCAAGAAAACATTTTATAAAACGCAAAACGCAATCGAAAAACATATTTCAGCTATTAACGTCCATAGAACATGTACTCTTATTCTTTAGAGTTTCGGTTTTTCAATCCATGTTTTCATACCATTGGGTTTTGCAAGAAAACACAATGATAAACCTATCGATCAACCACAAAAATAGCGCAATTCAATTTTCGCGCACCAGAAAAAATTTGAAAAAATTTGCTGATAGCAATACATTTGTCCATAAATGATGTTACGTTTTTTAGATATTTTTGACCTCCCTACCCCAATTTGTCACACTTCACCGTACTCCCCCCCCCCCCCTTTGCCCCATGCCACACTATATTACATATACATATACTTGCAGTTCAGAAACAAAGCACTACGTTGTAGACCATGTGTATATTTTATTTATTTATTTATTTTTTACTTTAACCGGGTATTTTAAGGGCTTTTGTGAGAATAACAATTAAAATGATGTGTACTTATTTTGTATGAAATAAGATTTAGGTTGAAAACAAAAATTATAATTAATATGCAATATTAATACAATATTAATATGCAAGAGCAATTGAAAACATTAGTACTTTGGAATTTCAAATGGAATTTTATAGTATATTTGGCTTTAAACTTTACTTTATGAACACAAAATGCTTTAATTTTAATTTTTTTTTTTTATTTTAACCAAAATGTGTGATGTCACATTTCTTCTTATCCCCTCCCACCTCCTTGTCACAATTTCACGAGCACTCCCCCCCCCCCATCTGTCCAAACGTGACATGATTTATGGACGGCCCCTAATGTACCTAATTTGTTTTGAATCCCACATAAAAGCTACATGAATACAACCAGCCTTGGAGTTAGGGTGCAGTGCATAAAGGCTAGTGCCATGAATACAAACAAGTCCTGGAAGGCGTAGTCCAGGCCGCTTGTAAAGGAAACATACTTATTTCAGAAGATGCGAAGCGAAACTTAAGTTTTGCTCCGGAGCTCCAATGACCCACACTACTACGGCACAGCCATAAGTACTTTTCATGATTTTCGCTTTGATAATGTTACAAAGAATTCAGCAAAAACAATGAACCGACTCTTTGAATAAGTTTTTTGATCAAGTGTTTCGTAGTATGCAACTCACGCAAAATACAAAAAATAAAACAAAAAGTGGTAAGAAGACTTTTGTTCATTTGGAACTTGACGCATTAACAGAACAAACTCTTAAAAACAAACACTTACTTTGATAGACTTTCAAACCAACATCGAAGAGAATAAAAGTAGTAACAATCATTTCATTTTAAAATTTCAATATTTATTGATTTTCGTTTTAAATGGTATCAATCAACTCAAAGTTAATATATATATATATATATATATATATATATATATATATATATAATAATTATCGAATTTTTAGAGGTTTGTCCAGATTTTTCTATCAGCCAGGGTCCTGTTTTTATGAAAGTGTGAGCAGCTTTTTTACATTTGTGAAAAATAAAGTCATAATTTTGTGAAATTTGAATGATCGTTAAGTTAAAATTCTTTTTTATTCAGTATTTTAAGAAGATATATGTACGTAAAATTCAAATATTTTCTTAATATAGTGAAAGTCAGATTTTACTTTTAAATGATTAAATTTGTAAAAGGTATAAAAAGCTGAAAATTTTTTGGAAAAGACCTATTTTTAAGGAAAAAAAAAAAACGGTTATAAGATCTTTATTAATTCGACAAGTTCTGAAAGTTCCCGTTCTGAAATGAAAAATTTTGTGAAGGATCCCGTTCAGAAATGAAAAAAATTGTGAAGGATCCCATTTAGAAACTAAAAATTTTATGAAGGATCCCATATAGAAATAAAAATTTTGTGAAGGATCCTGTTTAAAAATGGAAAATTTTGTGAAGAATCATTTAAGACCCAATTTCTTCTTAAATAGATCCCGGATTTTTGTTTGCTAAATATAAAATAATTTTGTTAGTCTAAGTCTTAATATAAAAGGAGAAACGTGCAAATTATTGATATTTTCCAAAATGGTAACATATTTCGACACTTCCTTTTTATAATATATTCCTATTCTATATATTCCTATCAGAAAAGTTTTACACTGAAATGCCAAATATGAGTAAAGTAATTATTCTAAACAGCTAGAAATTTCTTAGTTTATCAACTGTTAGAAGAAAGCAACTAACCACTTAACTGATCAATAGTTTTGAAAATTTTTTCAAATAATGTCTATTTTTTTAAAGTCTTTTACAGAATTTTTAATGTTTTATCACCGGTTTTTCAAGACAGAAACATTTGCCAAATTGAATTTGAAACCTAAGAAGTATGTGCAATTTTGTAATATATCTATATAAGTTTAAAAAACTAACTTCTAAACATGCTATCTGTAACGTGCTAAAATGTGCACTAGCATTATCGCGAGACTAATATCTAGACAGGCAAAATTGTGAAAGGAAATAACCTACAAAAACACAGCCATAGGCGTTTTTTAAAATTGTCCAATTATCCGGATTTTTCGTTAACCGAATCGGCTTCGGTCCGACCAGTCGAATAATAGGCGCTTTACTGTATATATGTAGTTTAAGAGCTTAATCAATAGAATCTTGCACTGGATAGGGAAACCGACAAAACTCATCTACACCCAAGCCGACAAAATAATTTTCGCTAACCTGCCACGCGATTCGAAAAAGAAATGAAAGGACACTCATTCATGGCTAAATGGAAACGGGTGCCAAAGCATTATGATTTTTTTCCGTAACTATTAGGGAATCGCAAGAAGAAACGCGCCGTTAAAAGGCATTAATAAAAAATTGCGGTAGGAAAAAAGGCGAATTTCGTCAAAAGATCGCTTGAAATAGACGAATTTTGTCAAGAGATCGCATGGAAGAAAGTGAATTTCGTCAAAAGATCGAAAAAATTTCGTCAGTAGATAGCCGAAAAATGCGAATTTCAACTGAGGATTAGGTAAAAAACGCAAATTTTAATGAAGAGCGCGAATTTAGTCAAAAGATTGTAGAAAATGCCGAATACTGTCAAAGGTATCGTAAAAAATATGAATTTGGTCAAAGTGTGGCGTTAAAAATAAGAATCTAGTCTAAGTACTTAATTTTAACAGCACCAATTTAGTCAAAAGGTGCTGAAAATAAAGGCGAATTTTGTCAAAAGATTGCTTGAAAGTGAATTCCTACAAAAAATTCAGTCGAAAAAAATCGTCAGAGGGCCGCGGGAAAAGCACGATTTCGTCAAAAAGATTGCGTAAACGCTAATTTCATCAAGAAATTCTGTAAAGATCGCAATTTCGTCAAAGGATCGCGTAAGAAACGAATTTTATTGAAGAGCCGGAAAGAAAAACGCAAATTTACTCCAAGAGTCGAGGAAAATATACGAATTTAGTCAAAAGTTCGCGTAAAAAACGATAATTCAGTCAAAAGAATGCAGAAAAAACTGATTTCATCAAAAGATCGCAGAAGAGCGAATTTCGTCAAAAGACAGGGAAAATGGGGCGAATTTTGTCAATAGGGTTCATATTCAAACAGACACTTATATTAATCTGAAACTTAGTTCTGTTCAAATTGTAATTGCAACAACTCGACTAGCAAAAGTCTAAATCTGGTCCGTATCAGGCATGGATCAGGATGAAACTGCATTTTCTTAACACAGAGCGTAAATTCTGTGCAGTGGTAAAGCTGTGTATGCATAGAATCAAAACTTTTAATCTTTTCAACAGTAGTTCACCAATTCAATTTAGGATGTCATTTCTATCAACGAATCTGTTTAGTAAGCTTTCTAACAAAGGCCATACGAGACAACATTTTTTAGTGCACTCATTTCTCTAATTATAGTTGGTAAAATAGTATAATACTTCCAACAACAGCTATTGTACTAAATGTGTGGTAAATTAACTAAGGGTTAAATAATGTCTTCTCCAAATTTTATTTATAGCTTGCAAAATCTGAGTAGATCTTATCATATATATATTCGTTACCATAAATTGTAACAGAAAAAAAAGGGGGGGGGGCAGGAGACAAGCAATTTATAAAGCATAAATAATCTTGTCAAGAATCACTTAAAATCCTAGTAGAATCTCGCAAAGTTTTTTTCATATAAAATACGGTAAATCTGCCAAAAATAACCATCCCCACTCCTAAAAAATTATTAACAAATTACTTTCACAATGCTTCAAGAAACTGAATAGATGACTTCAAAAATTAATGACATTACAGATAGCAACAACTGCTGTGTTAAGTATGGAAGACAGAGAAGTAATCAATTATGCTTTTAGCATAACACTATCAACCCTCCTAAAGTAGAGAAACTGAAATTACATGCCCGCAACTAGAGATGAGAAACTTGTCAAGCTGCTAACGAGGCGACAAGGATAATATATCCCAGAGTGGGTGGGACGAATTGATACCACCTACAAAAACGCAAATTGGCAAACGGTACCTTTGTCTACACGAGATTTGAAAGAATTAAGAAGATTTCATCCAACGAGCATCTTGGACCTCAGCCATGGCAAGACTTTCTTTTGCTCGCATCCTTTATGTAGTTGCTTCGGAGCGTAGCCAAGCACACAGCTTAAAGTATCCAGTAAAAAGGGATGCACTTAACTCAAGAGTAATGAACTCCAGAAACACTGCTAAATTCACGTGTTGCTGTTTTTATAATGATCGATGACAATCATTACTTTGTTCGCCCGCAGACATATTCAGGATAGTACAGGTCGAAAACTCACATCCAATTACAGATTGAGCTTGCAGCAGTTTAAAGACAAGAATCAAAACAGTAAATTGCAGTTGAAATTCGAATTAAATTCTGAAAATTAGTATAGTTTTCGTGTGAAAATGAAAAGCGGCTCTGTGCAAGCAAACTTTATAAATGGCAGGAACAAAAGTTCTAAGTACAGACTGAAGACACACAAACAATAACTATCAATGTAAACTATCAAGTATTACAAAATACCTAAGTGTATAACATAGACAAGTATGACTAATTTAATCCTTTGAGGCTCAACTACTGATTTGCAAAATATTGACTCAGGTGTTCGGATGCATCATTTTAAGCATGTTAAAAATAATTAAAAAAAATTTAGACGTAAAACTAAAATAATGACTAAAAGTACTTTTTTATATATATATATATATATATATAAACAGAAACAGACATACTTTTCAAATATTCTTTATTTTCTAATACAAAATTTTAAAGTATACAAAAATTAACTTTTAAAAAATCTACTTTTGGACTTCCAGTTTTTTTTTTTTTTTTTTTTTTTTTTTTTTGACAATTTTTTAATTTTTGCAACATCGATCCGAAGCTTCTCAAATGGTAAACAAAACTTTGGTATGAGAAATTAATATCATATGTTGAGAATTCCAATGATCAATTTGCATTTATTAACTGGTGTGTTGGGAACAATAAATAAAATCGTGTTTTAAAGCTTGCTGTGTAAGTACTATTGACTTTTGGGTATGTTGCAGATCTGCAACATAATGATACAAAGGGTTAAAAATAGATCGAACTTTCCTAATTAATACAAATAACATTCATTACAAAAACAAATTATCTAACTTTTATAACGGAATGAAAATTTTCAGCAATTACTTAGCTTCAGAATAACCCCCACGCCAAATAGACTAAAATACCAATACAGATCTTCAAATTATTTTCTCAAGATATTAATCGCAAGTCTCATTATCAAGCAAGGGAAAAATAAGAAAGTTATTCCCCCGTCTGGGTGCTTTGGATTCGACTAAGATAGAATTTTTCGGTTCCATTTTGATATACCATGGAGGACTCAAATCCATATACAAATTCACATTCTATAACTTCAAACATTACTCTTTTATTCCAATCTTATCAGGGCTGCATCGATATTGAATATTACAATTGAAAATTATATTATTCAAACGGCTATTTTACAATACATATACATTTAACGTCAGAATTTAAAAAGCTATTAAAAGATTGAATAAAATGAACTATGACAAACATGAATACATATATATTTTTCTGCTATTTAAAAGGTGTATTCGAAAAAATACTTTTCCACCTTCAACAGCTCGAAATTTTCTGATACAATTTCAGATGCATTTTTAAAAGTAGAAATATGAAACATGCTGGGGGGATTTTTGAAGAGACGTATAAGGTGCCGTGTGATGTCAATTTGCGCTCAATTAATTATAATTTGCTTTTTAAACAATTACGTTCTCAGTACGACACTTTTTTTCGTTCTCAGATCTCCCGCTTCGGAAAATTCGGATCAAAAAGCCAACTTTAACTGAATTCTTTGTAATATTTTGTGCATTTATGAAAAAAAAAAAAAAAAAAAAATTGACAGACACGGCACCTCGAGTATTTTCTAAATAAGAGAATCTGCAAGTTTAATGCGCTTGAGAGCAAAAATGAATTCAAAAATAAATCGGGAAATAAGCTAATACACCCTTAAGAAGTGTCTTAGTTTATTTTATTTATTCAATCTTTTAAAATGGCTATTATTGACAAAGCGAAATAAAGTTTTTATCTTTGATATTCCTCATTTAAGATAAACCGTAATCATTCTAAAGATAAAGTTATCCAACTACCAGTGGCGCCAACTTTTGAAAAATATTGGGTAGGCTTAAAAATATTGGGTGGGCTCAAAAATATTTTTGTAAAATTTTGCGACCAGTTTTTTTTTTTTTTTTTTTTTTTGAAGGTCTTGACAGATGGTGAAAGATAATTTTAAGTCAAGCTATCAAATTTTAATAAAGCTGCAATTTTATTAAATTATTTTCTCATGCGCTTTTCCTTATAAAGACACTTATACTTATTGTAATGTCATAATATCATGAATATGACTATAAATTGAATTTAAGAAATTTAAACATGGAAGCAAAACATTTCAGTTATTTGGGATTCATGGGTGTTGGTCAGAGAATTAAAACATGTGTCCATTAGCAAAATAAATTTTATTCTAAGGAGAAAAATGAATAATAAAATAATAATGAAATAAATAACTAGATCAATGAAAATTTTGTACGCTACGATTCAAAATTATTGGGTGGGCTTGGACCCCATGGGCCCATATAAGATAAGTTGGCGCCACTGTCAACTACTATTAAAATAGAAGTGCAGTGCAGAAATTTATACAATTAAATAAACAACCTCATTACCAGAATTTCTCAAACAAGACTTATCCGATTTCGTATACACAAAGAAAAGATTCCAAAAACGAATTTACAAAGCTATGTTTTTCTTAAAGGAAAAAGGTGGCTAAATACATTTATGTTGTTTCAAGACCACTTAAGATTGTTAAACTTTCTGATAGTCTAAGCAATAATGAAATGTTTAAAAATGCGAATATCATAAAATATATAAAGTGAAAATCACACAATAGCTATTTTATCTCTTAAAGAGATGTGTTATTTGGAGGAAGGGTTGGTTGAAAATGCAAATTATAATTTTCAATATCGAATATCAGCGTCATTTGAGGTATTGCAGCCCGAAATTCTTTTCCTTCATTGAAGTATGGAAGATGTAGAGATGGGAATGCTCGGAAAAATTGGCGAAAAAACCGGGTTTTTTCCGAAGGCTTATTTTTCAATTTTTCCGAACTGGAAAAATTGAAATTTCATTTATGAAATAATATAGTGAAAATTTTGTAATAGCTACATTCTCATACTTTTTATTTTATTTATTTTTATGTTGAGTGTCCCATGAAAACTTTAACGTGGGCATTCTGATCTCTGAGCAGAAATCTGTTTGAGAAGACTTGAAAGGATCTTTCACATTTTTTTCTTGTTTGAAACACAAGACTCTTCGCAAAATTTCTCTTGAAAATAGACATTTCAGAAAAAAAGTTTAATCTACAAATTGAATCTTTTGCAAATACAGTGATTGAAGAAAAAAAAATCTCATACCATATAGCAACTGAATCTTATCAAGTTGTATATATGCATAAATAAGATTATTAAAAATGTCTAAATAGGACTCTAAAAATAGTAATAATTTCTTATTCACAAATTCTGAATATATTTTGTATAAGTATATATACAAGAAATTCACAATTTCACAAAAACAGGATTACATGAAAAAAATCTACATGTATAATTAAATGCAACTTCTCTTTTTAAAAATTAATTCATGTGCAAAATTATTTCAATAATATGCCGATTAATAGAAATGGTAAAATTAAAAATTTAACACAAAATTTGAAGCTTGCATTTATTACTTTTATCTATCTTTTCAAGCAGTAAGTATTGAATTCGTGAAAATTTTTACTTCCAGTTTTTGGTGTATTTAAAAATTTTAGAAGGTCCTGAACACGATTTGATAGTTTTTGGAAAATATCTATCACTCTGTGAGTCTGTATGGGACAAAAATTTTATGGGCACTTGATCTCAAGAACTGATGCACATAATTACATAATTTCACAAAACTTTAGATTCAGTTACACCTTGATATAAACTCAAGATGTTTAGTTATTAGTGTATATCGCCCAACTGATGGCGCTGTTATGCTGCATTATTCATAATTTCCACAATAGTTCTATCTCAAGAATTAATGTATGTATTTCCATAAAACTTCAGATTAAGCTAATCTTTGAAATAACTTTGTGCACATTACTTTTTGGTGTAAATCGCTCAACAGATGACGCTTCTATGGTGCATTATTCATGATTATCGCAATAGCTCTATCTCAAGGACTAAAGGACGATTTTTTTTTTTTTTTATCAAACTACAGATTCAGGCAGTTCCTGATATTTATTAATGTTGTTTAGTTTCTAGTGTAAATTGCCCTATAGTTTTTTAAAGCACACTAGAGAAGTTTATCTCTGTATGTAACTGCTTTTGTTAATTTCTCAAACAGCGAGTATTTTCTATTTGTAGTGTTCTGTTTTCATAACTTTTGAGTTCCATTCTTAGAAATATGAAAGTACTATATGGAAACATTATTGAATATGGTTTCTTACTCAAGAATAGAATACCAGATTTCAGGATAAAAAGAAAAAAATTACGTTTAATTAAACTTAAAAAAAAAAAAAAATCTGATTTCAGTGAGTAAAAATCTAACAGTCAATAAATCCTATGTTATTTTTTAGTTGCAGACCTGAGTAAGCCAAATTAAAACTTAGTTTTGTTTGAATTTATATTATAAAATTAAATCAAAACTTTGAGTTGAGATTGGAAAACTATACCAAAACTAAACTTATCTTGTAAAAGGAAATAAAATTATAATTGTAAGAAAAAAGTGTAATAATGTAAAAATATACATTTTTTTAAACAAACAATGGAATTTTTTTTAATACTGATATTGATAATAATGACAAAACTGCAACAATTTCTTTAAACTAGTATCATTTACTTAAAAACTAAACTTATGTAAATGGAATGCATAATTTATTTCATTCCTAACTGCAGACATATTGGCTCTGGTTCTTACATTAGGTCAATTGGTAGTTAAACATGTAACTGAAAAATCATTTCAACAGAGATATGATATAACAAACAATAGTGTTTTAAAAATTCTTAGGCTGTGGAAAAAAAAAAAAAAAAAAAAAAACTTTTAAAAGCAGGCTTTGCTACTTTCTTTTTATTTTGTAATATAAAGTGAAAATAATTTTCATTTAATACAAATAAATGGAAAAAAATGTTTATTATTTAATATTCTCTAAGAAAATATAATTTATTTGGGAAAAACAGTCATGAAAAATCAATTTTTCCGGAAAAAAAAAAAAAAAAAAAAACGATAAAAACCCAGTTTTTTTCCGCCACTTATATTTTTCCGGAAAATTTACATCTCTAGGATGATGATGTTAGATTTCGTTCACTATATCATTTTGTGAATGCGTCAAAAACAGACACCATGTTTTTGAGAACAAACCTGAATTTCTAACTTAAAACATAGAAAATAGAAAAATAGAAGGGAAAAAAAAAAAAAAAAAAAAAGACAGTTTTAAATTAAAACAAATTTTGTAGAAATTTATCATCAAGGCGTCTGGTCATTTAGCGGCCGGGTTCCTCTCGGCAATGTTAAATCTATGAGCGTTTGCAATATTATTTTATTCAAAATATCTCCTCAGTGAATTAATATTTTAACTCATTTTTTCTGTGTTAAAGGATGACATCTTTAAGTTGCCAAAATATTTTTAAAATTTATGCTCAATTTAATATTTTTTGTTTTAAAAAATGACGAGCTGGAAACTGGAAGTAAAATTTTAACTTATATAAAATTATGCATAGATTTTAAAAATATTCGAAAACTAAGGGGGAAAAATGCATTTTTTAAGAAGAGAAAACTGAAAAAAGAAGGTAAAAACATTAATTTCCAGAGGAGATATTTTGAATATAAAAATGTATCAAAATCTCATAGATTTAACATTACGGAGAGGAGTGATCAGCCGCGAAAATAGTTCCAACAAAACATGACGAGTAAATTCTTCGATTTTCCATGATCAAATCTCAAAAAATTCCTCAACTTTCCATGACCAAATTTCAAAGAATTATCTGACCAAATGGGAATATACAGTACAATCTGCTATTTATTTTCACAGTTGTTTGTCAAAACTAATGTTTACTTTTTTTTTTTTTTTTTTTTTTTGCGATTGTTTGATGATTTTGATTTTTTCCTCTGAGAATATTTGATGAATTTTGCGCCATTTTTCATTTTTTTTCCTCAGATTTTCCCCTGACTTGAAATTTTTTTGTAAATTCCCCGATTTTTTCAGACATGGTGCATGCTCAGCAAAAAAAAAAAAAAAAAAAAAAAAAAAGGCTGAACTTTAACGGCTTTATGGACTTTTGACAAAATTAGCAATTTCTCGCAGCGTTTTAACGAAGTTAGCACTTTTCTGTAATTTTTTTTTTTTTTTCGAAATTAGTGTTTTTTGTGAGCATTTTACGAAAATCGCACTTTTTTCCATGGTTTTTTCAATGAAATTTATATTATCTATGATCCTTTACCTATATTCACAGTTTTTCTCACCCTTTTTGACAAAATTCACATTATTTTCCATAATCTTTCGAGAAAATTCGAGTATTTTCCGTGATCTTACGCCAAAATTCGCATATTTTCCACGATCTTTCATCAAAATTTGGATATTTTCCAAGATCTTTCGTCAAAATCTACATATTTTCCGAGATCTTTTGGAAAAGTCTTATTTTCCCCGATCTTTCGAGAAAATTAGCAATTTTCCACCGATCTTTCGACAAAATATGACTATTTTCTGTTATCTTTCTACAAAAAGCTTCTATTTTCCTCGATCTTACGACAAAATTCTCATTTTCCTCTATCTTTCGGCAAAATTTTCATATTTACTGTGATCTTTCGGAAAAATTCGTGTATTTTCCGAGATCTTTCATCAAAATTTTCATATTTTGCTGATCTTTCGAATAAATCCACATATTTTCCCCGATTTTTCGACAAAATTAGAATATTTTCTTCAATTTTTCGACAAAATTTCCAGTATTTTTCATAATCCTTTAACAAAAGCCGCGTCTTTTTCTGTAATCTTTTGACCGAAATCGCATTTTTCTTTCCACAATCCGTTGAAGAAAACTCCGCTAATTGACTATTTGAAACTGACTATTTTTTTTTCCGCGATCGTTTGACGAATTTATAGATTTTTTGCAATCCTTTGGAGAAATTTGCATATTTTCCTGCAGTCCTTTGAAGAAATTTTCTCAATTTGGTGCAGTTAGTACTCATGTTTTTGTTGTACATACACCCCCCCACCCCCAATAAGAAGGCCAACAAATTTTAATGCATATTTACATCGATCCCAGGGATGATAATATTCATCGCCGAAAAAGCGGAATTCCGCGTTTCCGCGAAAAAGTAGCATGTATGCTTTTTCTATATATTTTGAAATTTTCCTGATTTTTCATGACGCTGGGAACCCTACAGTGTTAAAAAAGTGTAAAAACAGAATAGGATTTAAGTTATATTTTCTGCTAAAGAAAGCCTTGAAATTTCAGGAACAGAAAATTCGTTGAAGGGCAAACTTGTTAGGGTCTCATCATATCAAAATGAATACGTTGGAAGAATTAAAGTGGTAACACAGGAATTCAAACGTGTTTTGAGAGAGAAAGTAAATGCTCAAGAGAAAACTCGTTGAATCGAATCGAAACAGGTTTCCACGGGAGAGAGGCAGTTATTTAAAAATGGTAGAGAATGATGCATACTGAAGATAGTTTCTTGACCTACCTAGCTGAATGATACAAGTGACCTCTAGGTCTTGTAGCACATATTTCGAAGCTAAGGTTGTAGATCAGTAAAATCTCTACTTTTATTTCGTCATATTAATCCTATGGGATGAAGAACTGTATATTTTTTAACAGGGTTGTTATGTTTAAAACATTTCGTTTAAAACAGCTGTTTAAAATGCGTTTAAAACATTACATTTAAAACAATGTTTAAAACATGAATATTGCTAATAATGTCACAAATTAAAATTTATGAAATAAAATTGTATTAAAAATTTCTAATTAGCTGTATGTACTAAAAGACATTCAAATTTTATTAAAATTATAAATTGGCTATTTAATTTTAATTAAGTATTTAAAGTAAATTTATTTCCTCTAAAATTGGAAATACATAATTTATTTTTTAAAATATCTCAATTATGATTTTTTATATAATATAAAAGTTCTATAATATATTAATTTTCGAAGATTAAAAGTAAGACTGAAAGAGCATTTTTCGGATATACAATACAACAAGCCTAGTACAGCCTTATCTAGAATGCAACGAAAAGAAAATATTTTGATAAATTTCTACAAAGCTAAAATAATTTTTTCAACATCAAATCATTACTCTTCAACTATCCGTGAATCCCTCGAAATTTTGCTTAACAATGATACTGTTTGTAATGACGTCATTTCTTATAATATTCGACACTCTGGTGCAATATCCTTGGTGTTTTGATGAATTCATTGTGACTTACTTTGTACGTTTTCCATTTCTAATGAATTATTTTCTTTTATACTCCTTTGAAAATGGATGCCAAGTCATCCAAAAGATCTAAGGTAAATAATAATTAAATAATATCTATTTTTACAACACTTTTTAAGTATTTATTTGTATATTTTGAGAGATCTATTTCTCCTTTTTAGTGAATAAATTCGGCAGTTGGTGCACAGAGAACATAATATTGAGTAAAAAATCTGGGCTAAATGCCTTCTTAATATACTATAAATAATACTTTCTCCCATCAATAGATAATGCTATAATACTTTATAGATATTTGTTTAGTAGTCAAAAAAGATTTTTTTTTTTTTTTTTCCTCTTTCTTTATTAAAATTATAATGACTTCAGTTTAAAATATTCATATATAAAAAAAATTCAACATTAATTTAAATTTCTTTTAATAGTATTTCTTTTTTAATAATTCATTTATGAAAATAAACTGAAATGAAAAAAAAAAAAAAACTTATCTACTTTCAGTTCGTTTTAAATTCTAATTGTTCAAATTTGTCCTCAGAGTTATAAAAGTATGCTACCTACCAACCAATCTATCTACTTTGATTTTCAGTTTGAATATGTTCTCAAAATAATAATAATAATTTAATAATAAAAAATGGACATGTTTAAAAAATATTTATTTCTTAACTAATTTTTTACGTACTTCATATTTTTTTACACATTTATTACATATTTTTTACATATTTCATTACGCTTTAAAGGAGAATCACTTGCAATTGATGAGACTGAAAAAGGCATGAACCTTGCTGCCAAATTATGTCCTGAACTAATTCCAATAATTATAAAGCTAAGTCAGTTCCATTCTCTGATTATATGTTTGATGCAGTTGCCAATCATAAATTTGACATCGGAGAATCAAATAAAGTGGAAATAACACAGGTTAAGCCTTGAAAAACACATTGATAAAAATGCCATGAATATCATAAAACAGTTACACACAGCTGTATGTTCTATTGCTGGATTAGAAAGAATTTTCTCTACTTTTGGTTTTGTGCAAAGCAAAACCAGAAATCGTTTGGGTGTTGATAAGGCTGTTGTAAGGGTATTGACAAACTTGTTACCATTTTTAAAGAACTGAACAATTAAATGTTTTAGTTTAGAATAAAAATAAAATTTCTAATTAATGTTTGGTATTTGTTATATAATTTTTTTCTTCCTTACTGCCATTTGAAAATATTTCCATTCTTTATATTTAATAATTTTTGTTCACTTTAATCAAAAGTGTGCTGTGTGAAAAAAAAAACGTTTTAAACGTTTAAAACATGTTTTAAACAAAAAAAACATGTTTTTTGTTTTTTTTAATAAAAAACATGTTTTTTTCCAACCCTGTTTTTTAAAGAATATTTCATGAGTTTACCGAATGTTTTTTCTGTATCCAATTGACAATTTTTGTCACTCACAAATACTCTGAGCATGTTAAAAAACACTTAAGGCTCCTGTCCCCAGAGGAAAAGAGAACGCGAGCGAATGCTATTCATATGGGGAGGTTATTTTCTAATATGTGGTTTGCATTTCGACACTTTTTATTTTATTTTATTGCATTGGATAGCTGAGGTGCATGCCGACATCGCTCCTTTTTTACTTTTCGATTTTGGTTCCAGATATTTTTTAATAAAGGCACTTTCACTTTCGAAACCGGTTTTGAAAATGAAAATAAATTTATAAAAAGTATCTGCGACCAAAACCGAAGAAAGTAAAAAAGGAACGATGTCCACGTGCACTTCAGCTATGCAAGAAAAAAAAATTAAAATAAAAATGCCGGAATGCAAACCAGATATCAGAAAATAACCTCCCCATATGAAATAGCTTTAGCTCGCGAGCGCTTCGTCTGCGGGGGACAGGAGCCTAAGCTAAAAAAGGGGAAAGAAAAAATGAAAATATGGAGGAAAGAGGACACACTACTAATCTTCTTATACTGAAATTTTTGTATCGCCATTTGATGTTAAGAATTTTTTTTAAGATAAAGTATTGGTAGTTCTAATAAATGCATTGGCGTACTGTCAGATGTGGCAATCCCAAAATTTTCTTGTATCTTGTACATGTTAATACTCCAAAATTCGCCAACACAGTGCAAAAATGAAATTGCAATCTATGATAGAGGCCTAGCCCGAACCCGAGCCAGATTTTCAACGGGACAAAGCGACGGGGAAAAAAAATATTGAACAGGCCAATCGGGCAGGGCGTTTTTTTTTAACAGAATTTCATTTGGATTTTCGGAACAGAAATTTCTTTAGTGACCTTTGAATATTTTCCAGGGGAGACTAAAAAATTTTTGAGGGGGGTGGGGATAAGCTACCCCTAGCAACTCCTTAGCTAAGGCCCTGAAATGTCCCAATTTCTTCCTAAACAAATCCTGCCTATAATCAGGTTCTATAACCTGAAATTTTTATAACATGCTTTGCACAAGAGTTTTCACATTTTTCTTTTCTGTCGTTGCCTAGCAGAGGAAAAACAATTCTCTAAGAATACTGAATTCTACATTTTCTCCTCAATCACTGAACTTACGACTTGTAGACTAGGGAAGGTTATACAAAGTGGGATAAGTAACCAAAAGCAATTAAAAAAGTTGACTGCCACAACAAGCTAATTACCGGGGTTAAATGAGAATCATTGTCATGAAAAGAAAATACAAAGGAATTAGCAGAAACAATAGCTTGGCTCGTATGGCACGTGTACAGAGAAAAAAAAAGTAACAGACTGATGGTTTAATGGGAGTTTATATATAAAAAAAAAAAACATTGCATTCTAAAATAAGAGTCGATGACTTCGTTTTATTTTTAGTTAGGGCAAAGTTGCAACAATTCAATAACATTTACGACAAAATAAAATAAGCGCACGCATAGTTACAATTCTGATATCATATGAGGGGAAAGGAAGATCAAATTACCCTTTTTTATACATAAAATAAAATTAAAATGTTAAATCTAAACATTTTTTATTAAATATCACAGTTGCAAATTATTAATGTCAGTTTATTGTGATCTTAAGGAGGACCTAGAAAAATTCGGACTTCCCGCTAACCTGCAACGAATGAGATAAAAGAAATAGTATTTTCAGCAAATATGCAATAAATTAATAAACAAATTACAGAAGATGTTTACGAAACATTCGATGCGTTAAACTGTTAAAATGAATTTTGAGAAATAGGAGCTGGGAGATACAAATTTTCAAATATAGTAAGGGTATTTTGATATTTTTCACAATCTCGGCATCTCAAAAAGCAAAAACATATAGTAAAAGACTTTCTTTTGAATTGTACATCAATAGACGAAGTTAAACAAACGTCACTTCCCTCCTTTATCTTTTTATAATGCCAATGGTTGCAAAATGGAAACAAACAATTGGCTTCACAAACATCTTTATAGCTCAATTTAGCCCAAGAACTTCATATAGTGACCCATGGATATATGGGGAAATTTTTCAACTTTAAGGCATATACATCTTACAGTATAGTTAATTGTAACCCTGTAGATCTTAATCTTTTAATAATAATATTTATATTACATTTAAAGTTTTCAAAACTTCTTGGTAAAAAAGTTATGATCGAAAGGGGGAGGCTATTTACTTACGTCATTATGATACATAATTGAAGTTAACAGACAAACTGCGAATTCCATCAAAAAAGGTTAAAAGTATCTTTTCGAACGATTATTAGTTGAACTTTTTTTCTCTTTTGATGCCAACTAAAAGTAGTTAAGTGTGACTATACTACATAATTATAAAAATACGGTGAGGGATTTCATATTGATAAGATTATTAAGAAATATTTAAGCTCCCTTAAAGCTGGCGAAGAACAGTATAAACATTACGAGAAAAGAAGAGTAAAATCTTAACTATACTGCGACTGTCTGGTATTTTTCAATGCATGGCTGGAGTCTTCAAACCGCCAGCAACAAGTTATACAAACAGTCTAGAGTAGAGTCCCATCACCATGGCAACAAGGCGTTGCCCAAGCCGTCGCACTGGGAAAGGATTTGATTAGAATAAAGTAAAGGGGTGCAGAAAGCAATATGGTTTCTCTCCTCATTACAACAGCAGGGAATTTAATTTCTAGGTTGATGTAATAAAAGAGACGGGAAGAAAGCAGGAGAGGTGGTAATCCCGAGTTCCATTTAGCTGGAAACACATTTCCTGTAAGAGCCACAGGATATCAGAATCTCAGCTATAAAACTATTTCGTGCATTGGTAATATTAACACCATGATCGGCTGGGCAAAAGAATAATCCAATTTCAGACTCTAATATTAATAAAAAGAAAAGAATTATGAATGAATGAAAAACATTCCAGCACTGTAAGTAAACAATTTATTTTTTTTGCCTATCCCAGTGAGACAAAGATATTTTTGAGATAAAAGTTAATTAAAAATGGGAGCAAAGCAAGGTCAATGTTAATAATAATAGACCATTTACATGGAGCTCACTAATCATAACTTTACTAAAAATAACTATTTTTTTAAAATTAGAATAAAATAACCATGAACAGTTACGAGATTCTTCCGCAATTTAACGTTACGTAAAAATGAAAATTTTGGGACACTTTAAACTATTTTTAAAAACAAATGATTGTCGCAAAACCAAGCAAATGTATACATAAATGGGTTTTCCAGATATTTTCACCATAAAAACTAGTTTTAATTAAATTGGTTCTAAATTTATTATTATCTTTTTATTCTCTCTTCTTCCGTCTCTCCTACTAACAAATCACTGAACACGCACATAAAAGAGAACTTAATGTTACGTTAAATTTATTAAAAAAGGAAACAATATTTGTGTGTAATTTATACATTTAGGGGATTTTATTAGAAATAATTTTAATGTTTTTCAAATAAAATCGGAACAACATAATATAAACATAGTATAATATTAAAAGCCCCCCACCCCCAACCTTTAAATGAGCTGAACAAACTTTTGAGGAATGCCGGGGTTCATAACATAAGCTTTACGGATCTAGGTATAACCCTAAAAAGATATATGAAGAAAGAAGGGGGGGGGGGAAACGCCCGCACACACATTGTGACAGAGTAGCAAATAAGAATTACGCCGATTCGAAGAGCATCATGTCATGATGGTTAAAATTAAAGATCAAAACAAATTACACACAGTGGATACAAATCTAAGAACATTCACGATGAAAGAGAAAGTAGAAGTAGATGATGACGTAACAGATTACATCCGGTGTCGGCGGATGCACTCTACACAACGCTCCTAAAGATGACTCATCCAAAGTCAGGACACTTAACTTTTTAAAAATTGAGACTCTTTCCTTGACCACATTTTAAAACTCCGCTAAACGAGCATTAGTTAAGCATCACATATTTTACATTAAAACGTGCGGTTTTTAATTTTACATACATTTTTATTTCTTGTAAAAAATGTGGAAAAAAACAAAATCATCGCAAGCAGTTAATTCTGAATTACTGATATTTACGTCACTACGCATAGCAGACATTCCTCACTCTTGAGAGCAGCGTGACCGTTTTTGGATTGTTGTAAGAAATCTGGACTGTTGTAGGACTTACAACAAGCTAAATAAAGCTAAAAACTAAGGCTAAAAGATAGTTGTCAGTCTATTGATTCCAAATTAACAGATTCTCGTATAGATGGCAGGACCATCGAATTTATTTTTAGCTTGTTGTCAGTCCAAATCTAGCCTGCTTTTAGCTTGAAAAAACGGTCATACTGCTTGAGAGAGCACTTTAGAATACATGCACGTCCTCTTCGTGAACACTTAAAAAATTATATATTTTTTCATAAACAGTAATTGAAAAGGATCAAGTGATTTAATAATATTTCACCGTGTTAGCACAAAAATAATGATTTTAAATGCAAAGTTATCCAATTATTTTAGATTAGAGTAAAATCAACAAAACAATCAATTATATGTCCAATTTTCCTTACCACCATATAACAATCACCAAAGAATGGAAAACATTACATAATTATTATTTTAATATAGCATGCATTTGAAATAATTTACTTCTGCTTTTAAAGGGCAAAATTAGCACTAGCCACCGGCTACAGGGCTAATAAATGAGAAAAAGTGGCCAGTGAAAAATTGTCTATCAGCGGCCACTTTTTTACAAGGAGAGAATACAGTTTACTTACATTTCATCACAAATTCTACTTTTTTAGGTTTCATTAGATTTATATTAACATATTTATTTGGGCTATTCAGTTTTAGATTAATTCTTATAGAAATTTTACTGGTTAATATTTTTAAATAACAGAGTGGCCACTTGAAAAACTAGTCTTACTGGCCAGAGGCCACAAATGAAATTTCCCAATTTTGCCCTATATCTGCTTTTCAAACCCTATATCTGCTCTATTTCATGCCCTATATCTGCTTTTTATATTTGCCAAAAAATAAAACCTAACATTAGCTTAATACTTTTATATAAAAAACCGGTAAAGAAATTTTACCAAAAGTAAATTACATCCTTTCGACAGAAAATCAAATTGCAATTGTAAAAATATACAAGTAAACAAAAAAAAAAAAAAAAAAAAAAAAAAAAATTTAATTGAAAATTTGAATACCCATTACAATAATAGCATTGTCACAATGTTTCATTAATTTCATATTATTATTACTATTAACGCTACATAAAAATCGGGAGATATCAGCATAATTAAAATTTTATATTAAATCGTAGTGATCCTATATGGAACTTATAAATTTTTCACTTTTTTTCATTAAATTGAATTTAAAATTTAAATATAAACCATAGCATTAAATTAGCCAAGAAAACCTAAATTGAAAGGAGGTGAAATGTTTCCTTCTGTCCCTTCAAAAGCTTTCGAAGCAAAGTTTGCAAATTGAACAAAAGAAATTATCTTTGGTTCACGTGAAAATAAGAAACGACGGACGGTTGTTAACTTGTCGCAGAGAAAAAATGACCACATCAAACAAAACACCTTACCCATCGCGTAAGTGATGTGAACTTAAGGGTCCTGTCCCGGCCAGCGAAGACACTAGCGAGCTAATGCTGTTCCTATAGAGAGGCATTTTTCTAATAACTCTTTCGCATTTTGGCATTTTTAAATAACTTTTTTTTTTTTTTTTTCATTCGATAGCTGAATATAGGGCAAAATTGTGAAATTTCTTTACCGGCCACTGGCCAGTAAGACTAGTTTTTCAAGTGGCCACTTTGTTTAAACTAGTGGCCACTTTTTTATTTTAAAATATTAAGCAGTAAAATTTCTATAAGTATTAATCTAAAACTAAACAGCCCAAATAAATATGATAATATAAATATACTGAAACCTGAAAAAGTAGAATCTCTGATGAAATATAAGTAACTTATTTTATCTCCTTGTAAGAAAGTGGCCACAAGGTGGCCACTGATAGACAATTTTTCACTGGTCACTTTTTCTCATGTACTAGCCATGCGGCCGGTGGCTAGTGCTAATTTTTTGTTCTTTAGAGCTGAGGTCCCATTAAGATCGCTCCTTGATTACAGTATAACCCCGCTAATTCGGACCCCGTTAATCCGGATCAGTTTGGTCGATTTTTTTTTTTTTTTTTCAAGTTTGAGAAGTGATCGGCAAATTCCCATAACATAAATTTCAGCCTCATATTAGTCTTTTCTGAAATCTTTTCGGAAGAATACCTCAAGCTTTCTTATTTAAACTCTTTAATGTTATCTATGAAAGGAACACCTATGCATAATTTAAGCTTTGGCAATTCCAATTTTTACAGTTTTCTATTTAATCCATTTAGAAATGTCATCAAAAGTTTACTACTTAATAAAGTTTTACTCAGAGCATTGCAAGAAAGCAAAGTAAAATAGTCCTTATAGACACACTGACTGATAAGGATCGCTTTCCGATCTTGGTCAGTTTTCTCCAGTCCATAGGTCTCTTGGGACTATTTACTTGTCTTCGTGCCAAAACTCTTCTACAAATCACTTGCGGAAAATTGAAATAGAAAGAGGAATAAACGAGAATGAAAGAGAAATTACACCTGAAGATTTTGTCAGCTTGTTTTAAAAAAATTATGGTTGCTCAGATGTTGATATCAGCTACATTAGCAAATGGTTAGAAGCAGGCCCTGACTATCGCACGGGCATCCGGGGCATGAGCCCTGGACACGAAAATTCTAAGAGGCACAAAATTTTCCCTAATTTCATCTAAATCTATTTGAAAATCACAACTGTGGAAATAAATGCGATATTGAGATATTAATACGATGAAATGACAAAAATATATCTCAATATATGATTAAAAGCACATTTTAATAAATAATAGAAATTTATGTTTTATTTTTACTTTTGGAACAGTTTTTCAGTTTTCCAAGGAACTTAATTTTTTCGACAGACACTTTTCGAATAATTGTATAACATGTGAAACAAAAAACTAGTATCGGTTAATTAACCAATCTCAGGAGGCACAATAAACTGAAAGTGCCCTGGGCGGTTGAAAGCAGAAAATAATGAAAAGTAAGCCTCGCTTACAGATGACTTAATTGCTTTGTGTACAACTGAAGTAAATGAAGATGATGCAGTCGAAAAACATTACCAATGATGATCAACCAGAAATTATAAACTATAACGAAGCATAAGCAACATCCCATTTTGAACAATTAATGATTTATTTTGAACGTCCGTCGTGTGGAGACTATATCCAACGAACTACTCATGCTCAAGGGAACGTGTGACCATACGGCTTGCAAAACTGGCACTGCAGAATATGACAAATTTTATAATTACAAAGTAAACATTTTTACTGTCTGTAAATATTGAATACGTTAAGTATAAAGGGGATTTTCTGTGAGTATGTTTTAATGTATTTCATTTGTCACATTCTCCAGATAATCCGGATTTTCGACAATCCGGATTTGCCCTGGTCCCAATTAATCCGAATTATCGGGGTTCTACTGTACTTTTTCGATTTTGGTCTTGGATATTTATTTTTTTATAAAGTTACTTTCACTTTCTAAACTGGTTCATATTAACTACCAGTTTACTGAGTCAGATTAAACGTCTCGTTTCCAATTAAAACATATCTTTGAATTGAAATTGGAATGAAATACAGGGTCATGAAAAATTGAATGTGGAAAACAGGATTATAAATATCTCGGCAACTAATAATCCGATCGATTTCGATTTTTATGCAAAATTTGTGTTACATTGTCTTTTATGTCCACCCCTTAAAAAAAAAATCTAAAATTTTTATATACCTTTAATCAGAACGAATTTTTAGCGAGTCTAAAAAAAAAATAATTCTTGATAATCGAGGTTACTGATATGAAATTGGCTTCGTTCCATCTTATATACAAAGTACATACAAAATTTCAAGTCTATCTCAATTTGTTCGGGAGCTAGAGCGTTTACAGACACACAGACAAACGGCAATATCCCCCCCCCCCCTAAAAACATGTTTTTCGTAATCTCCAGTACCTAAAACGTTTAAATCCGTCAAAAAAAATTTCGATTTTCAAAACGATTGCAAGACTTATCCTATATTCCGTATGATAGGCAAGTTAAAAAAAAAAGGTCACAAAGTGTAAATTTTACACCTAAAGTGTAAAAGTTGGCAAGAGAAAGAGATACCGAACTGCTCTCTCATCTGGGAATAGCGATTCAGCTTTCCATAAGAGATTCTACCGGATGTCCCAAAAATGACTGATGGATTTTAAAATTCAATAACTTGCAAACGGTGCTATTTAAAAAATTTTTGCAGGAGGGTTATGTATAATGTCAGGAGTTTTTTTGCCGTAATTTTTTATTTTAGTTTGCATCTCAAACAATAGGTGGCGCTGACGGCGATTGAACGCCAGGTAGACGCTTCAGTCAGCACTGATCACCATGCATATCAACCCTTTCCGACGCGGTGTCCCTAAAAAAAAGGACACCTAATTTTAATTTTATTGGCACCAAGAATATTTAATTAAAAATTTCCTTTTATACTTCAAAATAATCAAGTTCGTATTTTCTAATAATTTCGTTTATTAATTCTTATTAAGTTAATTATTTCAAAAAGATTTATTCCGTGCCGGAAAGGGTTAATACACCCAACTTCTGAAAACCTCAATGTGGAATGCACAACTATTTCTCCTTTCTTCCTCCCACACAAAAGGAAAAGAGAGAACATCCGGACACTATCTGATGACTAAATTGTCGCAGAGATAATACAGAAAAAAAAAAAAAAAAGAAAATAACTTAGAATTGTGTCTTCTGGGATTCTTTATGGTTAAAATGACCTTAAGGCGATGTTTCCATAATATGAAAGAGAAACTTTTGCAGTAGAGATATCCAAATTTGACGAAATAATTTGATTTTAAAATAAATGTTAACCCTTTATCTACTGCATTATGGATTTATGAAAATTCTATATTCTAAAGCATTTTACGCAAATTATTAAAACTAAATTGAAATATTTACATAATCATTTAATAAATATTTGAAGGATTTTAGAAGGATTAATTAAATTTGAATTTACAGTGATTTTGTGCATTTTTTTTAACCGCACTCAAATCTTTTATTTTGAATTATTTTCTTAGTACTTTGTAGAATTATAAAATGCACAAATATGATGTTCTCACAATATAAATATAGAAATATTTCCGCACTGAAAAATCTCCATCCCCTTCCCTCAGCGCCATGAAAGCTGAAAAGATGCAAAGGCAAAAGAAATTATTTTAAAAATATTTTTGCTTTGTGTAACTAATAATGCTTTTGGAACAAAATGAAGTAATGTATCTGTAACTCATTCTAAACAGTATTACAACTAACTGACGTATTAAAAGAATTTTATAATAAGTTATTTTAATTACT